>CM060929.1:1037367523-1038617523 GCA_030765085.1 Allium cepa
ACATATTGTCTGATGTTGTAAGGCTGTTACCAAACGGTAATCGAAGTAACATATTCATATGCTTTTCTGAAAGAACAAAAGGAAAAGGTTTAAGTGAAATTCGTGAGTACATGCTAGCAAAGACTAATCAGTAATACCAGCAACTAAAGAGAATTCAATAGCAAATAAACATGCTAGATTGAAACCATGCTAAACAAATTAGTAGAATGGAAAAGGTAATTTGTTAGTACATGCAACCAAGGAGGAAAAGCCGAGAGAAATCTTCGCCCTTGTTTCTGTGGACGATGATTGAGAAGGAGAAAGGACACAAAGAAACCCTAGGTTGCAAAAGTGGAGGAGAATTCATGATATTGTTCGTGATTTGATTTCGTGCTTTAGTGAAACATAGGTTTAATTTAGGATTTAAATTTTGAGATGAATTCATCATTTGATTTTTCAAGTTTTAGGGAAAAATGAAGAGCAGGAGTCATGAAGGGGAGGACGGAACGAAAAGTAAAATGAGCTGCACAATCCCGCCTTTTTTTTATCTTATTGATAACCCGCCCAGTTATGTGATCATATAGCGTTTAAACGTTAATTTGTGTTTTCCCCAGTAATTTAAAATAGCATTTACTGACCAAACGCTATATTTTAGTATTTTGCTGTGCTATAAAAAATGGTTTTTCTTGTAGTATCATAAACCCCAAACCTGGAAACAAAAACAGTTTCCCCCCCCCCCTTCAAAACCTGTCAACGGTAAATACTCTTCCCTCCGACCACCTGACGATGAACTATGCCGCCCACATATTCAACTACAGCCAAACTATCCATCCTCAAAAGATTGCAACTCTCGGTCAATTACACAAATCGAAAAGTTCGATTCTATGAACCTCTTTAAAACTAGGGTTAAAAAGTAAAATCCCCAAATCTGCAATTACTCTGACTATTATATCAACATTCAAGATTTTTTTCATCATCTCCTATCCCTACACAATCACCCAGAAGAACCTCATTCATTCCAGATGTATGAATCACCCTAGAAACCCAAAAGATCATATGCGGTCATTCCCTTAACTGCTCTTAAACCCCTTCACTAAAAACTATAGTATTGGCTTTAAAAATCACATTATGATTTTATTATTCAATTCATATTCAAGAATTCAGTAAACATGATGTTTAAATCTTCAGCCAAATTTGAACATTACCTACTTATTTTATTTTCAGTGCCATCCCCTTTTATTATTAATTTAATTAAATTTCTACTTACTTAATAACTTAAAAACAAACAGTTATTGTCTTGTAAACTAAATTCTATAAGGATTGGATCAAAAGAACATAATTCTAAAACAAATACAGGTCACTGGAAAACATGACAGAGGTCATTCAAATGAAATGCATACCAATACACTTTATATAAAAAATCACACATACAAACTTATGTATTCCAGTATTCAAGCATGCAACAGAATTTTTAAATTTTAAAAAAAAAGTTACTCACCTTAATGTCTAATGAGCATAGCATCCTAATTTTCCTGAAAATGCTTGAGACAGGGATGTGCTTGATTTTACTATATTTGTTGGGCAAATTTTCACCCAGAAGGTCTCGAGACCGAGAAGCGTCAGTTTCACCCGGGTTCGCAACCTCCATTCCATCCGGTTCCTAAGTCCATTCGGCATTCCAAGCAAAGGTTCATTCGGCAATACAGGTAACGATCCATTCGGCATAACACACATCCGGTCCAAGCTCTGCCGAATCAACCCACAACTCCACCGGTCCAACACAGTTTCCATACACCACCGGTCCAACCCATTTCCCACCACCACCGGACCACATACAGCCGAACCAACCACAACCCCTTCAATACCGAACCAAGGTAAGGCCGAACCAAGTGGCTATCTCATCACCGAACCATCCACAACCGGACCAAGCTCCAACCTCTCCAAGCACGGCCGAACCAAGGCTTCGCCGAACCAGAACGCTGCCAGGCCAGATTGCTTCAGCCCGGTCCCACCAGCAGCTATATACATCCAAGACCCCTGCCCCCTACCTCACTCTATAAACAGAGGGGCAGGGGTACAACAATGGCAGACAAGTTTGAGAGCTCAAGCACGGAAGGAACTTTCAAACTACTTTCATATACTTGTACACAAAGCATTGTACTTGTAATCTGAAAGAAAGAAGATAATAACATATAAAGTGGACGTAGGGACGTTCTGGCCGAACCACTATAAATCTGTGTGTCTTTTACATTTCAGCCCCTGCTTTTTTCATATTTACATAACTCATCTAAATCATTAAGAATCACATAAAATCAACTAAATCACACGACTTGGAGGTGTTTTCCCATTTTTTGCGCAAACATTTTTGGTGCTTTCACTGAGAACTTCGAACTCGAAGCTAAAGCTTCCCTCATTCAACCTTCTTTCCCAATAGCACCCTTCATTGCCTAGGAAACATGACTTCCAGGCCAAGAAAAGACGTCAACAAGGGAAAGAACGTTGCAACCAGCAGCGCTCCAAATCCAGTGGATCCAGATCAAGAGAACCATCCCACTACAGCAGCAGTGCCGGATGTAGATCAGGCAATTCCAACAGCCCCTGCCGCGGAACAACCGGCAGTAATCACTAGAGCAGACCTAGACAGAGTTGTGGTGGAAGTGACTAACCGCTTCGCATCCCAACAAGAAGCTTTGGTGAACCAACTCATGTCACGCTTGAGGGATGTCGAAGAATCCAACCGCAATACTGAATCATGGAGTGAATCTCAATCTGGAGGATCTTAGAGACAGCAAAGGTCTTCCCTCTTCGAGGAAGCCATCAACAGGAACAACAATGATAGGGGCCGTGCCCGGACTCAGCCCGAACTCCGACTCGAGGAAGCACTTGGAACCGAACCCAGTGGGGGAGGCGCCAGGCGAGGGTCGGATGTAGCTGAGCCAGTCATGCCACCTAATCATAGAAACCCCTCTGAACGGAGCCGAGCTAGAACCCAGCCCGAAGTTGACCCCATGGAAATGCTCGAAACAGAACCCTACAGGGGAAGATCAAGGCAGGGGGCAACTGTAGCTGGTCCTAGCATGCATCCGAGCAGCCAGAGGCAACCACTGGATAACGTCAGAAGTGATAGACTATACCATCCCTACAGGTCATCTGGACGAGATCGATCCCTCAGGGAAGAACCAAGTTCATTTCTATCCGCTCCAAATTCTGATGAAAGAATGACACGATTATTCAGAGAATGCGTCCAACGGGAGAAAAGGGACCGAGGAATAGGCGCTAGGGTCACCAGCCCCTTCACCCGCAATATCAAAACTGCCATCACCCCCCGGGAATGGAAAATGCCAACCATGGAACCTTACAAGGGAACTTCCGACCCCATCGTACACTTACAGAGATACACCCAGCATATGCTCATGAGCGGAGCAACAGAAGGGGTGCTATGTAAATGCTTTTCGCTATTCCTAGCAGATCTAGCTACCTCCTGGTTCTGCCATCTACCCCAAGGATCTATCAGCTCATGGGAGATGTTGAAAGAAAGATTCATTAGCCAGTTCCACATCCATGTAGAACAACCCAAGGATGCTTATTCTCTATCCAATGTCAAACAGAAATCCGGAGAGACACTGCAACAATATCTAACCCGGTTCAACGCCGCAGCGGCCGCAGTCCAAGATGCCGATGAGAAGCTCACCCTAATGGCCCTCTGTAGTGGTGTACACCCAGATACCAAGTTCGCTAGAAGACTAACTAAGGAAAAACCAGCTACTTTACCTGATTTCTTCCATGAAGCTGGAAAGTATATGAGACTTGAAGATGCCGCCACTGAGAGGCAGTCAGGGCAACAAGGTAAGACAACTTCGGACAAGGTTCCCGCTGCAGCTAAGGACACTCGAAGAAATGAATCTAGAGACAATGCTGGGGGCAGGAAGGTTGAAAAACGCCAATATCGACCAGGACCAAGATTTGACTCCTACACTCCTTTGAATGAAACAATCGAAATTCTAGCCACTCAGGGCGAACTCGGATACAAGCGCCCCCCGCACAAGAAAGAATCTGATAACGCACTCAAGTCTGGAAAGTTCTGCCGCTTCCACGAATCCCACGGACATGACACCAATGAATGCCACCATCTCCAGGGCTTAATCGAAGAACACATCAGAAGAAGAAGGCTGGAACGCTATGTGAAAGGTCAGAACAGGACAACAACCCCTGCCAATGAGAACTCAAAGCGACCCCTCCCAGAAGTAGGCGGAGGGAATCGCAACACCAGTGGCTCTAGTCAAGAGAAGATAGTGGTCCATACCATCTCCGGAGGACCACACATCGCCGACAGAAGCTGGGCAGAGATGGAAAGATACGGCAAGTCACTTAGAAATGCTGAAGGCTATGTTAACTCCATTATGGAAGAACGCCACCCGAAACGGAAAGAGAGCGACGACATCGTATTCAGTAGGCGTGATTTAGAAGGAAGACAGTATCCACATATGGATCCCATGGTCATCTCTGCCTGGTTCGGTCCAGCTAAAGTTTTCCGAATTCTAATAGACACAGGAAGCTCCGTAAATATCCTATTCAAGCATGCTTTTGACAAAATGAAGCTGTCAATGAAGGATGTGTCTCCCTGCAACAAACCCTTGCATGGTTTCACTGGAGATGCGAAAATGCCCCTCGGGCAACTTGACCTCTTCGTCGAAATAGGAAGTCATCCCCGCTCCGTTGTGCGAAAACAAACATTCGTACTAATAGAAAACCACTCGGCCTACAACGCCTTCTTGGGAAGACCAGCCTTATCTGACTTCCAAATTGTCCTAGCCCCGTGGTGCCTAAAGATGAAATTCCCAACAGATAACGGAATAGGAG
Source organism: Allium cepa (assembly GCA_030765085.1). NCBI lineage: Eukaryota > Viridiplantae > Streptophyta > Magnoliopsida > Asparagales > Amaryllidaceae > Allium > Allium cepa. The sequence continues at coordinate 1,037,372,363 of CM060929.1, forward strand.
AAGTTGAAGGAGATCAAGACGCCGCTCGAGATTGCTATGTAACTAAACTTCGCAATAACCGTAGAAAGAATAAAGGGAAAGATGCAGAGACTACTCTCTGCATGAAAAGCTTGGAAGCATAGCAACTAAAGAAAGCCCCTCCTCTTCGATACACCAGCGATCCTTTCAATGAACTAGACCCCAGGGATAAGGAGGAGGAGGCTACCGCTGAGCCTGCAGAGGCCATGGAATTCGTATCTGTAGACAAACATGATTCAAGCAGACTATTAAAAATAGGATCTCAGCTAAAAACAGAATTGAAGGATCAACTCATTGACTTTCTCCGCCACAACTTAGATGTATTTGCGTGGACACATGCCGATATGACAGGAATCTCCCCAGACATAGCATGCCACATGCTGAACATCGATCCACCAAGGTACCGATAAAGCAGAAAAAGAGAAGCATGGGAGCAGAACGATCAGCAGCCCTCGATGAGGAAGTAAAGAACCTACTTGCTAATGACTTCATACGAGAAGCCATCTACCCAGAATGGATCGCTAACCCGGTACTAGTAAAGAAAGCTAACGGGAAGTGGCGAACATGCATTGATTTCTCCAACTTAAATGACGCTTGCCCGAAAGACTGCTTCCCGCTCCCCCGTATCGATCAACTTGTGGACAGCACTGCCGGGCACGAACTTTTATCTTTTATGGATGCATACTCCGGATACAACCAGATTCCCATGCACGCTCCCGATCAAGACCACACTAGCTTCATCACTGACCGGGGATTATATTGTTATAAAGTCATGCCTTTTGGGCTCAAAAATGCCAGAGCTACCTATCAGCGCCTCGTCAACAAGATGTTCACGGAATTAATAGGACGAACTATGGAAGTATATGTGGATGACATGTTGGTAAAGTCCAGGAGAGCCGACGATCATGTAAGCCACCTGGGCGAGATGTTTCAGGTACTTCGCCGATATGGAATGAAGCTGAATCCTCTAAAGTGCTCCTTCGGAGTGTCATCGGGAAAATTCTTAGGATTCATCGTCCATGCCAGAGGAATTGAAGCAAACCCTGAACAAATCCGTGCTCTAAAAGAAATAAGGATACCTTCCACTCGAAAAGAAATGCAGAGCCTAAACGGAAGGGCGGCCGCCCTAAGCAGATTCCTTTCCAAAGCATCTGACAAGTGCGTCCCTTTCTTCGAAGCTCTCAAGAAAGACAAAGGAAAGTTCGAGTGGACCGATGAATGCTTAAAAGCCTTCCTTAACCTGATCGAACACCTTCAGAGACCACCAGTACTCTCAACTCCAAACGAAGGCGAAGAGTTATACCTATACCTCGCTGTATCATCTCATGCTCTAAGCGCTGCCTGGGTAAGAGAAGAGGGCCGCACACAACGCCCGGTATACTTTATAAGTAAGAGATTTACGGGGGCAGAAGCCAGATATCCTAAAATTGAGAAATTGACATATTGTTTATTGATCGCGTCACGAAAACTGCGACACTACTTCCAATCTCACTCCATCAGAGTTCTAACCGATCAACCACTAAGACAGGTGCTCCATCGTCCCGACACTTCTGGACGACTCCTCAAATGGTGCATTGAACTAAGTCAGTATGACGTCACCTACCACCCTCGCACCGCTATCAAGGGGCAAGCCATGGCCGATTTCATTGCCGAATTCACTACCAACGAAGGCAAGGATCAATTTGAAATAGCAAAAAACATCAAGTGGAACCTCTTTGTAGATGGAGCATCGAACGAACAAGGCTCGGGGGCAGGTATTGTGATAATCACCCCCAGGGGAAGAAAGCTGTACTATGCATTAAGGTTGGAATTCGCGGCCACTTACAACGATGCGGAGTATGAGGCAGTAATAGCGGGATTGGAGCTTGCCTTAGAAATTGGAGTCAATTCTTTATGTCTTCATAGTGATTCTCAACTTATCGTAAACCAAGTACTAGGAGAGTTCCAGACACGAGGAGAACGACTCACAGCATATCTAAAGAAAACCAAACTGCTGCTCGATCAATTGGACCATTATCTAATCAAACACATTCCTCGAGAAGATAACCAAGAGGCCGATGAACTGGCAAAGCAAGCTAGTATGAAGAATAGCACCATTTCCGGAGCACTAGCCATCTCAAGGCAGCTAGCCCCAAGTTTCGAACAAGTGAATCTGATAACTGCAATCGAAGAAGGAACTTGGATGACTCCTATCCGGAAATATTTGCAGGACGGCACACTACCAGACAAACGTGATGAAGTTAGGAGAATTTTGAGGAAAGCTCCCCACTACACAATACAAGAAGGCATCCTCTATCGGCGTGGCTTCTCTAGCCCCTTATTCAGATGCGTCGCTGGAAGGGAAGCCAAGGAAATCTTATTCAACGTCCATCAAGGAAGTTGCGGAGATCACACTGGAGGGCAGACTCTGGCGAAAAAGATACTCCGATATGGATATTACTGGCCCACACTAAACAAAGACGCCTTAGACTTCGTCAAGAGATGCGACAGATGTCAGAAATTTGCCAAGATTCCTCGACTACCCACAAATGAGATTACTCAAATGACCAGCCCTTGGCCCTTTGCTGTATGGGGAATTGATTTAATTGGCGAACTGCCAACGGGCAGAGGCGGAGCGAAATATGCTATAGTGGCAGTCGATTATTTCACCAAATGGGTGGAAGCGGAACCCCTAAATAAAATATCTTCAGCAAAAGTTATCAACTTCTTGATCAAAAATATTCTGTGCAGGTACGGAGTACCACTCAAGATCATATCGGACAACGGACTCCAATTTGACAGCGAAAAATTCGCCGACTGGTGCCAAGAGCATGGAATTCATAAAAGCTTCTCATCAGTAGCTTACCCTCAGGCAAACGGACAAGTCAAAGCTGTCAACAAAATTCTCAAAACCCTAATCAAGAAGAAACTTGAAAAGTCAAAAGGCGCTTGGGTGGACGAACTTCCTACGGCACTTTGGGCCTACCGCACATCTTTCAGAACATCAACGGGACATACTCCTTTCTCTTTTGCATACGGATCGGAGGCAATGCTCCCTGTTGAGACTATTGTTCCTTCCCACCTAGGATCCACTACAATGCAGAAGAAAACGAAGAACTCCTCCTCATGTCTTTGGATCTGATTGAGGAAAGGAGAAACGATGCGGCACTCAAAGCAGCAGCTCACAAACAAAAAGTGGCAGCACTATACAACTCTAAAGTCAAGCATCGCATCTTACAAGAAGGAGACCTTGTCCTCAGGCGAATTTTTCCGCGCCCCGGGGCACTGGACCCCATCTGGGACGGACCATATGTAATTCATAAAGATCTCCACAACGGAGCTTATATTTTGTCAACAATGGACGGAGAGGTGTTCCAGAGGGCATGGAACATCCGACACCTCCGTCGATACTTTTCTTAACTTGTACTGCCCATATGAAGTGAATTAACAAAGAGAATCAGTGGACGTAGGCATTTTCATGTCGAACCACTTTAAAAAATCTTGTCTCTTTTTAACTTGTTCCTTTATATCTTGGCTGCTTGTTAAGCTTTATCCTTTTCTGTTGAACAAAGTCCTATGGCATCTCCACTCAAGACGCACCACGGCCTCATCTGGACAAGGCCTAACAGGTACGCTACGATTCTATGCACTCGCCAATGAGACTCTTTTGCTCCAGCATCCCTCTGCTGCGGGTTAACTCATTGCTCGCGACTGCCCTCAAAGCCAACTGTAATGAGCCGATTATAAGTCATCATAAAGGCCGACTATAGCCGATGGCAGCTCATTACGGCGTTCGGCTCGCCGGCTACTGTGAACCTACTTTAAGCCCCAACATAAGGTGTGGCCAGCCAGGGGTAGTTCACGGCCAACGGCACCCACGCTAGCCGGCCACGGTAAATCGAATAATACCCACGATTACGGACCATAATGGTTCGGGTAGTTACCGTGCGCGATCTCGGCTCCGATGTGTCTTAAGTGCGGCTGTGGTAAAAAAGAAAACTCCCCGCGGAGGCGTAAGATGGGTGACAAATGTCTCCAAGACCCACAGCTAGGGAAAGTGACTAGAAAACCCGTTTGCCACGAACTTAAGCACATCGACGGCCTTCCGTGACTGGATGTTTTACTTTTCCCATATTTCCATTTCATTTAAATACTTTTCTCCTATCCTGTATAACAAACTCTAAAGTACAGGAAACCAAATAGGGAGCATTCACTCATGAGAATCTAAGCCTGCGTACTGGGTGGCAAGGTACTCAGCTATGTCCATGATCAGTTACACAAGACGCTCAAAGCTACCACCTGCAACTAAAACATGAAGGGCGGTACTCTCTTCTCTTGTACATAAATATGTAACTATAGTTTATTCATACGTCACACTAACATTGCAAAACATGAAATTATATTTCAAGCAACAGCTTAACATCAAACACAACCAAAATCACAGGCATATGCATACTTCTCACGCACCACATCAAAATGACAACAACATTTAAACATAACAAAATCAGCTTATGTCATAAAATCACATAAAGTTATTCTTTGCAAATAATATTATTACAGTCACATCAATGTTTTGGACTAACATAAACAGCGATAAAAGGAAATAAAAAGGTAGCCAAATCCGGACAAGTAACCAACTGCGTCCACACTTCGCTCTCATCCTACCAACTCCCCTAAGCCTACTTGGCCGCAGGGTCGGAGCTCCCAGCATGTTGATCGGAAGTTCCACCTGTCCAATTCAGAAGAGGAATTCATTAAACAAACGATAAACGATCAAGTTATGGAAACCCAGAAAGAAAAGAAAAAGAGAAGAATAGCTCACCAGCGTCCGCCACTTGATCCTCATCTTCCAGTTGCACACCCGCTTCCTCCGCAGCAAGCAACCGCATCCCCTCCTTCACCGCCGCTTGCTCCTCTTTCGAGAACTGAGCAGTGACCACATCCAGGCTAAAAGCCACTCCACCTTCCTTACCCGCATTGACCCTGGCCTCCTCTAAAGCCCGAAGATATATCTTGGCCATGACCCGGGGATAGTCATCCATCCAAGACAAGCTGCCCTCCTTCCAAGTGCGGAAGTACATGTCCTGCAGCATCTCGTCGATCATCCCCTCATTCTCCTCAAACTCCCTCACCCGGGCCTCGGAAGCCTGCAACTTGGCGACAGCGACATCCCTCTCTGATCGGTATCTCAAGCAGTCAGCCTGGAGAGACCTCCTCATCTCCTCCATCTCCTCCTTTAACTTGACTTGAGCCATCTCCGCGGCCTCAAGCCTCCCAGACAACTCCTCTACCTGCTCGAGATCTGCATTCCGAACCTCATCCACTGTCGCAATGGCCATGTCGATCCGCTCCTTACAGGCGGCCTCCATCTTCCGTAGTTCTGCCCTACTAGCCTTTTCCATGGTCTCTTTCAGCCGCCTGGAGGCTTCGTCGTGCTGAGAAATCTGAACGGCTTGACCAGCAAGCTGTTCGGCCTGATCGGCAACCTTCAGCCGAAACCGAATATTAGCACTCCCAATCTCCTCCCCGGCCTTGACCAATTGAGCATGATACTTCATTAACTTCTTGGTCTCTTCAGCCACCCGATCGATATTAGCTTTGGCTTCGTCTCCCATGGTAACTACCCGAGTGGTAAGCAGATCAAGATCTAGGGACTTAGCTTCGTCTAGCACTCGTACCATGGGGTTGCGGGGAAGAAGGTGCTCACCCGTGGCCTTATCAAATGAAATATCCCGAGAGCTTGGATCTAAATCAGGATGACCGGCAAAGGGGTCGCGAGGCACGTCAGGACGCCTTATACGGATAACGGTGGGATTCTTAGAAGGAGGTGGAGGGGGGATAAACTCCATGCTCTCCTCCGTGGTATCACGAGGAGGCTGAACAGGAAGCTGCGGACCAGGGAAAGGCTCAAATAAGGAACGACTCCTCTTCTTTTTCTGAATGCTCTCTTCAATGACCCCAAGAAGAGGACGGTATCTGACCACGTCCCCAGGACGACCAGTAAGAGGCTTCGGCATATCAGAAGCTCTTATCAACTTGAATTGTTCAAGGCGGTGTCGAACGTCTGACGTTTTAGCCGCCTGGCCTGCCCCTGGAGTAAAAAACAAGTGTTATGAACATACGACGATCCATAATTCAAGAAACATGTTAAGTTCAAAAGAAAGAAAAAGTGAGAATGACATCTATTATACAAACCCTGCAGAGGAGTGGGATACTGCAATAAGTCCTGAATCTCATTCCAGGACGGAAGTGAACCATAAAATATTTCTAAGTCCCTATCGTAAATGGAATCGACAGAGGACAAGAGTTCACCTTGCACCGCCGGAGTCACCCTGGCTGAGGAGCCCTTATGGGATAGATCGGCACCTGCCCTGACCTTGCCAGTCTCCTTCGCCTTCTCCGCTTCCGATTCTCCCTCCGATTCACCGAAGGCCTGGCGGAGGGCCTCATCCAGTTCAGAGTCTTGCCCAGAAGTTAAGGCACCAGCACCACTACCACCCTGACCATCTCCATCTCCTCCGCCCTCCGACTCTCCTTCCATATCACCTCCTTCGCCCTCTTCCACACCTTCCTCCTCCGGGAAAGTACTAGGAGAGGGGCCCTCAGACTCCTTAAGCTTCTTGCCTCCCGCAACGGGATGTTGCGCAAAGGGCTTCCTCTTGCCACTCTTCACCATGGCCCCCTCCTTAGCTTTAGCGGCCTTCTCCTCAGCCGTGTCCCTCTGCTTAACCACAGACTGGTGCGGCTGGATCAAGTTGTACTCCAGGAGGGTAGCGTTCCTGATCAGGAACGAAGCCGACCTGTCCCGTGCGGGAATGGCCTTTATTTCAGCAGCCATCCGCGCCAAAGAATCATCTTCCACGACTGCAATGCCACCTGTCGCTAGCAAGAAATAGAAGCGTGTCAGAAGGAGCACTACTGTCAGAACATGGAAAATATAAATGAAATTCATCTTACAGCCGGAGGTGAAAAGGCGGAAAGAAACAGAATCGTCCTTGATAAAAAACCATTCTTTCTTGAACATGGTAAACTTTGAATATAAGTCCAAGACCGGTTTGAAGGGCACGGCCGCTTCTAGACTAATATACGGAGACCCCTTCTTGTAGCCTCTCAGGTTATACAAATATCGAATTTCCCGGTTAGAAGGAGGGCGCCCGTACCTCCTCTGAAAGATAACGAAAAGGCTCACCAGAATGGCATAAGAGTTTGGCTGGAGCTGGAATGGAGCCACCTTCAAATATGTGGTAAAGCTAACTATCCAGGCATTGATAGGAGGGATAGCACCACAAATGCAATGATATCTGCTGTAAGCAAAATAGCCTTCGGGGGGATTATACGGCATCACTCCATCTCCCGGCAACAGCATGCGAGCCCTGTCTATCCCGAAGGAACGGGATATAACATCAAGTTGCTCCTCCTTTAGGGAGCTAGGAAAGCAATCGGGAGGGGAGACCAGAAGTTCCTGGGGACCGTACCCATCCACTAACGACCTCGGGGCAGGCCCATGTGGCACCGGTCTTGGTTGGGCTGGGGGCACGGAGGAGGATGACTCTCCTCTACTTTTAGATTTCTTTTTATCCGATCGGGTTTCCGCTTTGCGAGACATTTATCTGCAGCACAACACGGTGTTAGAACAAGAAGTATAGAAATGTAAACAAGCAAGTATATAAAGCAAGCAAGTGTATATAGGTCTGGTATTCCACTCGAGATTCAAGTATGAATGCTCATTCGGCATATACTCCATTCGGTAGTCTCATTCGGCATGGGAAGTTCATCCGGTATTGAAGTTCCATTCGGCATTGGAGGTTCATCCGGTATACGAGTTCATTCGGCTATGCAAACACACATTTTCATTCGGTAAAAAGGATCATTCGGCAAAAGGACATATACCTGATTCGGTAAAAGCTTGATTCGGCAAAAGGTTGATTCGGCTGGAGATTGGTTCGGCGCTCGTTGGTTCGGTAAGGAATAACTAATGGGGGATGGCCCCTATATATAAACGAGCGAGAAAGCACCGGACCAACCGGTTCGGCATACCAGACCAAACGAAAACCGAATGAAGCTATCCGAATCGGTGAAGACCAGTAGCAGGGGGCATGTAAAGCGTCTCACTCAGATAAGTACCGGACTCTAGGATCTACTGATAAAATAGAGATTATGATAACAATGAATAAGTAGTAAATCTCCCACTAACATGGGTTAATCATTTACACATGTACGCGACCACGAACGGTCCACAGACATGCTCTGAATGGGTATTGACCCTACCGTCGTGAGAATTTACACTTTGACATCCTTTTAAAACTCATCGGTTGAATGGATATTTGGTTCTGATAATTCTGAAATGGCTAAGCTGCTTACACATGTACGGGGTTGCAAACGATCCTTAGGCATGCTCTGAGCTGGCGATAAACCATCTTCGCAAACGATCCAGGGACCCACTCGAATGTAAACCTGGCATCAATAATGCTAAGTCCCCTCGGGGCACACCTACTCGCCTCGAACGGCACCCGACCTCGAACGGTCGTCATTTGAAATCACATTAAAATTGTAAATTCCTTCGCAGGAAACCAACAGGATATGAACATCCAGCCCATGGCGTTACAGAACAAGCCTCCCTACCACAGGGAAACAAAGCGCAACACATGCAAGCACGTGCCCCACTTTGGGGGGCAAATGTTGGGCAAATTTTCACCCAGAAGGTCTCGAGACCGAGAAGCATCAGTTTCACCCGGGTTCGCAACCTCCATTCCATCCAGTTCCTAAGTCCATTCGGCATTCCAAGCAAAGGTTCATTCGGCAATACAGGCAACGGTCCATTCGGCATAACACACATCCGGTCCAAGCTCTGCCGAATCAACCCACAACTCCACCGGTCCAACACAGTTTCCATACACCACCGGTCCAACCCATTTCCCACCATCACCGGACCACCATGACCGGACCACATACAACCGAACCAACCACAACCCCTTCAATACCGAACCAAGGTAAGGCCGAACCAAGTGGCTATCTCATCACCGAACCATCCACAACCGGACCAAGCTCCAACCTCTCCAAGCACGGCCGAACCAAGGCTTCGCCGAACCAGAACGCTGCCAGGCCAGATTGGTTCAGCCCGTGCCCACCAGCAGCTATATACATCCAAGACCCCTGCCCCCTACCTCACTCTATAAATAGAGGGGCAGGGGTACAACAATGGCAGACAAGTTTGAGAGCTCAAGCACGGAAGGAACTTTCAAACTACTTTCATATACTTGTACACAAAGCATTGTACTTGTAATCTGAAAGAAAGAAGATAATAACATATAAAGTGGACGTAGGCACGTTCTGGCCGAACCACTATAAATCTGTGTGTCTTTTACATTTCAGCCCCTGCTTTTTTCATATTTACATAACTCATCTAAATCATTAAGAATCACATAAAATCAACTAAATCACACGACTTGGAGGTGTTTGCCCATTTTTTGCGCAAACAATATTGCTTAAGCTTCCTGCTTCACTAAAATGCTTCCAGATAAGAATAATGCAGGCTTTCGAATATCACTGCTATTGCATGCAGATTGTTGCTTTTGGAACTTGCTGAAGATATGTAGAAACCAATTTTTTTTTGATTTGAAGATGTGCAAATTTGCAATTTGCAAGTGCACTTGACCACCAGATTCAAAAATACAGGTGCTTTGATTGCTTCAAATTTGATATGAGGGTTTTGTAAATGGTAAATGCATGAATTGAAGATGCAGGCTATAGATTTGAAATGAGAGAATTACTGATTTTGGAATGAAGAGGATTTACTAATTTTGGTTTTAGAGAAAGTGTTTTTCAGATTTTGTTAACTAAGCTTTAGAATTTGAAAAGAAAACGAATGGAATGGAAAAGGGTTTTTTTATATAAAGGCTGAAATTATTTGTAAATAAAAATAAAAGAAAACAAAATTTCAAATGCCACTTGTAAATAATCTCAACATTTGTCACTTTGAATGCTTATCTAATAACACTTGTCCTTTTATTTAAAAATAATTTGTATTTGATTCACATGTTAACATATGTATTAAGCTAAGTTTAAATTTGTTAGTTTAATATTAAATATGTATATAAACTTTTAAAAAGAACTAAAAACAATTTGTACTAATAAATGAAGCTTATAATTAAAACAATTTAAAATTTACCCTTTGGAATTTAAATTCAAATTAAATTCATAATCTAATATTAAAAATCAAATTATGAATACAAATCAAAATTTGAAATAACAATAGCTATTTTTTTGACCAAAAATCAATTTATAACACAATACATTGTTAATATTGTATTAAAATGTCTCATTATTAAATTAAAACCATTTAAAAGGAAATTATATTTTTATTAATAAATTTCCTATTTAATTAAGATATAAAATTATTTTGTCAATTTAATTAAATTTAAAACTCAAGCTAAAACTATTTTAAATATTTAAACATTTTTCTCTTAACAATTTAAAAATCATAAATTTATTTATTAAATAGCTTTGAAAAATTTATATTTAATAAAAATTAAAATTTCCAAATTATTGATGTATATTAGAATTTTAAAACATGATTCATTTATTAACTTAAACCAAGATCATTTATTTTATAACTTTGAAAAACTATTATTAAATAAAAACAAATTCTCAAATTACTAAAAATATTAGAATTAGAAAAATATGTTTTATTTATTAAATTTTAAACAATGCTATTCTATTTACAACATAAACTATATATTTATATTATAAATAGAAATTCATTTATTATTTTTAAAAGATAAAATAACCAATTGAATATTTATTGAAGATGATTATTAAAAAAATTTGAATTATTATTAACAAATATCAATGTCAATTTAATTTTTAACACAGATTATTGAATTGATATTGTTAAAAATTCCGGGATATTACAATCCCTATATCTACTAGCGAGGTTATGTTGGCATTTGCATTTGGATTAGCATTTTCTTATCAACCCGGATTCCTCCTGGTGTTGGATCGAGCATTTCCATTAGCTGTGGTGCTTCCTCCACCTAGATTTCCTTTTCCGTTTCCTGCCTCCATATCTTCCTTTCTCGTAAATCTGCATACGTGCCTTAGTGAGATATAGAAGAACGGTCTAAGAGAGAGGGGAATATACCTACGTGTGTGTATATATATATATATATATATAACAAATTCAAGTATGTTAATATAGATTTACGCCAAACCCCAGCCTTTTTTTTATTCATTGGATTATGTTTTGATAATCTTTTAGGTTCAGATTTCTTTTAAACCTACATAAAACTATGCTCTGATACTAACTTGTAACATCGCCCATTTGGAGATCTAAAACTAACCCCTACGGATGCTGCTGTCATACATAGTAATTAATTCTCGGTAACTATATGTCGTAATGTTAGATACATTGGTATACCAAAAACACAAGGAAATCAAATATTTTACACTCAATTTTAAAAAAAAATCTCATTCTGCTTCAAATCATATTTCAAATTCATTACATAATCTCAATCCGTAAATCACGTTCAGAGAAATATAATTATTACAAAATACGCAAAGATTGAGATATGAAGATTCCCCTTGGTAGTTCAAAGTCTAAATATAAGCAATTAAACAAATTTTCCATTACATCCAATTATATAGCGGAATCAAACAGAATGAACGCCTAATAGCTAGCTTGCCTCCTACACGTCTCCGACAGCTTATTAGTCTAAAGGAGAACCTGAAATTCTTAAATCTCAAACTACTCAAAATCAATTGTGCACCCGAGAGTTTAAGGGGAAAACATAATTGAGTGAGATAAAAAGTCTAGTATGAATAATAACCTACCATTTCAAACCATATAGAAATATAGTGAGATCACGCCACTTAGTAGAATAGGTTTTCCCCTCACTAGTATCTCAGCCCAATTTATAATAACCATATATTGTGCACCTGCATCCACAATGGTTAAGACATAACATAATAAAATGTATCATGATGATATGAAAACATGCAATATGCTCTGGATTTCCCATCCTCATTCACCTGACTACCTGTCCCAAGTTATAGTTTCTAGGGTCACTATTAACCTATCAGTTTTCATGGGCTAACTGATAGCCTGTTCCAAGCTTACGGACTATCTGTCCGGTTTCATAGTTTCATGGGATCATCGAGAACCTATTGGTTTCTACCAATGACATCATCTAATTATGGTTTTTATGGGGTCATTATGAACCCATTGATCTCTTTCAATAACTTATTCCGGACATAGTTTTCATGGGATCACTAAGAACCTATTGGCCACTGCCAATAACAATTTCCATACATAGTTTTCATTGGCTAACTAAGAACCGGTTTAAACCAATAATCCATTGATCAGTCTTGGGCATCCTATATTATGGTTTGTTTGACCTCCTAGATGCAATTCTACTTACACAATAGTTAATTCAATGTATATTCACTACCGGGTTAACCTATTTAATTATTCTGTCCTTAGCACCCCAAAATGCAATCATGGGTTAGTTATGAAGTGAATATGTTTATAGAAGCATACATTATAAATGATCAAAACATAACAATATAAGCATCCATGATTTAATTCCTTATAATCATTTTCTAATGAAATATAATTAACAACCTTAACCCACTATCTTTATTAAGAAAACTTCCTTTAAAAACTAAGTTAAATGCCATTCCCAAATTCTTTCATATTACCATATATTTACTTTAAAAATGAGATTGGGTTCTCAAATTTGAAAACTAAGGCTTTCGACTATATTCTTTGTATCATTACTTAAAACCTTAGATGTTCTCTTTCAAGACCATCCAATATATCTTTCGAAAGCATTGAAACCTTCCTTTCGAAACACTTAGAGATGCACCTTTCGAACGCTTAAAACACACCTTTCGAAGGCATTTAGTTCAAGTAAGAATTTATAGAAGCATGGCTTCGAAACTATTTGAAAGTTTCTCTTTCGAAATCATTGGGTTTAACATTGAATATAACTACTATGTCAATGAGAACAAAAGCAAGAGTATCCCTTTCAAAAGCATTGATTTCAAGAATAATAGTTGGGGAAAAGGATAGCTTCGAAACCAACCTTTCAAAACCATTATCTCCAAAACCATTGATAAAATTAGCTAAAGGGCCCTTTCGAAAGCCTTCGAAAGGCAGATTCAACATTAGTAAAACAAAAGCCTTCCTTTCAAACTCATTGTTATAAGGCTATAAAAAATCAGCATTTAATCAATTCGAAAGGTATGAATGCAACAGCTTGGTATACTCTTTCGAAAGCTTCTTTAAAAACAAAGGAAAGTTGGATTGATTTGAAAGCTTATAAAAGTGGATTCAACCCCTTCGAGAGTTAGCCTTCGACATAGTCTCTTCCACCTTTTTTCAATACACTACATAACAAAGGCTTGATACCATGTGCATTGGCTTCGAATGGGTGTGAAAGGTCATTGGCGGAAGTATGGTGATGGAAGCAAGAAAATGGAAGTGGCGAATTTGTAATTCAAAACAAAACAGATTTTTATGTCTTTCAAAGTAATTCATTTTTGCCTAACTTGCCTAATTTGTCAAAATATGATCGGTTGCCAATTCTTCATCAAAATTCTTTTCTTAAAGGCCATCGATTTCATTAATTAACAAATGAAATTATTTTAACAAATAAGCCACTCCTCTTAACAAAACATTTAAGTCCTCTAACTTAAATAATTCAATAAACATAGTAAAACATTTAGGAAAAATCCCCAAAAATAATAATTATTCACTTTTAATATGTTTTCTAACATATATAAATTTCAGACCCGAAAGCAATACTTGATTGCCATAAATAATTTAAACCCAAAATTATCTATTTCTTCCATTAAAAATTCATAATAAATTATCCATATCTTGGAATATTATGAGATTTGAAACCCATCTCCAAAATAATGTTTTATATAACATATTCAAACATCATGGCTTTCAAAAATTAATTTGCATGATTTGAACCTTGAAATCAAATTATATCATCCCACAAAATCCTTATTTAAATTATAACATGGCATATAATTCAAAGTAATCACCGTTCATCCATCCAAACGGTTCTAAACCTTAAACTCGAAATTAAACATTTGAAAAGAACTATATGAGATGGGTTGGATCATTATTCACCTTGTTTAGATAAAGAACATGAGATTTTTTTTTCTTTACTTTAATCTGCCTAGCTTGAATCTTAGCATCTAATTGATTTTGAGCTCCTCTTCTCCTAGGGTTATGGTCAGCCTTGTTTCTTCTTTGTTTATGTTTTTTATTTATGAAAACATGAATGATAATAAGGTAAAGGGTTTAGCAGTTATGGGGGGCTATTCCTATATTGCCCTTGCCTTATTCTCTTAGGTATTTAACTTATAAACCATTTTTATAAATCCATTTAGCTAAGGCACGACGCTAATTAGATCTCAAATCTCAATTATCTTATCACTCTAATTTCTACATAATTCTATTTAATTATCTAATTAAATATCCTAAATAATGCTATTTAAAATTAGGGGTGTTACACCAAAAGATGATATTTCTTTTATTCGTACGAAAGAATATGGATTCTATTTAATCAATTTGATCGACAGGGAAGACTGTGAGAAAATATTAGCATGGGCCCTTATTTCTATGACAAGAAACCGGTGATGATGAAGAGATGGTATTCGAAAAATAGTCCTCCGAAATATATGATGTAGACTATCCTCGTTTGGGTCTGTTTTCCATGTCTAAGATTGGAGTTCTGGTTGGAGGAAGGAATTAGCAAAATCGCTTTAGTTTTTGGTACACCTCAAAAAATGGATGTAACGATTTGACTTTTTCACCCTCGAATGTCGACCCTAAGACATCTCAGTATTCGTGTGTCGAGCATCCAAATGCTGGAAAGACAGAAAGTTAGGTAAAATAAAATAAAAAGTTAATTGAACAAGAAAAGAAGAACACAACATCCGAAAATTACAACAGAGCAGTAATATATAATATCAAAGGAACAGTACAAAGAGTTACTTTGAAGACAAGAAATATTAGAGTTATTGAAACCTAGGTGTTATCATCAGCCTGGACAGTTGTAACTGCCTATCCTCAAAATGCTGATATATATAATACAAAAATGTATCGAAAATAAGAATATTATGGAAGGTTATCATCCAGCTCTTCTCCAGAAGTTCCAAAGCATCCATAGCTAAATCTGAAAACATACACGGGGCTAACCGACGCATTATAAGAAAATAACACCAGAATCAGTCTGGTAAACTAACGTAAGAAACTAAAGAAATATGTAATAATAAATAGTAACCATTGAGACCATACGGATTCACATAAGGTTTTCCCCTCAAAGAAACCAACTATTCATTAATTTTAACATATAGTGATATAATAGATAATGTCTAGAGTGCGGCACATAAATCATATCAAGTAGCTACTGTGTGTAATAGGTATACAATCAATACAGCTAAAGCGCGTTCGCATAATGGATTTTCCATGGGATCTCCTCGAATCCAGTCCATTCCAAACTCCTGCACAAGGATTAAAGATATCCTTCTGAGCAACTTACATTTCTAGGTAATGTACAAAGGAAATGCATGATTGGTCCTTGCCCAGATAATCGTAGTTTCGAATGTATCGCTCCCACATTCATGTCCGTAAGTAATACTAGATGGAGTTGCATGCACCCTTGGATTACTAAATTTCTAAGTTCCCTTAAGCTATGCATCATATCTCTGTTTTTAATCATTTTCGATATCGAGGATATGTTCGTTATCTCTCACTCGAGTCTTCATCACTCGAACAGAACTCGAATCCCTAAATTGATTCCTATATCTCGAACATATCATGAATCACTACATGGATTTGAGCATCGCGAAACATATCTCGAACCTCCACATAGATTCCCTGCATAAGTCCTCCGACGAATGTTAACGATGTATTCTCTCTTGGAATATTCCTCAAGATAGGAAATCCCACACGATAGCATTGTTTGAAATGTTAACGCTGACATCTCCCTTGGACTTTAACCTTAGGATCGACAGTTCAAATCTATAAATTTCACTTCAAAACCGCTTTCAAAACACAAAAATCGTATACTAGTTTTGAAGTGGTATTCGATAAGTAAAACACTTACGGATCCAGGTCTCTTCAAAACTAATTCAATGAAATTCCAGCTAACTCAATTCTAGTTCTTTCGATAGTAAGCGAAAGCTAAAGATGTTTTGTACCAATGCTCCTTCCTAGAGGTTCTCATTCATATGAAATCATGAAGCCTTTCGATAACTTCTTAAGTCATATTTGGTCAAGTTCAATAATTGACTAACCGATTACCTAGTCAAATCAATTGCTTATACCAATCCACATTCGCACGCTTAACTCGTTTCGACATTCCAACTTAGCTATTCCTCATCAAAGAGTGAAGCCAGGTATATTAGAGCCTTAATTGCATCAAAGGTTTTCCTAAACACTTGTATCTAAAATCTCACAAATAGATAAATCTACCTCATCGGCTTTACTGTTAAGTATGGTATTAATGATTTCCATAAAGAAGAAAAAATCAATACGATTAACACATTTCCAACATTTTTCAACTTTCAATTCCATGCCCAAGAGGAAAACGGGTTGGTTAGAGCTCTACTTCTCTGTCCGTACTCGACATCAATCTTAACCACTTAAATAGATAATCCTTACTTTGTCGGCCATCAGTGTTAAGCGTAGTCAATTACTTTTCAAACAAGTAATTAAACAATTAACCATTTAGCCACTTAGCAATTCTAAATCCTTTTCAAAAACATTTATATATACTTTTAAAATACTTGAAAATACTTATAATAGGTTTTATAACATTTATCCAAAATATTACTTGAAAACAAAAACTTTACAATTTTCCTCAAAACTTGAGAAGAACGTGTTTACTATATATTTTAACAAAATATCCCTTCTTTAAAAATTCACAACTAATTCTTAAAAATTCATAAATATCTCAAACCACTTTTTAAATACTCTAATATGCGTTAGTAGACACTTGTAAAAAGAATGAAAAAAATACTTAAATTTAAATATCTTTTCAAACCTTTTAAAGTCCAAAATCAAGGCTAAACGGGGCAGTTTTGCACAAGTGAAATTTTGGTCACTTTTCGAGATGTTACTTAACATTTTACCATCCAAGCTTTTAATGGCAACAAATAAAAATATAAAAAATTATAAATATGATGAGAAACCCTGAAGGATCTCTCTATAATTTCTATAGCAATTGCTAAATACAAGGCAATTCCAAACTGCACCTATTGCGACTATCACTATAGGTGTACTTTCAAATCCAATTTTGACCTGAACCAAAGTCCTTCTATAACCTATGTGATTTGTTCAAGGTCTTGTCATATGTCATACTAGTCCATTTAAGTCCATTCCATGTTCATTCAAGTCCATATACATGGATCACATATGTCATTTACTTTTAAAGTAATAATCCAAACCAACATTTTAACATATGTCAACAATAATTCAAACAACATAAACACAATCAATCACAACATATATATATATATATATATATATATATTATATTTTTCATTCAAAGTGGGGTGTTAACTAACCTTTAACCTCTCAAACAACCAAGATCCAAGCACCTAAGCCTAGACTCGACCTTGCAACCACCTTTGCTTCATCCTTTTCTTGCTTTCCACCTTGCTTTTGCCAACCTCCCCTTGCTATTGCTCACAGCCTTTCCATATGGGTTGAGATGTGCTTTTTTTCTTCAACTTCTAACTCGATAGAAGGTGTTATAATATCTCCCCAAGACTTCACTTCAAGTTTATGTTGATTTTGATTTGATTTGCAATAATTTTCTTTAGAACACAAGAGAGGAGGAGGAAGGAGAAGCCATTTATTTTCTCACTTAAGCTTTGTGAATTTGTAATCCTAACTATATATTATGCCTCTCCTTATATAGGCACAAGAATTGTGCTCTTTAAGCATGCACTCACCCCCCCCCCTCTTAGACCATGTCATGGAAGCTTCGCCTCCCATCAATTCTCTTTTAAGTCACTTCTTCTTTATGCTAATTACCATTATACCCCTCCCATGATAACATCTCTTATCCTTTAGAAAATTTTAGAACCATACAAGATTTATAAATAGTAGAATGTGTTAATTGGTTGCTAATTTTTGCATTTGACCATTGGGTAAGTGCACAAGAGTTCGAATAACTTATATCGATCAAAAAGTTGTTTACCGATAAACCGGTTTTCAGTCATATTATCGATTTTCTTCGGAGAATATATTTTTGTAAATAAAATTCAAAAGCAGGTTTCCTATCATCATTCATTAATTAATTAATATTAAAAAAGGTTATAAAATAATATTTATAACACTTAATTATATTTCAAAACATTTCGACATTCGAAGAGGAAATGTTCGATTTTCAGGGTCGCTACATTCTCCCCCACTTAGAACATTTTATCCTTGGAATTCAAATAAGAATGATAATCAAAGGAGATAGACGAAGTAATAAATATGTAGAGTTCTGACGAAACTATAGCTAAACTGCAAACTAAAATGCATGCTAAGCGACTCCACCTCAAGCGGTGAGTACGCTATAAAAGATATACAATACTAAGATAAAATGAAACCTTAGTCTATAAGTGACTCTGGATTGAACTCCTTCAAACCGCCCTTCGTCTTCTTGGTAACACCCAGAGCATCCTCGCTCCATGGCACTTCTAACCTTAGCAAAGGAATAAGCATACAAATACTCAAATAGTATTCATAATTACTAGTGACCAGTGCTTAAGGTTCGCTCAGGTTCAAAATCTCATATCGTCCAAGGACGATAAACATACCTTACGCTCAACAGCCTTAGGTTCTTACGTAGATAATTATTCATGCTACCCCATGAAAAATAGAAAAGTCATTCCTCAAACTCTTCATAAGTTAACATACATCACAGAAATGTAATAAAGCTTGTACAATGCACATGAACTATCCGTACGCAATGTCCGATCTGATCCTTGCTCGATCACATAAATTTCACTTCTAAACTAGTATGGATCACTTGACCTATCTAGTATGGAATGCAATTTGGTTCCTTGATTAGAAACCTCTGTTCTCCTTGCATAACCATATACTATTATAGAAAACATCGAGATTGTATCAAGAACCCGTATCAAGAGTTTGTCATCAAGAATTGAGTGAAAAATCCTTGCTGGACCGGTTGAAACCACCTCAAAAACATGTACTCGTATATGGGATCAAGAACGGTTTTGCGAATAAACGATCTACGTATAACTTACTATTTATCAAATTGTTTTCTTAATCATCTCAACATCTTTATATCACATTTCCTTTATACAAACAGTGTGTCATTCAATACTAAATTATTTATGCATCATTTCATAAATCATAACTTTAAGTTTATAATTGTGTTATAGCTCAAGTTCATACTCGTATAATACTCTATTACATCCTAAGAGCATATACAAAACATAACCTTTTTTCTTAACAAGTATGCTTAACAAATTTAAACTTTTTTTAATTCGGTACCTTCTTAGTTCAGGTGTTATATAAATTCAACTTTATATTTTCAAAAACAATTAGTTTCAAGTTCTATAAATCCGAAAGTTCCGACTATCCATAATCGCCAAAAATCTCATTCCATTTTAACAAATGAAAACTACTAAACAATGTATCATATCATGATGCACATATCATACTTTCCTAGTACGTTGGCTACATGTGTCCATGAAATAACTTAACAAGAGAACTTTAGAACTAAACGTCGATTTTTATTTTAAACTAGTGTGAACCCGTGCTTCGCACACGGATGTTGAAAAAATATTTTTGTTGCATAGGTCATATCTAAATGTATAAGAAATTTAATATGGTGGTAATGGAAAAACATTATTGAACGATAGTGTTACATCATGAATAACAATTTGGTAGGGTAAAGAATACATAGATATATTTGGTTATGATAATCACAATTAAAATCGAACAAAACAATTACAGTGAATATGTTAAAGTTCACAAACTATTTAGAGGATAATGTGTTAAAAATTTATCCGCTAATGCATAGATATATTCATTGTGGCATATAACGCCAATGTTGTTGCTTTTGCAATTACACATCAGCTTCAATGTGCATAGATATAGTTGAAGTATTCGATGTGAACTGCAGACACAAAGACACAGTGCAGTTCGATTCACTTAAATAAGAGTAACAAAAGCTTTTTGCAATGGGTAGAAATATAGTAATAGGATGAAATTTGTAAACAGTCGGGAAAAGTATTTGTCAACAGCTGAAAAAAGGGAGGGGAAAAAGGAAAAAGCAACAGATGTAGTATAGGGGAAAAGTAGTAAAACAGAAGATTCAATTGAAACAGAAATGATGATGCAATAAGAAAATAATGTGGGTTCCAATATAAATTATTATTGTTCACTGAATTTGATCTATGTCAATGCAGGGTACAAAACACGGCATACAGCTGTTCGCAGTAACCAATATTTGGAAATATCCATAACGTACAGAAGAGAACAATTGTGAGAAGTCTATTCATTTTTCAGCCTTAGAAATAACTGCTAACAATGCATGTATGATATTGGGCTTGAGCGCAAATAGCTGATGTTTTCTTGGCCCTAATAGACGCATTACATCAGTCAATTATTTTAACCATTGAAGGTATTTGTACCTGCAGCCAAAAATGGCAAAGGTGTCATTGATGCGGTATTATTACTAAATTCTCTCACTGCTCGTCTGACCTAGTTAACTGTATCTAATAATCAAACTATGACTATATGATCATCTATAGAAAGATACGTTCATCAATTGTTTTCTAGAAGTTTTCTGACAGTGGTGGTGCAAGCGATTTTAGAATTTACTATAAAAAATAAAAAATAAACTCATTTAGGTGGTTATTAACATTATTCTCACTACAGCACATGTTTTGACCCAGCACTTAAATTATGCATCTAACTTAAGCCCGAATACAACAACTTACATGCTTATCTTATTATTGATCATCGTAATTGTAAATGAAATTGAGTAAACTTAGCCAAATTATGTCATAAAACCTAGAAGCAATGTATTAAACGCTGAGCTACACGGTTGAATCAAGCATTAATTATGTGAAGTCGCTTTATAATCATCTCAAGCTATCAAAAAGAAAAATTCATTTTTCTGATTATATTATCATAATGCGGTTAAATTATTATCGTTAACATCAAACAAAATCATTACTACAGCTAAATTAGTATTGCATCACACAAATGCAGTTAAAATATTCAGATGCAACAATAATGCTTAATTCTGAAAATACTGCAAAATAATAACCGCTTTCGCTTAATGCATTTAAATTTTAACTACAATAAGCTTGAATGAATCATAGTATACAACCAAAATTATTACTGCATCGCATAAATATAGTTGAAATATTTAATTTCTACCATGTATAATTCAAAATTGTCATTAAATTATAACTGCATTTTATTAATGTAGTTAAATTTTAATTGTATTAAGATTGAATAAGTTCCTAAAATGTAGCCAAATTTATTACTACATCACATAAATGTGGTTAAAATATTCACATATAGTTAAATTTACCCAAAACTTGCAGGTAAATTATAATTGCATTTTCTTAATTTCATTAATTTATAACTATTTTAAAATTGAATAATATTATCAAATATAGTCAAAATCATCAATAGTAAATGCAATAAAAAAAATGCTAATGTAGTTAAATAATTCAAAAAATGCCTATAAATTATTACACCATTTTTTGATGGGGTTAAATTATAACTGCACTAAGTTTGAACAAACTATCAAACACAATCAATATTATTACTTTATTACATAATGCAATTACAATATTCAAAGGCAACCATAATTGTATACTTCAAAAAAAAAATCCTTTCAAATATATTAAAAGATAATAAATACATTATAATAATCTAGGTAAAAATACTATGTAATATTTATGATCATCATAATAATGCTATTATAGAAACGCGATAACAGCGATGACACAAAATAATTGGATTATATAAATGTAGTTAAAACTGCTATATAAAATTATGATTTTAAATTTTTAGCTATCAGCAATAGATATCATTGGGAACAATATTAAATTTGAGATTTTACAGTGAAAATGATTCTTAAATCCGGTTAATGTAGAAAAAGTTATCACATTTCAAAGTTCGGAATAGAAAGAAATTAAAAGTGTGACTGTTCATTTTCCAAAATATGAAGGAGACCTGTGTGCTCTTGAAATCTAACTCAATAATAATATTATAGTATAGATTATTTCGAAATAATAGATAAATATAACCTTTGTATATCAAATCAAACTTTCGGGATTTAAATCAAAATTCGTTTTACCAAAATTATTTTCATGTGGTAGAAGTGAGTTTAGTACATCCAAACTGTACTGTTGGCATTTAACCAAAATCATTCCAAAGCGGTGTCAAATACTTTGTATAGTAATACTGAGAATCATGATCTTAATTTTATAAATCAACTTCCCCAAATATTTACTTTTAAATAATACTACTATTATTTTCGTCAGAATCCTGAAAAACATTTTCAAAGGCACCGGGATTTAAGTTCTTAAATTCTTTGTTTAAATCTTTTTGTTTATAAACCACATTATATAATCCATACTTATTTGAAATCACCTTCTTACATAAATCCTTTCATAAGTATTTATTTCTAAAGTATTTTATCTTTCCTTTGAATTATAGTAAATATCATTCAATAATTTTAACCTCTAACCCAATATTATAACTGAACGCCTTATATTCAAACTGTAAAGCTTAATTCATAGGGTGTTCATTCAATGTACCCACAATTACTGTTTATCCAACCCCTGATGTAGAATGGTAAAACTGCTCATAAACTAATTGAGCACAAATCAGCAATAAGTACTATTCAATGTTCCTAACATGTCGAGCATGACTAAACAATCAAGGTTACAAGATATTAAACTGTGAGAAGTACTAATATCAAACCAAACACGAATAGGTCAACCATAAACCTATAGTATACCCTCAGTAATTTGTTTCCTTTTCTCAGCTGCAAAAGTAGCGAAAACCCTAGGCTGCTACCCTTCCTCGGGCATAGGACAACCTCTAACAAAATGGCGAGGCTGATGGCAACCATAACAACCTTTCGGTGCAAACTGTGCCTCATGCTTTGGAAACTTCTCAATCAGTGCTTTCATTATTTGTGTTCTGGCCACATGCCCTTCTTTCCTTGATTTACAACTTGAAGCAAAGTGTTCCTTCTGCCTATGCTTATGGAAAACCACACTAGAAATATCTCTTCGCGACTGAAACTTCAACTTGTTGTTCCCAACTGGTGTAGAAATAGACAGGTTCAAAGTTAAGCTCTCAGACCTCAAAGGCATGTTCACCAAACCCACAAAAGACCCCATGACATGATTATTCGTATCCCTTTAGAACTCAATATGCATACCCATAATGAATATCTCGTTCTTCTTCAACAGTGTATCAGTTGATCCTAACCCAAACCAAGATAAGCAATGAACCGATTCTCATACTCTGCCATGGTCATGACCCCTTACTTCAAATCCAAGAAGCTCCAAAATAACAAAGTCCTTTTAACTTCAGGAACAAACTTCATCCCATACTCATCTTTAAATTTTCCTAAGAGAAGTCGTTTTCTTGGACATCTATAGTGATAAAACTCCACCAACCCATGGCTGCATCTGTCAGATGTCGCGACGTCTATCTATGCTTCATTGCGTCATGTAGTTCCATTTTTCCAGATATTTGGTTGCATAATTTAATCCAAGTCTGGACTTCTATGATCGTCTCCGAACCACCAAACCTCTTACCTCCAAACCTCTCATAATCATGGAAAAGCAAAGCAAAACTCATCTAAGGCCTGACCCGCACAACCTCCTCTACGACATTCAATCATGGTTCCTCAACTGGAGAAACATTCCTTGGTGCTCCATTCCCACCATTTTTTATGGTACTAGCTCAACCACCTCCACCTCCTCGATCGTTGATGGCTCTAGTACTCATAGTTCGTACTACCTAATCAAAACAAAACTTCTTTTAGGACGCAAAAGGGTAGGGCTATTGTAACGACCCAAAATTTCTGTCATTTGAAATTCAGATATTTAATTGATTTTAAATATCAAAAAGTAAAATTTGTAAGTCGAATAATTTATTTTTCGAATATCTGGATTTAATTGGATAATCAAATCGATAATTTAATATTTGAAATTGCGTAAATAATTGAAAATCGGGTTTAATGTGATTAAAAATGATTTATAAAGTTATATTAAATCATATTGGAGTTAGAATGATGTTTGTGAACTTTTAAAATCGAATTAAAAGTTAATTTGTGAAAATTGAATATTTTAATATTTAATCGACTAGTGAAAATAGTCATTTTTCAAACAGTCTTAGATTTCAACGAAACCAGTTTCATCGGATCTGTAATGTTATATTATTGTAAGATTTCAAATTTTGTGTCAATTGGATTTACCGTTTGCCCGGGGCAAGCTAAAACGCATAGAAATTTGATTAACCGATTTAATTTAAATTTGATCGTTTATTTCCGTAACTCGCACAGATGATCAAATTAGCTTCCGAAACATATTCCATTGTGTCCGGAACGTGGGGTAGACCCTAGAAACGCTGGTCACCGCGCGAGATTTGGAGTTCGAAAATTTTTGGGTGAATAGTGTTTTGGAATTTTTCTATAAAAGGACGTGTTATTCACCATTTTTCACAAATTTCTAAACCTAGGGTTTCATAGCCGTCGGCTACCATTTCAATGGCCGAAATCATGCCATTTTCTTCCTCCCTTTTCGTCAAATCTACACACCAATTCGAAAATCTCCCAACTACAATCTTGAAGAGCATGTCGAGATGTCACTATCCAACGGTGATGATCGGAAAATACGGAGTGGATCGATGGGAATTTGCGTTCAAAGTCGCGCATCTCGTGCTTGATTTTCGAGAGCACGGCCTGACCGAGCTTCGCCATATCTTCGGCGATGGTAGAGGGTGGAGAGGTCTTCGAAGTAGACATGGTTGATCGAGTTAAAAGTCGACGATGGTGATCGCGTTGTTTGCTTTCGAACGTGAGCGATGGGTTCACGGTCGCGTGAACAACCTGGGGAGAAGAAAGAGCATGGAGCGGCCTCGATCTTAAGATGAAAACGTGCGGCCGAGATGTCTTGGGTTTAAAATTAAAAAGGAATTTGTAAATTAATTTTAATTTAAATTCGTTCAAACTTTAAATTGCTTTAACTCTTTCGTACGAGGTCGAAAAATCACGAAACAAGTTGCGTTGACTTCTTTTTGTCGAGCACTACGCAATGGAGCTGGATTAGAATTGATTGGAGCTAGTGAAATTTTTGGGCAAAATTAAACGCACGTTTAATTTTATTCAAAATAAAACGTTGCAACTATTATTGAAAGCAAGGTGAGAACTTCTCACTCAATCGAATTGTTTCGATTTAAATAGTTAGATTTAAAATTTGTCGATTGTGTGATTGGAAGATAGTTATTATCTATTGTATTGAAATAGACCCTATACGCCGTATATTAAGCGGATGTTATTTATTAAAAATATATACCGCGATAATTCCAACTTGTATGGAATTGGTATTATATATGTACTTGGAGTTGATTTCCCGCATTATATAGCGGATGAGACCCTATTGCGCCGCATAATAGTGGATAGTATTTTATAAATCCCATATACCGCGATATTCCGTCTCGAAGCGGAATTGGTATTGTGCTAACTTCTTTGGATGCAGGGAAACAGGTTGGAGGGATCCAACTGGATTCCTCAAGTGATTGAATTGGTTTCAATGTTGCGTGTTGATCTATTTATTGATCTATTTATAATCTGCGTGATTATCTTTGTGATTGAAATCGCTAAAGGCTAAAATTTTAGCCGAATATATTTTTGGTATCGTTAGATGCCGAAAATAAATAAAATTTGATTTCTGAAAATTAAGTTGAGAATTCATAATAAAATTTAAGTTTGGAATTAATTCATCTTAAATAAACAAACTTTGTAATTTTTATGTTATAAAAATTTTGATTTTTGTGAAATATAACCGAAATGTGATTTTCGAAATAAGTAGTTGATTAATTTATAAAATGGTTTAAATTGGGATTTTTGAATTATTATAAATGATTTATATAAAAGACTTATAAAATTGATATTTATAAATTAAAATTTTTGGAAGTATAAACGAGTTTTTTTTAAGTATTAAAATGAAATAAAAATGGATTTCATAAGTAAATGAAATTTATAGATTTATAAATTGTGAAGTTATAAAATGAATAGATTTTGTAAAATAAAAGATTTATAAGTAATAACGTATAAATTGTATTTTGGCGTTTAAATGGGATATAAATAAAATTTGTGAATTAAAGGATTTTTATAAGTTGGAGTTTTTATAAAATATATATATCTGTGTGTGAATTTATAAACGTCGTTTTATAAATTCGAAATCAATTGAATTTGACAAATTAAACATAGAAGTTTATTAAAGGAGATATATTCGTGATTTTGGACAGCGAATTATCCTTTAAGTTAAATGTTGTAATAATAAGAGTTTGGTTGGGAAGTATATTCACGATTTTGGACAGTGAATATATTATTAAATGAAATGGATATGTTTTGGGGAAATAATATTATAAGATGAAATTAATTGTTTTGAAGATGTTTTAAAAGGTATTAAATATCGAAACCATAGACTTCAACATTCATTGTTGAAATAGACGTTTTCGAGAAATATAATGAAATGGTGGACCATAACATTGTTGTTATAGTAAATGATTTCTGAAAGGAAATGTTTTATATAGTATTGAGATTTATATATCTATTTTAAGTTCGAATCCCTATACTAATGATTTTGGGTTGTCGTAACGATGTTTTACGCAACATTCGTTTTGACTCAAATAAATGTGTTTAAGAGAATATTTTCCTTAAAGAATAAATTATATACTTAATTGTGATTTAAGTATATTGAATATTTTCCAAGTGTTGAAAATAAATAGGTTTGTGAATTACTTATTATTAAATAAGTATGGAATTGTTTTTCCAATATGAAGTGATTGTTTTGAGATTTTATCTTTTAAAGATAAACTGAAAATGAATATTAGAAATCGATTTAAAATTCGTATATTCATAGATATTTTGGTAATGTAAATTCACTATGGAATTTATAAAAGAAAGGGAAATTTGTTTAAAAATAAACATTGATTTATGTTTGAAGTGTGGAAATAGATTTACGGATTCGGAACGTAAGTTTAAAATAAATCGGTAAGGATTTATTTGATTGATTTAAATGAACCATTTTAAATTGAAAATGGATAAATATTTGGAAGTGTTTCCGTTTAAGGAAATTGATTTGAAATTTGTTTTCAAAGATTGAAAGGTGAAAAATGATTTGAAATTTGTTTTCAAATGGTTGAAGTGTGGAAAATATATCTTGTAAAGATATTTTTTGAAAATAAATAATTTGGGAAATTATTTGAATTCGGATGATGTTGTGAATATTGATTGATAGTTAAATAACCGACTATCAATATTGACCTTTAAATAGGTATTTGTTGTGAATTGGTTGAAATTGAATGCTACACTTATTTTTAAATTATTGCGCTCGTTATTCGGATTACCCATTCCGAATAGTGATACGACGTAATGGATAGCATTGAAGACCGGTGTTGAAGACCGGGTATTTGTGAAAACGATAGGATGACCTATCAATTGTCTCTGCACCGTTAGCTACGGTATGGAGATTTCCTTTGTGATGGGAAATTCGATCGGGATTGTGAATTCCTGGATTGCAAGGGCTTCTTTTGAAGTGCCTTCGGTTCTGTTCGAACCCAGAACAGACTTGTATGGTTACGTGTCTGACATTACATTTTGAGATATAAAGCAGATTTCTTTCAAATATATTTCCGCTGGTGGCGGAGAATTTATTCTCTTAGCTCAACACCCTTTGAGGTTATGTAGTTGAAGGTTATCAGCGATATACTCCCAATTTGGTAATGTGACATGCTTAGTGCTGCTTTGTGTTAATCATTCATTGATCATTTGTTGATCAAAGTGTGGCTTTGTGCCTAGCTTTGTGGACGAAACTTCGTCAGATCTCACTCCCCGGAAATGGTCAAAACAGGAATATGCGGCAAGGTTATGAGGGTCGCGCCCTTTAGGGTATGTCATTTCCTTTTAGAAAGGGTGGTATCATGGTATGGAGCCCAGATACTTACTCATGTTGACACACTATATTTATTACTGTGTGATGTTGGTTATCGAGCGCTCGGATAAAGGTCCAAAGGGACCGGGGGATGAAATATTCGTGTAGTAGTTACCTAGTTATAGAGGTTGCCCGGCCTTGTGTTGGCAGAGATATAACCGTAACGTTACGTTCTCGGGACATCCCGCCAGAGGCGATCCCATTGACAGTAGGAAGTTCCTTAGCCTGACCATTTGTTGGAAAATCCAAAGAAACAATACGAGTCTTGTACGGCTTTAGTTGTATTACCTGCCATGGAATGTGGCGGTAACTTGCTATTGAACATGGTAGCTATAGTAGGCATAGGATAATGGTCGTATGTTGGCTAAGATTTATATTCTATTTTCGAAATGCTTTCATCACTATGCACTAATAATAATATCAAAAATGAATTGTTTTGCATAGTAAGCATCTTTGACTATCATAAGGAGAAATCTCCTCCAATTCTGCGTTTGCATTGTGTGTGTGCGGGGAGGCCTTATGGTAGTTTCATTTTACAAAAAGCATTGCGAATTGACTTTAAAATTATCTTGTTGTTGTTATTTTAAAAGTTAAATAACTGTTTTGAGTTCTCACACCAGTCCCATGACTGACCTGGAGTTTATTGTTCTCTTCCTAAACTCTGGGTGCTCATAATTTTCTACACGGGCAGTCTAGAGTCAGGTTATCAGGTCATTCTGGATTCAGGAGTGCTATGGAGCTCAAGTGGCGAGCTGGATGGCGAGACGTATTACTTGTATATGATATTATCCTTTCCGCTGTAGAATTTACTTGTAAGGACATGTTTGTATAACTGTCCATTGTTTAGTTGTGTTGTATATTGTTGTTGTACACTCTGATGATGTAATGTAATAACTGAGATAGTTCTTTGTTTTAAAGATTATTCACTTATCTATTATATGTTGTTCCGCTGCGATATGTGAGATTCTGATATTGTTTCTGTTCTGTTTTCTTACTTCTTCTATCTTTTTCTTCTACCTCTTCTTTTTAACCCTAACAATTCGGTTTTTTGGCATTCGATTATGTGGCATTTGATACAGTGGACATATTAATGTCGATTTTCGAGCGTCGAAAAATCGCGTCGTTACAAAGTGGTATCAGAGCATTTGGTTAAGCGACAACCCTGGCTCTGTTGGGTGTTACTCATTAGAGATAGAGTCAGTAGTACTCTAGAATGAGTTTGAGTGTAATAATAGATATGAGCGTGTATTTGTTAGTGAATATAAAATTGTTTTATATTGTGATGATTGGTTTATGGAGTGGTATATGGATTCTGGTCGGTATAGTCTATACAACTCTATCGATAGGGATCTCTAAACACTTGTTCAGAACAATTCGGCACGATATCGTTTTAAATTGGGTAAATGAAATAATTTTACCCAAAACTATTTTGTATATAATAGGGAATAATTTTTATAAATTATTATAGTATACGGTTGCTTGATTGTTAGGAAGTGATAATATTATTATCATTTGAGTAGGAAATTGAAATCGTAACTCCAAAGTTAAGAAACAAATTCACATATAAATGTAATTTATGAATATGAATTGCAAATGTGAATTATAATTTGAAATGAAATTCCAAAGAAGTGTTTGGAAATGTTTTGAAAAGATTTTTGAAAAATGTTTTGAAGGGATAAAAGCTCTAAACTCTTTCAGGTCGCTGGAAAATAATTCTGATGATGATCGCGACGTCATTGGTGTTCATTTTCGGGTTTCCAAAAGAGGAATTGCTGCCAAATTGTTTTAAATTAAAGTTGTTTGGAACATTTGGGTTTGGTTTTGGGAATTTAAAAGATAATTTGAATTGATTTCAAAATTGGTTTTGAAAGGTTGAAAAGGCTCTGGAATCCTATTTTGAATATTTATTGAATTGGTAAGTGAGTTGATAACTTATACAATTTGAATTTTGATAGAATAAATCTAACTTAAAGGATGGAGTTAAATTAAAGTAAGTATAAGTGGATCAATTAAATAAAGTGAATTTAAAGAAAGGTCTAAGGAGGCTTAGTGAAATGATTACTTAAAGGAAATTTATTAAGTAAAAAATAAATTTGGAGTAATGACGAATGAATTGGAAGTGAGTTTGAATTATGAAAACAAAATTGTGAATGGATAAATAAATTTACAATTGCAAGTAAATGTAATTGAAATTGAATGTTGAAATGGAATATAACTTAAGTAATGTTGAATGAAGTTGATTTTGGTATCGAAGAAAATGAGTAAATTGATAAATATAAACTTGAGTTATATAAATGAAATTCAACTTGAAATGTTAAATGAATTAGCAATTGGATTAATGAATGGTTTGAATGTTAATCAATCAAATGTAAATAAATTGATATGAAATAATGGATGTAAGTGTTAATTCATTAAAAGCTAATTGAATAATGTAAGTCAATTTAATATTAAACCAATTGGAATTAAAAGTGTTAAACCAAATTGAATGTAAATTTAATAATTTGGTTATGTTGAATATACATTGGTTGTTATTTGATTGTTAGTTGATTGTATATAAATTCATTAAGTGTTAATGAAATTAAATTAGTGAAATTGAAAGCTATGTAATTGAATTCAAATTGGAAGAAAATGAATTTGAATAGAATTGAACTTGATTTGGAAGTGAACTAAAATGAATTTAAATTAGTGAATGTATATTAATTGGTAATGAATAAATGAATGTTTGTAAAGTCCAATGTTAATAAATCAAATGTGATTAAAATGAAAAACCAATTCATTGAATATTAATGAGAAATGAAATAATATTGATTTGGTTATTGATTTGTTGGATGTTAATTGGATGATAGTTGTTTGATGGTTGCATTTGTGGTTTTGTTGCATTTGCTATGTTGGCATATGTAGTTGTTATGTTGCTATATGCTATATATTGATACTATTTTCATATATACATGTTCTCATTTGTTTGATTGAGTGTATAGTAGGTGCGGATGGCGCTTGCTTTGCATTTTGGAGCTCGCTTTCGCACTATATTAGCCGTATACACTCGCTAATAATAAATAAGGTACATATCTCGGATTAAATATCGTACTTTCACACTTTTTCCCTACGGGATGCCTCATCACTTGATGAGATGTATATTTGTGATATATATATATACTGTCATTTTTTTTCGGATCGAGCCGCGCAAAGGAGGTTATGGCGAAATTTTCCGAAAATTTAAGGCGTTAGAATATTTTTGAGAAAAATGGGAAAATTTTAAAACTATAACTTTGATTTGAGTTGAAAAGTTAAACGATATAGTTGGTTTTGGAAAAGTATAGCTAAGTTGGATTTGAAAACTTAGTAAAGATTTGTAAGAAGTTTAACTATTGATTTTTTGGGAAAGTTAAACACTTAAGTGATTTTGGTAATTTAATTTAAACAAATCATAATGAAAACGTAGAAGTTGAACTAGAAAATGGAAACCAATGTTTTGGTTGAAGTTAAAGGTTTTGGAAAAGGTGAACATAAAATTTTCACTTATGGATTTTGAAAAGTTAATTGATTTCAAAACTCTTTCTTACTTGGCAATTTCGAGGACGAAATTCTTTTAAGGAGGGAAGTTTGTAATGACCCAGAATTTCTGTCATTTGAAATTCAGATATTTAATTGATTTTAAATATCAATAAGTAAAATTTGTAAGTCGAATAATTTATTTTTCGAATATCTGGATTTAATTGGATAATTAAATCGATAATTTAATATTTGAAATTGCGTAAATAATTGGAAATCGAGTTTAATGTGATTAAAAATGATTTATAAAGTTATATTAAATCATATTGGAGTTAGAACGATGTTTGTGAACTTTTAAAATCGGATTAAAAGTTCATTTGTGAAAATTGAATATTTTAATATTTAATCGACTAGTGAAAATAGTCATTTTTCAAACAGTCTCGGATTTCGACGAAACTAGTTTCATCGGCTCTGTAATGTTATATTATTGTAATATTTCAAATTTTGTGTCAATCGGATTTACCGTTTGTCCGGGGCAAGCTAAAACGCATAGAAATTTGATTAACCGATTTAATTTAAATTTGATCGTTTATTTCCGTAACTCAGACAGATGATCAAATTAGCTTCCGAAACATATTCCATTGTGTCTGGAACGTGGAATAAACCCAAGAAACGCCGGTCACCGCGTGAGATTTGGAGTTCGGAAAATTTTACGTGAATAGTGTTTTGGAATTTTTTTGTAAAACGACGTGTTATTCACCATTTTTCACAAATTTCTAAACCTAGGGTTTCATAGCCGTCGGCTACCATTTCAATGGCCGAAATCATGCCATTTTCTTCCTCCCTTTTCTTCAAATCTACACACCAATTCGAAAATCTCCCAACTACAATCTTGAAGAGCATGTCGAGATGTCACTATCCAACGGTGATGATCGGAAAATACGGAGTGGATCGATTGGAATTTGCGTTCAAAGTCGCGCATCACATGCTCGATTTTCGAGAGCACGGCCTGACCGAGCTTCGCCATATCTTCGGCGATGGTAGAGGGTGGCGATGTCTTCGAAGTAGACATGGTTGATCGAGCTAAAAGTCGACGATGGTGGTCGCGTTGTTTGCTTTCGAACGTGAGCGATGGGTTCACGGTCGCGTGAACAACCTGGGGAGAAAAAAGAGCATGGAGCGACCTCGATCTTGTGATGAAAACATGCGGCCGAGATGTCTTAGGTTTAAAATTAAAAAGGAACTTGTAAATTAATTTAAATTTAAATTCGTTCAAACTTTAAATTGCTGTAACTCTTTCATACGAGGTCGGAAAATCACGAAACAAGTTGCGTTGACTTCGTTTTGTCGAGCACTACGAAATGGAGCTGGATTGGAATTGATTGGAGCTGGTGAAATTTTTGGGTAAAATTAAACGCACGTTTAATTTTATTCAAAATAAAACGTTGCAACTATTATTGAAAGCAAGGTGAGAACTTCTCACTCAGTCGAATTGTTTCGATTTAAATTTTAAATAGTTAGATTTAAAATTTCTTGATTATGTGATTGGATGATAGTTATTATCTGTTGTATTGAAATAGACCCTATACGTCGTATATTAAGCGGATGTTATTTATTAAAAACATATACCGCGATAATTCCAACTTGTATGGAATTGGTATTATATATGTACTTGGAGTTGATTTCCCACATTATATAGCAGATGAGACCCTATTGCGCCGCATAATAGCGGATAGTATTTTATAAATCCCATATACCGCGATATTCCGTCTCGAAGCGGAATTGGTATTGTGCTAACATCTTTGGATGCAGGGAAATAGGTTGCAGGGATCCAACTGGATTCCTCAAATGATTGAATTGGTTTCAATGTTATGTGTTGATCTATTTATTGATCTATGTATAATCTGCGTGATTATCTTTGTGATTGAAATCGTTAAGGGCTAAAATTTTAGCCGAATATATTCTTGGTATCGTTAGATGCCGAAAATAAACAAAATTTGATTTCTGAAAATTAAGTTGAGAATTCATAATAAAATTTAATTTTGGAATTAATTCATCTTAAATGAACAAACGTTGTAATTTTTATGTTATAAAAATTATGATTTTTGTGAAATATAACCGAAATGTGATTTTCGAAATAAGTAGTTGATTAATTTATAAAATGGTTTAAATTGGGATTTTTGAATTATTATAATTGATTTATATAAAAGATTTATAAAATCAATATTTATAAATTAAAAATATTGGAATTATAAAACGAGTTTTTTTAAGTATTAAAATGAAATAAAAATGGATTTCATAAGTAAATGAAATTTATAGATTTATAAATTGTGAAGTTATAAAATGAATAGATTTTGTAAAATAAAAGATTATAAGTAATTAACGTATAAATTGGATTTTAGCGTTTAAATGAGATATAAATAAAAAAAAATTAATTAAAGGATTTTTATAAGTTGGAGTTTTTATAATATATATATTTCTCTGTGTGTGTGTGTGTGTGTGTTTGTGTGTGTGTGTGTGTGAATTTATAAACGTCGTTTTATAAATCCAAAATCAATTGAATTTGACAAATTAAACATAGAAGTTTATTAAAGGAGATATATTCGTGATTTTGGACAGCGAATTATCCTTTAAGTTAAATGTTGTAATAATAAGAGTTTGGTTGGCAAGTACATTCACGATTTTGGACAGTGAATATATTATTAAATAAAATGGTTATGTTTTGGGGAAGTGATATTATAAGATGAAGTTGATTGTTTTGAAGATGTTTTAAAAGGTATTAAATATCAAAACCATAGATTTCAACATTCATTATTGAAATAGACGTTTTCGAGAAATATAAGGAAATGGTGGACTATAACATTGTTGTTATAGTGAATGATTTCCGAAAGGAAATGTTTTATATAGTATCGGGATTTATATATCTATTTTAAGTTTGAATCTCTATACTAATGATTTTTGGTTGTCGTAACGATGTTTTACGCAACATTCGTTTTGACTCAAATAAATGGGTTTAAGAGAATGTTTTCCTTAAAGAATAAATTATATACTTAATTGTGATTTAAGTATATTGAATATTTTTCAAGTGTTGAAAATAAAAAGGTTTTTGAATTACTTATTATTAAGTAAGTATGGAAATGTTTTTCCAATATGAAGTGAATTTTTTGAGATTTTATCTCTTAAAGATAAATTGAAAATGAATGTTAGAAATCGATTTAAAAATCGTATATTCATAGATATTTTGGAAATGTAAATCCACTATGGAATTTATAAAAGAAAGGGAAATTCGTTTAAAAATAAACATTGATTTATTTTTGAAGTGTGGAATTAGATTTACGGATTTGGAACGTAAGTTTAAAATAAATCGGTAAGGATTTATTTGATTGATTTAAATGAACCATTTTAAATTGAAAATGGATAAATATTTGGAACTGTTTCCGTTTAAGGAAATTGATTTGAAATTTGTTTTCAAGGATTGAAAGGTGAAAAATAATTTGAAATTTGTTTTCAAATGGTTTAAGTGTGGAAAATATATCTTGTAAAGATATTTTTTGAAAATAAATAATTTGGAAAATTATTTGAAATCGGGTGATGTTGTGAATATTGATTGATAGTTAAATAACCGACTATCAATATTGACCTTTAAATAGGTATTTGTTGTGAATTGGTTGGAATTGAATGCTACACTTATTTTTAAATTATTGCGCTCGTTATTCGAATTAACCATTAAGAATAGTGATACGACGTAATGGATAGCATTGAAGACCGGTGTTGAAGACCGGGTATTTGTGAAAACGATAGGATGACCTATCGATTGTCTTTGCACCGTTAGCTACGGTATGGAGATTTCCTTTGTGATGGGAAATTCGATCGGGATTGTGAATACCCGGATTGCAAGGGCTTCTTTTGAAGTGCCTTTGGTTCTGTTCGAATCCAGAACAGACTTGTATGGTTACGTGTCTGACATTGCATTTTGAGATATAAAGAAGACTTCTTTCAAATATATTTCCGTTGGTGGCGGAGAATTTATTCTCTTAGCTCAACACCCTTTGTGGTTATGTAGTTGAAGGTTATCAGCGATATACTTCCAATTTAGTAATGTGACATGCTTAGTGCTGCTGTGTGTTGATCATTCATTGATCATTTGTTGACCAAAGCGTGGCTTTTTGCCTAGCTTTGTGGACAAGACTTCGTCAGACCTCACTCCCCGGAAATGGTCAAAACAGGAATATGCGGCAAGGTTATGAGGGTCGCGCCCTTTAGGGTATGTCATTTCCTTCTGGAAAGGGTGGTATCATGGTATGGAGCCCAGATACTTACTCATGTTGTTAAACTATATTTATTACTGTGTGATGTTGGTTATCGAGCGCTCGAATAAAGGTCCAAAGGGACCGGGGGATGACATATTCGTGTAGTAGTTACCTAGTTATAGAGGTAGCCCGGCCTTGCGTTGGCGGAGATCTAACCGTAACGTTATGTTCTCGGGACGTCCCGCCAGAGGCGATCCCATTGACAGTAGGAAGTTCCTTAGCCTGACCATTTGTTGGAAAATCCAAAGAAACAATACGAGCCTTGTACGGTTTTAGTTGTATTACCTGCCATGGAATGTGGCGGTAACCTGCTATTGAACATGGTAGCTATAGTAGGCATACGATAATGGTCGTATGTTGGCTAAGATGTATATTCTATTTTCAAAATGCTTTTATCACTATGCACTAATAATAATATCAAAAATGAATTGTTTTGCGTAGTAAGCATCTTTGACTATCATAAGGAGAAATCTCCTCCAATTCTGCGTTTGCATTGTGTGTGTGCGGGGAGGCCTTATGGTAGTTTCATTTTCCAAAATGCATTGCGAATTGACTTTAAAATTATCTTGTTGTTGTTGTTTTAAAAGTTATATAACTATTTTGAGTTCTCACACCAGTCCCATGGCTGACCTGGAGTTTATTGTTATCTTCCTAAACTCTGGGTGCTCATAATTTTCCGCACGGGCAGTCTAGAGTCAGGTTATCAGGTCATTCTGGATTCAGGAGTGCTATGGAGCTCAAGTGGCGAGCTGGATGGCAAGACATATTACTTATATATGATATTATCCTTTCCGCTGTAGAATTTACTTGTAATGACATGTTTGTATAATTGTCCATTGTTTAGTTGTGTTGTATATTGTTGTTGTACACTCTGATGATGTAATGTAATAACTGAGATAGTTCTTTGTTTTAAAGATTATTCACTTATCTATTATATGTTGTTCCGCTGCGATACATGAGATTCTGATATTGTTTCTGTTCTGTTTTCTTACTTCTTCTATCTTTTTCTTCTCCTCTTCCTTTTAACCCTAACAATTCGGTTTTTCGGCATTCGATTATGCGGTATTTGATACAGTGGACATATTAATGTCGATTTTCGAGCGTCGAAAAATCGCGTCATTACAGTTATTTCAAAGAAAGGATTCTAAAAAAAGAGATATTCCTAAGAATAATTTTAAATCTAGTTTTGAAAATACAAATACGCCCTCATATGTATATTACAATCGACTCATTCTAGGGTGTCGCTTACATTATCTCTAATAAGCCATACCCAACCGAAGCCAAGGTGTCTGCTCAACCTTGAGCTATGATACCAAATGTAACGACCCAACTTTTCTACCCTTGAATGTCGACACTAATACATCTACGGTATTCGTGTACCGAGCACCCAAGTGCCGGAAAGACAGAAAGTTAGAGTAAAAGAAAAGGAAATGTGAATAGAAGAAGAAAAGAAGAAAATAAAGCCAGTATCTCACAATGGAACGATAATATATAATATCAAAGGAACTATACAAAGGGTTACTCTGAATACAGAAGTATCGAAGTTAATAAAACCTAAGCGCAATCATCAGCCTGGATAGTATAACTGCCTATCCTCACAATGTTGATATATACAATATAGAAATGCAGTGGAAATAATACTACTGATGGTAATCAACCAGCTCTTCTCCACAAGCTCCAAAGCATCCATAGCTAAATTTGGAAACATACATGGGCTGACCCGAGCATTATAAGAAACTGACATTCGAATAGTCTGGCAAATCGGTATGAGATACTCAAGAAATAGTAACCATTGATACCGTACAGATTCCCATAATGGTTTTCCCCTCAAAGAAATTAACCATTCATTAAGTTCAACATATAGTGATATGATAGATAATGTTTTGTGTTTAGCACATAAGTCATATCAAATAGTTTTTTATGAAGGCCGCAATAATAATTGATGTATAATCAATACCGTTAAGGCGTGTTCTCATAGTGGATTTTCCATGGTGATCTCCTTGGATCTATCCGAATTCGAACTCTAGCACAAGGATTGGAGATATCCTTCCGAGTAGTGTACATCTTTAGGGAATGTACTATATGAAATGCATAACTATCCCACTCCTAGACAATTATGGTTCTGAATGCATCGCTCTAACATGCATGTCCAAAAGTCATACTAGATGGAGTCGCCTGCACTCATGGGATAGCTAAAATGCTATGTTCCTTTTACTTATACATCCTATCTCTGGTTTTAGTCATTTTTTGTGTTGGGGCTGTGTTTGGAATCTCTCGTTTGATTCCTCATCACTCGAACAGAACACGGATCATTAAATAGAATCCATTATCTCGAACAGATCATGAATCACTACATGGATTCGAGCTTCTCGAACCTCCACATAGGTTCTCTGCATAAGTCATATGGTGAATGCTAACGCTGTCCTCTCTTGGAATACTCCTCAAGTTAAACAGTCCTACACGATAGTATTGTTTGAAATGTTAACGTGACCACTCCCATAGAATTTAACGTTAGGATTGATAGTTCAGCTCTATAACATTTCACTTCACAACCGCTTTCAATATACAGCTTGCGTGCTAGTTTTTAAGTGGTATTTTGTAAGTAAAACACCTAACAATTTCGGTCTCTTTGAAACTAATTCGATGAATTTCGGGCTACCTCAATGCCGGTTCTTTCAGAAGAAAGTGAAAGCTAGAGACATTTCGTACCAATGCTCCACCTTGGGGTTCTCATTGATATGAAACCGCAAAGTCATATTTAGTCAAGTTCGATAATCGACTAATCGATTATATGGCCAAAACAATTGATTATATAAATCAATGTTCATACACTTAACTCGTTTCCATTATTCCAACTTAACTATTCTTCGTCAAAAAATGAAGCTGGGAAAGTTAGAGCTCTGGCGACATCATAGCCTTTCCTAGACACTTCATTCTTGAATCTCACAAATAGATAAGTCTACCTCATCGGCTTTTAGTGTTAAGTATAGTATTAATGATTTCCATAAGCAAGAAGAAATCAACACGATTAACATGTTTCCAACATTTTCCAATTTATTACTTCTCGACCAAGAGGAAAACTGATAGGTTAGAGCTCTATTGCTCCGTTCCTACTCAACATCAATCTTAAATCTCATAAATAGATCAAGCTTACTTTGTCGGCTTTTAGTATTAAGCATAGTTAATTACTTTTCAAGCAAGTAATTAAACAATTAACCATTTAACCACTTAATAATTCGAACCTCTTTTTGAAAACATTTGTATATACTTTTAAAATACTTAAAATACTTACAGTAGGTTGTAAAACATTTATCCAAAATATTACTTGAAAATAACAACTTTACAATTTTCCTCAAAACTTGAAAAGAACATGCTTTATATATATTTTAACAAAATATCCTTCTTTGAAAATTCACAACTAATTCTTAAGAATTCATTAATATCCCAAACTAATTTTGAAATACTCTATCATGAGTTCATAAATACTTGTAAAAAGAATGAAATAAAATACTTAAATTTAAGTATTTTTTCAAACCTTTTAAAGTCCAAAATCAAGGCTGAATGAGGCAGTTCTGCACAAGTGAAGTTTTGGCCACTTTTCACGATGTTATTTAACTTTTTACTAACCAAGAATTCAATATAAATAAACATACATATAAAACATTATAAATATGATAAGAAACCCCTAAGGATCTCTCTTCAAAGTTCTACATCAATCGCTAAATACAAGGCAGTTCCGAACTGCATCTATAATGGCTATCACTATAAAGGCAACTTTGAAATCCAAGTCTGATCTAAATCAAAGTCCATTTATAACCTCTGTGCTTTGTTTAGAATCTTTTTATATGTCATATAGGTCCATTCCAAGTTCGTTCAAGCCTGTATACATGGATCACATATGTCATTTACTTTTAAATTAAGTATCTAAGCCAATGTTTTAACATAAGCCAACAACAATCAAACAACATAAACACAATCGAACATAACATATATGCTATATTTTTCATTCAAAGAGAGTTTTTAATTCACCTTTAACCTCTCAAACAACCAAGATCCAAGCCTAGACTCAACCTTGCAACCACCTACGCTTCCTCCTTTCCTTGCTTCCACCTTGCTTTTGCCTTCCTTCCCTTATTATTGCTCATGGCCTTCTTATGTGGGGTGAGATTTGCTTTATTTCTTCAACTTCTAACTTTATGGAAGGTGTTATAATATCACCCAAGGCTTCATATCAAATTTGAGTTGACTTGGATTTGATTTGCAATAATTTTCTTTAGAATAGAAGAGAGGCACAAGAAGATGAAGCAGCCACTGATTTTTTTCACTTAAGCTTTGTGAATTTCGGATTCTAACTCTATGGTATGCCTCCCCTTATATAGACGCAATAATGTTGCTCTTTAAGCTTGCACTCAACCCCTTCACCGTGGCATGGAAGCTTCATCCCCCATCACTTCTTCTTTAAGTCACTTTTCCTTTATGCTAATTACCAATATAATCCTCTCATGGTAATATCTCTTATCCGTTAGAACATTCTAGAACCTTCTAAATATTTATGAAGAGGAGAGTGTGTTAATTAGTTTTTAATGTTTTCATTTGATCATTGGACAATTGCACAAGAGTTCGAACAACTTATATCGATCGAAAAGCCATTTACCGATAAACCGACTTTTGGTTACATTATCGATTTTTCTTCGAAGAATATATATATATTTAAACAAATTGTAAAAAAAATTCTTATCATTATTCATTAATTAAATGATGTCAAACAAGGTTATAAAATCATATTTATAACACTTTATTATATTTCAAACATTTGATATTCGAAGACAAAGTGTTGTGTTCGAATTTCAAGATCCCTACAATGGGTCATTATACCAAAGGTATGATTAAAATCTCGTACGCTAGAGTTTTAATAGAAATTAACAATTGTTTTAGTTTTCCAAATGAAGTGCATATTGTAAACAAACATAGTGGATTGTTTACTCAAACTATTGATTATGAATGGA
The DNA here is from genome assembly GCA_030765085.1 of Allium cepa. Lineage (NCBI taxonomy): Eukaryota > Viridiplantae > Streptophyta > Magnoliopsida > Asparagales > Amaryllidaceae > Allium > Allium cepa. The sequence continues at coordinate 1,037,413,410 of CM060929.1, forward strand.
AACCCAACGTCTATCTAAAATATAGTTGCCTCGAACACACGTTGAAGCTTTGTTCTTTTTATAAAAAAATTAGGTACCTAAAATGTCTACTTCTCGAACCTCTCATCATAGTTGTAGTTCAAGTGTTAGGCAATAACCCTTGAATCATATGTAGCCAAATATTTTCTCACAAGAAAATGTGACTAGTAAACAAAGTGAAAAAGTTTGGCACCATTCCTCTAATCCTAACCATCCGCATTTATTTACTCAAGCTAATTTGTCAGTTGAGATATCACAACAAAACACTGTCTCAAATTTGCAAAGTAATGGAGATAACAAAAAAATAGTGTAATTAATATATATAAGTCTGTGGTACCAAAGAACAATATAGAGATGGAGTTTGAATGCTTTGAGTCTCTTCCCAACGTAGACAGTGACCAAGTACAAACAGAAGTCATACTACAGAACAACACACACTGAACTATGAAGTAACATAACAGAAAACACAAATAATATAAATTTAGTTCATATTCCTAATTTAAATTACAATTCCCAAACAAAAGTACATACATATTTCGAGAATGTACCACTTGAAACTACTCAAATCAACCAAGTACAAAATGCAGCATGCAAGTTGGTACTCAACTCTAATAATGACCATGACATGGAGCTCCTTAAAGCATAATAGCTCAGCAAAGAGGCGGCAAACATGCTTTATCCTAGAACCTTGGAGGGTATTGGGGTATGCATAAGATTGAAATAGGCCAGAAAGCAAAGACGGGAGGAGAGGCATTTTAAATTCACTAGTACCTATTAGACAGGAGGAGAGGCATTTTACATATTTGCTGCAGTATTTTTTATGCTTAACTTCCTTATTTTGAGCCCTGCCTAGAGAATTCGTCCTCTGGCTGCTCATATTGTTGTCTAAAATTCATCATCGAATTATCAAGAACCAGTCACTCTTTCATCATCCTAGTTTCTTGATAACCCTTAGAATTTGTTCTCTGTTTCTTGTAATCTGTGAAAATCTTTATTCATCATAGAGCGGTAATATTTTTAACTGCTCTCAGAACCAGTATTGTTTCAAGATATTCAATTTCATATCTGAGTGTCATCCAGTTTCTTGATCGTTCACACTTTAAGATACCCTTACAATGTTATTTCTCTGGTCTTTCCTTCTCTTTTCTTGAATCATCATGATTGGAGGTGATTCTGACAATACAAGCTCCTCACTGCTTCCCACCTCAACCTCAACACAGCAACTAACCAATGAAAATTTGTCAAAAATTTTGATTGCCCCACAAAATCAAACAATATCTAGTCAATTGGATGAATCCAATTTTCTACTTTGGAAATTTTAGATTGTCACTTCTATGAGAGGATATGGGTTAGAAGACTATCTTCTTGGTACAAAACTTTTGCTAGAACAGTTCACTACAGACAATGAAGGAAAGAGTATCATAAACAGAGAATATATCATACATAATAGACAAGATAATTTGTTAAGTTCCTGGCTACTATCCTTAATCAGTTCTAGCTTACTGCCACAATTAATAGGATGTACAAATTCTCATGAAATCTGGTCAATGGTTCAACAAATTTTTAGTGCCCATTCTGCAGCCAGAATAATGTTTTACAGAAAATAATTACAGAATGTAAAGAAGGGGTCTATGACAATGAGGGAATACTTAACCAAAGTTAAGACTCTATGTGATCAGCTAGCTGCGACGGGACACAGTGTTTCTGACACTAAACAAGTTTTATTCACTTTAAGTGGTCTTAAGGATGAATATGAATCAATTGTGGCAGTCATCTCTTCAAGAGACACCACTCCATCTATTCAGTATGTTCACTCTATCTTGTTTGCTCATGAAGGAAGGATAGAGCAAAAGAAGCCAGTGACTACTGACTTTTCTGTCAACCACATTACAAATAATAACAGAGGAAAAAAATCAAGATAGGAGAAATATCTTTAATAATTTCCAAAGAGGTGTTCAGAATAGTAGAGGAAGAGATAGAAGTGGCAGAGGCAATAACACAGTAATAGACTTCGATGTCAAATATGTGTAAAATGTGGACATGCTTCCAATAAGTGCTATTTTAGATTAGACCTGAATTACATACTTGGGCAACAAAGCAACTCCGGCAATCAGAGAAGCTTCACACCAAGTGTTAATCTGACCAGTATGCAACAAGATTATAGAAATCGGTCAGAAAGTTCAAAAACCAACTCTGATGATATCAATGACAGTGCTAAAACTGATGACATTCATGATGAAGTGTGGTATCCAGACTCAGAGCAACAAATCATGTCACCAATAATCTCAGTAGTTTAAATCTTGGAAATAAAGAGTATAGAGGTAAACAAAGTATGCACATGGGTAGTGGTGTTTCTACTAATATAACTCATACTGGCAATGCACTTATACAAGCCAAGAGGCAACTCTATCTTAATAATTTATTGGGAGCTCCTCAAATAAAGAAAAACTTGATAAGTTTATCTCAGTTTGCTAGAGATAATGATGTATTCTTTGAATTTTATCCTAATTATTTTGTTGTCAAAGATATATTAACTAAGAAAATTCTTTTGCAGGGTAATGCTTTCAAAGGACTGTACAAATTTGTATTTGTTGATTCCAAGAACAATGATAATGTTGAAAACTGTTGTAACATCTCTGAATCTAGTCAGAGTATGCTAAGTAAGAGTAACTTTGATTTGTGGCACTATAGACTGGCTCATCCCAGTGTCGAAATTGTAAAGAAAATATTGAAAAGTAATAAAATCATCTTCGATAACATGTCTACACCATACATGTGCACCTACTGTCAGTTGGGTAAGAGTCACAAGCTCACATTTAAAAATTCTCAAACTATATATTCAAAACCCCTTGAGCTTGTGGCTACTAACCTATGGGGACCTGCCCCGCCCCTATTAATACCGATTGTGGGTACAAATACTATATTTCCTTCATTGATGCTTATTCAAGATTTGTATGGATATGTTTCTTAAAATCAAAGTCTGAAACTTTTCAGGCAGTTATGAAATTTATAACTAATGCAGAGAAGTTGACAAACTCTCAAGTTAATGCCATACAAACAGATAGAGGGCCAGAATTCAAAGCACTCAGAGAATATTTTCAGAGGAATAAGTCATAGAATCACTTGCCCCTACACTTCAGAACAAAACGGATTAATTAAAAGAAAGCACAGACATGTTGTTGAAATTGGACTTACACTGTTAGCACAGGCAGCTTTACCTCTGAAGTTCTGGCCAGATGCCTTTGCTACTGCAGTTCATTTAATTAATAGGCTCCCAACCGAAACACTTCAAGACAAGAGTCCTATTGAAGTATTATTTGATAGATCACCAGATTATCATAGCTTAAAAGTTTTTGGTTGCTTATGCTTTCCTTGCTTAAGGCAATATAATTCTCATAAGCTAAATTATAGATCTACACCTTGTACTTTCCTTGGATATCCAAACAACACAAAATGATATAAGTGTTTAGATAACAAGGTAAGAGTTTTCATTTCTAGACATGTCATTTTTAATGCACATGTCTTTCCCTTTAGTGAATCCAGTATTAAGAATTCTCAAAAAATCTATAATATTATATTCTCCATTCCACCTATCCCTCTAAATGAAGATATACCATTTACTGAGTATGAGCAGACTTGTCATGATCACACTGAAGCTGGAAATTTTTCAGCTCAGTCTGATTCAGCTCAAGGTTCAGGTGATCTTCATGAAAGTTCAGCTCACTTATTTGAATGGAACTTTGACTCTCAATCTGAGTCTATGCAGAGTCACAGAGTTAGAGACTTCATCAACATTCAAACAGAAAATGAAAGCAATTCAAGTCAGCAAGCAGACAGCACTGGTCACCATATGATCACAAGATCAAAAAGTGGAATTTTCAAACCTAAAGTTTATATTATTGACCGTGAAACTGTTGAACCAGCTACCTACCTACAAGCAGCTCAAAGTGAGAAATGGACAAATGCTATGAATGAGGAATACAATGCTCTTATCAGAAACAAAACCTAGAGTCTAGTCCCCTTACCTAAAGATAAAAACATCGTTGGCTGCAGGTGGACATACAAACTGAAGAAAAATCCTGATGGGGTTATATCTAAATATAAAGTAAGTCTTGTCGCCAAAGGCTTTTCACAACAAGAAGGATTTGATTTCAATGAGACCTTCTCCCCAGTTGTTAAACCAACATCAATAAGAATTATTCTCACTATTGCACTTCATAAAGAATGGAGTGTAAAACAGTTAGATGTTAATAATGCCTTTCTAAATGGAGTGTTAGACGAAGAAGTCTATACGGAACAGCCACCTATTTTAAAAAGAATAAAGATGCAGGACTTGTGTGTAAATTAAACAAAGCCATTTATGGCCTCAAACAGGCACCCATGGTTTGGTTTGAAAAAGTGAAAACTACATTGGTCAGACTAGGTTACAGACCCACTAAGTTTGATAATTCTTTGTTTACAAAATTTCATAATACAACTGTCATTTATATTCTCATTTATGTACATGATTTTATTGTGACAAGTAACAACAATGGTGAAATCAAGCAGCTCATCAATCAATTAAACAATGAATTCTACATTAAAGATCTGGGCGATCTAAATTTCTTCCTTGGAATTGAAGTTCAAAGATCAAATTCAAATATTTTCTCAAGGCAAAGAAAGTATATTTCTGAAATCCTTCATAAAACAAAAATGCATCAGGCAAACAGTTTGCCTCCCCCTATGATAAGTAACCATTATATGTTTAAAGACAATGGTGCACCTATACTAAGTGCAAAGGAGTATAGAAGTATAGTGGGTGCTTTACAATATGTGACTATCACTAGACCAGAAATTGCTTATAGTGTTAATAAAGTCAGTCAATTTATGCAAAATCCCTGTGAGGATCATTGGAAGGCTGTAAAAAGAATTTTAAGATATTTGAATGGAACTATAAATCATGGGTTAATCTTAAGAGCTCATTCTAACTTAAATATCTTTGGTTTCACAGATGCTGATTGGGCTACAGATATTGATGATAGACGACCAACAAGTGGATATTGCAATTATTTAGGTCTAAATCCTGTGTCTTGGTGTTCAAAGAAACAGTCTACAGTTTCAAGGTCAAGCATCGAAGTAGAGTTCAGAAGCATAGCAAGTGCCACAGCAGAGATAATGTGGATGGAATCTCTGCTTGGTGAATTAAAGATCAATACAAGCAGAAAAGCAATAATTTGGTGTGATAACTTGAGTAATGTTTCGCTAATAGCTAATCCTATACTACACTCAAGAACAAAACATATGGAACTTGACTTATGCTTTGTTAGAGAACAAGTACTCAAAGGAAGACTTGCAGTAAATCACTTACCAGCAACACATCAAAAAGCTGACATTCTTACCAAGGCTCTTTCTACCAGAAGCTTTCTTCGTCTAAAAGCTGAGCTTGGAGTTGGTATGCTCAACAACAAAGATTCAAAAGACAAAGATAACATGACAACTAACCGTATGATTCAGATGGACAAAACTAACTCAACAAGCAGAGTCTACAACCCAACTTGCCGAGTTAGATGTCAATTTGAAGAGCTAAACTGCCTTTACTGCTAAGAATCGCAGCACTTTTCTTTTTCTCTCAATTTGAAATAATGGTCAAGATGGTCTCTTTCTCTCAATTCAGCATGATACCAACACATGATCATAAGTAATCGGGCATAAAACTCAACAAGTTGAGTCTACAACCCAACTAGCTGAGTTAGCCTCAGATTCTTCGTATTCTCTCAGGAAAGGGAACATCTTTTTACTACATGTTGCCTAGTCTCTCTTATTTATAAACAGCTTTTTCATCAATTATCTGAAGAATTGAAGACTTGGAGAATATTTGAAGAATATATTTTGTTTATAGCTTGAATCGGTGGAAACCCTAGGTATGAATTGAGGGAGAGTATTAGAGTGCTATGATTTTATCAATGTATTACAAGTAGCAAGCCCATCTCATATTAGGCAAGCCCAATATATTATTCTCTATTATATAAAGCAAACAGATCACTACACTCTGTATTCAATTTTATTCTGAAGAGATAATACAAAATCTTATATTCTATTTTCATTTTATACATGATCTTCAATAGTACCAAATCAGTTGATGTAACTGATAATCCTACATGGCATAATATAATGTATAATTTAAAAACAAAAGGAAAAAAGATGAAACACACAAAGTCTAGTGTGATTGCTCCCCCACACACGAATCGAGGAGTGATCTTAATAACATTCCCTAATGAATCTAGTAGTTTGGAATGTAAGGGGACTCAACTCTCCTCTAAGCAATTACATGCCATCAAAATGTGACAAACTTCATTAATTGGTCTGTTGGAAAATAAGATAACCGGGAGTAAAATTATTGAATTTTCTTGATTCTTAATATTGATTGAGGGTCTATTTACAGTATGGACAATCAAAATAAAAGTACAATTTTAATCCTATAGGATAGTAACTTATGGTCCACTGCTGTTATTCACATGAGTGATCAATATATACGACTCTGATTCAAAATAAGGTGGGTTTGAATTCTATTATATGTTTGATTATGCACTTAATCAACCTGAATCGAGAAAAGATCTATGGAATTACATTAAATTACAGCTAATACCTTTATTCTCCCTTGGATAGTTATTAGAGACTTCAATGCTATTCTTCATGGGATTGACAGAATTAATAATGGTACCTATTGTATGTCTGCTGCCTATATTTTATGGATTGTATTGGATCTACAAATCTCTTCAAACCATGAAGTATGGGAAATTATTACACTTGGAGAGGGGGTAATAGTTGTCAGTTGATAGTAAATTGGACTTTTTATTAATGAATTTGTCACAATACCTTCCTCCAGTTTTCAGTCTATTTTTCGAATCATTCCACGAGCAATCACATTCCTATTATATTTAAATTTTTCACTCCCTCTACCAATAGGAAAGGTACTCCTTTTAAATTTAAAAATTCTAGGACATTTAGGAAGGAATGTCATGATATTATTTAGTCGTCATGGGAAGAAATGTATGTGGGTAATCCTTTATTTCTATTCATCTCAAAACTGAAAAAAAATAAAGGAACGACTTTGAACCTGGTGCAATGAACAAAACAACAATGATGAACCGATTGAGAGTCTAAGATGGGAACTAGATGATGCATACTCAAATGTAATCAAACACCCAAACAATATATAGGTGTTAAACACATACAAATAAAAAGTTGAATATCATTTAGAAATCCTACATAGGAAAGCAACTGATTACATCCAACGATCGAAGATAAAATGGCTTACCCAAGGAGACAAAACAATGGCTTACTCAAGGAGGAAAAAACTACTCATTTCTTCCACTCAAATTTTTCTGGTTCTAGATCCAATACTCCAAGAAAAATGATGGTAGATGAACATGGTAACTTGGTCAATGCGAATGAGAATATGAACAGGGAGCTTTGCAGTATATTTTTTCTTTATTTAAATCTGCTTCCACTAACTCAAATTTCTCACACATCATATATAAAAAATTCTCTCAAATAATGCTCGAAAAGGTTTGGCTAAATCATTTAAATTAGATGAAGTGAAAAAGAGCAGTGTTCTAAATAGATGACAACAACTCTCGTGGTAATGATGGGTTCAATTCAAATTTTACAAAACTCATTGGGAGGTAATCAAGGACGATGTCTTTCAAGCAATGTTGGGAATATAGCAGTCAAGTAAGATCATTAAGGAATTAATCAAACTTTTTTATACTTAATTCCAAAAATTTCTGACCTACAGGATCTATCAGATTATAGACCAATTTCATTATGTAATCCTATATACAAAATTTTGGTGATTCTTCTATGCGATAGGAAGAAGTAATATTTAAACAAACTCAAATCAATCAACCAAAATGCTTTCATCTCAGAAAGAAACATTACTGAAAAATCTTTTCTATAATATAAAATGGTAAGGGATTTAATAGGAAAACGACTAATAACATGTGCATGAAGGTTGATTTGTATGAATCCTACGACAAAATAAACAGAGAATTTATATTCTGTATGCTATTATGCATGGTATTCCTCGAAAGCTTTGTTATCTTGATTTATGAATGTATACCCACCATTACATACTAAATTTTATTGGATGGCAACCTTATAGGATTTTTTAGTGGAAATGGAGGCATAAGACAAGGAGACCCTATAACGAACTACCTTTCTTACACCTAAAGACGACACTTCATACATCCTCGGCATTCATGTGCCGATCATTTAAGTGTCCGAAAGACAGGTCATTAGGGGTAAAGAAAGAAAAGATAGAATAGAATCTCATAAAAAATATAACGATCAATATATAATATACACAAAATCTTTACAAAAAGAAACCATCTTTATTTATACACAACATTATAGTACAATATCCTACATCCTAGATGGTTATAACAACATGTCCTTACAAATGCTATTATATACAACAATCTGTACAGCGGAATAATACAAAAATACGTAGATACGTCTTTGGCATCCAGCTTATATCCTGAACTTCAAAGCATCTACAGCTAATTTGTGAAAATATGCTCGATCTAACCCTACCGTTAAAATAAAATAACATCTGGATCAGTCTGGAAATACAAGCCTAAGAAACTCAAGTAACAGGGTAATCATATAATAATTCTGTGAAACCACACCACTAAAAGCATAACGGGTTTTACCTCACAAGAACAACATTCATAGATGAAGAAATGGGAAGCAAACCGGAACAACAATCTAAACAATAATAAATGAGCATAGATAAGATCAATATCAAAACTTAAAGGATGGGCAAAAATAGTTAAACATCGAGAAGGGCTACAGTCACTTCCCGATGTAATTAAGAAGGAGGTAAATTTAAAAACTTAGAATCAAAGGAAATGAAAGGAAACTTTTCCAACAAATAAATAGGAGTGTGTGCCCCCCATACCTAAAAGTATACCTCTAGTCAATAAACTTTGAGAGGGTTATTCTATCCTGTGACACCTCTCAGGAACTTCAAGCCAGAACCTGCCAATGATTACCGAGTATCCGAGTATTTCACATCTTATTTTGCATATTACCAAAACCAACCTAGAGTAGATGTGAATATAACCCAATGGGAGAAGCCTACATAAATTGGCCACCACTCACTTTCTGGTTTTAATCATTTCCGACAAAGGATAATAAAGCTCAAATGAACAACAAATCATCAAAAACTGACAATATCCAAAGGATAAAGTTGAACCAGTAGTTGATAAATCAACTATTGTAGATAATTAAAAATGATCGTATATGGAAATTAAATCCCATATTCTTATCACTACTTGTCGGTTCCAAACAAGAGCCATCTCTCGGTTGAAAATAAAGCCAAACAAGTTAAGATAGTGTTACCTCTAGGCATTTCCTTGATGACATTTTTAACCTTCAAGATAATAATGAGTCCAAGCCTCAACTTTTGGTGTTAAAAGTATAACTAAATCCTTTCCATATCAGCGATATTGGATTACGGGACTACTTTTCCATAAGTGAATCGAACTTTTGTTTTAAAATCAAACTTGTGCTAGGGTTTCACATTTAAAATATTAACTTAAATAACTTTATCAATATGAATTGATCTGTTTTAAAACAACTTAATTGCCTTCCAAAACTAACAACTTCCATTTTTATTTAAAATGATAAATCAACTTTAATCAAAGATTAATTATTTTTAAAACATCATTGTTTAAAATAATCAATTGACTTTAATCCTGATTAATTGCTTTAAACAACATTATTTAGAAAGATTAATTAACTTTAAAATGTCCTTTTTAAATGATTCTTTAGAAACATCATTATTAGAATAATTAATTAACCCTTAAGCATCATTTATTAAAATGATTAATTAATTTAGACATTGTTATTTAGAACGATTAATTAAAATAAAAACTTTATTATTAAAGTGATTAATAATTTTAAATCATCGTTAAAAAAATGATTAATTATCATTAATTAATTAATTAATTAGCCTTAAACATTATGAGTTAAATGATTAATTTATTTTAAAATATCATTGAAACGGATTAATTAATCTTAATCACATCATTATTTAAATAATTAGTTTACCTTAATTATCATTATTTAAAATGATTAATTAATTTTAAAATGTCGTTGATAAGATAATTAATTAACTTAAATCTCATTTTTGTTTTAAAAATTAATTATCTTTGTAAAACCCATGCATAAAATTCAAAAATATTTCAAAGGGGATAACATTTCCATTTAAACATCACAGAACTTACGTATGTGGGTATATAAACAAAAGCAAATAACAACTACGCACATATAGAAAGCATAACTTATCAAATATTAATTTGCTAACATTCAATTCAGTGTCCAAACAATATAATAGCAGAATCAGGATTTATTCTGCCAAATAGATTTCCAAATATTCTACTTAATTTAATTATAGCAGAATGCGAACATATTCTACTAAATAGTTGTCATCTATATTTTTTATCTAATTAAATGATATCAAAATGATATTTTATTATGCTAAACAGATATCCACAATCCCCTATTTAATTAAGTTATAACAGAATTAGGGTTTATTCTGCTAAATATAAGTCATCAATAAAGCATTCATATTTATAAGGCTAACTTAATGGCACAGCCAAGAGATCCCTTGACTTAAAATCAGTCTACTTATTAAAGAGAGCCGACATTAAAACAATTAATAGAATTTAAAATTTAACCTTTATTAATTAATAATTAAATCTTAATTTAATTATAAATTTACACCATAATTAACTCTAATTAAGAACTTAATCAAACTTAATTAACCCTTAATTGAATCTGATTAGATTAACTAATTAAACATTGCTTGATTCGTAATTTGTTATCAATTAATCCTACTTGAACAATAAGTTATTAAATAATTAAAATTAATTAAACAAAATTTAATTCTTAATTAAACTATTACTTAATCGATCATTAATTAAAACTTCCTTAATTAATTAATTATCAGATATTTATCTAATTAATACTTAAACACTAATTACCTAACTTAATTACAAATTAATTAATGTTTATTTTTAATTAATTAATTATTAAACTCATATTTAATTTCAAAATATTTAACTTTTATACTTAATTAATATTTTGGAGAATCTTTTAAAACATTTTTAAACGAAACCACTTTAAGTTTAAAATGTTAACTTTTCTTGAACTGCATCCATGGTGACTATTGCTATGGATACCATAACTTAGAATTAGTTTCTAAGTTAACTTTTACAAACCATTTACTCCTAACCTTACTTACTTTATAATACATAAGTAAAAGTTTATTGAAAAACAAAACAAAGATAGAAACTTGAAATCTTTTTAGCAAAAAAAACTAACAAATGATGTTTGTTTTTCCAAAGGATCTCAAGTCGCTTTTACATTTCAAAATGCTAACTTTTCTGTTAGTTTACCATAACAAAGAAAGGTTTCAAACACACACACACACATATATATGACATGATTTAACATATACAATTAAAGAATACAAATTGCAAACTAACTTGACTTTTAAACTTCCATTTTCAAACTATATGTCAACTCATCCAAACAGACTTACATACTGTTAACTGGGTTTTGAACCCAGAGAAATCATTAGAAGTAAGAACATTCAGATTAAGCCAGAATGACTCGAAACTTGACTGGAAGACCCAAAAGAGCTAGACAAAAGCTCCTAAGAAGTTTTAGTCAAAAATAAGCCAACTTTTTGGATCGGTGCGGGTCTGAATTATTAATTCGGGGTAACTCCAAACCTCTTGCATCATACTCTTATGTCTCCACCAAGCTCACCTAAAAAATTTGGTAGCATTCCAACCAACCTAGTTCTAGAAGTGAACGTTCATCCAATTCAGAATATAGTTCAATATAACCCATAGGCGAATCAACATCAAAACAAGTCAACGCTATGAAACTACACGGAGAGCATCATAACTAGGCAAGGTAGACAACCACATAGTCAAAACATAAAAAATGCTTAACTTTTGGATCGGTATTGATCCAATTGGATCGGGATCGATACCGATCCAAATACCTTACTTCGATGACTCTCGATCATTCTGGACTTCCTCTACGAGATGAATGTAGGCTTCTGATAAAGCGGCTCTGGCCCAAGTGCTCTCCGACTCCTACAAATACCATCCCATCTGCAATAGAAAAGGGAACTATGGACTGGCTACTGCAACTCTTCCATTACTATTCTTCACTCTTCTTCTCCCACACAATAGTCACAAAGGAGAAATTGAAATCCTCTGGTTGCCTCTAAGTACTCGTGATTTAGATCTAATGTATGGGATTCATATTGTCATCCAAATTAATCTTGTAACAACAATCGATTAATAAAAGATATAAAGTGGATGTAAGCTTCGTTAACAGCCGAACCACTATAAACTTCTTGTGTATCTTTACTATTTCTGCTCTTTTTCATTTATTTTCTATATTGTTTGCTTTAAGAAACAAGGCTAGTGCTTTCACACTCAATCCAGGGTATTGGCCCATTTTTTGGGTTAACAATTTGGTTCTTTCACTGATAATTCAATGAATTCAAGAATAGATCTAGCTTTCCTCTTTGGATCCGCCAGATCCAAAAACTAGATCAATCAAATCAGCTTTAGGAAGTTTGAATCTTGCCATTAAAGATCAATGGCGGGGAGAAAGAGAGCTACTTCTGAAAAATCCGTAAGAGATGTTATAGATGGAGAAGAGACTAAACCTCAACAAGTTGAAGTCAAAAAAGCCAATAATCTGCTAATTGGAACGAACTTTGGAGCTAACAGCGGAGATTAGGTGTCGGGATCTTCTACCAGCATGAGGTCATCACTAAAAGTGAATTGAACAAGATGGTTGATGAAATTAACCAAAAGATGGAGAACAGCCAAAAAGCTCTTATGGAAAAATTAAATGCCCTTTTGACCTTGCAATCACTAGTTGCTCCAAGGACCGTGCCAGAATCTACGGCCACCACGGAGCAGGTAAACTCTTCCATTTCTAGCCTAAATAGAAGAAATGGAAAGTAGAAGTGAAACAGAGTAGTGGGTGGAGTTGCAGGAACATGTCAGCCTGCTACAAACTTGAATCTAGTGGTGAAAACTCCATAGGAAGATATAATAGTGGATCTCTCCGACTCTGAAGATGGTGAGAAACTTGACAATGACAACTGGGAAGAAAATGCTATTACACTAAATACCGGCACGGAGGCCCAGATGCCAGTACCCAACCAACCGCAAGCCAATGGAACTTCGAGGGAGTGTCTTTCCCGACGATAAGAGTGCCTAGGCTTCAGCCCGCTTACCAAAATCAGTTGCAAAAAGAAACACTTGGCATAGTCACTAACTGCCAACCCTTGGACTACCGGACATCAAAGGCCTATATCATGGATATAATCAAGCACTTGTTGGATGATAGTAAGGATAGGAGAGATGATGAATGGGGATCTGCTCTAAGCTGGACTCCCTTCACTAATGACACTTTGAATAAATGGTACCATGAAAAGTTTACTATACCGACTATTCCATCTTACAAATGGAACTAGTGATCCAAAACCCTACTTATGTAGTATAGTTGGTACATGGATAGAGCAAATGCTTCAAATGCTATTCGATGTAGATATTTTACTATCTTCCTAGAGGGAATTAATTATATGTTTCACCAAGCTTCCATTAAAATCCATCTCCACTTCTAATGAAATAGTAGCAAAATTCCTTGATTAATTTAAGGTTCACACGGCACGGTAAAATACGTCATGTCCTTGTTTGGCTTATTCAAAGGACAAAAAAATCTTTGAAATCCTTTGTAAGTTGGTTAATCACCGCAGTGACTGAAATAAGTAACCCAAACGAAGATATGGTCTTCATGGCCCTGGTTCATGCTATCCACCCCGACATTGAATTTGGAAAATGGATCAAAATGAAGCAACCTGCCACTAGGGAGGACTTTAAGTGGAAAGCAAACTAGTATTTGAGTTTGGAAGAGGCAGAGAAGCTAGAAGGAAAGCCTACTAACTTATAACCAACTAATGCTGGCCAGAACAATGTAACAGCTAACCAAGCTACGAACACCTCTAGAACCGCTGTAGGAAATGCAGGGAAGGATGGAAACCAGGAAAGGAAGAACCAGAATTCCAACACCGAAACATGGATAACAAGCGACCTAAAGGCTTTAGGCCCGAAGATTACACCCTGGTCAATAATACTCCAGAAAAAATCTACCTTGCAACTCAAGTAATGGATGAGTACAAGAAGCCATCTAAAAGGGAAGAAACTGAATAGAAAAGGCATTCTAGAAGGCATTGTCGCTTCCATAAAACACAAGGTCACAACACGAATGAGTGTTGTTGCCTAAAGAACCTGAATGAAGAGTTGATTCGAGAGAACAAACATCAGCAATACATGAGAAAGCCATAAAATCCTGACCATCCTACAACATCAAAGCTCCTAATGACCGGGATAACCAAGCTTGAACCAACGAAGAGGGATCCAAACAGACCAACCAAAGACTCATCATCGAAACAATATCTGAAGGACCTCATCCCGTGCAAAAGAGTTGGGGAGAAATGAGCAATAAACATGCCCCGAAAGATTCGTGCTAACTCCTACCAAGCAACAGAGAACCCTGAATGATGGTATAATATTTCGGAACCGAGATATTGAGGGAATAGAAGCTTCGACCCTCGACCCCATGGTTGTGTTAGTAGGAATCGGACTAGCCATGGTTCGATGAGTATTGGTGGACAGTGGAAGCTCTATCAATATCCTATTCCGACACACATTTAATCATATGAATATCAATATGAAAGACGTATCTGCTTATTGAACAAAGATCTAGGGACTAATCGATGAATCTAAGCAAACTGTCAGAATAGTTGGTTTGCTAGTGGAACTTGGGGAAGGCGATCGAAGAGTCATTCTCATCCAGGACCTGAAGGAAAGTACTTGGTAGTATCCTTATTGACGGCCGCAGCATCAATAGCTTTTTGCTTCCTCTTCTGTCTCAAAATCTCTTGGCCCTCCCGTAAAGCCTAAGGGGACTCTTTCTTCAGATATTCTAGAATAATAACTCTTTAGTATAACCGCCACCCATGTCTTGAAGTTGGAACTGAATCTCTTTCCAGAATAGGGCAAGTGTATGAGGGAACAACGGTCCCAAGTAACTAAGACTCCCTTGACACAGTGCGGAGTTGACATAAAAGTCCAAAATCGTAGCATCTAAGCCCTTTATTATCTTTATGAAGGTATCTTGAAGCTCTAAAAAGCTGGCATCCATGATAGCCTTCTCTATCGCCAGATATTTCTTCTCGTTATCTAAATTCGAGACTTGTTCGTGAACCGATGCGATCTCTTGAGCCTAATCAGCAATGGTTTTCTTTTGCATCTCAATAATCGCCTCACTTATATTCAATTATTCTTTTAATACCACCTCATATGTATGGCACTTCCTCGTCTCATTTCTAAATATGATTGTGGCTCGATCAGTGGATTCTTTTAGCTCCATAAGCAAAGAAGCACTTTTTCTCTCCCATTTGAAGGCGTCATCTCTCTCGTTCTTTAGCCTCTCGATCTCTACATCGCGACCTGCGAGCTTCTTTTCATACTCATCCATTTTGGACTCAAACGAGAGTATTTCTTGGTTGTTGTTCTGATTAATGGTAGACAGCTATATGCATAATTTTGTCCATCCTTCAGCTTGCTCCAAATTGCTCTGAATTGCTTTAAAATGGGGTAAATATGATTCGGCACGAACTGACTTCAAATTGGGCTGATCAAACACAACCCCCGTTAGGAACAAATTAGGGAGTGTAACTTGTATATGCAAGGGACCAACAGGAAGAATAAAAGGTGCATGCCTACAAATTTGGGGAGTGGTAGTCATGATAGTCTGGGAGGATGAGGTCATGGAACCAAAAGTAAGGACATTTATCCTAGTGGAAGCAGGAGGCTATAAAGCGGATTCGCGTTTTTGTTCTCTTTTTGGTCTCTTCGATGGATCTCCCTGATCAGTCATGCTCTTCCTCCTTTCATAGCCGCCTCTCTTATCTCTTCCTTGACATCTCTCGACATGGCAATGCTCTTCTACCAATCTCTCCTTTCTCCTTTTCTTCTCCTCATCAGCCTCCCACGGAGTATAGTACCTTGAAGAGTGTCTCTGCATACGCTGAGACTCGAAAACTTGATCATGATCATTGTAAAAACCAAAGTCATGATTTCTACAGCAAGCAATAAAATGGCTTTAGGAAAAGCCATTTGATGGGCCAAAAGATCCTAAATAAAAATAGTATAAAGTGTGTGATCCTAGTGACGTGTGAATAACGATTTAACGATCCCAATGGAATACACAAATCTGATCGGTCACCAACTAATGTCAGAACATTGCCTCCTGCAGAAGTGATCTGAATAGACCGGGAAGGCAACCTTTTCGAAGTAAAGTCACCCATAAACTCATCCATATTCACAAAAATGTTACTTGTATCAGTATCTTTCGATAGAGTGATGAGCACAAGCTCAGTCTTGGAAGAAGCTTCCTTGATAGGCTCTTTCAAAGAAGGTGACGGTGCATAACCAGGGCTTAATTCTGAGCTCTTGTAGCCTAATTTGACGTCACCCTCATTAGTGTTGTAATCTATTTCTTTATCATTTAGAAGATACTCCTCACTAATTTCTCCTTCTTCCTTCTCTTCAATGAGCGGAGCCTTGCCCTTTCGTTGAATAAATTCTTCCTTTTACTTTTACGAAATCGAGGGCATTTTGGGTGAATTATCGGCCCCGATTTGAATTTCAACTGCCTTAGGGGTCTCCTCTGACCCATTGGATGGGCTACCTTCCTCTTCATCATCATGATCATCCTTACCAGAGTCATGTGAAGAGGAAATAGAACGGGTTCGATCTCTAAAATGTGAAGGATCACTAACATACCTGATGGATCTCCTAGCGTGTAAGAGCTTACATTGGCAAGGGTTCTCATTCGTGAGCAGGAACCTAATCGTGCACTCCTGAGCATCGACCACTTTCAAGCTTTCGGGAACAATGCAGAGTGCAAGTCCTTGTTAATTTTCAGAAGAATTGCAAGGAATGTATGATAGTTCATAAAACGTATAGCAATTAAAGGAAACTCCAAACACGATGAAGGAGACTTACCCCCTTGTTGTCCATAAATGGGTGAATCCATCTGGACACTTAGCAAAAAAGAACCGATTCTTAAATGAAGAAACTTTGCTTGGAAGATCCAGTATAAGCTTCGGGTTCCACTACGCATCAATATAAACAAGCGATGGATTAGCCTCTCTCTTGAACAATAGGAGATACTGCAGCTTAGTGAAGCTAGGGGCGTGATTATGAGTCCACATGAATAGAATGTACAAGCACGTCAACATGGTGTATCCATTTGGAAGAATATGGAAGGTGCTAACCCCATAGTCTCATGGGTCGTCATCAAGAAGTGATTGAACAGAGGCATCGCTCCGTGTGTGTGCACATATATCGATGACAGGCCACGTACCCAAGAGGAAGTCTTGGGCAAACTCTTATCTTGAGGGCAAGAGCACATCATCCTCTGCAATACCATATTATGAGTAAATGCTTCCAACATCTTATGTGTAATAGTTATATGAGCCTTCTCCAGAGGATCAAGATAGGCTTTGATATTAGGAGGTGTACGGTTAATAACGGGCCCGATCAAAATCAGACGGCCATATTGACCTACAGTCGAAGGAGTAGTAGACCCAGTTAGGATCGTTGATGACACCGCTTTAGAATGAGGTGAATTTCCTTCAATTGGTTTGTCCCGTGAAGATTTGTGCGCCATTCTACACAAAAAAGCTTGTGTTTAAAATTGTCGGGTATGCCTAATCTCTAAACTATAAACCCTTATGCAGTCGACACTTGAAATCCAAAAGACGATTGATGTGTACCAACCAATCAGATTCCAAGTGTTAGCTAGAGGCATGAGTAGTGTGCAGCCTAAGTGAGAATAGGTCCGACATCTTGAATAATGCAAACGATCCATATCGTGTAGATAGCTCATTCACACTAGGAAAAACAATCTGTATCGTTCGATGAATTTATTATTCCTATACTTACTCGTCATCGATCAATGATCGATAACGGATCCGTTGCCCAAAGCGACATAAAAAGCTCTTCCTATTCCAACAGAACCTGTTGTGCAATACCAGGACTATTATGGTGTAAGAACCGCCTGATCAATATGTCCAAACTACTTGAAAATCTTCAGCATTAGTCGACTTCTGTTCTTTGGAAGGCGATAACCGGATGAGTTGCATACAAGACGCTGCCCTAAACTTTTATCACCTCCCAAAAAGACCAAAATCAATCTGCAATAAAAGTCATCTCCACCGCCGATTCAAATTAATAGCTAGTCACTACCAAAAACATCAAATCCACATCACCAACCTTTAAAATTAAGAGGGATGATTTGATCTCTAGTTTAATAAAACCCAAACTAGGGTATTGGATGGATCAGATCAGCAACGTATCAAAATAGAGGTAATCTCCACTTAGAACTGTGGCGGAAGCTCCAAAAGGCAACGGCTGATGGTGTAGGTAGTGAAGATCGACGGCGGTGGCTTTCTGACAGTCGCAGTCTTTGGATCGACGTGGATTTGGGGGTATTGGATCGTTTCGGATCGAATGAAGTAAAATGGAAAAAAAAGGGTAGATCAACACTTTATGAAAAAAATAAAGTCTAGAAAAAAAATCAAGTACTTGGATCGGTACCTATCCGATCCAATTGGATCGGTATCGACCCAAATTTACTCCTCTAAAATGTCCCAAATTTCCCTAGCGTGATCTACTCGATATTCGTATTCATTCTGAAAATTATCAAGTCAATATTAATCCGTAATCACGAACAATGGAGATTCACACTAAGGACTAAATAGTTAACTAATATGTAACAACCCAAAATTCTGGTCATTTGATTTTAAATTTTTAATTAATTTTAAATATTTAGAATAATTAAATATTAGAATTTAATAACCTATAATTCAAATATAGGGAATAACTAATAATTTGAATTGTGAATTAAAGGATAATTTAATGGATGTAATATTTTATTTAACTCCTTTTAACCATTAAAAAATATTGGTGAATTCATTTTGTAAATTTATTTACAAATATAAATAGAATGGATAAAAATCGAAAATTAAATATAAAACGATATATAAATTTGTAAAATTAGCCTTTTGGGGCACAATCTCGGATTTCGACGAAACTAGTTTCATTGGATTCATAATAGTGAATTATATTATGCCGTTGAATTCGTAGCAATTAGACGTATCGTTTAGTCATGTGAGATTGAAACACATTGAAATTAATATCAAAAATTTAATATAATAATTGGGTCTATAAACCTATCTTCGGCATATGATCGAATTAGACCTCAGGACAAGTCCATTGCGTTCGGAATAGGGATATAACATATACGACGCCAAGCAGTACGCCTCGTTTGGAGTTCAAAATTTTTGGATATGTTTTGGTGAATATTTTAAAATTAAAACAACTCATAAATATGTACATTTGCACTATTTCTGCCTTATGCTTCCCCAAACCTACCTCACATCAGCCATACCCATGGCCATAACCCCACTGTTCAAGCCACACTCCTCCCTTGTAAAAACTTACCAGATAGTGAAATATGAATTTTCCCTTTTTAATTCAAACTTCAAAATTGAAATTAATAATCCATACTCATCTAAAAATTCAAATCTTTAATTCCTTCAGCTCGTACAATGTTTGTCTTTGATCCTATACCCTTCTTTTTATGTGTGCGTGTGTTTGGGGTAGCTCGAATTTAGGAGGCCGTCCTAGGGTTGTCGAATTTGCTTGATCGGAGAAGAATTGGTGGTATTGGAGTTTGATTTTGGGTTTGCCGAGGCGAGAGACAGCTGTCATGTTCTGGGAACGTGCGACGCCAGATTAAGGATAGTAACCTGATGGCGGTCATAAGAGGGTGGTTGTCGAAGCATTTTGCTCCGGAGATGCGGAGGTGATGAAGTGGTGATGGGCGAGTATAGTTCGAGAAGAGAACGTCGTCAGTGAAGTCGGTTCACCATTTGGTGGAGCATAGCTCTGTTTCACCATGGTTTGAGGTCGAGTGGGTTTCTACATGCACGTTTCTGAGTGAGGGGAGAAGAAGGAAGATAGATTAAGTGGTGGTTTAATTTTAGGGTGTGTTTGGCATACATCCCTTGTAAGGTTTGAAAATACACAAAACATTCCTCAATTTTTTCAATAAGTTTCCGGCCCTTGTTTTCAAATTCACGGGCGCATAAATACCCAAATACCCTTTACGTTTTTAACATTTCAGATATGTATAACTTTCTGTAGAAACATCGGATCAGCGTACTGTTTTCACCAAAAAAATTATGATCTTTAAAATGAGATCCATTGTTGATACTAAACAAAATATTTGCAATAAAGGTGCAATTATTCCATATATTTGCAGACAATTCTGCAAATTGTAAGCATCTTCGATTTTTCTTCAAATCGTCAACTATTGCATATAATTACAGACATTTCTACAATTATATGGAATAATTATAGACATGTCTATAATTATTGCATATACTTGCGGAAATGTTTGCAACTACTACATATAATTGCAGACATTTCTGCAGTTATATGATATAATTGCATATATGTCTGCAATTATTGCATAAAGTTGCAACAATTGCATATAATTGCAGACATTTCTGCAATTATATGGCATAATTGTAGACATGTCTGCAATTATTACATATTGTTGAAGAAATATCTAAAACTATTGCGTATAATTGCAAACATGTCTGCAATTATATGGTATAATTGAAGACATGTCTGCAAGTATTGCATATAGTTGTAGAAATGTCTGCAACTATTGCATATAATTGCAGATATTTCTGCAATTATATGGTATAATTGCAGACATGTCTGCAATTATTGCACACGGGTGCAATTATTGCATATAATTGCAGACATTTCTACAATTATATGGTAATTATTGCATACATCGAAACTATTGCATACTAGTATAATTACAGACATGTCTGAAATTATTGCATACAGTTGCAACTATTGCATATAATTGCAGACATTTCTGCAATTATATAGTATAATTGCATATATATCTACAATTATTGCACATAGTTGAAGAAATGTGTACAACTATTACATATAATTGCAGACATTTCTGCAATTATATAGTATAATTGCAGATATATCTGCAATTATAGCATATAGTTGAAGACGTGTCTACAATTATATGGCATACTTGCAGACATGTTTGCAATTATATGGTATAATTGCAGACATGTCTGCAATTATTGCATATAGTTGCTCTTCAATTATTTTATACAGTTGCAACTATTGCATATAATTGCTGTTAGAAATGCGAATTACGGATCTTAAGGCTAGAATAACACTAGAGGGGGTGAATAGTGTTTTGTGGATTTCCTAAATCTTTTTGAAACTTATGTAGTTTAATCACCAACAAGTACAATACACATACACAGATATAATCATAGAATCATACACAGATGCAAATAATAAATAAAAGCAGTAAAGGAAAGAACACATCAGGATTTTATACTGGTTCGGAGTTACCCTATATCCAGTCCCATATGATTGTACGGATTTCTTATCAAAAATAATCTCCCAGATTACACCCTCGATTTCAAGGCATCGAGGTACACCCTCTTGTATTCGAGTCCAGGGCAAACTCTATTGATTTACCAGGCCACAAGATCACCTAATCGATTTTGAGGGCAACGATCACACCCAATTGATTTGAAGGCTCAACCGCACCTTTTACTCAACGGTTTGATTTACGAATGATCCTATAACTTTGAATAGCACTTAGATCTTATTGGAGAGTGGCAGAGAATCAAACAAGAGATAATCAAGTTTGATTCACTTGGTATTTCGGCAGAGTATTGTTTGGGATTCTTTAGAAAAATGTGGAAGACGAAGAGGAGTAAAAGTGAATGAAAATCTAGTAAAAATTCGTTTAGAACTTACTGGTATTTATAGAGATCAATAGCCATATCTATTCGTGAAAGGATACAACGAACAGACACTTTTTTTGAAATTTGAAAATAACGGACCCCATGTCGACATGGTGGTAGGGGTATGTAGACATGCTCAAGGAAAATTTGATGTTTTGATTTTCTTTTTAAAATTGGTATCTATAATTTGTCAAAACAATTTGTAAACTTTGTAAATATATTTGAATATAGTTTAAACACATAAAAGAATTTAGAAAGTATTTTTTAATATATATAATCTTAATCTATAAAGTGATTTAAAATCCGAGTATATAAATATTTTTAAAGCTAAATATTTAAAACAAGAGATAATTTAAAATCAAGGACAATTTTGAAATCAAAATATTAAAAATGATAAAAATAGTTTTGAGGCTAAAATATTTAAAACCAAGAGAGATGTCTTTTTGAAAAGAAAGTTTTGAAAACATTTTTTAAAAACAAGAGATATATTTTTGAAAAACGTTTTTATAAAATTAGTGGATATCAAAATAGGACCACTATATGTTCCACTAGATATTGTCATGGGTTCCATCCCACTATGGTTCCATCCCTTTAACAGGCTCGAAGTGGATTCCATTCCACGAATAAATTTCGAATAAAGATGTAAGTGCTTTCAAGAAGTTTTAACATAATTCTAGACTC
This sequence comes from Allium cepa, assembly GCA_030765085.1. Lineage (NCBI taxonomy): Eukaryota > Viridiplantae > Streptophyta > Magnoliopsida > Asparagales > Amaryllidaceae > Allium > Allium cepa. The sequence continues at coordinate 1,037,436,127 of CM060929.1, forward strand.
AATACTTAGCTTGTACTTTGAAATCTTGAACTCTTAATATCTTGATACTCATGAGTCTTCAATCTTGATATCTTCGATCTTTAAATTCATCAGTCTTGTATCATTATACCGCACAATCTTCATTCTTGGTACCTGGATGTTTATATCCTACATATACATATATATATATCTAAACTATAATGTTAGTATTTATATTTTATAATAAGTCTTAAGGTTGTTGTCATCAAAACCATCCTTCTCAAGGACTTACAATCTCCCCTTTTTGATGATGACAGCCTATGTTTATAAAATATACTTCACCTTTACTATAACTCCCCTTAAACCTCATAACTCCCCCTAAAACTAATAACTCCCCCTTAATCTAAGTCTAACTACTCTATTTTATAATTCTCCCCTTTTATCATCAACAAAAACTAATCCTATACTAATATAACTCCCCCGTAATCCAATACTAGAGTACCTGTGACAAATTTAGATGGAGTATATAATAACATGAGTTACTTAATGAAAACATAACAAATGTGATAGTTTAAATCTAATAACCATGTATTATGTTTCATATAATTTTATACATTCCATTCAAACCAAATTAATTATAATCAAACAATTCAAATCAAATCAAACAACTTAAATCAAATCAAACAATTCGACCCATAAGGAGATCAAATAATTTTAGGAACTTCAACCCATCCTTCTTCTCCAAAAATAGGGTCCTTTTAATATCTTCCCAATCTTCATTAACTTGAATCAAAGTTCCTTCAGGATTTTCATTGAAATCATCTTTGTTTAGGGCAGAAATCATCCAATGTAGGGCATCAAAATGCTTCTCTTGTTCTTTTATCATCTGCATTTGACTTATTTCTAAGTGCATTTGATTGCGTAGAATAAAAGTAAGTATATTCTTAAATGACTTGAGAGTTTCTTTAAGATTTTCACTTAGAGTTTAAGAAGAGGATGTCATTTTTGATAAATAGTTAAAAGATGCAAGTAGAGATGAGTAGAAATAAAAAGTTTACAATTTATGGAAGAAACGGGTGTTTAAATAGGCAGGAATTCATTTGAAATAAATAGACACAAGTTAGTTATTTTAAATTCAAAATTTAAAAAAATAACTAAATCAAACGGTTATATGTCGACATAGGGTGTTGGGGTAAGTCGACATGGGTGTGTTGATTTATGTGTCTTCTTTGTTTTATGCATAAGTATGAATATATATAAACTTATATACTATACTATCATGTATTCCATAGACACGATAAGGTGGAAAAACATAAGATAGATAAATTTATAGATATATGACCTATCACAAGAGATACTTCATAACATGATAAAAGATCAATACAAGTTCATACAAAATAAACTAGGACATCACATTAGAATGTGCTAGAGGATGAGGTGGATGATGATAGGCCAAGTTTCCGACCAACTTTAGCAAAGATTTTGTTCATATTAGTGGTCATTTTATCCAATTTCTTACTAACGGATCTTTTGAGAATCCGTTGATTTTCCACTATGATCTTTTGATTTTTGAGGAGAGTTTTGTTGGAAGGATTGTTAATATTGATAGGATATTCAATACTTTCCAAGGAGGTGTCTTCGTTCTCTTCTTCAATTTCCATTTCCTCCCCTCCTTCTTCTTCTTCCTTATTTTCTTCTTCCATCTCTTCATGTGTCATCCTTTTCGGCAAGAGATTCATATTGTTGAAATATGAAAGGAATTTTCATAAGAGAAATATTGGCATGATTAAACACTTTTCTTGAAACAAATTCTTCACTTTTATAATCAACACCAAAATAATTAAAAGTTCGAGTGAGATAAATTCCATAATACAAAGTATTCTCACCCATTTCCAAATTCTTACGACGAAGTTCATCCATAATCACTTACGCCCAATTAATATCATAATGACCAAAACTAGCAAAAAGAGCTTTACAAACTTCTAAAGTCGGGTTATTGAAATTTCCCGACCTAGGAGTGATAGTATGTTGCAAAAGAAGATTAACAATACGTGCTTTTGGATGAAAGTTATGATTTTTAAATTCAAAGTTGTCATTTCCTTCGAAAATGTGATGAAATGTCTCACGATCATGTTCATCAATATTAAATGTAGAAAGATCCATCCCGAATTCTTGCAATTGAGAATGTTGCCCAAAATTTCACAATTTAAAACAATTTTAGTGCCTTTAACACTACTCCAAATTTCATTTTCATTTCCTTCATGAAAACCACGATTCAAATTTGGGTAAAACATTTTAACAAGATTTGGATAGCAAACAAAATCATTTTCAGAATTATCAAAAAGTCTAAGAATATGGTTCTCTTCAAGAAGAGTATTGATTTCATATGTAGAGAAGTAGCTAAATATAGCAAACTTTCCCGTATGAACTTTTCCATAATTAGCATAGCTTATATAAGCCTTGATTGCTTTCGGGCCATTATAGAGATACTCTTTAATGGTTTTTGACAGTCTCATTGTGGATGGAGTGCTTGAAGAAGCCATATTTGAAGAGAGTAGAGAGTTTGAAAGAGTAAAAGAGAGTTTGAGTTTTGAAATGAAAGTGAAAAGATATGATAGGACAAAGGAAATAAATAGATATTCAATAGTCATGTTCTCTTGTCAAGAGGTACCTTTTCAGGACATTGGAGTTGGTGAAAATGTGGAGGGAAGTTCAAAGATTTGAATTCAAATTCAAATTTCAATTTTTTTGATAGGCATGTCAACATCATGGATAGGGCCATGTCGACATGGGTCAGAGAATTCATGTAACCTATCAATTCTTAAATACTTTAATATCTATATATATATATATTATTTTTAATGTCTATATATTTTTTTAAATAATTATTAAATAATATAATACTCTTTTAGTAAAAAATATTATAAATTTTTAAAAATAAAAATTTAATAATAAAAATTTTAAATTCAAACAACACATAATTTCAAGAGCAATCAAACAATCAATCAATTTTAAGCAAACAATTTCAACCAAAATATTATAAATGTGTACCTTGTTCTAGATTCGTATCTCTGAGATCATTGGAATCATGAATAGCCGAAATACACATATTTGAATTTTCTGTCTTCTGATCATCATCGCTTGAGGATGAATCTGAGTCTGAATCACCTACAGTAGCGGTATATTCTCTTTTCCTTTTCTTTGTATAATCATTGCTTGTAGGAAACTTTTGCTTATCAGGATGCGGACAGTCTCTTTTGGGATAACCTGGTTCGTCATAGTTGAAATATTTGATGTGATTTGGTACTACATTATGATTTCTAGAATTCCTATGATCATTCTTTTTAAGGTGTTCATCTTTCTGTTTTTTAGAAACTTTCAAAAATTCCTTGTCATAAAGGCTATTTCTTCATTTGATTCCGATTCATCTGTTAATGCATTGAACGCAATTGACTTCTTTTCGAATGCCTTGCTATCTCTTCTCCCTTGCATTTGAGCTTCGAATGACATTAGATTTCCAATCAATTCTTTAATCTTTAAAGTACTGATATCTTTTGCTTCTTCGATTGCAAGAGTTTTCTGATCCCATTCCGGAGTAAGAGAATTTAGAATTTTTCTGACTTGATCTTCTTTGGAGAAACTTTTTCCCAGTGATATTAGCAAATGCACAATATCCTGAAATCTACTATACATATATGAGATGGACTATTTGAATTCATTTTAAATAATTGAAACTGGTTCGTGAGTATGGATATTTTGGTCATGACTTTGCTTGTTCCTTTATGAGTAACTTGGAAAGTTTTTCAGATATCATATGCAGACTTACAAATAGATACTCAATTGAATTCATTCCTATCAAGTGAACAAAATAAAATATTCATGGCTTTGGAATTATTTTTTGCAATAGTCTTTTTCTCAGCAGTCCACTGTGCATAATTAGTTGTGTGTTCAGAATATTCAGTTTGTGTGATATTAAAAGTTTCTAATCCTATTGATTGTAAATATATTTTCATTCTACATGCCTAATATGCATGGTTACTGCCATTAAAAAGTGGTGGTCTGGCAGTAGACCGACCCTCTACAAATGAACTAGTGATAGTGTTAACAGAACTAGTGTTGGTAGCCATTTTAAAACTTTTTAAAATTCAGATTATGAAAACTTTGAAAACCTTGCTCTGATACCAAATGTTAGAAATGCGGATTATGGATCTTAAGGCTAGAATAACACTAGAGGGGGTGAATAGTGTTTTGTGGATTTTCTAAATCTTTTTGAAACTTATGTAATTTAATCACCAACAAATGCAATAAACAGACACAGATATAATCACAGAATCAGACACAGATGCAAATAGTAAATAAAAGCAGTAAAGAAAAGAACACACCAGAATTTTATACTGGTTCGGAGTTACCCTACATCCAGTCCCATACAATCGTACGAGTTTCTTATCAAAAATAATCTCCCAGATTACACCCTCGATTTCAAGGCCACGAGGTACACCCTCCTGTATTCCAGTCCGGGGCAAACTCTCTTGATTTACCAGGCCATAAGATCACCTAATCGATTTCCAGGGCAACGATCACACCCAATTGATTTCAAGGCTCAAAACCGCACCTTTTACTCAATGGTTTTATTTACAAATGATCCTATAACTCTGGATAGCACTTAGATCTTATTGGAGAGAGTGGCAGAGAATCAAACATGAGATAATCGAGTTTGATTCACTTGATATTTCGGTAGAGTATGGTTTGGGATTCTTTGGAATAAATGTGGAAGATGAAGAGGAGAGAAAGTGAATGAAAATCTAGTAAAAATTCACTTAGAACTTACTGGTATTTATAGAGATCAATAACCATATCCATTCGTGAAATGATACGACGAATAAACACTTCTTTTGAAAATAATGGACACCATGTCGACATGGGGGGTAGGGGTATGTCGACATGCTCAAGGCAAATTTGATGTTTTGATTTTCTTTTTAAAATTGGTATCTATAATTTGTCAAAACAATTTCTAAACTTTGTAAATATATTTGAATATAGTTTAAACACATAAAAAAATTTAGAAATTATTTTTTAATATATATAATCTTAATCTATAAAGTGATTTAAAATCTAAATATATAAATATTTTTAAAGCTAAATATTTAAAACAAGAGATAGTTTAAAATCAAGGACAATTTTGAAATCAAAATATTAAAAATGATAAAAATAGTTTTGAGGCTAAAATATTTAAAACCAAGAGAGATGTCTTTTTGAAAAGAAAGTTTTGAAAACATTTTATAAAAACAAGAGATATATTTTTGAAAAACATTTTTATAAAATTAGTGGATATCAAAATAGGACCACTATATGTTCCACTAGATATTGTCGTGGATTCCATCCAACTAGGGTTCCATCCCTTTAACAAGCTCGAACTGGATTCCATTCCACAAATAAATTTCGAATAAAGATGTTAATGCTTTCAAGAAGTTTTAACATAATTCTAGACTCAATACTTATCTTGTACTTTAAAATCTTGAACTCTTGATGTCTTGATACTCATGAGTCTTCAATCTTGATATCTTCGATCTTTAAATTCATCAGTCTTGTATCTTTATACTGCACAGTCTTCATTCTTGGTACCTGCATGTTTATATCCTGCATGTACATATATATCTATACTATAATGCTAGTATTTATATTTTATAATAAGTCCTAAGGTTGTTGTCATCAAAACCATCCTTGAGAAGGACTAACAATTGCAGCCATTTCTACAATTATATGGCAATTATTGCATATAGTTGCAACTATTGCATATAAGTATAATTGTCAACATGTCTGGAATTGTTGCATACAATTGAAGAAATGTCTGCAACTATTGTATATAATTGCAGACATGTGTGCAATTATATGGAATAATTGCTGACATGTCTGTAATTACTACATATAGTTGCAGAAATGTCTGCAATCATACCAGCCAACTCAGGGCGGAGTTGGATCCGTGAATAGCTTGTCCTGCCATTGCTTTTACATATGCACAATGCCACCCGTTAGAAAGATAGTAAAATTTGTGATTTAATGGTGAAAACGGTTTGTTAATCCGTTGTTTCTACAAGAAGTTATTATGTTTTAAGATTGATAATTAATGGGGTGGAAATTTTAATTATGGATGTGAGATTAACATGCATATATATGAAGAATCAATATTGCTGCAATGGAGAAGAGAGGTGTTATAGGGAAGAAAATTATAGTATTTGAAAATAGGGATGTGATTTGTATCCTTTTTATGAGGTGTATGTTTTGTGTATTAAGTTTGATTTTAGGGATGTGTCCCTTATTTTCACTTAATTTTATTAATGTAATTAAGGTTCTAATTATTTTAATTAAATTAGAAAACTTATAAATTGTGATTCTCGCCCGTATGAGATCGGATTTGAACGCTGTTTCTTGCATTGGACTCGTGTCGTCAAGATCTTCGCAATGGAGTTAGTTTGGTTAGATTTGGAGCTTTTTGAAATTTAGGCTAAAATTGGACGACTGTTCGGTTTTAGTCCAAAACCGGGACGTTTCGGCGAAAATGAAAATCAAAGTGAGTTTAACTCATATAAAATTTTATTATATCATAGCCATGATGTTATAAACGTTTACGTATTGTTTGGATGTTAGTTAAATTATTTTATTGCTTGTTTGGTTGAATTTCCATTTGAAAAATGGATGACATATTAATTTGATCATTAAAAACCCATATGATTATCTATATATTATCCATAACCATTGTTTGCAGGATAAATCTATAGAGAGACCCTAAGGGGTTTCTTGCCGATAAATTATTTATTTGCATCTTTATGCTGTTATAATTGAATTAAATCTAGATATTCCATTTACCTTGTACGTTGTCGTTATAGCGATTTCGCTAAATCGTCATTTATTAAGTTTCATTTCCAAAACCCTGCCATATAAACTTGATTTTGCATTTCCAATAAAAATAATATTGAAAATTCATTAATCATTTTGATTAATGATAATTTAGATTAATTAATCACTTTAACAAATGATTTTGAAATTAATTCACCAATTTAATTAACGATGTTTAAAATTGGTTTATCTTTAGATTTAATTAATCATTTTGGCTAATGATGTTTTATGCTTAATTAATCATTTTAACTAATGATTATTTGAGTTTAATTAATTCTTTTAATTAAGGATAATGGAGTTTAATTAATTTATTGAATTAATTAATTATTTTAGTTAATGATAATTGAATATAATAATCATTTTACTTAATGATATTTAAAAGTAATTAGTCATTTTAAATAAGGATATCTGAATTTAGTTAATCATTTTAATTAAAGATTTTTTTTGAATTTTATTAATTGTTTTAACTAATGATTTTTAGAATTTAGTTAAATCACTTTAATTAATGATGGTTTATAATTAAATAGATAATTTTAGAAAATGATGCTTTAGTTAATATTTTTAGCTAATGGAGTTTGAATTTAATTAATCCAATTAATTTATGATTATTTAAACTTAATTAACTGTTTTAATTGATGGAATATAAAATTATTATCATTTTAATAAATGATTTTTGAGATGACTTACTCGTTTTAACTAATGATTATTTGTATTTAATTAATCTTTGTAATTAAGATATTTAAAGTTAATTGATCATTTTAATAAAAATGATTTAAGTAAATTATATAATATAATAAAAAAAATTAATCAACTGTAACTGATTTAATGAAGATTTTAAAGTTGATTTACCAAAATTATATAAGTTTTTGGAAATAATTATCTATTTTACTTGGATTTGTTTATTTAAAAGAGATTTTAAATGTGATTAATTGTCTATCGGGATAACTGATATTGTTTTAAAGTTATAAAAAGGAATTGGAACTTGATTATTGGAATATTAAGTTAGATAATCTTCTGGATGTTCGGTCTGAAGTTGGTTTAGGCCATCGATGTCGCGCACTTGGAAAGATTATTCTCTTAACGTTTCAACAGCCAAGAACTAATTCTAAAAGTGTTTTGCCAATATGGAAATATTGAAATCAGGTACAAGTTCGGTTCTTTTAAAAGTTAAAGTTCGATTTCGGTTATAGAACAATAGTTCCATGATCAATATCGCTTATATGGAAAGGATCTAGTTATGCATTTAACGTTAAACGTTGAGGCTTGGAATCGTTTCTATCTTGAAGGTTAAAAATGTCGTCAAGGTGATGCCTAGATGTAACACTACCTCAACTTTCCTGGCTTCATTTTCAATCGAGAAAAAGGGCTTCTCTAGAATCAATTGTTAGAGGTAAATATATGAAATTTAATTTTCATATCATTTTAAGTATCCCCGATAGTTGATTTATTAATTATCGGATTCATCTTTCTTCATGGTGTACCGTCAAATTAAAAACGATTTACCGCTCAATAGAGCTTTGTTATCCTTTGTCGGGAATGACTAAACTAAAAGCGCGAGAGAAAGCCATGTTGTGTGGGGTTGCTCCCGTCAAAAGGGTATCTTAACATCTCGTCTAGCTTGGATTCGATTATGCACTTAGATATGGAAATATTCTGATTCTCGATAAGGTCCGGCAGGGTCCAGCTTGCTATTGTCCGAGAAGTGTCATGGAGTATAAGAGCTTCTTAAGAGTATATTACTAGAGGTATACTAAAAGGGGTGCACCTTCCATGTCATTTGTTCGAAAATTTCATTTCCTTATTTGATTTGAATCTCCAAATCTGTTTATCCCTAAATTGCCATAAGTAAATCCAACTCCTCATCATGGCATTTAAGTATTGATTCAGTCCGTTCTATCAAGTTTGGATTGTTACCTTATTTAGTCCATTCTATCAAGTTGGACTGTTTTCCTTGTTCTATCTATTATGTCCAATTTGGATTTTACTCGGTTTATTTCAATTCTTCCAAGTCTGGTTTAATATTACTTATGCTTATTCATATTTTGGATTTGCTCCTGACATTTATTTCTGCTCTTTCCTGTATGGATGTAATTATTGTGAGGCAAAAACCTATTCCGTGTTTATAGCGTGGTCTCACGGAACTTTTATGTGTTCCCCATTATTCGAGTTATCTTACGCTGATATTTCCAGACTAATCCGGGTGTTATCTATTATAATGCTCGGGTCAGACCGAGTAATTTCTCATGTTGCCTTTGAAGCTTTAGAGATCGTGGAGGGAAGCTGAAGATTCACCTATCATAGTATTTTATATTCCGTTGTATTATATAGTGTATTTATCGGAATTTGAAAGGTCACTATTTTATAACTGTCCAGGATATAAGGTTTGTTTTTATCTCGGATATACTATGTATGTTTGGAATGACAGTTTCTACTATCCTTGTTATATTATATGTCATTGATTCCGCTGTGAGATTTTGTTTTTCTCTATTCTCTATTCTTTTCTTTTTTTACCCTAACAATCTGCCCTTTTTTTAATTAGATGCATGACACTTGAACTTAGTGGTAGTGTTCAGTGTCGACTTTCAATGGTCAAAAAGGCGGGTCATTAGACAGTACTTCATAGATAGTTTTTCAAGATAGCCAGATACGGCTAATGGAACTCCTTAAAATGGAAACCTAGAGATAGTCAATTCCAAAGCACGCCTTATTTTCAACGGATGCGTACTCTAGGTGGCAAATTTTAACTGGATTTTTAACCTAGCTGAAGTGACTAGAACTCAGAACATTCAGATTAAGCCAGAAAGACTCAAAACATGGTCCGAAGGCCAAAAAGAACTAGATAAAAGCTTCCAAGAAGTTCTAGTCAAAAATAATCCAACTTTTTGGATCTGATCCATTTGGATCGGTATTGATCCAAACTACTGGTTCAGGGTAACTCCAAATATCTTGCATCACACTCCTATGTCTCTACTAAGCTCACCCAACAAATTTGGAAGCATTTCAAGCAACCTAGTTCCAAAAGTGAAGATTCATCCAATTCAGAATACAGTTCAATCTCACCTATAGGCGAATCATCATCAAAACAAGTTAACAAGCTACAGAACTACATGGAGAGCATTGTAACTAGGCAAGGAAGGCAACTAAGTTGTCAAAGCATCAAAAATGCTTAACTATTTGGATAGGTACAAATCCAATTGGATCGGATCGATACCTATCCAAATACTCTGCTCCATTGACCTTTAATCTTTTTGGACTTCCTCTACATGAACACGCATTTTCTTGCATTAGGCTCTTTCATCAACTGATTGATATAAAGATCAGTTAGTCCACCATATTTTTTCTTTTTTACAGGAAGATAATAAGATGGTTCCATGTGTTCTGTGATTCATGATTTGTATTCTGATCTAGGAACAATACCAAAGTGTTTCAAAGAGGGGTTACCTTGACTTAGGTCTGCCTCTGGCCTAGATTAACCTAGGTTGAATGCAGGCTTCTGACAAAGCGGCTCTGGCCTAAGTGCTCTCCAACTCCTATAAATACCATGCTAGAAATGGGATCCCTGGATTGGGTGCTGCAACTGTGCCAGTATTATTCTTCACTCTTCTTCCCCTACAAAATAGTCACAAAGGAGCAACTGAGATCTTACGGTTGCCTCCAAGTACTCGTGATTTAGATCTAACTTAGGGGATTTAATCATATTGTATTCCATGATACAAAGTGGATATAAGCTTCGTTAGCAGCCGAACCATAATAAAATTCTTATTTCTCTTTACTATTTCTTCTCTTTTTTCATTCATTTTCTTTATTGTTTGCTCTGAGAAATAGGGATAGTGCTTTCACACTCAATCCAGGATGTAGATCCATTTTTTGGGTTGACGCATACATCCAAGCCAACACTATTATTCACCCAAATAGTATCTTCTTAGCAACTAAGCAACAACCAAATATGCATCATAGTTAAAGTCAGGAAATTTAAATAAATCAGTGAGATTTACTCACTTAAAGCTAAGATAACTAAACCAAACTTCACTAGAACTATGAAAAGAGCCTAGATCTTAGCTTTTCTTTGAAAAAGACTCGATTTTGAACCTCGGGAAGGGACTTTTGGTTTGGCCTACAAGAAAACAAGACTCGGCCTTTGTGGTATATGGGTGTGTGGGTTTGAAATTGAAAGAAGAAGTGGTGTAGAGAAGAAAGCTAAAGTTTTTAACCATTTTTACTTAAGGAAAAATGAGAAGAAAAAAATGGTATTTAAGTTTCAGGAATTCATGGAAGCTATGGAAATTTTTAAAAAAGCTTGGAGAAAGATTAGAAAAGGGATATTGAAATGAAAAACGAGAAGAAAAGGTTAGGAATTTACTTTTTCACAAAGTACATTTGGCAAATTACTAAATTGGCCTTCCTTACATACCCTGCACTCAAATTTCTCCGCATAATCACTATCTCATCTCTTCCCAACTTGTTGTACATGTTGTCCCCACCCTCTTACACACTTCCATCACTCCATCACATCTAAGTACAAAGCATTTGAATATACATTAGACAATAAGGTGTTTTCATGTACTTTGTTGAAATTTACACTTAAAAGTTTCAAATCCATGTCGCATCCTTCCATAGTAAATATATTTTCACCATATTATTAACTTATCCATGCTTATATTATTTGTAAATGTGTGTATGTGTTAACTCAAATATGCACAATATTTCCTGTAACTTTTAGACATCGAAGAATAGAAAATTCTGAAACGATTTTCGATCACATTTACTATATTCCTTTGAACTAATTATTTTTGTAAACACGTTTTAAAAATCATTTCACTATCACTAATTAATATTTCAAAAGGGGTACTTTGAATAATAAAATCCATTTATTAATTATTTAAAAATATATTAAATATTCATATTTTAAAGTGAATAAATTTTGGGTTGTTACATTCTTCCCTCCTTAAAAGAATTTCGACCTTGAAATTTCACCAGCACCCAAACTCGAAAAGAAACATTCAAATTATTCATAAGTCTAAATGATGTTCATAGATAGTCCTTATGCAAAATTCTAATTTGATCTATACTCGAATACATAACCCCTCTTTCGAACTAGTATTGCTCACCCGATTTCCCAGTGCGGACTCCATTTGGGATCCTTGATCAAGAACCTCCATTCTCCTGGCATAGCAATATGCTACGATAGAAAATTTTGATTCCATATCAAGAACCCTTACCAAGCGTTCGCTGTCAAAATTCAAGTGATAGGCCTTATTTGGAATAGTACGACACATCTCAAAGTCATATACTCGAATCTTGGATCCTATCTATGTGAAAAGAGGAATGATCTATGTCTAAATTAAGTACTTGTCTTATTGCTTTTCTCTAATACCAATTCTCTTTCTACTAAAATTATTTATGAAAACATTTTATAGAACTAACTTAAACTTAACTTTTATAATACTCTTCTACATCCTGAGAGTATATACCTCTATTTGATTCAAACTTTTCCATTTTGAACTTATTTGTCTTAAGTAAACTGGGATCCAAATACCCGGTTTTATTTCAAAACACCTTTGAAATGGTTTTTTATATATTTTAATCGTATAAAATATATTTATATGGCTCGAATAACCCTAAAATGAAACTAAAGAACTAGGTATTCCTAAATGTTATCATATATTCCATTACCAAGAAGGAAATACTTAAGAGAATTGCTTACCATCCGAACACATCTGTTTCCCATTTTTAGTTATTTTTGGGCCAAAGTGTCCAAAGTGAGTTTAGTGCTTTCTACCTCTTTTAAAATAATTCCAAAATAATTCTACTCATAAATATTTTCAAAATAATACCATTATTATTTTTTCCAAAACTTTGAAAACAATTCCAAAACACTGGGTTTTCAGTTCTCGAATTCTCAATTTGAATCTCCTATCACTTATAACCTTTATAGGTAAATCATACTTATATAATTCTACCTTTTTATAAAAAAAACTTCACAATATTTATTCTTAGCTTAGATTATAAAAAGAACTCTTAGTAAATTTAAATTTAAACTTAAATTTTATCCCAACACTATCACTAGACGCCTTAGAGTCAAATTATGAAAAAGAATTCACAAGGTGTTCATATTTAATGTAATTAAAACAATAAATGCTGACAAACTATCTAAGCCAACCTAATCACAGTAAATGATAATGATCAAATATTATCAATCTCAAACAATAAACATATCCTAAATAGCCATAACAATTTTTTGAAAATTTTCTTTTGTATATAAAATATAATCTAGGTAAGGTTATTTCATTTACCTAATTTAAAAATACTGGGTCAGTTGGCCCTGTTTAAGTGTTTTAAAGATCCTTATCAATAATGTTAGCTACTCGTACTGACCTAAATTCATAAACAACTCAACTGATCAATCTACATAATATAAAACACTTTTATAAAAATAATAAGTACGTGCTCGTATATTTATATACACTCAAACTCATTCTAGGGTGTCATTTACCCTATCTCTGTTGATTTTACCACACAAAGGCCAAAGTTCTCGCTTAACCAGTCGCTCTGATACCATATGCAATAAACTGCATTTCTTACACCGACAGACGACACTTTATACATTCTCGGTATTCATGTACCGATTATTTAAGTGTTTGAAAGATAGGTCATTAGGGGTGAAGAAAGAAAAGACAGAATAAAATATCATAAAAATGTGACGAGCAATATATAATACGCACAAAATCTTTACAAAAAGAAATCATCTTTATTTATATACAGCATCGTAGTACATTATCCTATATCATCCTGGAAGGCTATAACAACTTGTGCTTGCAAATGCTGATAAATACAATAATCAGTACAAGTGAAAAAATAAAGAAATATGAAGATATATCTTAGGCATCAAGCTCGTCTGCTGAAGTCCAAAGCGTCCAAAGCTAATTTGAGAAAATATGCTCGGTCTGACCCGAACGTTAAAATAAAATAACACCCGGATCAGTTTGGAAATACCAGCATGAGAAACTCAAGTAATGGAGGAACATATAATAATCTGTGAAACCACACCCTAAATGTAAACTGGGTTTTTACCTCATAAGAACTACATTCATAGATGAAGAAATGGGAAACAAATCAAAAAAAAAAGACAATCCAAACAATAATAAATGAGCATAGCCAAGATAAATATGCAAATTTAAAGGATGGGCACAAATATTACACATCGAGATAGGGTACAGTTACTTTTTGATGCACTTAAAAAAGAGGTAAATGTAAAAACTTGGAATCAAAGGAAAGGAAAGGGAAATTTTCCAACAAACGACTAGAAGGGTGCACCCCTCCCCCCCTCCCCCCTTCTCCCTATATCGAAAAGTATACCTCTAGTCAATGTACTTTGGGAGGTTCATTCTCTCATGTAACAGCTCTCGGGAAGTCCAAGCTGGACCCCGCCAAAGGTTACCAAGTATCCGAGTATTTTACATCTTATTGCGCATATTACCGGCACCAACCTAGAGTAGATGTGAATATACCCTAATAGGAGCAACCCCACATGACTTGGCCCCCACTTGCTTTCTAGTTTTAGTCATTTTTGATAAAGGCTAACAAGGTCCAAATGAGCAAAAAATCAACTAAAACCGACGATATCCAAAGGAGAAAGCTGAATCGATAATTGATAAATCAACGATCGGAGATAAAAAAAAATGATCGCATATGAAAATTAAATCTAATATTCTCATCACTACTCGCTGATTCCAAAAAAATTCCATCCCTCAGTTGAAAATGAAGCCAGGCAAGTTAAGGTAGTGTTACCTTTAGGCATTGTCTTGACGACACTTTTAACCTTCAAGATAGAAACTAGTCCAAGCCTTGATGTTAAGTGTTAAATGTATGACTAAATTCTTTCCATATAAGCGATATCGGGTTACAGAATTACTTTTCCATAATCGAATCGAACTTTTACTTTTAAAACCAAACTTGTGCTAGGGGTTTACATTTAAAATATTAACTTAAACAACTTTATCAAAATGGATTGACTTGCTTTAAACACAACTTAATTACCTTTTAAAACTAATAACTTCATCTATTACTTAAAATGATAAATCAACTTTAAATAGAGGTTAAATATTTTTAAAACATTATTATTTAAAATAATTAATTAGCTTAAATCCTAATTAATTGCTTCAAAACAACACTATTATAAAGATTAACTAACTTTAAAACATCCTTGTTTAAATGATTTATTTACTTTAAAAACATCATTATTAGAATAATTAATTAATCCTTAAGCATCATTTATTAAAATGGTTAATTAATTTTAAGCATTGTTATTTAGAATGATTAATTAAATTTAAAACATTATTATTAAAGTGGTTAATTAATTTTAAATCGTCATTAACAAAATGATTAATTATCATTAATTAAATAATTAATTAGCCTTAAACATCATTAGTTAAAATGATTAATTGATTTTAAAATGTCTTTAAAAATTATTAATTAATCATAATCGCATCATTATTTAAATAATTAATTTACCTTAGTTATCATTTTTTAAAATAATTAATTAATTTTAAAATGTCATTGATAAGATAATTAATTAACTCAAATCTCATCTTTATTTTAAAATTAATTATCTTTGTAAAACTCATGCACAAGATATAAAAGTATTTCAAAGGGGATAACATTTCCATTCAAACGTCATAAAACTTAAGTGTGGGGTATAAACACCAAAGCATATAATAACTATTCACATATAGAAAACATCACTTATCAAATATTCATTTACTAACACTTAATTTAATGCACAAATAATATAATAGCAGAACGGGGATTTACTCTGCCAGTTAGATGTCCAAATAATCAACTTAATTTAATTATAGTATAATAGGGATTTATTCTACTAAACGGATGTCATTTATATTTTTATCTAATTAAATGATAGCGGAATAGTGTTTTATTCTACTAAACAGATGCCCATAATACCCTATTTGATTAAGTTATAATAGAATGGATGTTTATTCTACTAAATATTAGTCATCAATAAGGCATTCATATTTATTAGGCTAACTTAATGACAAAGACTATAAAAAAGTGCCAACTTATAAAAGTGCCAACTTAAAATCAATCTACTTATAAAAAAGTGCCAACTTAAAAATAATTGATAGAGTTTAAAATTTAACCTTTATTAATTAATAATTAAATATTAATTTAAGTATAAATTTAAACCATAATTAAATCTAATTAAACCATAATTAACTCTAATTAAGAACTTAATCAAACTTAAATACCCTTAATTGAATCTAATTAGATTAACTAATTAAACCCTGCTTAATTAGTAATTAATTATTAATTAACCCTAATTGAATAATAACTAGTTATATAATTAAACCTAATTAAATAAAAATTTATCTTAATTAACCTTTAACTTAATCAATCATTAATTAAAACTTTCTTAATTAATTAATTATAATCAGTTTATTTAATTAATACTTAAACACTAATTACTTAACTCAATTACAAATTAATAATCATTCTTAATAAATTAATTAATTATTAAACTCATAGTTAATTTCAAAATAATTAACTTTTATACTTAACTAGTATTTTGAAGAAGTTTTCAAAATATTTTAAAAAGAAACCACTTTAAGTTTAAACCGCTAACTTTTCTCGAACTGCATCCATAGCGACTATCGCTTTACCTTAACTTAGAATTAGTTTCTAATTTAACTTTTCCAAATCATTTACTCCTAACCTTGCTTACCTTATAAAACATAAGTAAAAGTTTGTTGGAAAACAAAACAAAGTTAGAAACTTGAAATCTTTTTAGTAATTAAAAATAATAAATGATACATTTTTTCCAAAGGATCTCAAGCTGCTTTTACATTTCAAAATGCTAACTTTTCTTTTTGTTTACAACAAAACAAAGTATCATATATATATATATATATATATATATATATATATATATATATATATATATATATATGACATGATTTCACATATACAACGAAAGAATATTAATTGCAACCTGACATAACTTTCAAACTTCCATTTTCAAACTATATATCAGCTCATCCAAACACACATACATACATCCAAGAAAACGCTATTATTCACCTGATCAAGCAGCTATTTTTACAACTAAGAAACAACAAAATATGCATCATAGTTAAAGTAAGAAGCTTTAAATTAATTAGTGAACTTTACTCACTTAAAGTTAAGATAACCAAACCAAACTTCACTAGAACTTTGTAAAGAGCCTAGATCTTAGCTTTTCTTTGAAAAAGACATGCTTTTGAACCTTGGGAATGGGCTTTTGGTTCAGCCTAGGGGAAAATAAGGCTCGGCCTTGGTGGTATATGGGTATGTGGGCTTGAAATTGAAAGAAGAAGTGGTGTAGAGTAGAAAGCTAAAGGTTTTAACAATTTTTACCTAGGGGAAAATGAAAAAAAAAATGATTATTAAGTTTCATAAATTCATGAAAGCCATGGAAATTTTTAAAGAAACTTGGAGAAAGATTAAAAAAACGGATATTGAAATGAAAAATGAGAAGAAAAAGTTAGGACTTTACTTTTATACAAAGTACATTTGACAAATTACTAAAATGGCCTTCCATACATACCCTCGACTCAAATTTCTCCACATCAACACTATCTCCTCTCTTCCCAACTTGTTGTACACGTTGACCCACCCTCTTACACACTTCCATCACTTCATCACATCTAGGTACAAAGCATTTGAATATACATTGGATAATAAGTGTTTTCATGTACTTAGTTAGTATTGACACTTAAAGTTTCAAATCCACGTCGCATCTTTCCATATATATATATATATATATATATTCACCATATTACTAACTTATCCATACTTATATTATTCATAAATGTGTATATGTGTTAATTCAAATGTGAACAATATTTCTGGTAACTTTTAGACACCAAAAAATAGAAAATTCGAAAAACAATTTCTGTTCACATTACTATTTTCCTTTGAACTAATTATTTTGTACACATTTGAAAAATCATTTTACCGTCACTATTTAATGTTTAAAAGGGGTATTTGAATAATAAAATCCATTTATTAATTATTTAAAAATATACCGAATATCTATATTTTAAAGTGATTAAATTTCAAGTCGTTATTGACCCTCTATCTACTTTTCTATTTGCTACGATGGAATATTTTTCAATACTAATGGGCTTAGGATTCTATGAGGGTAATAATCGGATTTTTCCTATTGAACCAACCCTCACCCATTTGTTTTATGCAGGTGATATATTAGTATTCATAAAAGCATGTACTTCAAATGCAAATAGTTTAGTCAAAATTTTGAAAATCATAAAAAAGTTTATGGGTTTAGAAATGAATGAACACCTACGTTGTGTTTTAGCACAGGGAAAAAATTTAAAAATCAAATCCTTAGTATTTTAAACATCCAAGCAGGGAACCTCATAGTAACTCATTTGGGAATTCCCTTGTCTTACAGCAAACTCTGAAATCAAGAGATTTCAGAGTGTTGTTGGATAAAATCCACAAAAAGTTTAACAGTTGGATAAATAGGATGTTGAACGTCACTGGCAGAATTGAATTAATTAAAACTATGGTTTACTCAATGATCACATTTTGGATTCAATTTTGTCAACTACTAGTATCAATAATACATAAAATAAATTCTATGTTTTCGAATTTTGTTTGGAAAAACAAACACCACAACATGAATTGGGACAACTTATGTCGACCAAAATTTGAAGCTGGTGTAAGTTTAAGAAAATTGCAAGACTTAATCGGGGAAATAGCTTTGAAACATACAAGAAGATTCCTTCAAGGGGATTGTCTACGGTCACAATGGATGAGAAATGGGTATTGGAAAATAAATTTTTTTGGGCTATTATTGAAAATAGCGACGCACCATACACATGGAAACTGCACCTCGATACTAGAATAAAAGCCAAGACAACAATTCAAAGGAAGGTGGTCAATGGAAGTAACATGAGTCTTTGGTTCGATCCATGGGTGAATGGTCAAATGAGTGGCTGATATGGTGGGAGGAGGTTATATAAAACTGATAGGAGTTCACAACAAGAAGGCATCTTCTCTCATTTTCAATGGGTAATGGGGAGAACACAACCCCGATTTACCACCATGGATTTTACGATAGATTTGCAACATACCAATAATCCGCAATAGGGATGTAGATATTGGACTTGGAAACTTCATATTAGCGAAGAATTTACATTCGAATCAGCATGGAATCAGGTTAGGGATATCAACAATGAGATTATATGGTGCAAACACATCTGGAATATTGTGTGAGCACCCAAAATGTCTCTATGTGTGCTATCTGAAAGATCATGTAACTTGTAGACAAAAGCAAAGTATACAGATGGAATAATTCAATCGACACGATTCCTGTGTTATGTAAACAAGACTTTGGAAACCAATATACATCTGTTTTTTGAATGCTCTTACTCAAATCGGTTATGAGAAAAAATTAGAACGATACTTCAGTTGCCATACACCGAGAGTAAAGAACATGACATATTCAAAAGTATTCAACAGGCACAGCAGCAACAAATCATTCGATAAATTAGTGGATATTGTTATAACAACATTAATTTGGCATATATGGGTAGAGTGCAACAAACAAAACTTTTAATCGATTGAAATTCCAGACTATATCAGAGCAGAACTTATAAAAACAGACTGTAAACAATTGCTGAAATACACAAGTATCAAGGCAAAAGATTTTAGGGGTCAACACTTATTTTCTGGGATTTTGGGTATGAACCCCAAAATTTTACTTACGGATAGATCTATAGCGAAGATTCTTAATTGAAACTTTGTCGGGCGTGAATCACGAGGCGATAACAGCTGCAACATTGTTGGTCAGTTGTGGAAGTAGTCAATTGATAAATAGTGGGCACGAAGAATAATAACTGATTATTTGTCGCTTCAGAAGCCTAAATTGTAAACATCACCTACACCTTCAAGCAATCAAAGCTTTGTGTTCATGGATGATTCATTCTGGACGAAGGAGATTTTGTATATAATTTGGAGTGGAATTTGGTGAACTGAAGAGTAAAGTATGTTTCCTTTAAGAAAGTCAATAAATGAATTTTAAGATGGCACAATTACTATGTCCTGCTCTTCCACGTGTGGCTGCACAACACCGTTTAGTGATAATTATATGCTAGGCGTATTCTTTTGTGTTTAATTCAGTTGGGAAGTTTTCCTGTACTTCTTTTGATTATTGGCTCCTAGGGACCGTATAGTGGCTTTTGAGTCTATTTACCTAGTGTTAACTCTTGCCACGGTTTAGTTTCCTTAGTTACCTACACGCTTTTTGTAATCCCTCTTTAGCAAATAAATTACCCATTTTCAAAAAAAGTTAAAAATTAAGATAGGGATCATTTTGAAAGCAACTCATTCACAATAATTGGACCATTGATGGAGGATATGTAGCATTAGTTGCGTTACAATTGAAGAGAAATATTGTAAAACAACGAGAATGGACATGTATTTCAAAACTATAGGTTTTGGTTGAGGCCTCGTTCTAACTCTCCTTATTACTGTAGTTACTGTAGGTACGGATTTAGTTTTGATTCTTTATGTTAGCATCAAAATTGATCACTAACACCCAAAGAAAGATTTGTGTTGAGAGATTAATGAAAATAGAAAATTAAAATAGAGGAATATATGCAGAATTAATTACAAAAACTAGAACACCAGATTTATAGTGGTTCGACGTAACTGACTATGTCCACTTTGAGTTTAATCTTTATTGCTCTTTTCAATGATTGAATACGGATACAATTCGTACACCCACAACTTGAATGCAAGTTCTAATTGGAAAAAAAACGAGTCTTGAAAATGGCAGAGTCTCCCCGTGTTCTTGAAAAAATGTCCTCCTTCACTACGCCTCTGCCCCTCTATTTATAGGTGAAGGTAGACTGGACTTCCTTCACGAGCCCGGGGACAAGGTATCTCGGCCCATAAGTGACTTCTG
The DNA here is from genome assembly GCA_030765085.1 of Allium cepa. NCBI lineage: Eukaryota > Viridiplantae > Streptophyta > Magnoliopsida > Asparagales > Amaryllidaceae > Allium > Allium cepa. The sequence continues at coordinate 1,037,456,963 of CM060929.1, forward strand.
CGCACCGAGTCAAGCATGCCGAACGACGATTACCGAGCCTCCTCGGCCGGTCCAGTTGAAGTCTCGCCATTTACACGAAGCAGATTGTGAAAGGGCTCGAAGCAGGCAGCAATACGACCTGAAGCAAAGAAGTGTATCAGTTCCAAACCCTTTCGACTGAACGATGCACAGCGAACTATCTTGACCGAGCGGCATGTGTCGCAGTTCTTCTGAGGCCGATCCACGACCATCCGACTTGAGCGACTAAGGCCAAACCCATCTTAACTGATCCATTTTGCTGTTCCTATCTCGGCCGAGCGATGATCCCTCTCCAAGACCGAGCAACGAACTTCTTCTCCAAGCCAAGAGATATATATACGTTGTTCCTAAAATCTTTCTTTGGCCGAGCGACATGCACTACTTCATAAGACCGTGCGACACACACCTCTCATCCCTTGGCCGAACCATGCCTATAGGCTGAGCAATGTATATAGGCCAACCCACACAGTTTGGGCCAGGTTCACACAACTCTGACTCCTTACTGGCCTGAGTCTGGTCCCAACCAAATCAAGAACCTCTAGGACTGTCATCACGTAGCCAGACCAAGCAATCGGGTAACATTTTCCCCCTAAAGTGCATTACGTAGACGAACGTGATGTACTTTGAATTTGTGGTCAGTCTTCACTCTCAGGTGTTATCTCGTTCGAAATGGTAACCATCCGGTATGGAATACATCTAAGCCTCGTTTTTAATTTTTCACAAAATTTTGGGAACATCATATGAATATGTAAACATTCGTGTAAGTATATAAGTACACGTGCATCTTCATTGGTCCATTATTATTGCAAGGCAAAATGCAGCTCAGCATATTGATACCGAACCATGTGTTCGTTTGAACCACGCTTTCCTTCTTTGACCTACTTAGTCGAGTTGATCAGTTCTACCGGTTAAAGGCCTATTCGCCTTCCTCGCTCATCATATAAAATCTCCCACCCTCTACTCCTTTATCTTCTTCCTACTTTTGTTCTTCTCTCACAAGCCAGTCAACCTTTTCTCTTCCAATCACCGCCTACCAATTAATCCATCCTTCCCTTTTCCAAACCCAAACCTCTAACATTGAAACTTCAGTAGTCGATTAGTTCGAACAATACCCATCTCTTAGCCACACAACCATTACAAGTCTCACGCTTCTCATATACATATGAGTTTCTCGTCCTATCCACTTCTCTAGGTCTAGAATCTCATTTAGAGTTTGAGTTCACAGGTTCGGTAGGAGATAGCGAAGAAGATAAAACCATAGTGGAGGTCACATTCTAGGGCTGGCGCTTTTTTAGGGGTTATTAAGAGAAGTTGGGTACACTACACCAAAACAGGCAAATTCTAATATTTATAAGTGTTACAAATAATTTCAGTAACACTTTTTAAGTGTTACTAATGGACTGTAAGGAATGTGGCGGCTAAATTTGTAACACTTATAAGTGTTACAAACATACGTATTACTAACACTTATAAGTGTTGGTACCTAAATATACAGTAACGCTTATAAGTGTTGATAACGAAATATACGGTAATACTTATAAGTGTTGGTACAGAAATATACGGTAACGCTTATAAGTGTTGGTAATGAAATATACAGTAACACTTATAAGTGTTTGTACAGAAATATACGGTAACGCTTATAAGTGCAACACTTCCATCGATTTCTCTTTTTACAAAAAAAATCACATTTCATTTGCTAGAACATCTCCTTTCATTTCATACTCTAGTTTTACATGTTACAGTCTGTTCACTTTTACATTGTTTGTTTACATATTTGCAACCTTACATTCTTTGTCACATATTTGCTATCTCTGTTAACAATTCCCTCCTCTACAAACACTCCCCATCCATTCAACCTGCGACCAAGCTGCCCGACCATCTGCAAATTCACACAGTAAACCATCCACTTCAGACTAACAATCCATCTACTGACATACCACAACTTCACCTCTGCCATTCATTTCTTCGATACATTCATCCCATTAAACCATCCAAACTACTCCATTAATATTACCTTCATTTACCACCACTGACAACCAACCACCGCCTCCAAGTCCACCTCCGACGATTACACGGCAGTTTTTCCAATAACCCCCATCCACCTCACTGCACACATCCCTAACTGCCACAGAGCAAACATACTTCATCAACCCCACTAGTGCAACTGCCTCTGACATCAATTACCTGAACAATCATCAAGCTCTATTCAACATTCAACCACTGTCAATATTGCCACTTTAAACCAAATATCAACTCAGAACCCTATACTTCCGCAACAATCCCATCTAATGCACCTCTCAAGTCACTTCATTCAATCTAAAATATCACTTCATATCCATAACTCACTAAAACTTCACATTCTTCACTTCATTGCCTCTACATCCCCTACTTATAGGCATCCCTTACTTCAACTTTCCCTTGCCTCCACATCACCTGAAACTACTACACCAGCCCACCACGAAATCGTAACCAGCATCCTCATCGCCGTTCACCATCACGACAATTGCGAAATTGCAGTTTATTATGTATGGACAAGTTCCTGCAGGGAACTTGCAGCATACTTTCGTTTTGAAGAACATTTTTCCTATGGCTTTCAATTTGCTGTTGGAATCAGCTTATGGTTGAGTCCTTGGTTTTTTAGTAAAAGGTTGCTCAGGAGTGGAGTCACTGTTCCAGACTTAATAGTCATCTTTGGTTGGCCAAATTGATTGTTCGTTCGATGATTGACTCCAAGCATCGTTGCTAGTTGTATTGAAGGCTTCAGGAACGATTTCTATTGCATTGGTATTGGAATATCGGCCTCTACCTCTATAGTCCATGATCTAAGACAAGACATAATAACGTTATCGATTCAATTATATCAATTACGAAGAACCATATTAGGAAAACATTGAGTTCGATTGACCTATACATGTATTATAGTCAATTTATAAAAAAAAGTGCAATCAAGGTTTGTTTTAAAGCTCGTATTCTTATTGGTATCTATCACAAAATGTGCCGACAAAGTACATGGTTGTGTTTTCACATATGCACAGACCCCTGTTATTTGTTTTTTACTTTGAAACTATTATCTACGTAAGCCTAACCAACTAAGATGTATGGTTGACCCTGAACTTGACACGTGAACAATATACTGGATGCCATTGATTATGCAGGGTGATTTAAAGTACAATACATGTGTGAGAAACAATACATTTTCAAATACATTATAGTATGATTAGCAAACAAATACACTAATGTACATACTGAATAGTGGAAGAGCAAGTAGAAAACACAGGTTAGGCAATTTTGCAATATGAATTTATAGGATGTATCAAAATATTCCTATCACAAAGATTGTATCTATAATACCTTACTAGAAAAAAATATCATAGTTTTGTATAATAAACCGAAATCATTAGTAACAAATGAGTTGTCTTCAATATATAGTATCAAAAATACAAAGTAGATTCCACAGAACTTTAGATAGATACAATAACAATTTTCCATTTAATCCTAAGAAACTGATTGTATCCTCAAATTTATGATTACATTAGCATGTAGTTTTTATATTGATATGAATTTACAGACTCTGTTCTTTTGCTTCAGTGGAGACCCCTCAAGTTCATCCACATAAACTTTTTTCTTCTAAACTTCCATTTAAATAAGCAAATTTCGTATCTGTTGGTGCCACCCAAATCATAGTGAGCCATCAAAGCCACAAATATTATTAAAAAAAGGTCCTATTGGAGATTGATGAAACGATACCTATAAAGTCAGTGCCAATTTAAAAGAATTAAAACTTTCAATAGCTTGTGGAAATGAAATTGAATTTTTATCCATTCCTATGTAAAATCAGGTTTCTAGTAGATATACCATATAAAAACCAGTCGTTTTTGTATTTGTGATCTTTTTAAATCTATTTCTTATGGTACATTCATTATAGGTTCATTCATATTATCGATGTTTAAAGTTTTTATCAATAAATTATTGTTCTTGTTCATTGTTTAACCATTCAACAACTACATAGATGCCCCTAGATGCATGTTTTGGGTACATCATTTGAAATCATTCCTTTATCAATTAAGAAAATATTTGAAGATCTCTTACCACACAACCAGCCTAAAGAACACATTTTGCAGTTTTCTTCTCAATGAAAATCAAATCATGCCCGAAGCTCAATAAAAATCAGTCTAAAACCCCACCAAAGCGACAATTAATAACCGAAAAAACACTTGCTAAAGCCGCTACATTCAACATCTCATGCACCAAAACTCAAACTCGACACCAAATCAAGCTCTAAAACGTTAAATGTGACAAAAAGATCCTATCTTTTGACTATAAACAAGCAACGAACCAAACCCTAAAACCTCAAAACAAGAAATACTCACAAATAAGTCTCATCACGATGACATCCGCCTGCAGGAATAGAAGGAGGCGGAGTCCTCTGCGCCACCATTAACGGGAAAACCACGGGAAGAAGGAAAACGTTGACGAAGTACGTGCAAAGCCCTAGTTATGAAATTTTATGGAATTAAATTTAATGCGGCCAGGAGAAGAGATAGAAAAGGGATAGTATTACAAATGAATGACTAGTTTTAAACTACAATGTAGTCCATTGATATTGATTTATTTACATATTTACCAAGTATTGTAACGCTTTTTTGTGTTGCAAAGTCTATACAGAAAATTATTTATTTTTACTAACACTTTTTGATGTATCCTAACACTTTTTAGATGTTGGTAGTTTGTAACATTTATAAATGTTAGAAATTGATAAATATAAAATGTTACAAAATCGGTGATTTGGTGTAGTGGTAGCATTAGTCTTGAGGTTGATGTTGCGGAGAGTTAGGGAGTCAAGACGGCAAGTCTTTGGAGCAGGGCTAGGTCGATAAACCCTGGTTGGAGATAAGGATCGGTATTACCAAGCGGGACCAGTTTAGTACTGAGAGTAAGAGAGTGGTTTGACCGCATTAAGAGAGCTTGAGTGTGTTTTTCCAACTCTGCCTATCGTTGCGGGTCGGTCAGAGTTTGGTGGAGTGGCTCAGTCATCATATGTTTAGAAATGTGGCCGTTTGGTTTTAAGAGATAGTGTGGGTCGGTGGGCACCTAGGAGAATGGTTAGGTGATTTGAGGAAGTAGGAGGGAGAAGAATGAGCGGGTCGGCTCTTCTGGTCTAAGGTGTCGATCGGCTTCGGGCCGTGGGGTCGGCATTGATAATTAAAGTCACCCTAATTCAAACTTTACCTATGTCAAATATACATGTTCCCACACTTGGTCGCAAAACAATGAATAATGATAAGACTCTAAACACATGCATATGGGATTGATTCTGACTAATGACTTCATACTGTTAAAGACTATAAACACAAACTCAACTTAACAAAAGCAAACAACGGCCTTTAACACACAATTCTAATGTCCGATTCTGAGGCCCATACCGTTGAACATAGGGTAAGTTCTCGTATACGGTCAGCGACGACGGTCTTCGAAGATGAGAATTTAATGCTCATTCATACTTCATCGATCTTTAGATCTTTAATTCTTTTATACTCATGCTTGAACCATTGCACTAGTTCATACACCACATAAAGGGGAATATTTTATTATTTGTTATATCTGACATCGATTATATTTTAGGTATAGTTTAAACAAGTGTTTATCCAAACTCAATGCTCATTAAAATGTCTAGAAAGTCGAGCTCTGACATAGTCTTAGATAAACCTGAGCCAAGTTCTCATTAGGAAGTAGTGGGAACTTCGAATCCATCGACAACCCCTACACAGAATATCTCGAGTCCAACAACTGTGTCTATTGACTTGGCTCTTGAAGCCATAGAAATCATCCTAGACAATCCGACTGATACTCAAGCTTAGAGAATCAACGAAAACGCTCTTCGCTGACTATGCTCAATCCATGGAATTCCTTATGACGATGTACTGGTTCCATCGAGACAAGATCGTCCTCACCTGCCCCTAGCTGGATATACGGCATGCAACAATTCATGTGCTGGGTTGGTAGCGTGCCACCTTTCAACTCCTTCCCCCGTGATGTGTTGCAATATATTAAGATCGCCCTAACTCAGTTACATCCCAATAGTCACGCGTTCCTTTACGGCATGTGTATCCTTTTATAAGCATTCTATTCAGGCTTCCCACTCCAGTGATATCCGCTATATCTACCATTTCAAGACACAGTCTGACAGCCCATCTTTTATATTCCTCGAGCCACACTCTAAATGCTAAATCCTAACGGGGGAATGCAGCAAATTCTCCCAATATAAGCATAAATGGTTTTACGTGCGCTTCCCCTTGGCTTTGCGAGGAGATGACTGGAAGGGAGTAAGTTCCTTTTTTGAATTAATATTTGTATGCGATAGGAAGTACGTTCTTTCTAAGCATTTTCTCGATTCTTACAGGTATCAGTCCACGTCCTGAAGGTTTTGGATACTCTTAAGCCATCGAAGCAATACGAGTTGCTCCCGTGAGAGACCAGGACATCAAATCCATCATCTCCAGTGGAACGCTTTCAAGATTTGGGCTGTTGGCAGAAGGTCGTCGAATAAGTCTCCCCCACAATGTCACTACAACCAAACTGGCCTTGGATAAAGGCAAAACGCAAGATGGGACTTCGATGCCCTCGACAAGAGAGACCCCCAATGTATCTGAGGAGGGTGGAATTAGAGGGACTGGGGTGTCAGAATCACCGGGTGAGAATGCAAGTCCTGCTCCGAAACCGGTGTTGAGGCATATGCACTAATGAACTGCCTTCCCCTTCAAAGGGAAAAAATAAGCTGGCTTACAAACTAAGAAAAAAGATAGTAGGCGGAACCTCAAAGGTCACAATTACTCCAATGGAGAAAGAGCTGTCTCCATAATACTTAGAGGGTTCACTGAAAGGTTTATCAGACCTCACTATTCCTGATGACTTTCTCAATTATGGCTTCAACGATCTGGAAGCCCTAAAACTTCATTCGCCTGCAAGAGATAATGAAGGCGTTCAAGCCCATAATCGAGGAGGAAAAACTCCGATAAGTAAAGCTAAAGAAACTGGTCCGTCGGGTGGAAACACTAGGACACACACAATAACACTTACACCTCACCTCTCACTTAAACTTCATCCATCATGTTATTCTTGCTAACTCATGTTCACTTAATTTCTATGCAGGTGATATGGGATACTCTCATGGGTTCGACCGCCTTCGTGGGTCCTCTATTTTCCATCATTCCGGCCGAGATTCTGGCTTCGGCAAATGCCGAAATAGAGACGACAACAGCCATAGGGACTATCGCTCTCGGGATTCATAATCTCAAAGGAAAATTTACAATCAGTTTTCTTGCCTTCACGATCCTCCCTCTCAACCAGAGCAAGACAGGGAGAAATCTGCTTATAAGGGGTCCCAGTCTGATACTCACCGTGACCAACACTCTGGTTCATCTAGCACCAGGCAATCCCGAGAACTTCACAAAAAACCCATAGTCTCTACACAAACTTCTTCTGCTCCGCACATGATCCGTCGATAGCGGAAAAGCTACCCGAGCTTAAGGCCACGTTTCCAAAAATATTGTTCGATGGTCTGAAGTTTCTTCCAGTGATCCATCACATTCTGAGGCATGTTAAACAAAGTGTCATTGCTTGCAACAATGATGTCTACGTTTAATACGTCACATTTGTTCATTTGGCAGAAAAGTTTCAGAAGTCTCTGTCGAACGCCAACATGGAATTGATGTCTGAAACTCGGAGCCATCCATGACAAATACATTATCAAAGCCCAGGATGAAGATCTTTCCTCATACAAGTCTCAACTTGAAACTACTCAGAAAAATGCTAAAGACACAGCTGAGGCAGTTAATCATTTGGAGGCCACACATAAGAAAGAGATCGATGAAACAATCCAACACTGTGGCGCCTTAGTTTAGAGAAAGACTCCGTTCAAAAGGAGAGAGATGCGTTCGCTCAACGAGTCAAAGAGTTGGAAGAGCTACATCTCAAAGAGTAGGAAGAAAAGATTGCTGCTCAGGAGGAGTCGCAACGATACTGCGATGAGATTGTTACTTCACGACTTATGAAAATAAAGCTCGATGAAGAACTCTCCAAGGCTGAGACGCTGAAGGATGAAGCCCGTGAGGAGGGAAAAAAATAGCATTCACGGAGATTGATTCTCGCCTTGAGAGGCTGCTGAGGCTTGTAGGGAGGAGATTAAGTGCATGTTTGATCCACTCATAGCCGAGTATAATGCTCTAGTTCTCATGCATCGCGATCTAACATTTCTTGGCGAGGGCTACCTCGAATCTTTGGCCGAAGCATAGGACGCTTTATTAAAATCAAAAAGGTTGAGTCGAGAACCGAAGAGGTTGACGAAGAAGCTTTAGTGAAGGAATTTCTCTGGAGGAATGAGCCTTCGGACTTGTCCGCAGCGAAGGCTCTTTATGGCAGAGACACTTCCTCGTCAAAAGGAAAGAATGACATTACCGGTCCGTCCGGAACTGAGTCTCCAGTTCCTCCTCCTAATCAACCGACTGGTCGCCCATCACTTGACCCCTTCGAGCAGCACATTGGCTACGACCCAAAAGAGCCTGGCCTTGATGTTCATGTTCTATCTCCCATTCCAGAGGGTGAAACTCCCCGGACAGTAGAGAGCCAACCAGAGACCGGTACATAACTTTTCTTCTCAAAATTCAAAGGGCTGTCGTGTTCGGCAAGTAGTTAATGTATTCTAACATTTGTCTCTTCTGATTTCTTGCAGGCCATTTTGATCTCGAGCCAACTCCATAGAGCGATGTCACCACGTAGAAGGAGGAGAAAACGGAGAGGCAATTCAAACGGGTGAGACTCTCAGACCTGATGCTTAAGTAATCGAGGCGCTTAACGAAGACAAATCTGAAAAATCTGTCGCCCGTCAAAGAAGATGACAAGGTTGAAATTACAGGCGCCTCTGGACATACTTTGAAACTGAGCATGGAGGAGCAGCTTATGAAAGAGAAGGTGACGAAAGCTGAAATCAAGGTCGAGCCCCAAGTAGTGGAACTAGATGATCCCTTGAACATGCCTTTGAAGGACATTCACCCCAGTAGGACCAGGCCACTAGAAGTTCCTCTTCCTTCCTCGAACACCACTTCCCTTGCAAGCAAAGCGTCCAAGAGAAAACGCGTGGGGGAGGAGTCATTTGAAAAACTGAGGAAGGAGAAGACATCAAAGAAGTAGCTATCATGCTCGTTCAATGAGAGTTAGCCTAGATTATGTAATTATTTCTATTTATTTTCACAGCCAATGTAAATAGACTTTTGACTCCGAGTTTAGGAGGGATTGTAGCGGAACCTTGTTTTGGGGTTTGTGAATAAAACTTAGTTTCTTTGTTTTTCGATGACTTTCATTTTTTAGCTTATGTCTAACTTGTTGCCATAACTCGGAATTTGGCGAGTTACACCAGTTCCAGTTCACCTCCATGTGACTCGAAATTTTTTTAAGAATCGTAGATCCTCTATTCCATGTTTCAGACACTTAGAATACTTTTAATCCTCATTCTAGGGACTCAGAGTACTGCAGTCTGCACTCTGTGGACTTGGAGATTTTAAGTCGTTTATACTCTGGTCCGCACTTTGGGGACTCAGAGAACTCCAGTCCACACTCTGGGGCCTTGGAGATTTTCGATTCATTTATACTCTAGTCCGCACTCTAGGGACTCATAGTACTCCAGTCCGCACTCCAGGGACTTGGAGATTTTAAGTCGTTTATACTCTAGTCCATACTCTGGGAACATAGAGTACTTGCACTCCGGGGATTTAGAGAATTTAAGTCGTTTACACTCTAGTCCACACTCTGGGGACTTAGAGTACTCCAGTCTACACTATGGGGACTAGGAGATTTTTAGTCGTTTATACTCTAGTCCGCATTCTGGAGACTCCAAAAACTCCAGTACACACTCTAGGGGCTCGGAGATTTTTGAGTCGTTTATACTCTAGTCCGCACTATGGGGACTCAGAGTACTCCAGTCCACACTCTGGGGACTTGGAGATTTTAAGTCGTTTATACTCTAGTCGACAATCTGGGGACTCAGAGTACTCCAGTCCGCACTTTAGGGATTTAGAGATTTCAAAGTCGTTTGTGCGCGTTAGTATGCCAAACAAAATAATGTAACTTTAATTTTTGCCATAGGATTACAACACACGGAAACATCAATAATTCATGGAAATATTAATGAAAACAAACTGAATTGTCCTATTACATGCCGAAAACTAAGATTCAACGAAATAAATATATACTGGAAATAATTGCAACTAAAATGCGAAAGAAATGGACTAAGTATAATAATGTCGCAGATGCTCGCTATTCCATGCTTAGGGGAGTGTCGTGCCATCAACAGTCGCTAGCTTTAAAGTTTCCTCTCCAAGCCTCCATTCAATGACGTATGGACCTACCCATGTGGGATTCATATGCGATGGGACGAGGAAAACTCACTTCAAAATGAGATCGCCCACATCAAAGATTCTTGGTCGGACATTTTTATTATAATATCGAGTGACTCGGTGCCTATATGCAGCCGCCCATAAATCAACTTCTTCACGTTTTTCATCAACGAAGTCTGGTGATTCCAATAAGAGATCCCAATTTGTCATAGGGTCATAATTAGTTACCCGATGTGAAGGAACTTCAAGTTCCATGTGTATAATGGCCTGCATGCCATATGCTACTGTGAATGGAGTGTGGCCAGTTGTAGACTTGTGGGTGGTTCTGTAAGCCCAAAGTGCCGTTGGAAACTCATCCATCCACTTGCCTCTAGCCTTTTCCAAATATTTTTTCAATATGGACTTGATTATTTTGTTCATGGCTTCTACTTTTCTATTGGCTTTTGGATGAGAAACTGCTGCAAACCTTTTCCCAATGCCATACTTTTGACAAAATTCTTTGAACTCCCTACTTTCGAACTGAGTTCCACTGTCCGTAATGATAGTTCGCTGGAGGCCAAAATGGCATATAATGTTTTGTACAATGAAATTAATGACCTTCTTGGTAGTGATTGTGGATAAGGGCTCTGCTTCCACCCACTTGGTAAAGTAATCGACTGCAACTATTGCGTATTTTGCACCACCTCTGGATATAGGCAAGGAACCGATATATTACAAACAGCCAGGGACTAACCATTTGTGTGGGTTCCGATGGCGGAGCTCTCGGGATTTTTGCATACTTCTGACACTTATCACATCTCCTTACGTAGTCTGCAGCATCTCGATTTACAGTTGGCCAATAGTATCCATAGCGGAGGATCTTTTTTGCTAATGTCTGCCCCCAGTATGGTCACCATATTCTCCTTCATGAACTTCCTTCAGGACTCATTTTATCTCACCGTGGGCAATGCACCGGAGTAATGGGACCAAGAATCCCTTTCGATACATTATTCCGTCTTGCATTACATATCGCGAAGCTTGGCGAATGACTTGTCGTCTTTCGCTCTTTCTTTCGGGGAAGACCCCATGTAGCAGGCATCGCTTGAATGGGGTTACCCATGACTCTTTCTCAGTTTCTGTTTCTAACACGAAATCTACCTCCATCTCATTTATACTCAGAGCATGTAAGGTTTCGACGGGAGCCAATCCCATTTGCTGTGCATCGCCAGTACTTGCAAACTTTGCCAATGAATAGGCTTCTTTGTTTTGTACACGCAGGACATGCAAAATATCGTAATGTTCAAGGTCTGCCAATAATTCGTGAACCCAGGCAAGGTATGAAGCAATCCTCTGTCCCTTTGCTTGATAATCTCCCCGCACTTGATACACCACCAATTGTGAGTTGCAAAAGATTTCAAGCGATTTCACTTCAAGTTCCCAAATAAGTTTCAAGCCAACAATCTATGCTTCATATTCGGCTTTGTTATTTGTAGTTGGAAAATCGAGCTTCAAAGCATAAAAAAATGATTGATTTTCGGGTGTCACAAGAATTACACTAGCCCCAGAACACCGGTCGTTGGATGCCCCATCGGTGTATGGTTTCCATCGAATAGAGGGGATAACATCATCACTGTTTGGTTCATATGATACAGTAAATTCAGCGATGAAGTTCGCTAGCACTTGCCCTTATATGACCTTTCGTGGCAGGTAGGTAATATCAAACTGACTCACCTCGATATTCCATTTTAACATCCTTCCAGAGGTTTCTGGTCATTGGAGCACCTATCGCAAGGGTTGATCGGTATAAATACTAATCGAGTGTGCTTGAAAGTACGGACAAAGCTTGCATGATGCATTCACCAAGCAGTAGGCTAGCTTCTCAATTTTAGGATAATTTCTTTCTACCCCCGTTAAATGTTTATTGACATAGTACATCAATTTTTGAACTCGGTCCTCCTCACGAACCAAAGCCGTACTGATAGCATGTTGGGATATGGCCAAGTATACATACAACACTACATGGTCTACTGGCTTTGACAGTACTGGGGGACTTTCCAAATGCCTTATCAGAGCTTGGAATGCGTCCTCACTGTTGAGTGTCCATTCGAAAATTCTCTTTACTTTCTTTACTACATCGAAGAAGGAAATACACTTATTTGTCGCTTTGGATATGAATCGACTTAGCACAACCACTTTTCCGTTCAAACTTTGTACTTTCTTTATAGTTCTGGTCACTTGTATGTCTCGAATAGCCACAATCTTTTCTGGGTTAGCTTCAATTCCCCGTGCATTAACAATGAAACCCAAAAACTTCCCTCACGCAACGCCAAAGGAACCCTTCAGAGGATTGATCTTCATTCCGTAATATTTGTGTATATCAAACATTTTCACTAAGTTTCGAATGTGGTCTTTTGACGTTCGTGACTTCACGAGCATATCATTCACATAGACTTCCATTGTTCTACCAATCTGGTCTTTAAACATCTGATTCACTAGGCGCTGATAAGTTGCTCCCGCATTTTTCAATCCGAAAGGCATCACTGCTTAGTAATATAGCCCAACGTCTGTGACAAAAATAGTGTGTTCTTGGTTTGGAACGTGGATCTGGATTTGATTATATCCCCTGTACACATCCATAAATGACAATAACTTGTGTCCTGCCATTAAGTCCACCAGCTGGTCAATTTTGGGTAAAGGCAAACTATCCTTAGGGCATGCTTTGTTCAGATCAGAGTAATCTATGCAGGTTCTTCATTTCCCATTTGTTTTTCTCACTATCACGGGGTTAGACACCCATTTAGGGTAGAGGGTGTCATGGACGAACCCATTGTCTTTGAGTTTGTCCACCTCCTTTCTAAGAGCAGCGGACCTCTCTGGGTCCATGCCTCTCCTTTTCTGCTTTATTGGTATGTATCTCGGGTCTATGTTAAACATATGACTCGCAATTGAGGGAGAATCCCACACATATCAGAATGTGTCCAAGTGAAAACATCCAGATTTGCTCGGAGGAAATCAGTGAGATCCTCGAACATCGAGGGGTTGAGTTGTGATCCAATCTTAAGTACTCGCGATGGGTCATCTCGGTTGACTGGAATGTCAATTATCAGTTCATCCGGTGCTACTTTGGCCTCCCTGGGTTCCTCATCATCATCTCTCGAATCTATGTCTCTATAAATTTGATCATGCTGCCCGACCCAAGGCTCGGGCACTACTTGTCAATTTTTAATGACTCGGGTGCGGATGGAGCTGTCCGCAACCTTTCCTTTCTTTCTTCACTGGGCCTCTCTCGACTCAGCCACATAACATGCACGACCGGTCGCCTGATCGCCATGCACAACTCCAAATCCTTTGTTTATCAGACATTTCAAAGTTAAACACCAAGGGGCCAAAGCTTCCCTAAACTCTGCCAGGGTCAGTCGACCTAGAAACACATTGTACGGAGAGTCGACATCCAAAACGATGAAAGGCGGGATTCGCACCCTCCTACATTCACCTTGTCCAAGTTCAACTGGCAATTCAACAAAACCCACTGCATTGGTAGCTGCACCATTAAAGCTATGGATACGGGCTTTAGATGCTTTTAAATCCATTGTCTCCATCTTTATTTGGTCATATGCTTTTTTGAAGATGATGTTAACAAAACTTCCACAATCAATCGAAATTATTTTCACAAATGCTGGCCCGATTGCTGCGGAGATGACCATCGGGTCAACAGTCGGAGCCTCCACCTGATCGGCGTCTCTGCTCCTGAATACTGTATCGTCCGTCATTGTTTGCTGCTGCTTAGCCGGGGACCCATCCTCCGTATTTGAACAACATTCAAAATCTACATGCCCTAGGGAGTTAGCATACTGCTCCATTTCTTACCAATTCTCGTCTGCAGGGTGAGGTCCACCGACTATCATGTTTATGACTAGTCTATCTACAGTTCGAGCAGGTTCCTTTAGATGGCGTGGAGCTTGCCTGCGATTGGGGTCTGATGTTCCTTGTCTACCTTCCTACGGGTTCCTGACAAACTCCTACAACTTTTTCTATTGAATCAGCTTTTCTATGGCATCTTGGAGGTTTCTACACTCCTCGGTATTGTGCCCGTAAGTCTCATGGAAGCGGCAACACTTCCCAGTCTGCTTTTGTTCCTCTGTGGACTCTTTTGGGCATGGCTTTCGGTATTGAAAAGTATTACAAGTCGATAGGTAAATATTTTTCAAAGATGCACTCGGAGGAGTGTATTCATTGTAAATCGGAATCCTTGGTTTCCATTTTCTCGCTTCCCTTTTCTTTCTGGGATTTCCTCCTTCGGACCCTTTAGATTGCTCTGGCTTGTTCTGGACATTGACCTGGACCTTCCCTAAGTTATCACCAGATTGTTTTACATCAATGTTGTTCTTCACAGTCTCCTTGCCAGGCCCCGCTGCATTGTCTCGCCTCGTCCACCTAGCTTCCTCTCTTCTTATGAATTGATGCGCCTTTGAATAAAACATACTAGTGTAGTCGGAGGCTTTCCTGCCAGCCAATCGCCAAACTCCGAATCTGGATCTACCCGACAGCCATAAAAATGGTAAGGACATTTGGGTTGCTAATTTCAGTAGCCACAACGTGAAATCTCTGTAAGTATTCCTTTAACGACTCCCTTGGAGCCTGAATTACACTGGATAAGGACATCACGTCCTTAAGACGAGTGGCATGAATCCTGAATTATTCCACAAATTTCGTTGCTAATTCATCAAAGTTGGAGAAAGACCGTGGAGGAAGTCGAGTGAACCACATGGTATCGATTTCGGATAAAGTTCTTGGGAATCATCTACACTTAGTTGCATCATTTTCTCTAGCTGAATCCATCATCCATTCATATCTCATCATATGCTGTCGGGGATCAGTCTTTCCTTCGTAGGCCAGAATAGTTGGCATGTTAAACTTCCTGGGGTACTTGGCCTGTAGAATAGTATCTGTGAATAGAGTATGACTCTTGGATATCCCCGAATCATCATTAGTCAAGCCTTGATTTTCTCTCATCAGCTGTTTGACCATAGCCGATAGGTTTGGGGTTTGTATGGAAGATGGTAGGTTGGAATATGTCCTACGAGATCATTCTGGTTGGTGTCTCCTCTGTTGGCGATCTACCAAACGTGTATCTTGGGGACGAGCTTCGTTAGGACCTTAGTGAGTCGGCCGTCCAACTTCCACTCGTGCTCCAGATCTTAAGTTTCATGCTCTAGTTTGGGTGTGATTTCCTTGATGTAAGTGAGGTGTCGTGGCTCCAGGTAGGGAACCTAGGCCATCCCTAGTTGATCGATCAACAACACCTACTTGCTTTGTCACAGTTCTACGACGTCTACGCCTGGGAGGTTCATCGGATGAAGCAGAGGTGTCGAATGAGGAGTAAGAAGCGGGGCTTCCTCCAGCATTCTGATGTTGTTGTTGAGTAAGATGAGTCATTAAAGTTGGCGTTAGCTTGAATCTGTTCGCTAAGTTGTCTCCGGCTCTCCATAAGTTCCCTCATCAGGTCGTTGAACTCTGTTCTAGTGACAACTTTCATTTGGTTTTGGGCGACGACAGTCCCTGCACCCAGATTGACTTGTTGATTACCGGGTCCTACCTATTGGACGCTAGCAGTCTCGTTGACGTCCGTGTTGTGTGAGGCTGATCTGGTACGAGGTCTTCCTATTGTAGAGTTATTGGTAGGAACTCTGAGTAGAATCAGCGGACTTCATGTGAATGACTTGGATCTCCTTCGGTAGATTTCTTCAATCCAGTAGCTACAAAGTAGATCCTAATAACCTGAGAATGCAGTTCTCAGTGAAAGCACCAAAAGGTTAGCACCACAATTAGTCACTAACACCCAAAGAAATATTTGTGTAGAGAGATTAATGAAGATAGAAAATTAAAATAGAGGAATATATGTAGAATTAATTGCAGAAACTAGAACATCAGATTTATAGTGGTTCGGCATAACTTCCTGCGTCCACTTTGAGTTTAATGTTTATTTCTCTTTCAAATGATTGAGTACAGATACAACCCGTATGCCCACAACTTGAATACAAGTTCTAATTGAAAAGAAATGAGTCTTGAAACTGGCAGAGTCTCCCCAGTGTTCTCGAAAAAAGGTCCTCCTTCACTGCTCCTCTGCCCCTCTATTTATAGGCGAAGATAGGCTGGACTTCCTTCACGGGCCCAAGGACAAGGTATCTCGGTCCATAGTATGTGACTTATGCGCGCCGAGCCAGGCATGCTGAATGGGGATTTTCGAGCCCCCTCAGCCGGTCCAGTAGGAGTCCCGCCATTTACACGAAGTAGATTGTGAAAGGGCTTGAAGCAAGCGACAGTACGACCCGAAGCAAAGAAGTTTATCAGTTCCAAACTCTTTCGACCGAACGATGCACAACGAACTATCTTGACCGAGCGGCATGTGTCGCAGTTCTTCTGAGGCTGGTCCACAACCAGCAGAACCATCAAGATTAGCCTCACCGATACCGAGCGACTGAGGCCGAACCCATCTTAACCGAGCCACTTTGTTGTTCCTATCTTGGTAAAGGGATGATCCCCTCTCCAAGGCCGAGCGACGAACTTCTTCTCCAAGCCAAGATATATATATATATATATATATATATATATATCTGTGTGTGTGTATATATATGTTGTTCCTAAAATCTTTCTTTGGCTGAGCGGTATACACTACTTCATAAGACCGTGCGACACACACCTCTCTTCCCTTGGCCGAACCATTCCTATAGTCCGAGCCATGTATATAGGCCAACCCACATAGTTTGGGCCAGGTTCATACAACTCCGACCCCTTACTGGCCTGAGTCTGGTCCTAGCTAAATCAAGAACCTCTAGGACTGTCATCATGTAGCCAGGCCAAGCGACCGGATAACACTTTAGGGATGGGTTCAAAGTTTTATCCGATTATTGCTAGGATCATGTGTCATTTCATCGCTATCCAACTCGATTGGATAAGACCAGTTGTTGTCCATACCCATTATACCAAACATATTAGTGTATATATTATTTGTATATCATTTGTTGCATTATAATAGAATTTTAAAACACTTTTGTTTTAAATTAAATTCTTAAATACTCAATTTGCATGGAAGTATTTTTATGCACCATCATTAGAAACTATTGGCTAAAATGATAATATACTATCAATATTGTAGCCTGAGGATACGGCTTTTACCAAACTAGTTGAGATCAGGTAATGGGTCTGAAATACCTAGGCCCTCGAGCTAGGTTTAGATTATGGTATTAGCGAAAGGACACAAATCAGCTACCCTAAGCGGATCTGATTTATTGGCAAGCCAAAATGGAAAGAATAAAACTACAACAGCCTTGAAATTGGTACTGCAAAAACATGTGGCGAAAGAAATAAATAAAAGCTAAAAATAAAAAGGAAATACAAGGTTCCAAAATTTCTCGTATATTTGGATAATTTATCGAAATTTCTTCGGATAAAGTAGCTTCTCTAAAATGTAAATACTCCTAAATGTTAAAATGCATGTGTTTACATAAAAACCAAATGATTAATATGTCATAGAATAATTCAACCAACTCTTACTAAATTCTTAACCACTTGATCGCCTTTGGACGACTAAAAGAAGCCAAAAAATTCATACTCAAATAATAAAACATATTTTTGAATCTTAGTACAAAAGCATTAGTAGGTATTATTCCAGTACTAATAATACCACAAGATGATGCTACGAGAATAGCCAGTAGCACTTAGCTACTTGATAATAAGGTTTAGCCATGGTTCAAAACTTCGAATAGGTGCTAGTTGGACTTACTCAAGATTTTTGTTCGAAAGGCTAGTGGGGTTAGAATGGACCCCCTCCATTTTATTAATAACTTGAAAAAAAAAGAGATTACAAGATAACAAGCCCAGAAGGGCCATTAGAAGAGAATAAGGAAAGAAAACAAAATAAGAAAAATAAAACAAACAAAGAACAAAAGCACAATCAATAAGAGCAAAAGCTAAATAGTAGCATGTAGACCCAAATCTGAAGCATTGGATCTATCATCTAGGCTAGGTATAAGATTGTTTGACTTCCTTAAAATTTGCCTTTGAAAATGCGCCATGCACACATGCGCAGTAGCATCTCTACGCGCGTTTACCCCGTTAAAAATCAGAGAGTTTCTTTCTAACTAAATCTCAAATACAACCTTCTTTAGTGCAATCTGCATGCAACTAGTAAAAGCCTCTCCACCTCATAGACTTGGAGATCGAAAATCACTCTACATCTAAATCATATTTCACTCTCCTATTATCAAACATTTCCAGCACCTTCTCCCAAATGTAGTAAGTGTGAGCACATTCAAAAAACAAATGTGCATTAGATTTAGGAGCATTATGACATAGGATACACATGGGATTAGTAATCACTCCCATTTGAAACAAGTTAACTCTTGTATGCAAAGAACTCTTTAGGATTTTCCATAATAAAATGTTGAGTTTAAAAAATGAGCATTTCACTAGAAAGACAAATTTTGCAGTCTAGTTAATTTCTACTACACACTTTCATAGAAATTAATTTCAAGACCAAACTCAGCAGAATAATTACTTTTAAGGACAAAGTAAGCAATCTAATTACTTTTAAAGACATAATTTCATAGGTTTTTAGACCTTAGAAACTAATTATTTTGCATTTTGTCCTTAAAAGTAATTATTTCAGTTGTTTGTTTTAGAAAGTACTTGCGCTTGCAAAAGAGGCCCTTGTGGCTAATTTCCACTTTAGAAAAATCGTAAGTAGTCCAAACTCAACCGTGCCAAGGAAAAAAACCCATCAACATTCTCACCGCAAGTCAACTTGTAAACAAGCGTAACAAATTGATAGTTTCCATCCCATAATACTGTATCAATCTCAAAACAGTTAAATAACTTTCACTGAACATCAAACAGATATGTCAAATAATAGCACGAATGAGGTAGGCTCACGTAATCATTACACAAGTATCTACCCACCATAGTAGATAAAGAAATGGCAGACTCGTTAATGAGAAATTGAGGAATCACATCAACGAAAATCAATCCCTGCTTAGCCAATGGTCATGTAAGATGCTAAGATTGGAATTATCAAAAGGAAGACACTGAGCCAAAGGAATGAGAACCAACCTAAATTTCATTTAAGATCAGAACATCCAGCTGTAGCTGACATGTAATTGCATAGTCCGAAAATTCTTATATTTAGTATAGTAATTATTAATCCAAAGGGACCATAAACAATTTCTTTTTAATCAAGAGGATGAGAGAAGACATTGCAGCTCTATTCCAAGTAATGATATTGGTGATAAACTACCATATTCTTAGAAGTTTGAATTTTTATTAAAAGCTACATGGATCAATTTTTTGGAACTATAATCTCTAGACCATAAAAAGTGATTCATAGATTTATTTATCATGTGAAGCAAACTTATAAGAAGTATAAATAACCAAGCCCAATAAGAGTGCATGAAAATATAATAGCATTTACAATAGTTAACCTACCCACTTGACTTAGGCTTTTATTGTTCCAGTTTTGAAGTCTTTCTATTATTTTTTCAAACATTGGCAAGAAATTGGAAGATTTAAGTTTAGAAGATATAAGAGGAATTCCTAAGTATATGAAACCCCCAGAAAGTTTGGATATACCAGAATGATAAGGAGCTTAGAAACATATTCATCAGAGCCTCCAGCCACAGCCATTTGGGACTTAGCTGGATTAATAGTAAGCCTGGCAATATCCTTAAATATCATTAAGTCATCAAGAATGCACACTGCAAAGGCTGAAGAGGCTCTAAGAAAATGATTAATTCGTCTGCAAGGAGAAGAGAATAATTATAGGCCTTTTACAGAATGGATGCAAGATAAATTTCCTGTTTATAACCGAGATATTTGGGGTCTAAGTTAGAACTTCCATTATAATGACAGAGAAGAAGAGATGGAATCTCCTTGTCAAAGACCTCTCTTAGTAGGGAAATAACCCCAGTCCTTGCTTTAATGTCAACGGATAAGTAAACCGAGGATATACATGTCATAATCCATTCAGTAAACCTTACTGGAAAGTTTATCCTTTTAAAGATAAGGATAATGAAGTCCCAATGCATCGACTCAAAGGCTTTCTTTGAATCAATCATCATTAGACAACTCTTAGAAACATAGGCTCTAGAATATCCTCTATATAGCTCATGTGATAATAGATATTTTCTTATATATTCCTGCCATGTATAAAACCATATTGGTTATTAGATATCAATGCAAGCAATAGTGATTTGATTCGTTTGGATATTATGTTTGCAATGCATTTATACACAACGTTACAACGTGAAATCGACCTGAAATCAGCAATTGCTAAAGGATCATCCTTCTTAGGAATTAAGCAAAGATATGTAACATTAATTCCTAAAACTAACTTATTAGTTCTAAAGAAATTTCTAGTTGCTCTAAATAATCAGATTTAGTGATGCACCATGATTTTTCAAAAAAGTGGCTATCAAAGCCATCTGGACCACATGAGCTTACCAAATAGAGAAAAGCGCATTAGTGATTTCCCCATTAGAGATATCAGTAATGAGGTAAAGGCCTTGTTCATTAGAAATCCTTGGCAATTTAAAATCATTAAGATGCAGGAAATTGTAATCCTCCTAATCTTCACCTAAAATCTTCTTAGTCAACAAAGCAATTAATAATATCATCTTGGCGGTCATAAGCATTACCAGTAAGATCTGTAATGTGATGAATGTTTTTTAAAGTTTCTACACTTTAAAGACTTATGAAAATATGCAATGTTCTTGTCTCCTAAGTCATCCCCTTTGTCCCTAGCTTTATGCTATCATCTTTAATTTAGTAAGCAAGTCCCGATTTAGTTGGTAGGATAATTCTTTTTCCTTGATTTGCATTTCCTGATCATCATGAACAATAAATAAACTTTGATGAACAATAAAGAGCCATGTCTCAATTTATCTAATAGAAAATTCCATAACCAAATATATGAGAACTCCAACATTTCAGAGCAAACTTAGTAAACTTAAGTTTTTATTGCAGCAATACATATGATTACCTATAATATGCCGATTCCAGCCAGACTCAACAATAGGTAGAAATTCTTCAAATTTAGTCCAAGCATCATAAATCTTCAAGGATGATTTGATAATAGTATCAGCAACACCCTAATCAAGAACCAGGGAACAATGATAAGAAACACCTGGAAGTAATATCTTATATAGAAGACTGTCTCTTTTACCATAGCAGCATAATTAAAGATGTTTGCAGCTAAACTGGTCACAAACACCCAAGAATAGTTTTTTAGAGAAATAAGTGAAGAAAAACAAAATTAAACTAATTAAATGAATTAATAAGAAAAAGAGAATAAGCTATAATCAAAGATACAAAAATTTATAGTAGTTCGGCATTGTATGCCTACGTCCACTTCGAAGATTATCCTTTATTAATCACTTGTAAATCTGATTACAACAGTAGAAAATAGAAAATACTTGATTACAATGGAGTCTAGAGTATCAACCAGCATATAAGATCCTCAAAATGACCTATTAGGCCAGTATTTGTAGATGAAGACGACCAATTATCTCCCTTGAAATCTCGGCTGAAGAACCTTCTAAACCATATGCGCTAGGCCTAATCCCCAAAGAAGAGGGGTCGGTATTGATCCCCTCTTTGGTCGTCAGGGAGAGATCCTTATGGTGGCTTCCTTATGCAAAAATATGCTTAGTCTTCAATTTTCATGTCATTTGGATCGGTGGAGCTCGAGTTAATTCTTGATCATTGCTCTGACATGGCTTGCATGCTGCTTTCTACCGACCACTCACAAGGGTGTATGCCGATCTCTTCAACTTTTTCATTTTGATGTGTGATTCCTAAGGAAGGTTCTCTAAGGTCATTGTATCTTACCCCTCAAATTTCCTATGCATTGGACTTTTAAATCATGAGATATTGATTGTTTTCCATAAGAATACTTTTGTACTTTGAAACATGTCGGCCCTCTTGTTGGAGCCAAACTATGCCGATCTCTTCCATGCATTGAACCATATTCCATATGTCGAACATTCTACATTGCACGTTATCAATTCCATTCAATCATGACTTCATATTACCATTTGTACTTGACTTTTGGGCCCCACAATTGCCACTTTGGAGTCATCGACCTTTATGATAGCCGAATCTAACTTGTACAGTCAGTTTAATATGACCGTGTTAAAATGCCGGATAAAATTTGCCCCCAAAGTATGTCTTGTGATGAACATGGCTTGCTTTGAATAGAAGCAAGTTAGAGTCATTAATAAGAAATCCATGCAGTTTTCTGAATAGTTACTATCCATCTACCAAATTACTTTTCCAAAGTGTCGTATTTCTTATTGATCGTCATGACGCTTGGTCGATTTCCAACAGTATAAATTTAAGGCTATATTCCATCAGTCAATATATGCAAGTCCGGTTCTGCAAGTCTAACTAGTTTTGGTTATTTGGTCCAGCTTTGAATTTAAAAGCTTCAGGTTTGATTCTTGTTTCTATCGATTTCAAAAATTGAAACATCAAGGTTATATACATGTGTGTTCATATACACGTTCTTGCCGTTGGTTCTTGGACGTACTTGTATGTTCATGGGTCGTTACCAATTTCATTACATTTTGTATGTTCAAGTTTTTTCTCTTTCTTTTTTTGGAAGGGATCGGCACATGTGTTGCCGATCCCTCCTTTCTATTCCTTGTGCTTACAGAGTTCGGCATCTTAATGGCCGATCCCTCTTCTTTCGCTTACAACTGTGGGCCGAACTCCTCTTCGTTTGTTCCATGCCGACCCCTCCTTTTATAATTATGCTCTAAGACTCAACGCTTTCTATACCAAACCATCTTCCTTCATTTTGCATGTCGAACCCCCCTCTCCTTATATGAGCAATCAATCCACTTTTCTAACTTCACTTGTCAAATTTTCCTAATTTCTAACTTTGAACCGAACCCTCTTCTTCCAATCACAAAACCGAACCCTTTTATCCATAGCTCGAAACTCATTTGCAATCTAGCCTATTCCACAAGCTCATCTCTTCTCCCCTTCTAATTCGAACATTTTCAAACACTCGCCTACACTCTAACTCAAATACTCACATACGTAAGCTTTTAAGTTATACTCTTCGATTTTATGATGTGATAAAGGATTCCATACTATTGGCGACATTAATAGTACTTGATGCTGCAATGGTCGAAGTGTTTTGGATGATGTGATTCGTAGGATGTGAAAGAGTTCGATAGGAGAAATATGGAAGAAGATAGGAAAGTATAGGAGGGATTGGTTGGGACATGGCATATGGTGTGGATATGTCAATCCCTCATTTGATGATGTGGATGAGGGATCGACAGGGAAGCTTCTTAGGAGGATGACTTAAATAGTGAGGTTGGAGGGATCGGTGAAGTGTATCCACATGGGAGGACCAATGTTGGAGAGTCAGTGGAAGGTGGTGTAGTAGAGGAATCGATAGGATTAGGGGTCAGAAAGCTTTGCTAAAGTAAAGGGATCGGTAGTGTTTGTTGTGATAGAGAGACCGGAACCTCTAGGCTGATGAGAGGGATCGGTAGAATTTGTAGAAGGGAAGGGATCTGTACCACTAGGTTAAGGAGGGGGTTTAGTTGAAATGCTTTGGGATAGGGACCGGTATAAAGGGTTCGACATATAAGGATTGGCACACATGCTCTTTGAATTTGAAACCTAATCCAAATTGACTAGTTTGAACAATTACTACCAATTCACCACAACAAATTTAAATATATGATGACAATAAACAATAGAAATTTCATATTCACTATCGAACTTGAGGTTAAACAATCAAATTCCTATAACTTTCAACATGAACTTAAATTTAGCATATGGACTTGAATCGCAGATTTCACACTTTGATATGCCAATAGTCGATACCAAAGCTTTCACAACCGATCAATCTCCTCGCCAGTTGAGACGGTCATCAACGACGATCACTCTGGTCGAAATCCAAAGTCTCATCATTTAACTTCATTCTCTTATTTAAAGTTATTTATTTCTGTAATACACTACACTACACTGCACTAGCTTACAATTAGCATGGGGGAACATGTAATTTTTCTAATCTTGATTGTATACTAAGTATAGTTAACATGGACTTCAGACGCTTTGAGCGTTTATCTACAATGTCTTCTGGACCAACCCCACAACATAGCGATCCTGAAGCAAAATCGAGCTTGCGACTATATCTGGAAGGCTTTCCTTTGGTTATCAGGCTGAAAAAAGGGAAGTTCTTGGCCTGTTAGTCAATCATTTTTTATATGTTCCCCTCTTCGTGATGGAGAATGCAAGTCCTACGCCCGACGTAGTAGGAGGGACCATTCTCTTAGATAACTTAATAGATTCTCAAGCCTTCTGGATTGGTGAGGCTACCCTTCGCGGGCTATGTTCCATACACGGAATTCCATTCAAAGACGTCCTGGTTCCTTCAATAAATGACATGCCTCACTTTCCCCTGAAGGGGTATACGGGCATGCAAAAAATTCATGTCCTGGGCCGGATGGTGCCCCTTTAATTTGTCTATACGAGAAATATTAAGATATCTTAGAATAGCTCCCACTCAACTTCACCTGAATTGCTAAGCCTTCCTCCATGGAACTTTTCTATTATTCATGAGCGTTCTGTTTTACCCACCAAATCCTGAGGACATAAGGTTCATTTATAACTTAAAGCGATGATCATGAAGTCTTTTTTATGTTTTTGTTGAGCCTTCACCCAACTGCCGGGTCTTAATGGGTTCTTGGAATAAACTTTATGTTTTAAAACATGAGTGGTTCTATGTTTGGTCCGTCGGGCTTCGCAAGGCAATGGTTGGAATGACGTAAGCGTTATTGTCACTTCACTCTTAAATCCGCTGATCCTACTCATATTTTTGAATCAACTGATATCCTGAATATCTGTAGGTGTTCATCCACATCCTAAGGGCATTAGGTTTACAAGAGCGATTTCTACTATTCGTGCCACTCTTGTCAAAGATAGGGACATTAGACTTCTCTTAGCTAACGAGTTATTATCTCTATTTGGGCTGCTGGAATAGGGTCGTAGTGTTGGGCTCCTTGGAAGTGCAGCATTACCGAGAAACGTCACAAAGTAAGAAAAGGATGTAAACAATTCTATCATGCCCCTAGTCGAGGGAACTTAGAATGACATTAAAGAAGGAGAAATCATGGATGCCCAGACCAATAAGCCCAGCGATGCTTATGCAGGCGCAGGCAAGGCTTCTGTGGTCGAATCGTCATAAGGCGTGCAATCCCATACGCCAACTAAGAGAAGAAAAAAGTGGCATATGAACTTCATAGAAGAAAAACCACTATAGTCCAGAATTTGTTATCACTTTTGTTGACGAAGAGTCATCTTCCCAACACATAGAAAGTTCAATGAAAGGGTTTTCAAATCTCCAAATTCTCGATGACATTATGACTTATGACTTCTCAAATATCAATATCGAGGGGTTTAATTCTCCTGCCAGGAGCAGCGAAGGCATTCTTCCTACAGACGGAGAAGAGAAAACAACTATATGCAAGGCTACTGGACTGTCAAAGGGGAACACTAGGACACTCACAATCACATGCATTCCACTACATGCTCTTCATCAATCTTTTGCATAATGGCTACTTATATGTTCTCATTTGGTCTTTGCAGGTGAATGACGCAGTCTGGAGCTTTTGATCACCTAAGGGGCACTTTGACGCATTATGGATATAGTCGAGGCTTAGAATCACCAGGCTTATTGAAAGAGATGATGGACGGGAAAATGTCAGCGTTAAAGGGAATCTACTTCTTCAAAGCATAAATTCCTGTCCCAGTCATTCTATCAAGAATATCAACCCGATCTTCCTGCGTACAAAGGAGATCAGATTTCCTATTCGAGACTTCAAATCGCCATATCACACGAGTAGTACTCTGGTTCTTCCATCTCCAGGCATCCTCGTGACTACAGATCGAGCAAGCATCCAATTCTCACTTTCGATCCTTCCTTACCTACTGTTGTAACACCCTGCATTTTCCGATAATTAAATAATCAAATAACGACGAATAATGAAAATAAACATTTTGGAATTGTCAGAATATGATCTCGAAACTTTTTCCATTGTGTCTGTGGCGATTTTCTATTCAATTTTCATACATAACTTGTCAAAATCTGAGTCAGTACGAAGAAGTTATGAGAGAAACAAAAAATGGGAAATAATCGAAAGTAGAAAGAAAAAAACGTATATGGGTCAAATCCTAAGTTGAGCCAGAACCTCCCTAGGTCAACCACTAGGTCGACCTGAACGAAGCATAGGTCGACCCTAGGGTCGACTCATGCTGCTACCAAGACGCAATTTCGTCCAGGTACGAGCCGAGCCAAGTAAAATCGACTTTTATCCCATCTGAGCCATACTGATGCATCTGATGGCTCCATACGATCTTGTGACAATTGGATCTTTAGATTCAATCCAAGAATCCAATGGTTTGAGATCCCCAAAATACACTATAAATAGGACCCTAGGCGTAGCTATTTTCTCACAATCAGATCTTTTTCGAAATGGGTTCATTGCCTGAGGCTGGACTCTAAAAAGAAAATAATTCTAGGGAGCAGATCTTCTCAACAAAAATATTAGAAATTTTAGAAGTGTATCCACGAAGACCAGGGAGCCAAGCTAAGCACAGGAAAAACTAAGGATGACATGTGAGTTGATTTAATTACATATCTTTTATGTTTGTGATATATTATCATTAGATTCTCATTAAATACGTTATTCAGTATTTATTTCAGTACTAAATTCTGTTAATTAGTTATGCTGAGACGGTGAATCATATAAGAAAGCTTATATGTAATTATTATTTATATGGAAAAAAGTAATCAAATTAAATATGAATAATATTAGGCTTGATAGTTAGAGAAAGGCATAAGCCTAAAATAAGAAATTTACAGTTATTTACATCTATTTTAGAAGTTGAAACTTAGCCTGTAAATGTTAGCTTCTTTTTATTCCTTTTTACGCGAACAAAATAGTAAAGAGAAGAATTTGCAAATATGGACTAAAATAAAAGAACACTAGATTTACAGAAATTAGTTGTAAACAAGAAAAGTTGAAATAAAAAGAGGAAAAATAAAAATTTTGCAGTAAATTATGCTAAATGGGGAAAAATAAAATAAAATAAAAAGGGGAAATCTAATAACTTGATAGGGAAATAAGTAACAGATTAGTTGGTTGGCTTAAAAAAGAGAATACATACCCATAGTTTAATATTTAAAAGATAATGATAAACGTAATTGCAAGAATAAAGGAAAGAAAAAGGGAGTTAATGTAAAATAGAGACATTACTGTATTTTGCACTACCCAAAAAGTAAAGAAATAATAAAAGGAATATCTTGCAATTATGGAATATTGTTTATAGCTTCATTTAGAATTAAAATATGGAAATGGATTTTTAGCACTTTTTTTGTAAGCAACCAAGTAGAATGGAACTACTTCCTAGAATATAAGAAAAAAAATAAAGAATTCGAGCAAGTAAATAAAAAATCAAGTTAATAATTAAGACAAGACAAGAAAAATTAACAGAAATGTATCTAGATCTGCATTTACTACGTAGATAATAGAATAAAAGAAAAGCAGTTATTATGATAAGTAAATTTGTGACAGTTGGACGTAGTCCCAAGCCAAGATTGTCATATAATATAAAAGAATTAAGGAGATTCCATATCATAATAAAAGAAGACAGATTAGAATAGAAAAGAGACGCTTGTGATTATATTTATAGTATATTGATTATAAAAGAATATAGTAGTAACAATTGCAAGTAAAATTATAACATAGGTTATTATAAAGTAGAAAGAACCGATAAGGCTTATTTTAAGACTTAAATTAAGTTAATAAGCAAATAGGACAGAAATAACAAAATTGGCTTATTTTAATAAAGTTAGATCTCAGATTAAAATAGTAAGTAAGATAATAGAAATGACCCATACCAACAACATTCCCTTTCAGTCAAGAAGTGATGGTCTCACAATAATTAGGTGAGGCTTGGACAAGATTATGCTAATTAGGATAAATAAATAGCCAATAGAATAAGAAAAGAACTAAATGCAAAATAAAAGATTAGACTTAGGGTCTAATAAAAGAATAAGATGCGTTTAGAGCAGCCTAAAGGATGAAGAACCTAACGAAGCAGTTCATTACATATTTCAACACAGAAGGAGCACGTCCAACTTAGATATTTTAGGGTAGAGGATGTACGAGACTTCAACGAGATGTGAGGGTACTCTAGGATGGCCTTCTGGGGTAGGCATAATGGAGCAGTCTCCCGGAGGCAGGTCTATAGGTGTTCCATCAAGAGAGTATGCCTTGACTGCATTTTGCATGGAAAGACCATTGTAGGCAGTCAAACAGGGTTGATGTTTGGAGTAGTATATTCGTATGACACCGTACTTGACTTGCGAGTAGGTTTTAGTGGGCAGGACCCAAAAGGATAGTCGCATGTGGATATCGGGCCAGCATCAAAACCAAGAAGCAAGTTCGGGAAAGACTAGATTTAAACAAAAGGCTAATGGTTCTTTCACTATTGAGACATTGGATAAAGGGTGCAGCCAATTAGATGTTTAGATTGTTTGTAGTAGGGCACAACCATTTAGTACTTTAGAGGTCTTTCGATTAGTTGAGGGATGGCTGCGTGGGGCCATAGCCACGATAAGAAAGGATACGGACCAAGTATAATATCTGCATTGGTTGCCAATAAGGCAGTCCTTTACAAACATAGAAAATCCCCAACTGAGTTCCACACAAGGTAGACCTTATTTAGTGGGATTAAAGGAGTAGACGGAGATAGCGTATAGTCCTCAAGCTATGCACTAGGTGGTACATTATGGATGTCCGAGCATTAGTGTAGGCTAGTGCGGATGCAGTTTTACGTTTTCAGAGCAGATGACGGAACATTTGTACTATAGGCCTTACGAGACAGTCCTTTATAGATGTAGTCACAGCACACCCTAAAAGCGAGACGATGGAGTCCATTTCGAGGAGGATATGAAAGGTACTAAGGGTAGTACCTAGGACCGATATGGTCATTGGGCATATATCTACATATATATTAGTTATTAGGTTTTGATCTACTAGGGAGTAGATGGGAACGATTCATGTATAGAGGCGAGAGTATTATAAACCCAACAAACCTAATATAATAGAAAATGGAAATAAAATGGTATATGTAGAATTAAACCTAGAAGTATATAATTTGTCCATTCACCAGAACTGTAGTTCTAACACCTTCCTCATAACATCCTACAGGTTAGGTAGTTGGCAGAGACTTTCCAGCTTTGAGACACTTGTTTAGAAAGTGTAATTATTTTGGTGAGTATTTACTTACTATTATATTTTAGTCAGTTTCGCTTTGAGATGCTTTTCTAAGCTCTAATATATTTTTCTTTGCCTATTTGTAGGATACCATAAACCTAACTCGGGCTTCAGTGGGATCGGATTCTAGCATTTTTTGCCAAAAATCCGGACCAACTGAAATTCGGGTTGTTACATTTGGTATTAGAGCCATGTGTAGGATTCATAGGTAGATAGTGAGGGAACGTATTTTTAATTTTGAATAAAATATGAATATATTATGTACTAAAATCCAAATAGTTCCCAATTATGGATTTTAACATATTACTAGTTGGGTTTGGGAGGACCCAAGTATGTTGAGCCCTATGTTATTATCGATTTATAGCGTACAAATATGCCATGTTTTGAGAGAAGATTGGTATCCACATGTTATAGGAAGTGGGTAAGTTCCCTAGGGATAGTAGGGAGTGTGTTTTTGTTTTGGAAGGAATAAGAGGTTTTAGTAGGAAGAAAATCCACTTTATGTCTAGCCTAATAAAATGGAACTTTTGGAATTGAAAAGTTGAAATATATAATTGTTAATATATTTGAGGAAGTAAATATTGGGTTTTTGAAAAAAAATAAGTGGTATAAAAATTAAATTGTTTTTTATATGATGTAAATTTTGTTAAAAGTGAAATCCTTTTTGAAGAATTATAGAGTGTGTATAGCTCGCTAGTTTACTAGTAGAAAAACAAAGATTTTAAAATATAAAAAACTAGAGTGTTTTAAGTATCGGAAATGTAGGTGACAACATTTATTGTTGTAATAGATGTTTTTGGTAAAAATAAAGGAAGCATAGACTATGACACTGCTGTTATAGTAGGTGACTCCTAAAGTAAATGTTTTTATATAAGCATATGGGATTTATTAATATTTATTTTAATTGAATTCATATATTAGTATTTATTGGGTTGTAGTAATGGTTTTTTACGCAACATCTGTTTTGACTCAAATGAGCACCGGAGATAATTTCTAAAGTGGATTGTATGTACTCTTATTATTCAAATAAGTATATGAAAATACTTTCTAGTTTTGAAAATATTAAAGCATTTTTGAAAATGAGATTTTTTGAAAAATAATGCATGTTAAATTAATGAATTTAGTAGGAAATATCTTATGTAAGAGAATATAGAGTAAACCTACTTTGATCTATTAGAATGACATGAATAATGATATAAATTTATATGAATCAAAAATAAAGATATTTTGTGCAAGTTATAAGGAATACGTGAAATAGATGTATGAGTATGGAAATCACCATATTTTGTATAGCCTATTTCGATAAAATATAAAATAAATTCCTTCTAACTTCACATAAGCATGAAATCCTCCTTTGATAGATTCATGAAAGGTTTTGGAATTAACGGTTTCTCATAAGAGAAAGTAATTCCAATACATTAAGGTATAAAACCATTAAGTGCAGTAAGTTAGAAACTCCTCCAAGGTTAAATAATTGGAAGAGTAGAAAAGTTAGGAGATTTTTGATAAAATAATTGTTCTTATCTACTCCAGTTTTAGGAAATTTGAAAATTTATGGAAAGAAGATATTTTGAAAAAATGTGAGGACATTTTTTTTGAAGTCAAAAAAAGAAAAATGTTTTAAGAACAAGCAAGACATGTTTTAAAGAAAAAATGGTTTGGTGGAAAAGTAAATAAGTTCTTGGAAAGACATAATTTTAAGTAACCAAGTACCTTTGAATTTAACAGAAAATTCAAAATAACATTTACAAAGACAAGAACTTTTGGATTTGATGTTTCAAAAATCTAGAAGATTTAATTTTTAAAGTAAAATGATAAATACTAAACCAAACCAGACTTTTAAATATGGAGTAGATAGGAATCATTTCCTAGGTGTGACTGGAAAAGTGTAAGGCTGTAACAACAATTACTCATAGTAGTAGTAATAAAAGTTTCTTTAAGGTGTATAGAACACTAGTGAAAACCTAGAAATGTTGCTTCATGTGTGTAGACTGTAGAAGAATAATGAAGTGATATTTGTAAGACAGTAAGACACATGTGGTTGGGAAAAGCAGACCTTAGTTGGGAAAATGAAAGGTAAAGAGAAAATTTTCCCAAGCTTAGTTTTCTTTTTAAATAGAGACTGCATAGATTGAAACTCGTATCCATTGTAGTAAATAAGACTTAGTTACTCTTTTTGAGCATGTAATAGAAGAGATGAATAGATCTTATTCGTCATGAGTAACACAACGTAAGTGGGTAACAAGTAATAGGAGGCAGGAGGAGCATATGGGTTACATGGATTCCTAGAATAAGACCATTCTATGTCAAAGTGGACATGGTCCTAGACCTCCTAGCCCTATATGATAGCTGTGTTTAGTTGCTATATTAAAGGAAGAGTAAAAGCAACTAAACGAAAAATAGCAAGATCTAAAGAAAGCAACAGAAATGTCAATAGAAATAAATGAGAATTGCAAAAGAAAAATACATCTTTCCCATAAATTAAGCTTGGGGAAAAGTTTGAAAAGTAAAGTCTTTCTTATGTAAACCGTGCTTGGAAAAGAAAATAGAGATTTTATAGGATAGCGGCATAAGTTTCAAGTACGGAGAGAGAGGTATGCAAAAGTAAAATGGAGAAATGTTAAGTTTTCTGTTTCTACCTTCTTTCTGACATAAGAAGTCAAGTTCCGAAAATTAGATATTTCTGAAATTCGAATATTAAAAGTTGTGTGGTAGGATTTGGATAAAAAATTTGTTGAACTACACCCTTATTCAGTAGAAGTGTGGGAAAATTTGGATGAAAAACGTTTTGAGCTTTCAAAAGATTACGTTCATATAGAAATTGCAAGTATATTTAGGGTGTGCGCATCATATTTTAAAATAAATATTTAAAGAAGAAAAGCATTCATATAGGAGGTACCCTTAAAAATTCATGTTCATGCATATATATCATATTGAATGACACTTTATACAAGTGCACGGATGGCTGTAAAATTGAATGTATACAAAATGGCTGTGATTGATGCGAGAAATTACATAATTTTACCCTTGTCAAATTTCGAGGATGAAATTTTCTAAAACGTGGGAGAATGTAACACCCTGCATTTTTCGACAAATGAATAATCAAATAAGATGAACAGTGAAAATAAACATTTTCGAATTGTCAAAATATGGCCTCGAAACTTATACCATTGTCTCCGTGGCGATTTTCTAATCAATTTCTATATATAACTTGTCAAAATCCAAGTCAATACGAAAAATTTATGAGGGAAACCAAAGGGAAATAACCAAAAATAGAAAGAAAAAATAATAATAAAACGTATATGGGTCGACCCCTAGGTTGACTCCGAACCTCCCAAGGTCAACCCGAAGGAAGCACAGGTCCACCTGCGTTGCTACCTGGACGCAATTTTGTCCAGCTACGAGCTGAGCCAAGTAAAATTAATATCCCATCCGAGCCATAGGTTGATGCATCTGATGGCTCCAAACGACTCTGTTACGTGGTGGCTTCAAATTCAATCCAAGAATCCAACGGTCTGAGATCCCCAAACTCCACTATAAATAGGACCTTAGGCCTAGCTATATTCTCACAATCAGATCATTTCCCAAATTGTTTATTGCCTTAGGCTGGACCCTAAAAGGAAATATTTTTAGGGAGAAGATCTTCTCAATAAAAATATTAGACACCTTAGAAGGGGATCCATGAAGACTAGAGAGCCAAGCTAAGCACAGACAAAGATAAGGATGACATATGAGTGAATTGAATTATATATCTTTTATGTTTGTGATATATTCTCGTTAGATTACCGTTATATAATTTTATTCAGTATTTATTTCAGTAATTAATTCTGTTAATTAGTTATGCTGAGACTGTAAATCGTATAAGAGAGAATATATGTAATTATTAATTATATGGAAATAGTAATCAAATTAAATATGAGTAATATTAGGCTTGACAATTAGAGAAATGCATAAGCCTTAAAATAAGAAATTTACAGTTATTTATATCTATTTTAAAAGTTGAAATTTAGCCTGTAAATGTTAGCTTCTTTTTATTCCTTTTTAGGCGAATAAAATAGTAAAGAGAAGAATTCGCAAATATGAACTAAAATAAAAAGCACTAGATTTACAAAATTAGATGTAAATAAGAAAAGCTGAAATAAAAAGAGGAAAAATAGAAATTTGCAATAAATTATGCTAAAACGAGGAAAATAAAATAAAAAGAGAAAATTTAATAACTTGATAGGGAAGTAAGTGATAGATTAGTTGGTTGGTTTAGAAAAGAGAATACATACCCATAGTTTAATATTTAAAAGATAACGATAAACGTAATTGCAAGAATAAAGGAAAGAAAAAGGGAGTTAATGTAAAATAGAGACATTACTGTGTTTTGCACTACCCAAAAAGTAAAGAAATAATAAAAGGAATATCTTGCAATTACGGAATATTGTTTATAGCTTCATTTAGAATTAAAATATGGAAAAGGATTTTTAGCACAGTTTTTGTAAGCAACCAAATAGAATGGAACTACTTCCTAGAATATAAGAAAAAAAAATAAAGAATTAGAGCAAGTGAAGAAAAAAATCAAGTTAATAATTAAGACAAGAAAAGAAAAATTAACAGAAATGTATCTAGATCCACATTTAGTACATAGATAATAGAATAAAAGAAAAGCAGTTATTATGATAAGTAAATTTGTGACAGTTGGACGTAGTCCCAAGCCAAGATTGTCATATAATATAAAAGAATTAAGGAGATTCCATATCATAATAAAAGAAGACAGATTAGAATAGAAAAGAGACGCTTGTGATTATATTTATAGTATATTGATTATAAAAGAATATAGTAGTAACAATTGCAAGTAAAATTATAACATAGGTTATTATAAAGTAGAAAGAACCGATAAGGCTTATTTTAAGACTTAAATTAAGTTAATAAGCAAATAGGACAGAAATAACAAAATTGGCTTATTTTAATAAAGTTAGATCTCAGATTAAAATAGTAAGTAAGATAATAGAAATGACCCATACCAACAACATTCCCTTTCAGTCAAGAAGTGATGGTCTCACAATAATTAGGTGAGGCTTGGACAAGATTATGCTAATTAGGATAAATAAATAGCCAATAGAATAAGAAAAGAACTAAATGCAAAATAAAAGATTAGACTTAGGGTCTAATAAAAGAATAAGATGCGTTTAGAGCAGCCTAAAGGATGAAGAACCTAACGAAGCAGTTCATTACAGATTTCAACACAGGAGGAGCACGTCCAAAGGGGTTGATGTTTGGAGTAGGATATTTGTATGACACCGTACTTGCCTTACGAGTAGGTTTTAGTGGGCATGACTCAAAAGGATGGTCGCATGCGAATATCGGGCCAGCATCAAAACCAAGAAGCGAGTTCGGGAATGACTGGAGTTAAACAAAAAGGCCAATGATTCTTTCACTATCGAGACATTGGATGTGGGGTGCAGTCAGTTTGATATTTAGATTGTTTGCAGTAGTGCACAACCACTTAGCTCTTTTAAGGTCTTTCGATTAGATGAGGGGGGCTGCATGGGGCCATAGCCACGATAAGAAAAGAGGCAAACCAAGTAGAATATTAGTATTGTAGGCCTAACAGAGAATTTCTTTACAGACATTGAAAATCCCCGACTGAGTTCCATACAATGTAGACCTTGTTTAGCAGGATTTAGGGAGTAGACAGAACGATTGCGTATAGTCCTCAAGGTACACACTGGGTGGTACATTGTGGATGTCCGGGCAATAGTATAGGCTAGTGCGGATGCAGTTTTACATTTTCAGAGAAGACGACGGAACATATGTTATTGTAGGCCTTACGTGGCAGTCCTTTACATATGTAGTCATAGCATGCCCTAGCAGCGAGACGATGGAGTCCTTTTCGAGGAGGATACGGAAGATACTAAGGGTAGTACCTAGGAACGGTATGGTCATTGGGCATATTGCTACATATATATATATTAGTTATTAGGTTTTGATCTATTAGGGAGTAGATGGGTACAATTCACGCATAGAGACGAGAGTATTATAAACCCAATAAACCTAATATAACTGAAAATGGAAACAAAACGGTATATGTAGAATTAAACGTAGAAGTATATAATTTATCTATTCACCAGAACTTTAGTTCTAACCCCCTCCTTATAACATCCTATATGTTAGGAAGATGGCAGATACTTTCTTGCTTTGAGACACTGTTTATAAAGTGTAATTATTTTGGTGAGTATTTACTTACTATTATATTTTAGTCAGTTCCGCTATGAGATGTTTATGTAAGCTCTGATATATTTGTCTTTTCCTATTTTTAGGATACCAGAAACCCAAATCGGGCTTCGGTGGGCTTGGATTCTAGCATTTTTTATGAAAAATCCTAAACCACTGAAATTCGGGTTGTTATAACAGTTGTCCCTGATACTTGCACAGTAGAGAAATTGGCCGAACTTAAGGCCACTTTCCCAAAAATCCATTTGCTTAAGTTCCTTCCCACAATTCATATTATCCGAGGGCATGCCAAAGCAACCTCTGATGCATGTGTTAATGATGTTTTCATGTAACATGAGTTGTTCTAGCACGTAGCGGAAAAAATCTCCAAGGTGTCAATTGAGCGACAATATGAAATAGATCGTCTCAAGCTAGATGTGTTCCACAATAAAGATAAAAATCACCAAGATGGTGAGATATTGGAGTTGATAACAAAACTTACTGTGGTAGAAAAAAGTGCCAAGGAAACATCAGAGGCAATGAAACATATAGAAACTGCCCATAAGAAAGAACTTGATGCTGCCCTCAATCGCAGTGGCGCGCTTTCTCTGGAAAAGGGTTTTTACAAAAGAAGAAAGATATCTTGGCTCGCTGTGTTGAGGAGCTTGAAGAGCTTCTTTGGAAAGAAAGGGAATAGAAGGTTGAGGCTAGAAGAATCATAAAGGTATTGCTAGGAGGTTGTTGAAGCCAGGGGCCTGAAAATCAAACTTGACGAGCAATTTGCCAGAATAGAAGCTCTTGAAGAAGAGGCATGAGAGGAAGGCCACAAGGAGATGAGGGAAAAAATTGAAACCCAAGTGGAAGATGCTAAAGAGTCCGATCGGAAAGAAATTAAGGACATATTTGATCCTCTAATCATCGAATACAATGCTAAAGTCCTTATCCATCGCGACTTGAGCTTTCTTGGCGAAGGTTACCTTGATTCACTTGCCGAAGCATGGGAGTATATTGTTGAGATGAGAAAAGCGAGCTAGATGAACCTGAGTTAGATGAAGAAAAATTGGTGCAGGAGATCATTTTCGACAATGAACCCCTAGACCTTGTTGTGGCAAGACTCTAATATTTTGACAATTTAACGCCTTTCGGTGAAGGGAAAGATAGTGCTCAATCCTTGGAGCATGATCATAAGGGCCCGTCTTCTTTCCATGAAGCTGGAGCGTCGGTTTCTTTTGGCCTGGGGTAGGACTTGAGCAATGATCCGGATAAACCCGATTACTAATCTAAAGTGCTAAACCCTATTCTAGAAGGAGACACTCCGACGACAACCGAGACCCAGTCGGATGTAGGTATTCCACTTTACTCTCCACTCTTCGAGAGATTTCGTTCTTCATGACCAATGGTCTTATGCTTATCTCCTTGTTTTGACAAATTTGCAGTTCTTATAGGTCCCGGCCAAACTCTTAAAAGTTGTGCTACCATGGAGCAACAAAAGAAATCAATAGAGATTCTAACGACCACCGATGTTCGGAGGCCCGATGCTCAAGTCATCAAAGCACTCGACAATGATAAGGCTAAAGATCTACTACCATGGATGAAGATGATGATGTTGTGATTATCGGCACCTCCGAATGCACTAATGAGATTGGCCTAAAGGAGTTCATTGAGAAGGAGGGGTTGTGGCAGAGAAAGGCCAAAATAGGGCCCACCAAGGTAGACATTGATGATCCAATATGCCTCGTCCCATTACAAATCATTCCCCGGCGGGTCGATTCCCAGAGAACTCTCCCCAAGATTCGAATGCTTTCCGGCCAAAGGCGGTGAGGGATCAAGGAAGAGAACAAGCGAAAGTTTAGATAGCGCCACTCTTGAGAAATCCAAAATGGAGAGAATTTCAAAGAAATAGCCGTCGCTACGGCTCGGAGTGTATATAGTTTACATGGCTATTTGTTCGTTGTTTATTTAATTAGTTATGGTTGTATGGGTACGATCCTCGGTTTTTAGAATAAACCTGTACCATAATTTTGAAACTTATCATGTGAATAATTTTTTTGTTTTCTGTTGAGATATCGTGTGAACTGTTATTTAAGTAGTTGAACTATTGCTTTCCATTAATTGTACTTGTAATTCGTTGTTCGTCAATTCTGATAACAATCCACTAGCTCTACCTCAAGGTCTTTATGTGGTCATGGCCTTGAGTCGCCTTAAATGCTAGGCTCGAGCCTTAGTGTTATGCCATTGAATTCAGTGGTTTGAGTAATTATACTCCTATCTCCAGACTTGAGTTAGTGGGGTTAGACGTTGGATGGCCAAACTCCATCCTTAGCGAGTTTATACTACTCTTGTCAGTTTCAAGTTGGAGTTTACAGAATAGTGAATGGTCGAACCGCACTCATCTCTCTATTTATACTCATATCTGCACTATGGAGAGAAGAGTTAGTTGATGGGTGGTTGAATCGCAACCAATTTATGTTTATACTCTAGTCCGCACTCTGTGGACTTAGAGTTATTTTGGAGAGCAGTCTGATCGTACTTTTCTTAATTGATTGATTTGCCCCCCAAGGCCTAGGGTTTGATTTAAGGAGCAATGAATTGTGCCACGATCACTCTTGTTTTATCTCCGTCCGATCATTCGATAGGATTTATCTGACCATCAGATGGTCGAGTCACATCCATTCCTCATCATGTATCATGTCCATTGTGTTATGAATGTTAGTTATCAAATGAACGATCAAATCATGCTCATCTTGTTTAGTTCCATTGGGAACTAGTGCGATTGATTAATTCCAAACTTTGGGAACCTGTTCGTACATATTAACATCAATCAGTTTCGTAATGTAATTAACACATAATGCAACAATAAATATAAATATAAATATAAAGGAAGTTTAAAACTTTTTTGCTAAATGGAAGGGAATGACATAATATGTCTTATTACATATCTGGAAAGTCAAATGCTGAAGCAAATTCTGAAAGCAAATACAACTGAATGTAAAAGAAATAAACTAAGTGAAATAGCATTATAAATGCTCGCTATTCCATGCCCTTGGAAGTGTGATGCCATCAATAGTCGCCAGCTTGAAAGTTCCCTCTCCAAGCCTTTGTTCAATTACATACCATCCTTCCAAGATTGGATTTATATGCGACGGGGAAGAAGAAACCCATTCCAAGATAGATTGTCGATTTCAAATGTTCTAGGATGGACTTTAATGTTGTAGTATCGGGCGACTCGGTGTTGATAGGTAGCTGCCCTCAAATCGACTTCCTTATGCTTCTCATCTATAAAGTCGAGAGATTCCAAGAGGAGATCTTTATTCGTTTTGGGATCGTAGTAAGTCATTCGATGAGAAGGAACTTCGACCTCAACATGAATGATGGCTTCAGAACCGTAAGCAAGGGCGAACGGAGTATGGTCAGTCATGGACTTGTGAGTGGTCATGTTAACCCACAGCGCATTTGGGAGTTCATCCACCCCCTTGCCTTTAAAATTTTCCAAAAAATTCTTCAGAATGGACTTTATAATTTTATTCACTGCTTTAACTTGTCCATTCGCTTATGGGTGAGCGATTACTGCAAACCTCTTTTCATTATGATACCTCCGATAGAAGTCTTTGAATCTAGCACTGTCGAATTGAGTCCTGTTATCTGTTACAATGATTTGTGGAAGACCAAAATGATAGATGATGTTCTGGAAAATGAAGTTGATTACTTTATTGGTTGTGATCATGGTTAAAGGTTCTGCTTTGGCCCATTTGGTGAAGTATTCAACTGTGATGATTTCGTACTTTGCACCACCTTTAGAGATCCATAGGGAACTGATAATGTCTATACCCTACATGGAAAACAACCATGGGCTGACCATTTGCATGATTTCCGTCGATGGAGCTCTTGAAACTTCTGCATGTATCTGGCACTTGTCATGTCGTCTTACATAATCAGCGGCATCGCTATTGATAGTTGGCCAATAATACCCGTGTTGGAGTATTTTCATTGCTAGAGTTTGCTTCCCAATGTGATTGCCACATTCCCCTTTATGAACTTATTTTAGGACCTATTTTATCTCATCATAAGCGATACACCAGAGTAGGGGAAATGAAAAACCCTTTCGGTACATAATTCCTCCTTGCATGATATATCGTGAAGCTTTACAAAGGACTTGCCGCTTTTTATTCCATTGTTTAGGTAGGACTCCACGTAGCAAATAGTCTTTGATTGGCGTCATCCATGATTCCTTCTCAGGCTCCGCCTCTAATACGCGATCGATTTCTATCAGGTTTATACTCAGGGCATTTAATACTTAGACCAAACCAAGCCCATCTATTGTGAATCACCGGTGCTAGCAAACTTTGCCAATAAATCAGCCTCTTTGTTTTGATCTCGTGGAATATGCATAATGTCTTAGTACTCAAATTCAGTCAACGACTCTTAGACTTGGGCAAGGTATGGAGCAAGCCATTGTCCCTTAGCTTGGTAGTCCCGTCTTACTTGGTATACAACCAATTGTGAATCACAAAAGCAAAAAAGATTGGCCAATCTTCGGTAGTTACAAGCACAATTCCAGCTCCAGAACAATGATCATTGAATGCTCCATCGGTATATAATATCCACCTTATGGTAGGGATTTCACTACTCCTCGGGGAATCATCTTACGCAGCTCCTATAAATCTTCCAGTGGCTAACCCTAGATAGCCCTTCGAGGAAGATAAGTGATATCGAATTGACTAAGCTCGATATTCCACTTGAGTAATCTTTAAGACGTCTTAGGTCGTGATAGGACTTGTCTAATAGCTGGTCGGTGTAAACATTGATCGGGTGATCCTGGAAGGACAAATGGAGCTTTCATTATGCAATAAGCAAGCAATATGCTAATTTTTCTATTTTAGGATAGTTCTTTTCACCTCCCGTCAATCGCTTGTTGAAGTAATAAACCGGTCTCTCAATTCAATTCTCCTCATGAAGTAATGTGTCACTTACAGCATGTGCCGACACGGCCAAATAGATGTATAAATATTCATGATCCACCGGCTTTGATAAGATGAAGGGTCTCTCCAAATGATTCACCAAAGCTTAAAATGTTACAATACTATGCCCATTCAAAGTTTCCTTTCCCTTTCTTAATCAAGTCAAAGAAAGGAATGCATTTTTCGACAGCTCTGGAAATAAATCGGCTCAAGACGAAAACTGTTCCATTCAGACTTTGTACTTGTTTGATAGTCTTAGGCACTTGGATATTGCAGATAGTTTGAATCTTCTCGGGATAAGCTTTGATTTCATGTTTATAATGAAACCCAAGAACTTCCCTAATGGTACACCAAAAGAACACTTCAAATAATTAATTTTCATTTTGTATTTTCGGAGGATGCGAACATTTCAACCAAGTCTCTAATGTGGTCACTTGATCATCGTGACTTCAAGACCATATCCTCTATATATACTTCCATCATTTTTCCAATCTGGTCTTTAAATATCCTGTTAACTACGTGTTGGTAAGTCGCTCCTGCATTTTTTTTAGTCCAAACAGCATCACCACATAGCAATATAATCCAACATCGGTAATGAAATTGGTGTGCTCTTACTTATAAACGTGCATCGGGATTTGGTTATATCCTGAGTACGCATCCATTAAAGATAGCAGTTCGTGTCCGCAGTTGAGTCCACTAGCTGGTCGATCCTCGAAAGGGAGAAATTGTCTTTTGGACACGCCTTTATTCAAGCCTGAGTAATCAACGCATGTTCTCCATTTTTCGTTCGCCTTTTTCACAAGCAAAAGATTAAATACCTACTTAGGGTAGAGGGCGTCATGGAAAAACCCATTGTCTTTGAGTCCATCCACCTTCCCTTTGAGAGAAATAGATCTCTCAAGATCCATGCTACGTCATTTTTGTTTCAACGGGACATGCCTCGATTCGATATTCAATGCATGGCTCATAATGGTAGGAAAGATTCTATACATGTCGGAGTGAGTCCAAGCAAACACGTCTAGATTCGATCGGAGAAATCTAGCAAGTTCTTTCATCGTCAGGGGTTGAGCTATGATCTTATCTTTAGGATTTGTGATGGATCGTCGTGGCTGACTGTGATGTCAATCTTTAGCTCAACTGATGTAGCCTCTATCTCTTTGGGCTCCTCCTCATCATCACTTGGATTTATATCTCTATAAAGCTGACTATGGCACTCGAGCCAAGGCTTAGGCGCTAGTTGTGAATCTTTGGTCGCTTGAATGCGGATAGTCTTGTCCACACCCTTACCTTTTCTTTTCGTCGAGCGTTGCTCAACTCAGCTGCATAACAGGCACATCCATTCGCTTGATCGTCATAAACAACTCCAACCGTTATCTATCAGAAACTTCAAAGTCAGACATCATGGGGGAAGGGCTGTCCAAGATTTGACTAGGGCTGGTTGACCTAGAAAAACATTGTAAGAAGAATCAACATCCCAAACAATGAACGGAAAGATCTTCACTCTCACCTTCTCCCAACTTTATAGGTAATTCAACATAACCAATGACTTCACTTGTAATACTGTTAAAAACATATAT
This sequence comes from Allium cepa, assembly GCA_030765085.1. Taxonomy (NCBI): domain Eukaryota; kingdom Viridiplantae; phylum Streptophyta; class Magnoliopsida; order Asparagales; family Amaryllidaceae; genus Allium; species Allium cepa. The sequence continues at coordinate 1,037,499,436 of CM060929.1, forward strand.
GCAGGCTTTAAATGGCTTTAAGTCCTTGGCTTCCATTTTCATTTGATCATAAACTTTTTTGAAAATTATATTATTTGAATTTCCACAATCAATGAATATCTTTCCCACCAAAACGGGGATTATCATGGCCAAAATGACCATTGGGTCGATCGTTAGAGCCTCTACCTTGTCCCCATCTATATTTCTAAACGCAATATCATCTGCCATTGTGCGTTGTTTTTCTGGAGCTCTATCTTCTGTATTTGAATAATACTCAAAATCCAAAAGCTTAATCGCGCTAGCATAGCGCTTCATCTCATGCCACCTCTTATCTACTGGGTGCGGTCCTCCGACTATCGCATTTATTACCAGTATTCCATCAGTTTGTGCAGGCACCTCAGCCTTGCGTGGTACTTGTCCTCGATTGGGGTCGAATCTCCCCTATCCGCAATCCTGTGGGGTTTTTACAAATTTCTGCAACTTCCTTTCTTGAATCGACTTTTTGGTAATGTCCTGGAGGTGCCTGCATTCATTCATGCAACGCCCATAGCATTCACGGAACCAAAAATATTTTTCAATTTGTTTCTGCTTCTTAGTTGATTCTTTTGGAGGTAGTGTAACATACCCCTACTTGGAGATCCAAAACTAATGGCTATGGATGTTGCAGTCATCCATAGTTATTAATCCTTGAGGACCAAATACGATGGTGTTAGATTCACTGATACGCAGAAACATATAAATTTGGAAAAAAATTAACTTTAAACAGAATCACGTTTCATTTCAAAATATTTCCAGTTCATTACATAATCCCAATATTCGCAAACCACGTTCATAGAAAATATATTTATTACAATATACACTCAAGAGCAACATGTAAAGATGCCTCCTTGGATGATTAGAGTATATACAGGCAATATAAAAACTTTTCCATTACAATCAACATAGCAGAATCAAAAGAAAAGAGAACTCTAAATTGCTATCATGCCTCTTGCACGTCTTCGGAAACTTATTCGCCTTAAGAGGTACTTGAAAACCTCAACTCTCAAACTACTCAAAATCAATTGAGCACCCAAGAGTTTAAGGGGAAAACATAAACTTCGAGTTAGAGATAAAGCCTGGTATGAATAATAATCTACCATCTCAAATCATTTAGATATCTAGTGAGACCACGTTGCTTAACACAACGAGTTTCCCCTCACTAGTATCTCAAAACCTTTATATACCATATACCGTGCTCTTGCATCTACAACAGTTAAAACAATTCAAAATAGTATAATATGATATGCAAAGCAAATGAATCAATTCTAGATTACCATACCCATTCATTTTAGACTATCTGTCTTAATTATAGTTTCTAGGATTACTATTAACCTATTAGTTTTCATGGATTGACTAATAATCGGATGAACATTTAAGGACTCCCTATCCAATTTCATAGTTTTCAAGGGATCGCTATGAACCTATTGGTAACTCCAATATTGCTCTTAACTTAGTTTTCATGGGTTGACTAGAAACCTATTGACATCTGACAGTATTCCATCCAGATATAGTTTCATGGGCTAACTACAAACCTACTGGCCCTGCCAGTATCTAAACATAGTTTTCATGGGCTTACTATGAACCTATCTATCTGACATCTTCCTTTACACATAGTTTTCATAGGCTAAATATGAACCTTTCTATCTGACATCCTCTTTTATACATAGTTTTCATGGGCTAGCTATGAACCTATTGGCCCATGCCAATATCATACAGTTTTCGTAGGCTTACTGTAAACCTATTGGCTCCTGCCAATACCTTACCTTTATATTTTAGCTTCCTTGGTCTTCTTGACCTCCTGAATGCAATTCTACTCATTCAAGAGTTTATTAATTTATATTCACTACTGGCTTAACCTAGCTGGTTCTCCTACCCTTTATCCCCAAAATGCAGTTATGGGTCCATTATAAAGTGAATATATTCATATTAGAAGAAGCAATATAACAACATAGCAATACAACTCCCGTGGGTTTAGTTTATCAAAAATAACTTTTTCTTAAAACCATTATAAAAACTCATTTAATATGGCCAAGTATTTTCCTTTAAAAATAGAGTTTGGGTTATGAAATCTTTCGATACCTTCAAAGCCTGGCTTTCGACTTCATAGGATAACCTCCTTCGAAAGCCTTAATAATCTATCTTCAAAACATTAGGCTCCAGCCTTTTTATACTTTAAAATCTACCTTTCGAAACCTTTCGAATACATTAAAGTTTTAATGCATAACCCTTTGAAGCTTAGCTTCGAAACCAGTTGAAAGTACCCCTTTCGACACTATTGGAGTAACTCTTCCGATGTCATTGAAATTACCCTTTTTGAAAGCATTGGGTTTATACTTAAAACATTATTTTGGTCAAAGTGAATATAGTCGAAAGCATCTGTTTCGAAACCATCTTTTATCACATAAAATATTGGGGAAAACTTGATGGGGTCGACACCATCTCTTTCGAAAGCATAAAACATCTGGGTAAAACATTGGAAGGTAAGTGTCGAAACCCCTTTTGAAACCATCACCTTGGAAACCCGTAACCCCTTTTGAAAGCTATAGGAAGTGGCTTAAACTTTATAAAACAAAATGCCCTCTGATAGCATTGATATCTTCAACACCATCGAAAGAAGGGCTATCAATTTCCAGCACGACCCGAAACATGACCCGAAGATTACACGGAAATTAGCAGGTTATCCCAACCCTGTTAAGTAGGAAGGTCATTTTTGGGTCAACCCGAATTTGACCCGTTTATAAATGGTGAGTTTCAGGTTGACCCATGAACCTGAATTTGACCCATTTATAACCCGTTTATACTTATATGGGTTGACCCGACCTGATTATAACCGAATTCGACCCTTTTATAACCCATTTACGACCCACTTATACCTTATATGGGTTGACCCGACCCGTGAATCCGAACTTGACCCGTTTATAACCCGTTTACTACCCATTTATATCTTATACGGGTTGAACTGACCCGTTTAAGACCCGACCCGACCTGTTTATAATCGGGTTACACGGGTCAAGTGGGGTCAACACGTTTATAATCGTGTTGAGTTCGTGTTGAGCAATTTCTGACCTGTTTAATAAACGGGTTGACCTGACCCATTTAAAATCAACCCCAACCCGACTCGACCAATTAACAACCCTAATCGAAAGGCTATAGAATGGCAGCAGCGTATCGACTAGGTCGGAACCCCTTCTTTCAAAACATTTTTTATAAGTAAGGAACCCGGTTGAAAGAAATATTATGTTAATGGCAACCATTTCAAAACCCTTTAAAACCTCTTTTGAAACCTTATGTTTCGACTCTGTCGAAGGCTTAAAAGAAAACATAAGCAGGCGCTTTCCTTTTAAAAACAAACCAAGGTTTCGAACCCTTCACAAGTTATGCTTTCGACACCTTACCATTCGCCTATCTCCAATCCACTGCGTACCATCATAGTGATACCTTATGTATTGGTTTCAGCATATTTAGTTTCAACAAAAGATGAAGGCATAAGCTACTATGTCGAAAGGCACTTTCCTAAGTAGACGAAACAACTTTTCTGAGCAAACCAGGTGTAATTCTTGTTTATGTAAACTTTTCTCTAACTAACCTGCCGCTTGCCAACACCAGATTGGTTGCCTTAATCTTTTCAAATTCTTTTTCAAAAATAACTGCCGCTAATCCAGATCTAAACCATGGTTAAGTTTAATCAATTAAGCCCTTCTAATTTTTCAAATAAGTCCCTCTTCTTAAACAATTTATTTTGCATAGCAAATCACTTTATAAAAACCCTAAAAATTCATTTTAATCATGTTATCTATTGTACCAAAATTCCAGACCCAAATTCTCAAAATATTTTCCAAAATAAATTATAAACCCAAATAACCATATTTTCCTTTGTAAATTCATAATAATCTTTACATAGCTTGGAAAAATCTCAAAATCGAAAGCCAACTCCGAAATCAAGTTTCTCATAACATAAAATTTTTACCTGGCATTTAAACATCATTTAATATCGATTTTTGGCCTAAAACCTTATAAAACTCTTTTTAAACAACCTTGTTTAAATCAACTAAATCATGAATCAAGCATATCATCATCCAATATATTGTAAAATGAATTTAATGTTATATCCGAAAATATATGATTCAAAACAAAATAGAAGATGAAATTATTATTCACCTTGATTTAGATAAGGAGATTGGATTGAGATTGGTTTAACCTCAGCTTGATTTTCTAGCTTTAATTTGATTTCCTCTTCTTTCTCTTAATGGTCGGTCGTTCCCCAATCCTTTTGATTTGCATTTTAAAGTGACGTGAATGGGAAGAAATGGTAGGAATGAAAATATGTATATGGGTAAGGGTCATTGGGGGAGGGGAATTCCTATTATATCCTTATGTAATTTAATTAACCATAAGCCCCATTCTTAAGCCCATTAATTAGTTTACTAGGTTCGGCCCTTAATTCATTAACTCAAGTTTCAATCCTCTTATCACTTAACATTTACATTATTCTATTTAGTTTATCTAATGAAATCTCATAAATAATGTTATAAAAAATTAGAGGTGTTACAGGCTCCCTTCCTTAAAGAATTGCATCCTCGAAATTCAGTAATGACTTAATACTAAACATAGAAAATATATGTAACGGCTCCTAACAAGCATACTAGTCTATCTGACTAGGAAATATCTATATAAATCTAATATAGACATACCCTCAAAGCAGATCAGGATAAGTATCTCGAATCCTGTCCTCTTTCCCCCAAGTACCGTCTTTCTCGTTGTCGCTCCACTAAACTTTCACCAACTTGACTGTCTTGTTCTTAAATCTTTTCTTATCTCTCGTTACAACCTGAACTGGTTGTCTCACAAAAATCAAATCAGGCTCTACTACCAAGTCCTCCAACTCCGTCTAAGGAATGGTAGCCTCTGGATCATACACATACTTGCGAAGATGGGACACATGGAATACATTATGGACACCTGCCATACTACTCGGCAACTCAACTCTATATGCGAGCTTTCCAATTCTTTTATGATCTGGAATGGACCAACATATCTTGGGGCGCTCTTTCCTGACTTTTCAAATCATACCACACCCTTTATCGGTGATACCTTAATGAAAACCCTATCTTCCACTAAGAACTCTAGGTCTTTACGTCTCTTATCTGCCTAACTCTTCTATCTGGATTGATCTTCCTTCATCCATTCTCGGATTAACTCAATCTTCTCTGATGCCTCCCTCGACAAACCTTGACCAAAAACGAATTTGTCTCAGTCTCCAACCAACATGCAGGGGATTTGCACAGCCTTCCATACAAAGCTTCAAAAGGCGTCATTCCTATACTAGTTTGGTAACTATTATCATAGGAAAAAACTCAACCAAATGTAGGAGATCCTCCCAAGATCCACCAAAAGTCCAACACATAAGCTCTGTATAAATCCTCGAGCACTTTATTGACTCACTCTGTCTACCCATCCGTCTATGGGTGATACGTGGTACTCTTCTTGAGCATAGTCCCTAACACATCTTATAGACTCTTCTAGAATTCACTAGTGAATAAAGCACAATCGCTGACAATGCTACTAGGAACTCCATGAAGTCTAACAATGTTCTTTACGAACAACTTTGCCAAAACTGGTGCTGTCCTGGTCGACTTTACTGGAATGAAATGGGTACTCTTGGTCTACATGTCCACAATGACCCATATACTTTCATTTTCTATCCTTGACTTTGTTAACCCATCTATGAAATTCCTGGATATTGAATCCCATTTCGATACTGGAACCAAAGGCTGAAGTAATCCACTCGGCTTTTAATGTTCGGCTTTCACTTGTTGACAGTTTACACACTGCCTAACCCACAAGCCAACATCCCTCTTCATTTCTTTCCAATAGAAGCTCCTCTTCATATCTTGATACATCTTGATCCCTCCATGATGAATCGAAAACTTGGATCGATGACATTCCTCAAGAACTTCTCTTTCCAAGTTCTCCAAATCTAGAACACATAATCATCCCTTCTTTCTCAACCATCCTCTTTGGTCAAGACAAAAATCTTTCAAATCATCGAACTTAGTTTCAACCTCAAGCCTTCTGATCCTCTCAGCTAGTAATGGATCCTCATTCTTTTTAAAAGCAATTCTCTCAATCAATACTGGTCGAACTTCTAAACAGGACATCATGTCAGTACTCTGACTAGAACTAGTAATTGATCTTAACTGCACACCACAACTGGCCAAAGCTTCTAGATCTTTCCACTCTGCCAACATAGTAAATACCACACTCTGATGTCTTTTTCTGAGAGCATCCACTACTTTGTTACCTTTCCCTAGGGTATACCCTATACCACATTCATAAATAGCCAAAAACTCCAGCCACCTCTTCTGTCACATATTCAACTCTTTTTGAGAGAATAAATACCTTAAAGACTTATAATTGGTATATAACTCAAATATCCCCCAAAAGATAATGCCTTGAAATATTCAAGGAAAAAATCACCACAGCAAACTCCAAGTCATGAGTATTGAGCAGGGTATCTTACTTTATGCGGTCTAAGTTGCCTCGACGCTTACACCCTTCTGCATCAACATTGCTCCCAATCCAGTCTCACATGCATCAGTGTATACTACGAACCCCTGGTTACCATCTGGAACTACCAACACTGGAGCATTGGTCAACAAATGCTTTAACTTAAGGAATGCTTCCTCACATTTGTCGGACCAAACAAACTTCACTTCCTTCCTCGTAAGCTTAGTCAAAGGCGCTGCTATCCGCGAGAAATTCTTGATGAATCTCTGTAATAGCCAGCAAGTCCAAGAAAACTTTTGATCTCGGTCACCATCTCTGGTATCCTCTAATTGTTCACAGCTTCAATCTTATCTGGATCAACTAACAATCCTTTCTCTGAAACCACATGACCAAGAAACTTAACCTCTTTCTTTTAAAAATGACACTTGGAAAACTTCGCCTTTAGTTGATTCTGCCTTAGCATCTCTAGCACGACTCTAAGATGATCTTCATGCTCTTTCTCATCCTTAGAGTATACCAAAATGTCATCTATAAACACCAACACGAATCCATCCAAATACTCTCGAAAGACTCAATTGATCAAATCCACAAAGAAAGCAGGTGCATTAGTCAACCCGAATGACATTACTAGTCCGAAATGCAGTCAAAGGAATGTTGTCCTTTGCCACTCCCAACTGATGAAACCCGATCGCCAAATCCAATTGGGAAATCACTTTGGCTCCACTCAACTGATCAAATAGATCATCAATTTTCGATAAAGGATATTCTTTATCATTCTTTCATTCAGCTTACGATAGTCGATACACATCCTCAACGACTATTTGGTTTCTTCACTAATACCGCAACCGCTCTCTAAGGTAAACTACTTGGTCTAATAAAATTCCTTCATTCTAAATCCACTAGCCGCGCCTTCAATTCCTTCATCTCAGTCGGTGTCATCCTGCTAAGTGGTCTACTCACAGGTTCAGCCTGGCACAAGATCTATCCGAAATTCAATAGCTCCCCTCGGTGGTAGTCCTATGACTGGCTCAAACACATCTGCAAACTCTATTGCAATTCGAACCTGACTTAGCTCTTCTCCTGCTTCCATGATACTTAACAAAGCACAACTACTTCGATCATAATTCTCTACTAAGAATATAATTCAGTTATGACTATCAGGGTGTCCCGATGATATCTTTCCATCCTGGCACAATATCCTGGCCTCATACCTTCTCAACCAATCCATACCCAAAATGATTTCGAAATCTACAAAATCGTATACGTACAAACTGCATGCAAAATTATGACTTAACAAATCAAGTTCTAACTGGTCACATCTTATCTCCTGAGCTGCATACCCTCTTATTGGATTCGTAACCCTTAAGGAAGTAACAAGGTATGTAGGTTCTAAGCATAACCTATCAACCAAACACTAGGATATAAATGAATGTGATGCATTGGTATCAAAAAGTATCCTAACTGGTATACTCTGAATAAAAAACTTACTTTCCATCATAGATTTCCCTTTATCAGCTGAGTGGGCTTAGCCGATGTTCCAATAGAAAAAACTGTCCTTTTGCCTGCCTTAGCTGGCTCTGGACACTGGTTCTTGTAATGCTAAACTTGATCATAGTTAAAGCATTTCACATTTTTCTTGTTTGCGGCCTTCTTCTCTTGGCCTAACCGGCACTCATTCGCATAATGACACTGCTTGCCACATTTATAGCAAACTTTATCAGCCTATGCCTTTTTGGAAGTATCCCCTTTCGGGGCTCCCTTCTTCTTAAAGACTTTCCTCTTTTTTCCCTGAGGACCTTGGGATTCAACGAGCTTCTCTCTAGCCGAAATAGCAAGCATCTCTTCATGGCGAATGGCCATCTCCACCACCATATTCTAAAGGTCTCGGATATGGGTCATGGTCATCCTAGCAAGCATAGGTCTCAATCCTTATCGAGAAAGCTCATCAAGCTTAGCTGAGTACAAGATTACTGACATATCTTCTTGGACAAGATCCATGAACTTACTTATCAATGCCGACTTAGCAACCTCAGATAGAAACCTCTGCTCAAACCTTCTTCCGAAATCATCCCAGATCTTCGGAACTCGGGCGGTCACATTATTCCACCAATGAAGTGCTGCCCTTGCATCTGCCTAGAGGCTAGCCTTCTCTTTTGCCCATTATCCAAGCCTAGATCAGTACCGATCCTTTCACAACTCAACAGTAAATTCTCAGCTTCAACAGCATCCTCTATTCCAACAAACGGCTTTCCACCCAAACTGGTGTAGTCTCTGCTTAGCTTAGCATAGTTATTCCCAACTGGAGCCATAGGGTTAGCTCCTCCAATATTACCACCAGCTCCTGCTTGCAACAGATTGGCTAATAACTGATAATCCATCGCCACATCTATTGGCAGATTTCCAACACCTACGTTGGCTTCAGCATTTGGATTAGCATTAGCCCGTCGACCCTGATCCCTTCTAGTATTAGGTCGATCATTTCCGTTCGTCGTGGTGCTTCCTCCACCAAGATTTCCTCTTCTGTTTTTGGCTTCCATATCTTCTTTCTCGTAATCTACATACGAGCCTTAGTAATATACAAAAGAATAGTCTATGAAAGAGGGAAACACATACTTATACACATATATGTATATATATGTATGTATTAAATACAAGTACATTACTATAGCGTTAACCAAAACCCCGATCATATTTTCAAATTCATTGGATTATGTTTGAAAATCTTTCAGGTTTAACTTTCTTTTAAAGTTCCACAAAAATATGCTCCGATACCAACTTGTAACATCCTCCTACTCGGAGGCCCAAAACTAACGGCTACGAATGCTGCAGTCATCCATAGTTATTAATTGTCGGCAATCAAATACGGCGGAGTTAGATTCATTGATTACAGAAACACATGAATATTGAAAAATTTAAACTTCAAACAGAATCACATTTCATTTCAAAATATTTCTAATTCATTACAATCCCATTATTCGCAAATCACGTTCAGAGAAACTATATTTATTACAACATACATCCAAGAGCGACATATGAAGATGTCTCCTTGGATGATCAGAGTATATACAAGAAATATAACAATTTTTCCATTACAATCAACACAGTGGAATCAAAAGAAAAAGAACTCTAAATAGCTATCATGCCTCATGCACGTCTCCGGAAGCTTATTCGTCATAAGAGGTACCTGAAAACCTCAACTCTCAAAATACTCAAAATCAATTGAGTACCCAAGAGTTTAAGGGAAAAACATAAACTTCGATTTAGACCTAAAGCCTAGTATGAATAATAATCCCAAATCTCAAATCATTTAGATGTCTAGTAAGACCACGCTGCTTAGTGGAATGAGTTTCTCCTCACTAGTATCTCAAAACCTTTATCAAACCATATACTGTGCTCCTACATCGACAACGGTTAAAACAATTCAAAATAGTATAATATGATGATATGTAAAACAAATGAATCAATTTTAGATTACCCATGCCCATCATTTTAGACTATCTGTCTTAATTATAGTTTCTAGGATTACTATTAACCTATTGGTTTTCATGGGCTGACTAATAACCGGTTGAACATTTGAGGACTCTCTATCCAATTACATAGTTTTTATGGGATCAATATGAACCTACTGGTAACTCCAATTTGCTCTTATCCTTATTTTCATGGGATAAATAAGAATCGATTGACATCAGTCAATATTTCATCCGGATATAATTTTCATGGGCTAACTACAAACCTACTGGCCATGCCAGTATCCAATCATATTTTTCATAGGCTTATTATGAACCTGCTTATCTGACATCTTCTTTTACACATAGTTTTCATAGGCTAACTATGAACCTGTCTATCTAACATTCTCTTTTATGCATAGTTTTCATGGGCTAACTATGAACATATTGGTCCCTGCCAATATCATACAGTTTTCATGGACTTACTATAAACCTACTGGCAACGGGCCAATAGGTTTCCTTTATATTTTAGCATACTATATTCTAGCCTTCCTGACCTCCTAGATTATTGGTGAAAACTTAATGGCGTTGGCACCATCTCTTTCGAAAGCATAAAACATCTTAGTAACACATTGGAAGTTTGGCGTCGAAAACCCTTTCGAAACCATCACTGTCGAAACCCCTAACCCCTTTCAAAAGATATAGGAAGTGGCTTAATCTTTATAAAACAAAATTTCTTCCGACGACATTGATATCTTCAACACCATCGAAAGCCTATTGAATGGCATCAGGGTATCAACTTGGTCAGAATCCCTTCTTTTAAAACATTCTTTTATAAGTATGGAACCCAGTCAAAGGCAACCTTAAGTTAATAGCAACAATTTCGAAAACCTTTAAAACCTCCTTCGAAACCTTATGTTTCGACTCTGTCGAAAGCTTAAAAAAATGTAGCATTGGGTTTATACTTTGGAAAGAAGTCCCACTTCTAAAACAATTTATTTTGCATAGCAAATCACTTTGGAAAAATCCCTAAAAATTCACTTTAGTCATGTTATTTATCGTATCAAAATTCCAGAGCCAAATTCTCAATATGTTTTCCAAAATAAATTACAAATCCAAATAACCATATTTTCCTTTGAAAATTCACAATAATCTTTCCATAGCTTCGAAACTTCTCAAAATTAAATCCCAGCTCCAAAATCATGTTTCCAATAACATAAAATTTTCCTATGGCATTTAAACATCAGTTAATCTCAGTTTTAGGTCAAAACCATATAAAAATCCTTTCAAACAACCTTGTTTAAATCAAGTAATTCAGAATCAAGCATATCATCATCCAATATATCATAAAAATGAATTTACCCTTAAATCGAAAAATATATGATTTAAAAAAATAGAGATGGAATTAATATTCACCTTGATCTAGTTAAGGAGATTGGATTGAGATTGATTTCTCTTAAGCTTGATTTTCTAACTTTAATTTGATTTCCTCTTCTTCCTCTTAATGGTCGATCGTTCCCCTATCCTTTAGATTTGCATTTTAAAATGACGTGAATGTGAAGAAATGGAAGGAAGGAAGAAATATATATAGGTAACGGTCATTGGGCTGCAAATTGCAATTATACCCTTATGTAATTTAATTAACCATAAACCTCATTCCTAAGCCCATTAATTAGTTTATTAGGCTCGACCCTTAATTAATGAATTCAAGTCTCAATCCCCTTATCACATAACATTTACATTATTTTATTTATCTAATTAAATCTCCTGAATAATGGTATCAAAAATTAGAGATGTTATAGGCGGCTTCCTATCTTGCATGGTAGTGTGCATGGTAGTGCAGGTAGACAAATAGATATTCTCCAAGGACGTATTCAACGGAATGTAAGTATCGTACATCGGAATCCTAGGCTTCCCTCTTCCAAAATCCTTCTTTCGTTCTCAACACCTATCTTCGCCTTTCTTTTGTTGATTCGGCTTGTTTTGGACATTCACTTAAACTTTTCTAGAGCTATCATCAGATTGCTTTACCACGATATTACCTTGTACTCCCTCTCCGCTCGGTCCGTCAACATTCTTTTGGAGCCTGAATCACGCTGGACAAAGACATGTCCTTGGGACGAGTTATGTGCATTCAGAACTGCTCCATAACATTGTTGCTAAATCATCGAATCTAGAAATTGATCGCGTGGGTAATCTTGTGAACCACGTCGTTGCTATTCTCGAGAGAGTTATGGGAAAGCATCTACAATTGGTTGCATCATCCACTCGTGCAGAATCCATCTGCCATTCGTATAACATGTTATGCTGCCTGGCGTCGGTTTTTCCCCTATAGGTGGATATTGATAGAATGTTGAACCTGCTTGGAAACTTTACATATAGAACATTATCAGTGAAATGGGTATGGCTTCCCGAGATTCCTCAGTCATCGTTAGTCATGCCCAGGCTCTCTCTCTCTCTCACTAAGTTTTTGGCCATTACTGATATTAGTCCGATGATTGGATAGTTGGTGCCAAGCGGTGGTTATGTTCCACCTCATGTGAATGGCCGGTCGATGTCTGCGTGTCGTTCCACGCCTTCTTGGTTCACCATCTTCCCAATGTGTATTTTGTAAATTCACTTCATCGCCATTCCGAGGAAAGACTTAACATTTAATTGAACTCCGGCATCCAAACCAACCGAGGCAACTCCAACTTGATTGACATGATGCATAAGTGGATTATCACTTCTGGTGGAGGGATCAATACTGACCCTAATAGAGAGATCGATACCGATTGATCCTGTCAGACCACAATGGCCTGTCAGTTGACGCCTTGAAGTTTTTGTGTGATGTTAGTCTATTCTGCGACACCTATGCCTATGATACTCATCTGATGAGCTAGAACTCTATGATGCCAAGTAAGGAGTAGGGTCTGTTCTAGCTTTCCCTCGCTTCTACTGATTGAGTTGGTTCATTAAGTTGATACTGGTTTAAATCTATTGATTTAATTGTCAGCGGCTCTCCATCAGCTCTCTTATCGAGTTATGAAATTCAGCTCTTGTTATAGAATCAATGGGATTCTAAACTTCAAATAGTTTAGCATTCACATTCATTGGTTGATTGCTTGGGTCTCCTTGCTGGATGCTAGCATTCTCATTTCCTTCCATGTTCTGAGAAGTAGATCTCGTATTCCTTACCATTATTGATAGCTCTGTCTAGATTTCTACAAATTTGAGTAGTATGTTCTTAAAGATAATAGTAGATCTCCTTTGGGAATTTATCTAATCCAGTTGCAATGAAGGGATCTTAATAAACTGAGAACAAAAGCTCTCAATGAAAGCACCAAAATATTTGTAACTAAATTGGTCACAAACACCCAAGAATAGTTTTTGTAGAGAAGTAAGTGAAGAAAAACAGAATTAAACCAAGTAAATGAATTGTAAGCAACAGAGAATAAGCTATAATCATAGATACCGAAATTTATAGTGGTTCGGCGTTGTATGCCTACGTCTACTTTGAAGATTATTCTTCATTAATCACTTACAAATCTGATTACAACAGTATAAAATAGCAAATACTTGATTACAATGGAGTCTAGAGTATCAAGCAGCGTAAAGATCCATAGACTGACCTATCAGGGTAGTATTTACAGATGTAGACCACCAAATATCTCTCTGAAATCTACGCTAAAGAACCTTCTAAACTATATGGGCCCACTAGAGGGATAGCTACGCCCAATTCCCAAAGAGGATGGATCGGTACCGATTCCATCTTTGGTCGAATTTTGGGGAACAAATCCTATAGGGGCTTCCTTATGTAAAAATATGCTTAGCCTCTAACTTTCATGTCATTTGGATCAGTGGAGCTCAAGTTATTGCTTGATCTTTACTTCGACATGGCTTGCATGCTGCTTTCAGGCGACCCCCTCCAAGGGAGTATGTCAATCCCTCCAACTTTGTCCTTTTGATGTACAATCCCTAGGGTAGGTTCTCTAGGATCATTGTATCTTGCTTCTTAAATTTCATATGCGTTAGACTTGTAGATCACGAGATATTGATTGTTTTCCACAAGAACACACTTGTACTTTGAAACATGTCGATCCCGCTTGTTGGAGCCAAACTATGCCAGTCATATTCGATAATTCGAACATTCTATATTGCACATTTATCAATTCCATTCAATCCTAACTTCATATTACCATCTATACTCGACTTCTGGGCCCCACAGTTACCACTCTAGATTCATTAACCTTGATGGTAGCTGAATTTAACTTAGGCAATTAGTTTAATATAGCCGGATTAAAATGCCAAATAATAATAGAAGACTCTATCGCACTTTGATAAAGTTATAACTCCTAAGCAACTACTATTAGACCAAGTATAATCAAGTCTAGAGAATGGAACCGGAATTAATTCAGCAAATAGGATAGCATCATTCAGAGGTTGAATATCTCTTCTATTTAAGGCCTTCCCACCGAGTCTCTCCAAAGATGACATCATACAATTAAAATCTCTAAGCATCAACTATGATTCAGAAGACTTTAATGAAGGAAGTTTTTCAAGAAATAAATTTCAACTAGGCAGAAGATTATCAGCATAAACAAATAAGCATTGAAATATGACACAAAAGATAATGTGCTTAATCTTATAATTAATAAACCATCTATCATACATAAAAGGAAAGAGACTAGATATATTTAAATTCCAAAAACCAATATCCTGTTGGTGTGAGATTCCAACATGAGACCACTCAAATTGAAACCCCACAAGCTCTACGGAAGACGGAATCGTGCTAAGAAGTGTAAAACAACTAATCAATAACTCAATTTCAAGCTCAATCGATCCAAAAACAATCACAATCCCAAACAAGCAATATAGAAATCAAAGCAATAACAAAAATAAATCACACAGGGATTTATAGTGGTTCCACTGACGTTGTGTTAGTGTACATCCACTTTAAGAGAGAGCTTTTATTAATATTGATGAGAAGAGTACACGAGATTGAATACAATGATCAAAAATCTATTTAGAATTTATTTGTGGAGAATAGAATTGAAGAAAATTAGGTTTTGATAAACCCTAATTTGGTGGAGGCTAATCTCTTTCCGTTGCTTGCACGTATATAGATCTGAAACCTGAGGCTAGCTTATATAGGAGAATAGAAACCCTAGGCAATATTTCAAAATTGCCCCTGTAGATATCACAAAATTTTCACCCAAGTCCACGAGAAGAAAAACAGACGAAAGTCGTTCCAGACGTCTAACCAAAAAGTCAGATGTCTGGCTCACTGGAGTGACTTTGCTTCAGCTCAGACGTCTAACCCATTTGGTCAAACGTCTGATGAAATGCTCTGGAAGCATTTCAGCCCCAAATCAGACGTCTGAAATATGGGTCAGATGTCGGAAAATGGGTTATGTCCCAATTTCGCCTTCTTCACCTTTTCTCTTATAACTTCCACCTCTGAACTCCGATTTGCGAGCCGTTTCCTCCGTCGCGAAGCTACTTCCGACTATACAAATTTGCATATAGTGTCGTCAAAATTTAACACTCCACCTCGACACTATATCCATCTTCAATTCCAATGGTACCATACCATCAACGACAACCGATAGCGCCAACCATCAACTCTTCTACCTTCAACCAATCATGAATGCTTCCCCAATGAGCTCCGGCAAAGCCACCGCCCATTGCACTTTACCAACGAACTCAGGTAAAGCCCTCGCCCGCTAATGAAATATTGAAAACATCCAAATCCTAAGCTATCTCACCAAAGACTAGCACTTACCGAGAAGATAGAACTTCAATCTCTCACCGATACTCTTCCTCATCTACCACCAAGCTCTTTCCTTAACCGTGCCATCCCGAGGCACCTAGCACTTCTCCAAGCGAATCAAGTTCGAGCAATGCTTGAACTTTTCAACCGGCAATGCCTTAGTGAACATATCTGCCGTGTTATCTTTTGTGCCCACTTTCCGAAGATATACTTGCTTATCTTCATCCATGACTACTAGAAATGACTCTCTCACCTCAATATGCTTAGTCCGTGAGCTAAACGCCAAATTCTCTGCCAAGTGAATAGCATTCTGGCTATCACATCGAACATCAATACTATCATTCCCGAATCCCAAGTCACACAACAATCGCTTCAAATAGAGTGCCTCCTTTGCCGCCTCCACTACGGCTATCAACTCCGCCTCCGTAGTGGATAAAGCAACTACGGTCTGCAATCTAGATCTCCAACTTATGGCTGTACCCCCAAGTGTGAAGACATATCCGAAAGTTGATTTTCTTCGATTTTTATCACTGGCGTAGTCCGAATCGCAATAACCAACTAACCTGCAATCCATTGCCTTACTACCGCCAAAAACAAGACCATGAGATGATGCGCCTCTAAGGTATCTCAATATAAGCTTCACAGCTTCCCAATGTGGTTTTCCTGGATTAGCCATGTATCGACTAACCATCCCGACGGAATTTGCAGTATCGGGCCTTGTACACACCATAGCATACATTAGACTTCCAACCGCACTAGCATATGACACCATTGCCATATAAGTCTGGTCTTCCTCCAAGATAGGTGATCCTTTACTCGAAAGCTTCGTATGCAAAGGTAAAGGTGTATTTGACGTCTTTGCATTCTCCATGCTAAACCGGCAAAGCAGTTTCTCTATGTACCCCTTTTGAGTTAGTTTCAACTCAAAATACTTTCGATCCCTTACAATTTCCATGCCCAATATCCTTCTTGCTTCTCCAAGACCTTCATTTCGAACTCCGACTTCAAATTCGGTTTTAGCATGTTGATTTCATTCTTATCCTTAGAAGCAATAAGCATGTCATCCACATACAAGAGTAAATACACCCAACAATCATTTTTCAACTTCTTAAAATAAACACAAGCATCTTTGATGCTTCTTTCAAATCTATTTTCAAGCATGAAATGATCAAACCTCTTGTACCATTGTCTAGGTGATTGCTTTAAACCATATAGTGATTTCTTCAACTTGCAAACCAAATTTGACTTACCATCTACAACAAAACCTTCCGGTTGCCCCATGTAGATGTCTTCATCCAAGTCTCCATGAAAGAACGCGGTCTTCACATCAAGTGGCTCCAACTTCAAGTCATGAATAGCAACAATAGTAAGTAATATTCGGATAGAAGTATGGCGCACAACCGGTACGAATATCTCATCATACTCCTTTCCCTTCCTTTGTGCAAACCCCTTAGCCACTAGCCTAGCTTTGTATCTTCCGTAGTACTTCACCTTGTATATCCATCTACACCCAATAGCACAGTTACCTTTAGGAAGTGGAACCAAATCCCAAGTTTGATTCTTCAACAATGATTGCATCTCTTCCTCCATGGCACAAATCCATTTCGAGCTATCACTCGACTTCATGACATCATCAAGGTCCATCGGCTCATCTTGGACTGCATGAAGAGCATAGTCCAAATTATCACAAAAGCTAAGATAGTTCCAATCACCATATCTTTCAGGTGGTCTTATAGTACGACGACCAATCCGAGTAGCAATACCATCACCTAAACTCCTTACAGCTCCACCTTGAGCCGAATCTTCTCTAGAATCATGTACATCACCAACACTACTAGAGGCACCCTGTAGACTATGTGATGTAACATCAACCGCTACTTCCTCACAAGCATCTCCAACTACTCTACTCTCTCTACTCCTTGGACAAAATGTGGAGATAATTTCCTTCTCCTTTGATTCATCATGAACCAAATCCGGAACATCCGATTAGCTCACATTCTCTTTGAACATCGCCGACTCATCAAAAGTAACATGACGAGAATTCACCACCTTCTTCGTTTTCGGATTCCAAATCCGATAGCCTTTTACACCGTCTGTATAGCCAAGCAAAACCCCCTTGAAAGCTCTTGGTTCAAGCTTATCATTTCTCGGATCATGCACATAAACCAGACTGCCAAACACACGAAGATAACTCAAGTCAATGCTCTTTCCCTTCCACACTTCCTCCGGAATTTTGTTACCAATAGCTGAGCATGGAATTCGATTAATAATATACACTGCGGTTGACAAAGCTTCAGCCCAAAATCCCTTCGCCAAACCAGATGTCAATCTCAAGCATTGAGCTTTCTCAAGTAGAGTACGATTCATTCTCTCCGCAACACCATTCGATTGCGGATCTCCAGGTGTATTAAAATGCCTCCGAATACCATGATGATTGCAATACTCCAGAAATTCTCCGAAAACATACTCTCCACCATTGTCAGACCTTAAAACCTTCAAAGACTTGCCACTCTCATTCTCAACAAGAGCTTTCCACGCTTTGAACTTTGCAAATGCCTCCGACTTGGCCTTCATTACATACACCCAAACTTTCCGAGAAAAGTCATCTATAAGGGAAATATAATAGCGAGCTCCACCTAAAGAAGCTACAGGTGCCGGTACCCAAACATCCGAGTGAACATACTCAAGAACCCTTCTCGAATAATGTTTTTCCTCACCGAATGAAACTTTAGTTTGCTTTCCCATGACGCATTCTTCACAAAACTCTAACTTGTTGAAACTTTCTCCATTGATCATCTCTCTCTTCCGAAGAATATCTAAACTTCTCTCCGAGACATGACCCAACCTCAAATGCCACAGCCTAGTCGCATCCAAGCCACGAGAAATATCAACTCCTATACAAGTTTCACCTTCTACAGTCACTCCTTGAAGTAAATAAATACCATCAGTCCTTGCACCCTTCCTCACCACAAGCGCCCCCTTCGAAACCCGCAAGTTATCACTCTTAATAGTGATGTTACAACCTAAAGAATCCAGCTGCCCCAAAGAGATAAGAGACTTCCTAAGTCCTGGAACATAGCGCACATTAGTGAGAGTACGAACCACTCCGTCAAACATTCGAATTTGCACGAAACCAATGCCTTTCGACTTGCAAATAGCACCATTTCCCATAACAATTGAATTTCCTTCTTTGTTGATGTAAGAAGATATACAATTTCTATTTGGCGTCATATGATAAGACTCCCCAGAATCGAGTACCCAATCGCACCCGAAACATCCGATGCTACCGCCGACAAAACATCTACATCTCCCTCACCAACTGCATTCTCCACCGCTACTGATGAAGATGCTACTTTGTTCTTTGCCTTCTCCTTGTCCGGACACTCATTCTTCCAATGACTGGGCTTCCTACAAATATAGCACTTGCCTTTCCTTTCCTTCGACTTTCCTCTCCAACCGGGGTTCCTCGATTTAGAACGCCCCCGGTTCTCCTTCTTTACATACCTCTCCTTCTCCATAAATAAACCATGACCACTACTAGCACCACTACTACCATCACCTAACTCCTTCATTTGTTCCTGCAACTTCTCGCTAAGAAGACCCGTCTTGACATCATCAAGAGTCAATGTATCCCGGCTATAGATCAAACTGTTTGAGAAACCTGTATAGCGATCTGGCAACGAACACAACAATATCATTTCCTTTTCCTCTTCCTCAATTTTCAAATCTACCGCCTTCATCTTCATTAGCAAATCATCAAAAAGCTTAAGTGCGCCTTCATCGAAGTACCTTCCTTCATCTTATAGGTGAAGAACGTTCGCAATAAGATCAAACGATTTGTCAAGGACTTCTTCATATACAATTCCTCCAACTTATCCCAAATACCCTTAGCAGTTGTCTCACCACTAATTTCAGAGATAACATTCTCTC
Source organism: Allium cepa (assembly GCA_030765085.1). NCBI lineage: Eukaryota > Viridiplantae > Streptophyta > Magnoliopsida > Asparagales > Amaryllidaceae > Allium > Allium cepa. The sequence continues at coordinate 1,037,519,089 of CM060929.1, forward strand.
CCATAGCAAGTTGAAGTGTAGTGAATGCCCACTCTTCCATCTCCTCTCTCTTAACATCTGAGATGTTCGCTGGCAACAAATGTGTGTCAAATACTACCCGATGCACCTGATTCCTCCTTAGAACCGCTTTCATCTTCCATTGCCATTTTTTAAAATCATTATCGCCATTCCACTTGTCTATTACGAATTATGATCCTGAAGCTGCGTACGAGCCACGTACATAAGGAGATACACCACTTGGATTACCCATTTAGGAACTACTAGAGTTATTACTTGATTCAGGCATTTTTACAACCGCCTACCAACACGAATGTTCCAATACCAAATGTTGGTGTGAGATTCCAACACGTGACCACTTAAATCGAAACCCCACAAGCACAGCGGAAGACGGAATCATGATAAGAAGTATAAAAACAACCAATCAATAACTTAATTTCAATCTCAATCGATCCAAAAACAATCACAATCCCAAACAAGCAATATAGAAATCAAAGCAATAACAGAAATAAACCACACAGGGATTTATAGTGGTTTCACTAACGTTGTGTTAGTGTACATCCACTTTGAGAAAGAGCTTTTATTAATATTGATGAGAAGAGTACAAGAGATTGAATACAATGACCAAAATCTATTTAGAATTGATTTGTGGAGAACAGAATTGAAGAAAATTAGGTTTTGATAAACCCTAATTTGGTGGAGGCTAATCTCTTTCCGTTGCTTGCGCGCATATAGATCTGAAAACTGGGACTAGCTTATATAGGAGAATAGAAACCCTATGCAATATTCCAACATTGCCTCTGCAGATATCACAAAATTTTCACCCAAGTCCGTGAGAAGAAAAAACAGACGAAAGTCGTTCCAGATGTCTGACTAAAACATCTGGCTTAAGTCACTGGAGTGACTTTGCTTCAGCTCAGACGTCTGACCTATTTGGTCAGACGTCTGATGAAATGCTCTGGAAGCATTTCATCCCCAAATAAGATGTCTGAAAAATGGATCAGACGTCTGAAAATGGGTTCTGTCCCAATTTCGCCTTCTTCACCTTTTCTCTTATAACTTCCACCTCCGAACTCCGATTTGCGAACCGTTTCCTCCGTTACGAAGCTACTTCCGACCTCTACAAATTTGCATATAGTGTCGTCAAAATTTAACATATCCTACCATAAACTGTTATGCCAAGGTTATGATCCATGCAGCAGCTATGAGCAATAAGTTTATTAGTCAAGGCTGGTAGCATATAGTTAAGCTTAGTTTCAACAATACAAATAAGTTGTTTTTTCCTCTATGGATCAAATTTATTATCTCCACTTGCTTTGATAAGAGGTGAGCCCCTCTAAAGTTCCAGTAACAGATCTTATCTATCATCCAAAACCAAGGCATTAGATTTGACTTTTTATGACCTTGTAGACGGGGGGAGTAACTTTGGAAGGAACAGTAAGGGGACTCTTAGCAGGAATCGCTCTGTCTTTATCAAATTGAACACTATTGTCCATGTCATTTGTATCAAGATTAATGTCTTTTGGAATGATATTAACTTGTACAGTTGTAGAGTGAATATTTGAGCTACTGGAATTAGCGATACTTTCATTATTCTTCTATATAGATAAGTCAATATTAAGTATACTACTTCTCTGACTGTCTTTATTATACTCAGTGACATCGGAAAAATCATGAATAAGGTTAATAGACTGCTTACTTTTGACTTCATTAACATCTTAATGATCACTCTCTACTTCCACTATATTAGGACTATCATGGACCATATCATCACTTAATTCATTAATAACAGCCAAGATATCAAAAGAATTTTTTCTTCAATTATAATTCATGTATTCTTTTTGTTGTCTAATATCTTCCTACTATGTTTCACTTCCACCCATTTACTATTTTGACTTACTCCCAAAATAATGCATAAGCTTACCATTAATGACATCCTTCTCTTTCCTATCACTTTGGGTGATCACCTAAGACATCACCTTAACTTTAGCACTCTTAATTGTGTTGAATTTGTACGCATTATTCGTATGTCGAAATACCTTACAGGTAGTACATATGTTTGGTTTCCAGGAATATGAGACATCTACCAATACACTTTTCTTTGAGATGGGATCAATAACAACTTCTATTGAGTTTGGCAACATTCTATTAGGAGAAACATTGACCAGAATTCTAGCATACGCAAACCTTTCTTTTCTATCCGTAGATTTATCGAAACAAATAAGATTACATATGTCACTACATATTCAATTTATATCTATAAAAGACCAGTAAATGGATTGGATATTGGATAGCCTAACCCCCACTAGAATAGATAGAATGTTGACTTGAGGATCAATTATATTAGCATCCTATTCAGTAATTATGAATATCTCTCCTTTAATCACCACCGGATTAGAGTCCAACACTATAATCTTATCTTCTTCATTAGAGAAATCAAAATAAAATGAGTGATAATCATATTTCATTCCAACATTTCCTTTTGCTATCCACCATTTTTTCAAATGAGACAACACATTAGATAATGATAAGTTTTTATCTAATGAAAACCCTACCAGATGATTTTTCCAATAATGGGTTCCTTTAGTAAAAACTTCCTCGTAAGGAAGTAAAGCTTTGCCAAGTCTTTTTAACTCTAATGTTCTAGGAACATAATATCCTATATTCTTCGACTTTGACTTGAACAGAGATGACCAGATAGATTTTCCTTGCTTCATCGAAGCAGTAGAAACAGTGGGGGAAGGGATACTTATAGAGGAGGGAGGAACTAGGGAAGAATAAACAAGTAGGGAGGGGCATGTAGAGGAAGCTTTTTGCAGGGGGGAGAGAGAGGAGCAATAGGATGGCTCCGAAGAGACAGCGGCAACATAGGAACTAGTCGGTAAGGTTAGGTCAGGAGGATGCACTGGGGATAGGACATGAGTGGGATCCAGCATTAACAACCATTTAAAATACTTACTCGAGATTTTGAACCCTTAATAAATAGGGTTTTCACACTTTCATTAGAATTTCTATTCCACTACTTAAATTCAAATTTCAGAATATTTATACAACCAAATGATCCAAATTTTGGTATCTTTATTTTTATAAATAAACATAAATTTGGATCATAGAACGATTTAAATTAAGATGCGTGTTTATTAAGTTGAATTTATTAATATATATGAAAAAAGTACATCAAACTAACATCCACTTTATTGTCCACCACCACCTCTACTACTTTCCTAAGCATATGGAGTCTATTTATTGCTTTAAGTATCTATTTGGGCTTGCATTCATATTTTATATTTGATCCTTCATTTCACCATCAAATACACTAGATGATGCGTTCTTAATGTTATATTGATGTGCACGTAAAAATGTATATTTTTACTCACACTCTTAATCTCATTTTAGTAAAATAAATGTCATAATTGGGTGTTTTTACACTTTTAAAACCAAATTTCAAAAACGCTTTCAAGTCATCATTCATGCATCTACATGGGGATAAAACGGTAATTTTCTTGTGTGAATTAAATTGGAAAAAATACTAGCATGTCTTAATTTTTTTTTTTAGGAATTTGGATTCAACTTGAAAGTGGCTTCATGGAAATATGCATATACAAGTATTGGAAGTCAAAGAAATGAAGAAATAAAAGAATTTGTGTAATCATGGAGGACCCCACCTACCCACTAACAGTGAATCACAATTAAGAGCTAATGCACATGTTAGTGAGGATTAAAAGCACATATATATTTAATGGAGGATTAATTTCATGCTAATGATAACTTAGACGCTACACTACCTTAAGGGTATTTTAGGGAGTTCCCTAAAAATGGATTAGGATTTTAGTCATGTGTAATAACCCTCTTATGTTCGTGTAATGGAGTTTCTTTTATCTTCTCATCATATTATGCAAGTTGTAGCGACAAAATTAATGAGAAATAAAATGGCTTCTTAAGCCTCTTCTTCTTTATCTACATGCTTTTATTTAATTTTCATGCTTACTTTTACTTACACGCTCTCTTCTATTTCATGTTAGTAGATTAGCTCTCTTTTCATTGCAATTAGTTTGGACTTAATTTATGCAAGTAGTTTAGCTTTCTTTTCTTTTAATTAGCTCTTACTTTCCTTGATTTTTAATGTTGCAATCTACATGTGTTGAAATGATAAAAAAAAGAAGCTAAACCCCTTCAATTTAGGTGTAATGAAGTCTCTTAAATCATGTAGATTCAACACATTTGCTGATTTATGATCTCTTTTTATGCTTCATGGATAGTTAGATGTTGATGTAAGTTTATTAGAGAATTTGATAGCCTATGTTGTTTATTACAAATAGGCTATTCTTATTCAAATATAAACACAATTTACATTAACATCTAATTAAGTGATTTTGATCATGGAATTAAAATAGAATCGAAATTTGATGATCAACGTTACTAATTAAAAAGAAATAGTAAATAGATCCTGCCTAAAATAGATTTCGTTTTAGTTCCATATTCATGACATTTAATAGTTGGTTTTAGTTGTTGTATTCAAGTTTGGTGGTTTAAGTTATGTTAATTAATAACATAAATAGACCATACTTATAATATACATCACTAATTCTAATTAGATTAAAATGAGAGATCATAGATTGATTGTGTTGATTTATGTGAGAGTATGAGAGTGGATTTACCTCTAAATTATCTTCTAATCTCATATTTTTATCACTTTTATCTGTAGTTAATTTTTTCATTTCTTTTTAGTTTAAACAATCTCAAACTCTTTGGGTTATGCAACGACCTAATATTTTCAACCATTCGCATCCGCACATGTCGGACTTGAATTGCTCAAAATATCAGATTGTTAATTGAAATTTGGCAAAACTTAACATCTACAGTAAATAAATCAATCACAGAATCACAGATACAGAGTAGTACAATGATACGCATCGGAATAAATGAATAGTAGTTCATGAAGCTGCTATATAAACAAAGTTAGAAATAAAATACATCAGAAAATCCCAGATGCAGTGAAGTCTCCAGTATGGGCAGATGACTTCTCTGAACCAATCGACTGGATGACTGAAAGGATAGATAGCTGGATCTTCAAGCAAAGCTCCAACTTCGAAGATGAGTCTCAAATGATCTATCACTCAGTCTGACCCGAGCGTAAAGCAAAACACAAAACACTCGAGTCAGGATTAACATTCTTATATCTATAAATCCAACTCAAGTGAAATATCAACTGAAATATAATTAACTTAGAGGATGTTTGGGATACCCATCCTCTAAGGATCCAAGGAACTATCTACAGGGTAGAAATATACACTATAACACCGTGGTCATTTCAATTTTAATTATATTTCAAAACTAAAATATTATTTTCATTTCAAATATCTCTATTTTCCAAATTAGTATATATATATCCAATAATTCATGAAGTAAACTATTTTTATTTCCTCAAACTTCACAAATCGCTTCAAAAATCAACTCGACCTTCCCGTTCAAATTTAATTAAATCAAAATTTATCAATTTCCATTCCAATTAATTTCTGACTAAACTAATTCAAAATTTTATCTATTTTAAATACGGATTTGAACCATAAAATAAACCATTTAAATTTCAATATAATTTGAAGTTAATATAGTTCGGAGCTTTAAATATTCAACATTTCAAAGACTAAACTTTGATAGTTGCATTTATCTCCCAACTTGACTTCACTATTATTTAGTTTTGAAATATTCACTTAATAAATTCAATATTCTTTATATGACCTTAAATTTACATTTTCTATATATTACCTTCGATTTCTTTAGACATGAATCATCCATTAAATTTCTTAAATAAAAATAGTTATAGGATCATATGTTAAAGTTTCGAATTTAATAGTTTCAAATTGGTTTAACTAAATAAAATCCTTAATTAATGACAAATTCAAATAAGTCTCAAATATATCTTCAAACCTTAGCTTATAAAATTTATTCCACAAATCTATTTCAGAAATACAAATTTAATAAATCCTTAAACATATTTCATATTAATAAAATCAATCTTAATTAAATTATCTTAATATTAAATCTATATATAAAATAACTTTTATATATAATACTTTAAATCAATATTCATTAAAACCATATATTTCTTTTCAAGGCCATAGAAATTATTTTCAAAACATTCATATAGACCACGGCGTCGATGTAAAATTTTCTATTCTATGTACAAGGGATATGGATATTTATCATTTCAATCCGTAAGTTAAATATATACGGGTGGATAACATTTCAACCCGTAATCCCAAATTCAATTCAAATGAAAATCGCTTGGGTTTATTTCAACCCATAACGAAGTTCTCCTATTCTAAAATCCGTTCGGGTATATATTATTTGAACCCATAGTGATTTCTATACAAACAGGGAACTTGCAGAGTGATAACAGATATGAAAATAATAATAACAACAGGCATATATCATCAAAAATAAATATAAACAATAGGATATGGTGTCTTATCCCATAAGTGAACAGTTACAAATAATAGCATATATAACAATTTAAATAACTACAACATCATATTTCAATTGTCATTTCAATTTAATCAAATTTAACAAATAAAAGAATGTTAATCGCGAGTGATTGCTCACCTTTCGAGGCTAGAGAATACAGAAGATGACATGGATACGCACACTGATACGGACACTGAAATTTGAATTGTAAATTCGAGCACGAATTTCAAAGCAAAGTAGGATTGGCACGAATTGGACGAACGAGGCTGATAATCAAGAATTTATGAATTGAATCAGAATCAGTCTGATATATACAGAAATTTTTGCTATTTTAATAAAAATCAAAATTGCATCCCTAAGAAAAATTTAAAGTCGAAACTATGTATATAATCTAAGACCCAAACCATTTTAATTTTTACACATAGATCAAAATTTCTATTTACAAATCTAAGACCCAAACCACCTCATACGACCTATGTATATAATATCATTAAGATTTATATTTTAAAATAAGATTAATATATAAAACTTCAACAAATCACACTTTTCAAATCTCATTTATAAACTACTATACACATATGGTACAAAATCCACTGCACAATACAATTATAAATTTTAAACACTTTACCTATATATATAAACTAATATATAACTACCCATACATAAACAGTAAAGCCTATACACGGACTTATATAAAATTTTAGATAACAGACGTACGAATTACTTATATAACTTATATTATAACTTATTTTATAAATATATATAATATAGTTACATGTGCAAACCGAAAGTATAAGTTAGAATGTAAACTTTATACAATGTATATAAATAGCAACTAATATAACTTCAAATTTATTTTTTATTTTTTTTGCGAAAGCAACTGGTCTACACTAAAACACATATACACCCTTAACTTTTATGCAAACATGCATGCCAACTGAAATGAAAACTTATATATTAGAAAACTAACTCCATACATAAGTGCATGCAAAGTATATAGATATATATATAAGGCCATAAAGATATATCTATAATTATTATAACTTTATATAAATATATGTCATATACGAACTTAGGAAAATAAACAACTTCAAAAATCCTATACAACTTCCATAATAATAAGATGTAAATTGACCTTCAATAAAAGTTATAAACCTATTTATTATAAAACTATATATATATAAAATAACGGATTTACAAAACTTATAAAATAAATCATACAATATGATGTAAAATATACATATATGGACTCAATGTTAAAACAAAAATGAATATAAATCTACTTGCCAAATATGCAGACTCTATTTGCAGATCCAACACAACTCACATATTAAATATGCATACACTTCTAGAAACAAAACAAACTTTTCAAAAGAAATGGAAACCACGTTTGGTATATATATGTATTCAAATCCAACAACTTTATATAAACCACTATATGTATGCATCTTATATTTTTATACCACTATCAATATATCATACTATACTCCACATAAACAAATATGCGTACCAACTTTGAATGCTAGAATATGCATCAACAGCACGTACAGGGGACGTGTATTGATAAAATCATCCATATCATAGCTAAATATAAAACTATATGTAATATATATATAAATAACACTTGCAAATATAAACATAACTTACCTATGCCTGGTTATGCGAACAGTAGAGGAAACAGGGGAGGGTCGCTGCGTCTTCGATGGATATTGCGCAAGGGGAAGAGTGGGTTCGGTAGAGGAGCGGAGTTTGGAAAAGGTGAAGGAAAGGCCGAAATTTGTAGTGCCAGGCAAGTTTATATAGAAGAGGAAGAAACAATAGAGAGGGAAAGAAGAGAAATCTGGGAAGAAGCAATAAAAAAGAGAAGAAAATACGAACAGAAGTAAATGGAAACGACTAAATAAAAGTAACCAAAGAATAGCATAATCACGTTCTATGATTCAGTGAAAGATTTAAGGCAAAATATTCACGTTGATTCAGGAAAATAATCCAAGCAAATAAATGGTAGCACGTTTCAAATTTGAACGGAAGTAAAGAGAAAAGTCACAATTCCGGAAAAATATCAAAGTAACAGCTGCACATTTATTCAAGAGCTATTAAAGCAATTTTTAAATTGTGAAGGCAACGTTACTCTGCGGTATATTTTTAAAATAAGAATGCTGAACGAAAATCAAAAGTCAAATATGGTGTGGTGTAAATGGCAAGAGTCACGTTGATTACTGAATAAAATAAAACGAATAACCATTTTTTTTTAGACGGTGGAAAAATGAAGAAATAAAAGGTCACGGAAAGTAGGAATGAATATATTAGAAAAGTAACGATTCTAGTAGCAACGGTCATCTTAGATTAAGTTGAAAAAATTATAATAAATTATTACCGTGGCTATGGTTCAATTTTTTTTGAAAGCAAGGAAACCAAAAGGTCACAATTAAAGGTAAGCTTTAAATTTTTAATAAATACAAAACGTATCTAAGTTTATACGTTTATAACTTTCCAGCTGTAGTGTATATATATAATGAACGGTCATAATGAAAGAAGTGGAAACAGTAAGCGTAGGAAAGGAAATGTTAGAAAAATAAAATTTTCACCATAAAATATACTTTCTTAATTTTTGATGAAAATTTATCATTTGCCACATTTAACTATACGTAATCCAAATGTAAGATTTTATTTTAAAATATTATTATTTAAAATTTCTCAAAAATCAAATTAAATATGCTAAATAAAACCATTAAAAATTAACAAAATTTTATGGGTCGTTACAGGTTAATTTGATTTGGTAGAATTTAAAACTAATTCAATTCCCTACGGATCGATCCGTACTCGCATACGTACTATAATTATATATCGTGCGCTTGCGATTATTTTATTACATTTTTCGGTGATTTTCTAACCGATAGGAAATTCGTCGTTAAACAAGTTTTTGGCGCCATTGCCGGGGATTTGTAATTTAATTTTAATTTTACTCTTCGATTTTTTATTTCATGTGTACTCATTTTTTATTTTGTTCTTCTTATAAGAAAATCATATTTGTGGTACATTTTTTTGTTTTGTTTTCAATTATTTGACTTAGTTGTTTTTGGTTTATTTTGTTTTATTTCGTTTTATTTGCATTGTTCCAAAAAAAGGATTACACACTTGCATACTCATTGCATTTAATTCTACACTTCATTGCATTTCATATTTCAACAAGTTCTATTATATTTTTGTGCATATGTAAAAAAAAACAAGGACTGTTCACTTGTGCATTTTTGTGCACTTTGCATTTCTTTGCACTACTGCAATTCCACCATCCCTCTGCCTTATCACTCAGTCACCACTACATCATCCATTTCTGCCTGTTACCATTACCTGAGCACAACCCAATCATATACTAGCATACTCCCTGCCTCAACCAACCATCACAGCAAGCACTACCTTCTGCAAACTTCCTTCCCTCGCTTCACCTAAACTACTGCATTTCAGCCAACTTCTTTACCACCTTCCCTTGCATATCCATATACATTGCACATCCATAATATAAAAACTGAAACCATCCACAATCTACACTGCACATCTACTTCAATCAACAGCCACTATCCTCCTCCTCCTACCAAATTCATCATCAACTTACTGCCTCACACCTCTGCACACACAGTGCATCACCATCCTTTTCTACACGCTTCCATCTCCACCTCACTAAACTTCTGCTACCATACACCCCAATATCCATCCTCCCACAAAAACATCATCTAAGCATCACTCTGATGCGGTTGGCTACAGCAAAGAGCAGAAATAAGAAGAAATAAGAAAAAAATTGAATTAAGAGAGGAAGACGAAGACAGGTAAGAAATTTTGAAATACTTTCTTCATATCCTTTCCCTTCTATTCTCGTACATTTATAACAAGATTCTAACAAACTTTGCCAGCTGGCAGACTCTATACCCTAGTAACAACCTGGTGCATAGCCTTGCATCCATTTAAAACAGAAATTCATAAAAAAAATAAAATAAAAAGCTAAAAGTAGCACGTTCTTGTAACCGAATTGCTGTAGTGCATGTGCTCACTATTTTCTTTCATTCCAGGTACCTCCTTGGTATGTTTATCCTTCTTTTGGGCCTTGTGCATGTTTCCCTTGGAGTATCAGTAGTGTCAGTAGTATCAGCCATATCACCACCTACCGCTTCAAGATCAACCTTGCCCTCAAAGTTGGTTGGATTGGTGTCTGATGGAAGGCTTCGTTGTTCGGTGAGGTCTGGTTTAGGGCATAATTTGAGTAGTGACACATGGAAAACTGGGTGAATGCGTGATTCTGGAGGCAGGTTGAGTTTATAAGCTACTGGGCCGATACGCTCGATGATTTGAAATGGACCAAAATATTTTTTTGAAAGCTTATTGTAGTTGTTTCGGACCAAAGTCTGATGGTGTGCCTGCAATTTAGCGAATACCCATGAGTCAACGTCGAATTCTTTATCAGTACGCCGCTGGTCTGCCTGATTCTTCATTCTGGACTGAGCTCTTTGTAGGTTATTCTTAATGAGCTGAAGTAATTGGTCGCGTGAAGCAGCCCAGGCCGTTAAGTCTGGCAACTGGTTGGTGCTGGTGATGTAATTAGAGATTACCGGAGGGGGTCGACCATACACCACATGAAAAGGTGACATACATAAAGTTGTATGCTTAGTGGTATTGTACCACCATTCAGCCCACGGCAGGCACTTCACCCACCTGTTTGGAACATCACCTACGACAGCCCGAAGATATGTTTCTAAACATTGATTGAGTACTTCAGACCGGCCATCCGTTTGTGGATGGTAAGCGCTGCTCATCTTTAGCTTGGTACCGTGGAGGCGAAATAATTCCTTCCAGAATAGGCTGGTGAACAGGGGGTCACGGTCAGAGACGATTGAACGGGGAAATCCGTGTAAGCGGACATATTCCTGTAGGAAGTGGGAGGCTAGTTGTGAGGCAGAAACGGATGGAGGTAGCGCACAGAAGTGGGCGTATTTGGAGAGACGATCGACAATCACCCAAATCGTTGTTTTGCCTCCGGATGGTGGTAGATGCGTGATGAAGTCCATTGCAATATCGTTCCAGATTTAGTCGGGTATTGGCAATGGCTGAAGAAGTCTTTTGTACGGTTTGTTGTCCGTTTTAGTCTGGAGGCAAGTGTTGCAGTTGTTGACTAAGTTTTTGACTGTCAGAGCTAACTTTGGCCAATAAAAGTTGCTGGCGACTCTAGCAACAGTTGCTTTGATGCCGGAATGTCTGCCAATTTTGGATGAGTGCAGTTCCGTAATTATATTGTTGCGGAGTTCATCATTCGATGGGATATAAAGCCTGTTTTTCCAAAACAGCAAATCATTTCTCAATTGAAATTTAGGGTTCTGGCAAGTACCTGAGCGCAGCTGTGAGACGATGGCTTGTGCTTCCGGGTCGTCGCGTAAGGCGGTTTTGATATCTGCTAAGACTGGAAATGTGGGGCCGGAGACTGCATTCATCGAAGCTTCAGTTGTGAATCTGGAAAGGCCGTCAGCGACGACGTTGAGCTTCCCTGGTTTGTAGTGAATGGTGAAATCAAAGCCCAGAAGCTTTGTCAGCCATTTTTGCTGTTCTGGAGTTTGAATTGATTGTGACGTGAGTTGACGCAGACTCTGATGATCTGTGTAGATCTGGAATGGCCTACCGAGTAAATAATGACGCCATTTTTTTTATCGAGGAAGTAATAGCGAACATTTCACGAGAGTAAGAAGAAGATTTCTGAAGGTGTTGAGGAAGTTTAAGACTGAAGAAAGAAATTGGGTGCTCATCTTGAGCAAGTACTGCTCCTATAGCTGTAGCCGAGGCATCGACAGTGATAGTGAAGGGACGAGTGAAATCAGGTAGGGATAATATTGGGGTTTGGGTAACCGCATTTTTGAGGGAGATGAAGGCTTGTTGGGCTAATGGGCTCCAAGAGAATTTGTCTTTCTTAAGTAAATCTGTTAACGGGCTTGCAATTTGGGCATAGTGTTTAATAAAGCGACGGTAATAGCCCGTAAGCCCCAAAAATCCTCTAATGGCTGTAACCGATGTTGGTGGAGGCCACTTAACCATAACATTAATTTTCGAAGGGTCTACGCTTACCCCTTGACTTGAAATTATATGTCCAAGGTACGACAATTCAGTTAAACCAAAACTGCACTTGGCCAAATTGGCAAAAAAATTATGTGTATCCAGTATGTGCAATGTTGTTTGCAGATGGTCCAAATGTGCGATCCAAGTGGAGCTGTAAACTAGTATATCATCGAAAAATACTAAGATGAATTTTCGCAAGTGAGGGCGGAAAATGGTATTCATGGTAGCTTGAAATGTGGAAGGCGCATTCGTTAATCCGAATGGCATTACTAGAAATTCATAATGGCCTTCGTGTGTTCGAAACGCCGTTTTTGGAATATCGGGAGGATGAACTCTAATTTGGAAATAGCCACTTCGAAGGTCTAGTTTGGAGAAAAATTTGGCACCATAGAGTTCATCTAATAATTCGTCCACGGTTGGTATTGGAAAACGGTCTTTAACCGTAATCGTGTTGAGTGCTCTATAGTCCACACAAAATCTCCATGAACCATCTTTTTTTTTGACCAAAAGAACCGGTGACGAGAATGTGCTAGTGGATGGTTGGATAAGTTTTGATTGGAGCATTTCTTGGATTTGACGTTCGATTTCATTTTTTTGAAAGTGTGGGTATCTGTACGGCTTTGTGTTGATCGGTTTTGAATTGGGGATAAGGTTAATGTGGTGATTAAGTGTACGGGTTGGTGGTAGGCTAGTGGTCTTTTAGAATAGGCGATCGAAGGAGGATAATAGTTTTTTTAGTTGTGGGTCGTTATTGGGTTGGGCTTGTGACTCTTGTACGGTTTGAAGAGGCTGGATTTGTAGGTAGAGAAAATTGGAAATAGAGGATGTACTTTCCATTCGTTTAAGATGTTGCAAGGAAATGAGCGAAGGTGGACTTATTGGGCCTAGCCCAGTCAAGCAAACAGTCTGGTTGTTGAAAGTAAAGCCCATAGTGAGTTTTTTATGGTCCATTGTTACCGGTCCAAGCTGCTCTAACCATTGAATTCCACAGACTGCATCCGAACCGACTGTTTCTAATAAATGGAAATCGATCAAGAAATCATACCCCTGGATATCCACTTGAACTTGCGAGCAGAAGCCATCGCTTCTCAATTTTTCTCCGTTTTCGACCGTCGCGACAAAAGAGCTGCCTGCGGTTGTTTTCAAGCCCAAGAATCTTGCGGTTTTCGGATGGATATAGTTGTGAGTAGATCCTGTATCCACCAAAATCGAAATTGGATTTCCATATATAGAAGCTGGAAGTCGAAGTGCACGTGGATGGGAAGAGCCAGTGAGGGCATGGAAGGATATTTCTTGAGGATGGTCTAAGGTAGGATCTGGGTCGGTTGTAGTGTCGGCGATGGGTATTTGGTCATTGATTGGTGGTGCGTCATCTGAATGTAATTCTGGAAGTATCATCAGTATATGAGTGGGCTTACAACGATGACCAAATTGATATTTCTCGTCGCAATTAAAGCATAATCCCTGTTGTTTACGAATATTCATTTCAGTGGGAGAAAGTTGCTTGATTGGGACATTTGGTTTGGTCGTGGGTGTGTTAGGTGTTTGAGGTAATGCTTGAATGGATTGCGAGTTGTTAAATGGTTTCTGGGTAGGGAACTGGGTCTTGTGAGATGAAAAACGAGGTGAATCAGCATGTTTTCATTCGATTAACTTTGCTATATCAATTGCCTCTGAGATGTTGGATGGCTTTAGCAAGAGTAGGTCATTTTGAATGTGGGGCTTAAGGCCAGGGATGAAGCACTGCAGAATGGAATCATTTGATAATGTGGTGATTCGATTGCAAAGGATTTCGAAGGTGGATTGGTAGTTGTCGACAGTGGAGAGTTACTTAAGCTTGAATAGTGTAGCTTGCGGGTTAAGGAAAGCGGGGGGTCCAAACCGCTGCTCGATGGACCGTGCCAATGCCGGCCAAGATGTGAGATGTTTATTTCGATGCATCCACTGAAACCATGACAGCGCTTGACCCTGCATGTGGAAGCTTGCTAGATCAACACGCTGGTCTTCTGGAGCAGCATAATACGCAAAAAAATGGTTAGCCTGAAAAATCCAATCATGTGGATTTGAGCCATCGAATTGAGATAGGGAGCATTTGGGTGTTCGAGTTGATGTTGGTGTAGAGAGTATTGGAGGTTGTCGGTTCATGGTTGGTGGTTGGTAAGTGGCTGAAGTTTGATGTGTTGGTGAGGTTGGAGGTTGTAGATCTAATTTCCTGTCATGTCTGATATTGCTTTGGTGAGATCTTGGAGTGTGGCTTTAATATCAATAATGTCTGTGTGTTGGTTTTCAAGCATGGATCCGTGGCTGGATTGGGTATGTTGGATGTCTGCAATGGTTTCTTGTTGCGCGGAAATTTGTTGGAGGGCATCATCCACTTTGGTCATGGTGGTAGAGTGGTTTGGATGTTAGGGAAGGAGGATTGAGGTCGAGAATGAAAGCACCATATTGATGCGGTTGGCTACAACAAAGAGCAGAAAGAAGAAGAAATAAGAAAAAAATTGAATTAAGAGAGGAAGACGAAGACAGGTAAGAAATTTTGAAATACTTTCTTCATATCCTTTCCCTTCTATTCTCGTACATTTATAACAAGATTCTAACAAACTTTGCCAGCTGGCAGACTCTATACCCTAGTAACAACCTGGTGCATAGCCTTGCATCCATTTAAAACAGAAATTCATAAAAAAAATAAAATAAAAAGCTAAAAGCAGCACGTTCTTGTAACCGAATTGCTGTAGTGCATGTGCTCACTATTTTCTTTCATTCCAGGTACCTCCTTGGTATGTTTATCCTTCTTTTGGGCCTTGTGCATGTTTCCCTTGGAGTATCAGTAGTGTCAGTAGTATCAGCCATATCACACTCCCTCCGCCAAACCTCTACAACTACACTTCATCATTCACTTCCACCCTATCCAACAACTTCAATACCAAATACTGCCTTCACACCTCCTTTGCTTGCACATATCCTCCTCCGCTGCTTCATCTAACCTCACATGCCCCTCCTCTCCACTGCTTCTACTATCCACTGCTGCCAAAACAATCCTATCCTCCTATCACTTCTGCCAACAAACCATCACAACCAACCTACTACATTCCTGTTCTATCACTTCTGTGCACATACAGCTGTGCATACTTGCCTCTATCAACAAACTTACCTAACTCATCCACCACTTTCCTCTGCCAATCAACTACAATCACTACATCACCGAAAAGCATACATTTCAACAACTTCCCACAGTCATTTGCTTTAAAGTCACCGTGCATTTTCTGTGCACTACTGCTTGCAACATCCACCTAAAATCACCCCTGACACGAACTGTGCGAACTATTAACTTCACTGCTTACCTCAGAACTGCCGCCATCAACCCTCCTCTGCAATGAGACATTACATTTCTAACCCACCTCTTCCACTGCATCTCCAGTGCATTTACAGTGCATCTCTGTGCACACAATCTCCTCCAGCATATCACTACCAACTTCCTCAAACAACCAGCACTGAAACTATCACTTTTCTCCTCTACAATACCTACTGCCTTCCTCATCACAACCTCACTCCCCCTCTTACACACTTCTGCACCACTGCTTCATCAGTTGCAACCTGCCATCACCACAAATCTGCTTGCACGCAAGAAACCAACCCTGAACCATCTTCACGTTATCCAATGATCATCACACTATCTCCACAACTCCTCCTCAATCATCAGTCTTCAATGACCTACCTCCATAGTCGACAATCACTACTCTTCAAACACCTGACTCAAACCATCAGCAACCTCACCCAATCGCTACTTCACAAATCATGATTCTAAACCCAAAACCCAACCTCTGCCGAGTTCACAACTAACATCCACAAAAATCCAATCATTAACGTCTACAACCTAATTGCATCGCAATCACAAAATCGAATGCCTCAACAAACTAATCGCATCGTAATCGATGTTTTCGAATTCTGTGTTTTCGAAATTGCAATTTTGGAGTGTGATGTTTGGAATTCGAAATTGTGAATTCTGTAATTTTATATTTTGGGAAAATATTGGAGTTGTGTTTTGGGCGGGGCTTGTTCGCAAGCTGTGTTGTAAAAAAAAAAAAGGAAACAAAGGAGAAAGAAAAGAAGAAAAAAAGAAGAAGAAAAAAACATATTATCCTGTTTAAAATTTTCAGATTTGCATGTTGCAAAAGCATACAAGGAAAGGAATTGCTGCTAAATACCGCTCAATTAGCTTTCTTATAAAAAATCATTTCTTTGAAAAATAAAAAAATAAATTGCTAATAATTCTGCACGCTCTAGTATCGTGCTCTTATCACTTATTTTTAGTTTCATTGCATTGTTGGTTGCTTGCGTTATAAAATTTTCGAAAAAATAAAATGAAAATTGATTTGTAGTTACATTGCTAAAATCACGTTTAATTTCAGTTTTGCATTCGTCTTGTTTTATTTTATTTTTTAAGGGCAATACCCAAGTCCATATAAGGTGGGAGATTTCATCATCCCTTCTTTGGCCCATAAATTGCATATCATTATAGAATTTATTAATGATAACGATTAAACTTTGGAATTAAGAGAGTTGTGAGCTTACCTAGGGCTTAACTGTATCATGACAAGTTGTTTTTTTTAAACAATTTATTTTCTTGGTGTCTAGGTTACGACAGAGCAATAATCATATATAAACATTACAATGATTCGTAAATATTATAGTGATTGTTTCTCTGAAGGCACTTAAACCTTCGGCTGCATTGCGACGGTGATTCATGATGCACCGAAAAATCTTGTCCATTACCTGGCTAAGAAATATCTTGTTGGGTTAAGACAAAGTGTGATTATACAATTTTGGGTTAAGAGCTACTAAGGATAGAAAATTTGTAATTAAGTCCTTGCATTCAATTAATTGCATTATTTCTTGCATATTTAAAAAAAGCAATAAAATCCAAAACTAAAAAAATTGTATATTTTACTTAACTTAGTTCTTGTTTAATCCAAAATAAAAAAAAATCATTTTAAAATTTTCCTTTGAAATATTTCAATCAAAATCAAAAATCCAAAAAGAAAACAAGCATTTTACTTGAGTTAGTTTTTTCTAGAAAAACAAAAAAATCTAGAAAAAAATATAATCTTTTCAAAAACTAAAACTAAAAAAATATATAACTTTTTTTCTCACTTTATTTTCTAAACCTTGCTTCATTCTTTTAAAATTGATTCTCACTTCCTTCTCTCCTTGACCTTCTTGTTAGTGCATGAGTATTTGGACTTGTGACACCTCTCTATATCGTTAGACTCGTGACCCATTTACGAATCGTTAAACTTGAACAAATGATCCTCTAACAATGGTGAATGAGAATGCCCCTGGAACTCTCATGGATAGAATATTTCTCGATCGAGTTTCTATTCCTTCTATCACTTTACCCACCCCTAACGGTAACCATTTCGAAATTCATTCAAACCATACTGTAACGCTTTCAAAATTTAGCAATTTTGAACACGATGACCCATACTTTTCTAAACGAAATTCGAATAACTTTGTGCAACCATTAAACTCCAACAACTTTGTGATGATGTAATCAAACTTCGATTAATTCCATTTGCATTTACTGATTACACTGAAAAATGGCTGTATAGCTTACCATCAAACTCGATTAAAACTTTGGAAAGATTTGTTTAATTTTTCTTAGAAAATTATACCCCTTGGAAAAAACAACTAAAATCCTAAACGAAATCTTAAATTTTCATCAATTCAGGGGTGGACCATTCGGAAAATAACTTGAAAGATTTAAAGAGCTTCTAATAAGATGTCTATGCCATGATTTTGAAAAATGAACCCTTTTCTAAATCTTATACGATGGCCTTGAAAATAGCTCACGAACCATGCTTGAACCAAGGCAAATTTCTCGCCCTCCATCACGACGATGCTTGGCAATGTCTTGAAACCCTAGCCAAAAAGTCATCCTAATGGGAGCGTTCTAACGAATAATCAATTTACTCATAATCGAGCACACACTCGATAGGATCATCTTTGGCTTTGGAAGCAAAGATTGACACAAAGATTAATAAATTCGACAACGTTTTCAAATCCAACCAAATGAACCAAGCTTTGCAGCCCATGTGTTACAAATGCAACGATCCGAATCACATAGCCAATCAGTGTCCTAATTCGATCGAACAACTCAATGGTTTCGATAAGGTTAAGAATAAACCGTTTTCTCTAACGTATGATCCGGGTTGAAGAAATTATCCAAATCTTTCATGGAATCAAAATTATCCCAACTCTAGTTTGGTTTGTTCCAATTTTCAAGCATTTCCAAATTATGCTTCAAATCCTCCCTTTCAACCTAATCATTTTCAATAAAATTTTGCGCCTCCATCTCAAAATCAACAGCAACAATTTTTCGCTCCTCAAGACGATAAATGACTGAGTTCACTTGAGAAAGGTATTGAAACTTTGGCTAAGGTAACCACTCAAAGCCTCCAATCAAGCATCAATTTAAAGAATTTGTTAATCTCGTTCATGCAGAATATGAATCAATCTATTGCTAAACTTGAAATACAAATGAGTCAATTACCCACGCCTGTAAGTGAACGTGAACGAGGCACATTCCTAAGTTAGCCAGTTTCGAATGTAAGAAATCAAAACACGAATTCGAATATATCCCATGATGTTCAAGATAGCAATGTGGCCCAAATGAGTGCTATCCTGACTTTGCATTCCGGTAAACAAATTGACAATCAAGTTATTAATCCAAACAATTTACCGAAAACCCCTCTTGGCACTTCTAAAACAACAAATGAATCAGAACAAAACATTGAGCCAAACACTGAGCCAAACACTGAATCAAACTCCAATCTAAATTCTTCTTCTACTCAAGTAGACCTGCTTATTGAGTATTATGTTCCATTTCCATATCGTCTTGGTCCTAATAAACACTCTGAACAAATGGAAACATGTTGAAAATTTTCAAATAAGTGAAAGTAAACATCCCGCATCTTGATATCGTTCAACAAGTCCCAACTAACGCTAAGTTTGTTAATGACTTGTGTACCCAAAAACGAAGCACTCATGTACCGAGAATGTTTTCTTAGCTGTCAGACTTAGCAAAGTCTTGTCCCAATCAATTCCTGTCAAATACAAAAAATTTGGATGTCTGATGATCTCATGCATGATAATAGACAAAACGACTAACAAATGCTTGCTAGATTTGGGTGCAAGTGCCAGTTTGATTCCTTATTCCATTTATCAGCAACTTAGCTTGGGTGAACTAAAACCGACGAAAGTAACTCTTCAATTTGTCGATCGTTCGATAAAGAAACCCGTGGGAGAAATCGAGGATGTACTCATTGAAATTGATCAATTCATATTCCTCATCGATTTCATCGTTTTGGAGACTTAACCCACGAATAATCCAATGATTCAAATTCCATTGATTTTAGGCTGACCTTTATTGGCTGCTTCAAATGTTCTCACCATTTGTCGAAACGGTTCGATGAAAATTTCTTTTGTAAACATGACTTTGAGTCTTAAAATTTTCAATCTTGAAAATCAATCGAATGAACCACATGACTAAACGTTGGAAGTTTGCTCCATTCAAGAAAATTTCGATAACGAAACAGTTAACCTTAACAACGAAAGCGAGACCATATTTGAACAACTGTCTCAGGATGAACCTAACGAAATTGAAATTGCGCTTCCTTTTGAAACCTTTAATGTTGAATCTAAACTTCAACCAAATTCGTTGATGTAGCAACCTCCGAGGTTGGACCTCAAACGCCTTCCCGATCACCTTAAGTATGCATACTTAGGTGACAACGAAACATTTCCCGTCATAATCTCTTCAACTCTCTTTCTTGATCAAGAAACTTCCTTACTTTCAATTATGTCAGAAAACAAAGAAGTAATTGTATGGTTTATCATCAAAATAAAGGGAATTAGTCCCACTCTTGTTCAAAATCATATCCATTGAATTGATGATGCCAAGCCTGTTCGTGACGCGCTATGAAGGCTTAACCCAAAATGAAGGACGTGCTTCGAGATGAAATTCTTAAACTCCTTGATAATGGAATCATGTACCCAATATCTAATAGTTCGTAGGTTAGCCCAATTCATTTTGTGCCGAAAAATCTGGACTTACTGTTATCAAGAACGATTCTAACGAACTCATTCCAACTTGTACTCAAACGAGTAGGCTTATTTGCATTGATTGTTGAAAATTAAATGTTGCTACACATAAAGATCACTTTCCTCTTCCTTTCATCGACCAAATGCTTGAATGTTTAGCCGGCTGTGAATTTTGTTGCTTTCTTGATGGTTATTTTAGCTCTAACCAAAATCCAATTACTCTCGAAGATTAAGTGAAAACAACTTTCACGTGTCCCATTGGCACTTTTACGTGTCGACGTATGCCTTTTGGCCTCCGCAATGCTCTTGCTACGTTTCAAAGGTGCACGGTCAACATCTTTTCTGACATAATCGATCGCTTTTTGAAATTATTTATGGACGATTTTTATATCCTTTGAAACTCTTTTCCCAAGTTCTTACACCATCTTGAGTTGGTCCTTAAAGGATGCACGGACAAACAGTTAACATTATATTCGAAAAAATACCATTTTTTGGTCGAACACGGCATTTTTCTTAGGCATTGTTCTTAGGCATGTCATTTCAAACAAAGGCATTGAGGTGGATAAAGTAAAAGTTGATGTATTGTGATTATACCCATTCCTAAATCTATCAAAGACATTCGTTCATTTCTTGGACACGACGGTTTCTATCGACGCTTTATGAAAGACTTCAATAAAATTGCTTGACCCTTGACTAGTCTTCTTGGAAAAGATGTTCCATTTGACTTCAATTCAGATTGTATTTCTGCTTTCGAACGTCTCAAAAACAAACTCATTTATGCTCCCGTCATTTTCTCATTCAATTGGGATCTTCCTTTTGAAATAATGTGCGACGATTCTAACTTCATAGTTGGTGTTGTCTTAGGACAGCGCATCAAAAAAATTCTTCATGTTATCTACAACGCTAGTATAACCCTAAACAATGCTCAACTCAATTACATTACCACTGTAAAAGAGCTTCACGCGGTAGTTTTTGCGCTCGAAAAATTCTGACCTTATTTGATTGGCTCACGCATTACTGTTTACACTGACCATTCCGCTCTTAGATACCATTTTGCTAAAAAGGATGCTAAGTCTTGTTTGATCCTTGGATCCTTTTAGTCCAAGAATTTGACCTTTAGATCAAGGACAAGGATCTGTTAATATCATCACCGATCATCTGTTGCGTCTTCCAAACGCACCATCTTCTTTACCGATCAACAAGAATTTTCCTGATAAGCAACTCCTTTCTGTTTCTGTCGATCCATGGTATGCAGACATAGTGAACTATTTAGTTACTAAGGAATCTCCTTCATTTTGGTCAAAACAAGATAAACATAAATTTCTTTCCCAAGTCAGATTCTTCTATTGAGATGATCCATACTTGTTTAAATACTGTTCCGACCAAATCATTCGACATTGCATTACAGATTGTGAAATTAAGAGTGCTCTTTCGTTTTGTCATGACCAAGCTTCTGGTAGTCGCTTCGGTCGGAAGAAAACTATGGAAAATTTGCTTCAATGTGGTTTTTACTGTCCTATGCTTTTTAAAGATGCATTTGAGTTTTGTAAAACTTGCAATCTTTGCCAAATGTTAGGAAGAATCTCTCGAAGAAATATGATGCCTGTGAACCCCATTCTTACGATGAAATGTTTGATGTTTGAGGTATTGACTATATGGCCATTTCTCAGTTCCTTTGGAAATTTGTACATTGTCCTTGCTGTCGATTATGTCTCCAAATGGGTCGAAGCCATCCTGTGTAAAACCAACGACCATAGAATTATTGCGAAATTCCTTAAATAAAACATCTTTTCGAGGTTCGACACACCTCGCGCAATAATAAGAGATAACAGAACCCTTTTTGCAATCGACCATTTGAAACTCTAACAAAGAAATAATCGATAACACATAGGTTATCCAATCTATATTATCTTCAAACTTGTGGTCAAGTTGAAGTTTTAAATCGTCAAATTAGACAAATCTTGAAAAAAACCATTAATAAAAATTGTAAAGATTGGTCTCAAAAATTAATGGATGCACTTTGGGCTTACCGTACCGCTTTTGAAACATACCTTAGAATGTCCCCATTTCATTTAGGTAATGGGAAAGTGTGCCATTTAATAGTTGAAATCAAACCCAAAGCATTGTAGGCAGTGAAGCACGTAAAATTTAAGTTTGAAAAAGCTGGTGAAAACAGAAAATTACAAACCAACAAATTAAACATATTAGGAACGACACGTATGAAAACAAAATAATTTACAAAGGAAGAAAAAATAGTTTCTCATGACAAGTCTATTCCAAGGAAAACATTTTCATCAAACCAAAAAAGTTCTTTTGTATGACTTTAGACTTTACTTATTTCCTGGGAAATTAAAATCAAGATGGACAGGACCATACATCATGTGTACTATTTTTCCATATGGTGGCATAAAAAGAGAAAACCCCAGGGTTGGAACAATTTTCAAAGTCAGTGGTCATTGTTCAAAAACTTACTTGGGATTGCCAAGCAATCGAGAGGAGGAGCTCATGATTCTTCATGAGCCATACTACATCTAGTAAGAAATGTTAACCCTCTCTTGTAAATATGTACATATTGTTTCCCTGCTACACTCATTATATCATGCATTAACTATGGAAACACAGTCAAAATTAAGTGTGTGGGCAATCTCATATTCATTTTCGATTTTTATTGGTTTATTTTTTTGCATTTCTTTCCAAAACTTAAATAATAATAAAAAACAAAAAAAGTCTCAAAATATTTTTTTTAGCATATTGATTACTTTTGAAGAAACACTATAGGATAAGTATATGTTTTTGGTTATTAGACTGAAATTTTTGAAAATTTATTTGTCTAAATAAAGATAAAAATAAAGTTTGATTACAAGTAACTATGGTTTAACTAGTATATAGGAAGTTTCATGGGAGTTAATTATGAATTATATCCTAATTGTAATCTTCGTTTAAAAGAGTGGTTGATTTAAAGTAAAGCCGATACCATTTTTAATCTTCTAAGTTAAGTGGTGCTAAGATATGTTGCAAAACTCTCTCTTCTAATATATATATATATATATATATATATATATAGCATAAAAAATGTTTTTTGTGAAAATAACAAACATCAAGAGTCATCTTTTCACAAGCAAGTGTGTATACTCGCCACGCTCTGTTCCATTCTCACGTAACCCCGAAAGACAGTGCATGATTGGCATATCTGGTCTTAGTTTATCTTAGTCAGGTGTATGTAAATAATCTTTAATAAGAATAATCACCTAGAGTCATGTGTTCATATGCAAGTTTGTACACTCAACATGCTTTGTACCCTTCTCGTGTAAGTCTGAAAGGTAGTGCACGATCAGTATATGCAGCCTTAGTTTAACCGAGTTAGTTGTGTAAATAACAATAATGTTAATACTTTTTAAAAATAGAGAGAGCAACCAATTGAAATGCAAGCACTATTTTCACTTAGTTGATTCAACTACTTATTCAAAAGAAATAAAAATACCACCTTGAAAAACTTTGATAATCAACTAAGGGACCATTTCATAGTTGCACTATGTTATCAACCGAAATAATTAGCCAAGCTAGAGCTAATTGTGATGATAACTTATTTTTTGTTGGAATTTTTGATGAGTAAAAGGACTTTAATTTTTTGATAATGACCAGAACTTATATTAACTTACTTGTATCAATTTAAAAGTAAATTCTTTATTTGTAAATATTTTCAAAAACTTGCATTCATATCTTTGTAAATAAATCTTACATTTGGGAATTTCTCATGTTGCATTTGGATTTTGTGGGTTGTATCCGCTGAAAACCCTTGTGAGACAACACTCATCCTACTAGGGACACCTAGAGGTTTAACGGCTTGTTGCATACGCTCAATGCAATCGTGCTCCCACTGAAAGTAGATCTAGCTTAGTATTTCTTTATATGAGGATGAATAAAAAGATAAGTGTGGGGGTATTTGATGTGCACATAAAAAAAAATATTTTTACTCACACGCTTAATCTCATTTTAGTAAAATAAATGTCATAATTGGGTGTTTTTACATGTTTAATACCAAATTTCAAAAATGCTTTTAAGTCATCATTCATGCACCTACATGGGGGAAAAATGGTAATTTTCATGTATGAATTAAATTGGAAAAAACTACTTGCATATTTTAGTTTGTTTTATAGTAATTTGGATTCAACTTGGAAGTGACTTCATGGAATATCCATATCCAAGCATTGGAAGTAAAAGAAATAAAGAAGTAAAAGAATTCATTTAATCATGGAGAACCCCACCTACGCACTGACCATGAACCACAAATAAGAGCTTATGCACATGTTAGTGGGGATTAAAAGCACATGTACATTTAATGAAGAAATAATTTCATGCTAATGATAATTTGGAGGCCACACTACCTCAAGAGCATGTTAGGGAATTCTCTAGAAATGGATTAGGGTTTTAGTCATGTATAAATAACCCTCTTATGTTCATGTAATGAAGTTTTTATCTTCTTACCATGTTATCCAAGTTGTAGCCACAAAATTAATGAGAAATAAAATGGGTTCTTAAGCCTCTTCTTCTTTTTCTGCATGATTTTATTTTATTTTAATGCTTACTTTTACTTATATGCTTTCTTCTATTTCATGTTAGTAGATTAGCTTTCTTTTCATTGCAATTAGTTTGGACTTAATTTATGCAAGTAATTTAGTTTTCTTTTCTTTTGATTAGATCTTACTTTGCTTCCTTTTTAATGTTGCAATCTATATGTGTTGAAATGATAACAAAAATGAGAAGCTAAATCCATTCAATTTAAGGTAATGAAGCTCTCTTAAATCATGTAGATTCAACATATTTGCTATTTTATGATCTCTTTTTATGCTTCGTGGATAGTTAGATGTTGATGTAAGTTTATTAGTGAATTAATTAGCCTATATTGTTAATCACAAATAGGCTATTCTTACTCAAATATAAACACAATTACATTAACATCTAACCGAGTGATTTTGATCATGGAATTAAAATAGAATCAAAA
Organism: Allium cepa; assembly: GCA_030765085.1. Lineage (NCBI taxonomy): Eukaryota > Viridiplantae > Streptophyta > Magnoliopsida > Asparagales > Amaryllidaceae > Allium > Allium cepa. Next base: position 1,037,544,746 of record CM060929.1, read on the forward strand.
TTTGATGATTTATGTTACTAATCAAAAAAATATAGTAAATAGATCATACTTAATTTATTTTTTTTAGTTTCATATTCATTTTCATGACATTTATTAAGTGGCTTTAGTCGTTGTATTAAAGTTTGATGGTTTAAGTTATTTTAATAAATAATATAAATAGAACATATTACGATAAATACAACACCAGTTCTACTTATATTATAATGAGAGATCATAGATTGATTATGTGTTGATTTATGTGAGAGTATAAGAGTGAATTTGCCTCTAAATTTTCTCTTAATCTCATATTTTTAATCATTTTTATTTGTAGTTAGTTTTTTATTTTCTTTTTAGTTTAAAAAATCTCAAACTCTTTGGGTTAATTTGATTGATTAGAATCTAAAATTAATTCAATTCCCTATGGATCGATCCGTACTTGCATACGTACTACAATTGTATGTCGTGCGTTTGCGGTTATTTTCATTACATTTTTTGACGATATTCTAACCGACAGAAAATTCGTCGTTAAACACGTATCATACAACTTTGATGTTCGATTTTGGTTGGACTTTAAGCAATGCATTGGCATGAGGAATTAAAACTCTATGTTCTCCTTCTGAGCAAGTAGTTGTTGGCGTTCAGTCTAAACAAAGATGCTCGAAAACATTGTATAGGTAATGTTGGCTCAATTGAGAAAAATCATCATGATAAAGAATGTTAACTTCTCCTTTAAAGTGATAGAACCTTCCAAATCAACTTTAACAACTGGTTGCAAACCAAGTATCGTAGATTGCAAGAGTGAATTCATTCCCAATAATATCCCATACCATCCTTGCAATTATGTCATAACAAAATAAAGTTGTATCCTACAATCTTTGTTCTTTAATAATAGCCATTGCTACCTCATCATACACTAGAATCATTTTTATTATTCATTTAAACTATTACTTTATGCACTTTAAGCATTTTTAAAAAAACGAACACCATTGATTTATTCCACGATAAAAAGGGAATTGGGATGAGGATCGTCAGGAATTACTAGTTTAATCGACCTGTCTGTTGGACTACTCTCCAAGATACTATTTTCATCCTAACATTATTATAGTGCATGATCCAAGAGACATTTGTTTGGCATTCAAAGCCACAATCCACATGTTATCAAGGAAGCTATAAGGCGATTCACTGAAGTCAGCAACTAGAGTCCAGTTAGTCTGATTCTTACTCTTATTAGGTTTTCACGATATTGAATATTGTATTACAAACTATTTCCCCATTGTCAAACTTCTTCTTTCTCTTGCTTTACTTGCCAGACTAAGCTATTGGTTTCCATTTACTTTAGTGGAGGCGAGGGACTTATTTTTTGAATGGTATGAAATGAATGAAGGAAAAAGGTGGTATTTATGGCATCAAAATAGATATAAAATATCTTATATATGCCCACATTTCTCTAGTCCTTTTACTCCTTAATAAAGTATTTACAAGATATACTTCTCGAATGATACAAAAATCGTCTTACATCATATTATGGTAGACCATAAATTATTGTAACATGTTTATAAATTTTAGGCTGAATTAATAATCATTACTTGTTATTTAAATATTTATTTCAACCTAATTAATTATTTAAATCAACTGATAACATTTGTACATCATTTTAATTAATTTTAAATATTTAAACAAATAAACAAAACCACAAATATTAACATAATTTAAATTAGTTTTCTCCATTTTAGTTCATAACATTCATAGATTAATTCAATTAAGCTGAATTAGGAAATATGCTTACTAGTGTTGTTATGTGACTCACTAGTATAAACTCATTCCTTAAAAAAAATTAAACCAATTGAATATCAAAGCCATTGTGGACTTTGTTGAAGCATAGTAGTGGACATAAGTTCAATGTTTTACTAACTATCTAGGTAAAATCCTTAATAGTTTAAGCTTACCATAAGCAGCAATATATTATGCATGTTTTCCCTTCTTCATCACCATATCACTTAAACATCTAGAGCTTGATTAATTGTTAAAACTTTAATAATACCTGTGGTTAATTGTTAAGTACAACATTGAAATCCATGGTCCAATCAGTTAGCATTTATTAATTACTTGATTTGTTTTGGCTAAAACCTTAGCCTTAAGTTGACTGTCAATTATGGTGATATTAATCTTCCATTCGAAGGATACAAATCATCTACTAAATTGTGTTTTGCTTAAAGTAGTTCAACTTGTAGGATTGATTTCACCTTAGAGAGGGGTGAATAGGGTGATACTAATCATAATAAAAATTAATGCGGAAATATATATATATATATATATATATATAATAATTACAGCATAAATAATAGTAGAATGATAAAAGCAGAAGTAGAACAAAACAAATTTATCCAACTTTGGCAAAACCCTACCCACATGCTGCCCCTAAGGTTTCTACTAGAAATTAAGTAGTCAGACGTTTACACACGTAAACTTGTGACACCCGCTAACGAGTAAACTTATCCTATGCTCAAAACCCTGCCACAGCTCAGCAACTGAGTGGCGAATTCTCAAACTACACCACAGTAGTTCATAACTTAGTCCCACGACTAGAAAGAAACACAATTTAAATTTAAAATTACAAAATAAAATAAAAACTATATACAAAAAAACCCTATTATATAAAACTTAAGCCCAAAATAAAATTTGAGATCGGCCCAATTTTAATTATAAGAAGATGTTCTCCCCTCTTTTCTTTTGTGTAAAATGGCTTCAGCCAATCTTTCTTCGTTCCTCTTCCAAACACTAGGGCTTTGTGAAATTTGAAGCATTGATTCAAAAGTTGATCGATTGAGCTTTGAATTCACTTCGGCTTGGCTTTATCAGTTGATCATGGCTTCAAATAATATGCGACGGCTTCAAGTTGCATCGAGCTTGAATGTTATGATTTGGTACGTGATTTTCTTGTTCCATTTTGAATTTGCTCGAACTCGATTCAAGTTATAATTTTTTTTTGATTTAGTTGCTTGCTCTCTTATTTTGCTTGAACTTGAATGCTTCATTTGCCGATGATGATTTAGGTTATATAGGGAATTAATCCCTTGATTTTTGTTTGTATAATTTTGTTTGAATTCTTCGATGATTTTCACTTATCCATTTGATTTTGCTTAGCGCTTGTGGTTAATCTTGACTGCTTCATTTGTTTACACGTTACTGATACATTCTCACTTGCTTGAGTCGGTTCCTTGTTTTGCTCCTACGATAACGGAATTTGAATTTTTGAGACTTCTACTTGTTCATGTTACTGCATATACCTCTGTTTGAAAATGTATGACCTGCGACTTGATTTTCTTTTAAACACTGCTTCATATAGACTGCTAGCTTTTGTTCCAACTGCTGCTTTATTTCGTATGTCTTTATGTTGCATATGTATATACTTATGTATCACTATATACGTACGTACATACATACATACATATGTATGTGTGTATATATATGGGTGTGCTGTTGATTATGCTGTAGACATTGTGTTATGTGACCATATCTATGGGTGTGTTGTTGATTACGCTACAGACATTGTGTTGTGTGACCATATCTATTTTTGTCTGGCTGTTATCATTGCTTTTCACCTGTTCATTGTAGTTGGTCTTTTGTTGTACATTTGAAGTGCATGTGTCTGTTGTATATCTAGACTTGGAGTTTCGTGCATTTTCCTTGTATTAGTTGTTGAGCTGGTGGTCTGTCCTTGTGTACTTGTTGTAGATGTTAAAGTTTATTCTGATCAGTTGAGGCTGTGTTGATGTTTCTGTCCATTGAGCTAGCTGCTCCCTTGCTCAAAACTGTTTTATTGCGTATTTACATGTACATACATACATATATGTATGTATGTATATATGTGTGTGAAATTGGCATCAATTATGGTTTCAAGTGTATGCATATATCTCTGTTTCATATGTATGTAGTTTTCATTGGTCTTTGTTCATGCATCTAGTTGCCCTACATATTTGTGTTATTATGTTTATGTATATAATTGCATATATGCATACATATAAATTTGTAGCTCTAGCTAGTTAGTCCACTGTTCTATTGCATTACATCATGTGTTGCTTTGTATTTATTGAATCTGGTCTGATTTTAGTTTTATCTGCAATGTGACTTGGTTGAAGCTTCACTTGTTCATTGGTGTTGTATGGCTTCATTTGAGTTCCTGAATCTGGTTGTACATATGACCAACCATGTGTACATCACCTTATACATGTGCATCTGATCAGGTCTGTATTCTTTGATGACCTTGTCTGGTCTGGTTGCTGTATTTGGTTGATTTTCCTTTTGCATTTGAGTCTGTTTCCATTTGCATTCATGTTGCTTTGCACTGCACATATTGTTTTGATTTTGGAGACTGGTCTGGTTATGGTTAATACTTCATGTGTATTGCCCTTTGTACATGTTGATTGTTTGTGGTCTATTGTACACACTAGTCCCTGGAGTGCTTGGTTCCACTCTTTGAATCTCTTTATTATCAGTGCCAATTCAGCTGCTCCATCATTATCATCATCATCAATTTATGTTGTTCCTTTGAGAGCTATTGATTTCTTTCAAGTATCACCTCCTTCATGTTCTTCCTTGAATTTGTTTTCTAGCACATAAGTGGTGAGAATTCCGATAAGTTCTTCGACTTTAATCTGTTTCAAATCCTCCGATTCTTGAATAGCAGTGACTTTGGCTTCAAAATTTCATGAAAGGACTCTATAACATCCCGATATTTCATGTCATTCGCATCCACACATGTCGGACTTGAAATGCTCAAAATATCAGATTGTAAATTTTATATTTGGCAAAACTCGGCATATACAGTAAATAAATCAATCATACAATCACAGACACAGAGTAATATAACAATAAGCAGCGGAAATAGATAAATAGTAGTTCATGAGGCTACTATATAAATAACAGGGTATGAAACAAAATACAACAGAAATCAAGATACATAGAAGTCTCAAATACATAAGCAATGACGAGTCTAAACATAACAACTGGAATAACTGAAATAACTGAAAGCTGGATAGATAGATGGATCTCCAAGCGAAGCTCCAAACTCCAAACTCCAAAGGTGAGTCTCAAATGCTATGACACTCGGTCTGACCCGAGCATAAAGCAAAACACAAAACACGCGAGTCAGGATTAACATTCTTATATTAACAAATTCAACTGAAGTGAAATACCAACTGAAATACAAGTAACTTAAAGGATGTTTGGGATACCCACCCTATGAGGATTCATGGAGCTATCTACTATGTAGTAATATGCGCTATTATAATGATGTCTATAGTAAAGTAAACTATTAAAGTAGCATTAAGGTGTTACCCATATCCCCCTTAACACATTTTACAATGCCGTAGTCTATACAGTGCTGTAAACTCCACCAAACCAGTGGGCTATCAGGGAGCACTTTATAGGTACGACACAAAACAAACTCGTAGTGGGTCGATAAGGTAGGTGACGAGGCACAACTAGGCAATGCCAGGGTAGATGTACTAATTACACTTTCGGGCTGATGGTAACGCATAGCCGCAGCTACTGCCCACCTCATCCAACACTCCCAAAAATCCGAGTGTGCACCCAATCAATCACAAAGTAATAGAATGGTATCAAAGAAGTATGTCCAATCGGAGGAGCTACCTCGCTTGTCCCATCAATTTCTCCTGTTTTAGCCACCTTAAGCTGACTCACGGGAGTCAGGTCCATGCAAATACCTTATATAGGATCATCGCCAACCATCCTACTTCATTTTGGAATCTCCACCACGTACACGGTTATTAAAGTGGTTTTCGGTATTGGCAGAGAGTATGACAATAACCGATCTCGATCGCTTTAACAACCAAACGTTATTGCAACACCATGGTCATTTCATTTAAAATATTTATAATTCATATCAAAATATCATATCATTTCAAAATCATATCAATTCGTGATCATTACCCCCTTTACAAAAATATTCATTTCAAAAATCATAACACTTTCCAAAATTTATAACACTTTCGAATTTATAACACTTTGGAAATCATAACTTAGAAATCATTACACTTTGAAATCATAATACTTTGAAATTTTAATACTTTGGAAATCATAACATAGAAATCATAACATTTTGAAATCATAATACTTTGAAATTTTAATACTTTGGAAATCATAACACTTTGAAATCATAACACTTTGAAATTTTAATACGGAAATCATAACACTTCCCACTTAAATAGTTTAGATATTAAAAATAGTATATAAAATAAAAATAGTTATAGTTTGAAATAATTTACATATTAAAATAATTTGTATATTAAAATAGTTATAAATTAGAATATTTTATATTAAAATAGTTTGTATTAAAATAGTTTGTATATTAAAATAGTTTAATGATAAAAATTGTATATATATATATATAAATAATTTACATATATTAAAATAGTTTTAATATATATTACAAATACTTTGTATAAATAAATAGTTTCCTCAAATTTCACAAACCGATCTAAATCAACTCAAATTCAATTTAATTATATCTTAATTCACAAAATTTCAATTTAATTCAACATCTCAATTTAATTTATATCGATTTCAAATACAAATTTGAACTACAATCAAACAACTCTGATTTCAATAGATTTCATAGTTTAAATATTCAAACCTTTACAATAACTCAATTTTGATAAATTTCATTTATATTTTAAATTCACCTTTACCATTGAAATATTTACTTAATAAATCCAATGATATTTAAATAAAATCACAATTTAAATAAAACTAAATATCCCATTTCTATTTATTTAAAATTGAAAATATTCATTTAATCATCTTAATCAAAAAATCAAGTTATAAACCATATCTTCAAAATATCAAATTCCACAAATTTCAAATTGATTATTATTTGAGTATAATTCTTAAATAATTACAATTTCAAATCAATTTCAAACTTATCTTTCCAACCTTAATTTTTTAAAATTATATAAAAATCTACCTTTAAAATATAATTTGAAATAATACTTAAAACATGCCTTATACTAATTTAATTAACTTTATTAAATTAAAGATTATTATTAAATTTATTTTTATATTAAAAACACTTTTATACGTTTTTAAAATAGTAAATATAAGTAAAATTTCTAAACTTATTATTTCAAAACTAACTTATAAATTTAAAGTTTTCAAATATAAATTAAAAATCAAAATTTTAGACATATATAAAAATAACATTTATATATTATATTTTAAAAGTCAATATTTATAAAACCATATATTTCTTTCAAAACTTTGGAAATCATTTTCAAAATATAGACCAACAGTGTTCTATATAATTTTGTATCCTATGGTCAAGTGATACAAATATTTATCATTTCAATCTGCAATTTAAATATCTATGGGTATATATCATTTCAACCCGCAATCCGAAATTCAAAGTCAATAAAAATCGCTTGGGTTTATCATTTCAACCCATAATGATTTTCTCCTATTCTACAAGATCATTCGGGTATGTATCATTTCAACCCATAGGGAATTTTATACTAAGACGGAACTTGTAGAGTGAGAAAATATATGATAATAATATAACATATTAACAACAGGCATATATCATCAGTGATAAATTAAATAAAATATAAATAATAGGATATGGTGTCATACCTCACAGGTGAACAGATACAGATAATGGCATATCATAACAATTATCTAATTAAGAGTTCAATTTAGCAGCATATTTCAATTGTCGTTCAAATGAAATCAAATTTAATAAATATAAGAATGTTAATCGTGAGTGATTGCTCACCTTTCAAGGCTAGAGAATGATGAGAATGGGAAAAGTGACATGGACACGTAAACTGATACAGACACGAGCAAATCAAAAGATGCTGCGACCAAATAGTGCATCGGCGAGATAAGAGTAAGGCATGATGAACTGGATTTGATGAAGATCAATGGTATAAGTGAACTTACATATATAACTACGCATAACTATATATATAAAATCATATTTTAAAATCAAACACATGTTAAATATATATATATATATATATATATATATATTATATATGTATTTCAAAAAAAATCATTGTTTTAAATTAAAACACATAAAAAACAAATCAAACATATATACGTAATATATTTTGAAATAAATACTTACACACACACACACAAACATATCACATTCAAAAGTCAAAATCCATGTAATCTTATATAAATATATGTATAAGCTAATACATATAGTTAATATATAAACAGATATATAAACTTACATATTATATATAACTTAATATATTACTAACATTAGATACAACAAACATAAATTATACATATATGTACTTATACATTATATAACAAACACTGTCATACCTACATTAAAAAACAACACATTATAACTTATAAAATTAACATAAAATATGATTTGTATGAACTATATAGTGCTAGGTTACAACTTATATTTCAAATACTAACATATTTTAAATTTTATATAATAAAATAAAACTATAACATATATATAATATACACCTTATACAAAAGTTGTGGTCACAGAATTTTTTTGGAAACAAATACATTTTAAAATTTAGAATGAAACCCATATATTATAAAAGTGTATATATATAGACTAACACACACATAGCCTGCATACACATCTATATATATGACTTGCATTTTATACTAACAGCCCAAACACTATTATATAAAAATCAATATAACTAACATAAATATAACATACAAAATATCATGTATACTAACATATATATACTGTACCTCATAATATATATATAACTAATATTTTCCAAACTGCAAACTACTAAAAAGAAAACATACATACATACATAGATACATATATACACTGCGCGCATAGAGGTCTCCCAAATGAGCTTCAGCCAGTGGGGTGGAAAGCGGTGGCTAGCTGTGGTTCAGCAGGGAGGGATGTTGAGGGTGAGGCCAAAGGCCAGAGGAGATTGGTGTGACGCCCCACCTCTATACCCATGTTAGCCAAGGACACTACAGGGTAATGCCGTCAACTAACACGGAGAATAAGGCTGGTTAGGAGCGACCATCTATAGCCTTTCTCTAACCATTTTATTGAATACATCGAAAATAATCATACAAAGCAGATCCACATATCCAATGAATACTTAAAAAAAACCATAGGTGGTTGGAGGATCTATCAGAACAGAATATAACAACTCACATGTAATATATATATCACAGAACAGAAGATCATCATAGATATACATATACTGATACATAACAGAGTATACAGAATAATACATGTCGAGTGGTATAGCAAACCATAATATATAGACAAATCCAGAAGAATAAATATCAGAGTTACAACAAAATAGGACTACACAAAAAGCTATGACAAAAAGGAGCAAGCTGAATAGTCCATGCGGAAGCAAAATAGGCTAAGTCCAAAAGCACCTAACCTGAAACATCTCGGTCTGACCCGAGTATAAGATACACAGGTCAATCTAGCCAAACAAATCAGTTAGGTAAACCGAACAACAATAAACCTGCAAGGTTACAAGGTATAACAAATATCTCTGAAAGAGATAACACAATCATCTAATCAAAAGATGAATCATATCATAACAAGTCTCGTATCATCGGCAACTCATAGAAACAAAGGGTAGGAATACGCCAAAACAAGCCAAAAGGCAATAACAAATACCAATAAAGGTAACACAAGTTCCACGTGGTAATCGCTACATATCATGCGGCTCAAAAAGACCAACACCGATGGGAGATACCAAGGGAATATACATGTCAAATGAAACATCAGAAAATTGCTTGAGCTCAGTACTGTATAAACAAGGATCCATGAGCCCGAAGACTCCAAACCCAAATATCACTCGAGCGGCTCATAAAGACCTAACTCCGAAAGCGATACAATAGGGCAACAAACCCGAAGGCACAATCCCGAAGGCAACATACCCGAAGGCAACAAACCTGAAGGAGACAGTCCGAAGACACTATCCCAAAGGCAACAAACCGTAGTGGTGAAGGTCCAGAGGCTCAGTACTGGACACCACTAACTGGAAGAATGTGTCATAACTCTCAAAAAGGAATCCGAAAAGTGTTAACGTGAGTCCCATAACCACTCATTCGCACTAAACGGTTTACTATCCGTCAGTCAATTTCGCACACAAAGCAGTACAAAGTTCACCTCATTTCATCGGTAAACCAGACCAAAGGTCAAAACGATCAATTGAATAGGTCGGGGATTAACCGGAAGGATAAACGCATAGATTCATGGTCCGTGTTTTGCCCAACCATTTAATCACCCTTCCACTTCGCTCGAAGTGCGAAATTGTGCGTGTGTTTTAAATAGAATTTATAAATCGGAGAAGCGAACTTTTAATACGATTTGAAGAAATCGTTTATAAAAACCCGTGAATAATTTCAAAAAGGAATCATCAAGGTCAAATATGCATAAACAACTAATTGGAATCAATATGCATCGATCAAATTTGAAAAACTAAGTGAACAAGGCAAATTGGAAAAAGACAATAAATTCAGACGTCTGAAAGAAGTGGTTCCGACGTCTGAATCTGGAAATTAATATGTTTTCCAGAACAGAATTCAGATGTCTGAACCCAAACTTTCAGACGTCTGAAATAGGCATTATTTTGCCTATTTCCTTTCTGGTTGAAATTTAGCCAATTCAGACGTCTGGAATATAATTTCAGACGTCTGACTCTGGAAATTAATTTCTTCTCCAGAACAATATTCAGACGTCTGAAGTAGGGTTTCAGACGTCTGAAACCTGATGGTCAGGCATTTCCTGAACCTAGGCCATCTATGGCCAAACAAATCGAAAGCAATCGGATGCGTGTTGATTATGGGCTTACATCAAACGACTACCCAACCTTAATGACACACCCAAACACTCCGAACAACATAAATATCAACCATATAAGGTTTTTCATAGGTTTGGCTTCAAAAATCAATATTTGGCAGTTTCACCAAAGCAATCCAAATCGAAAGCAAATGAACATATAGATGTATTAGGAATTCATTCCTAATAACCCAAGATAGCTGTAAACATAAATGTGGGATAAAAATCTCACCTAACATCAATAATATCAAGAGAAGTAGATGTGAGTTTAAAACTCACCTTTTAATTCAAAACAAGAATAGATAAGCTCAATAGCAAAGAAAACAACCAACCACTCTCCACTTCAACTCTACTAGCTTCAATCTAAGATCAAAACAAGTATTTTCCTAAGTTAGGTTTAGGAAATTTTCTGAAATTGAAGGAGAAAGAGTTGGAGAAGATGAAGAGGAGGCTTACCAATAGCTTCTCTTTGATTTTGGAGCAAGAATTCAAGTTTGCAAGGTAAACTAGGGCTTGGAATTTCTATTTCTTCTTCCTTTCCCCCATTTTTCAGTTTTTCTTAAGCTTAAGAAATGAAAATGTGTGAATGGAAGGAGAGAAAAGGCTGAGTTGGTTTATAGAATAGTTTGGGTGAAACTCAAACCCAAAAGCCTACTTAGCAAATAGCAAAATTCGACTTACTCCAAACATATCAAAGCTTATACTCAAAAAGATCGCAAACGCCATTTTGGAATCAATGGAAATGGTTTCGAGTTCCAATTCGACCATTTGCAAAAAGGTAACTTTTCGGACCTAATCCGACTAACGACGCTATATTTAAATAACACATTTAAATATATAATCGTTAAATATGCGGGTTGTTACAGATCTCCCCTCCTAACAAAATTGCGTCCCCGCAATTTCTAGAGACGATAATTGTAACAACAACATACATACATCATTCAAAAGAAAAGAAAATACGCTTGGGATGAAAAGATATACTCACCGTTTCTAAGCAAAGATAGAAAACCCGGATAGGATCGCTCAATAAACTCTCTGGTTTCCCAAGTACAGTCATTGGGATAAGTGGACCATTTAACTTTAACGAGCGGCACGTCCTTGTTCTGAAGGTGTCGCACCTCCGTGTCAAGTACGCGAATAGGCTGTTGTACAATAGATAAGTCTGGTGAGATCTCAAGCTCAAGTAAATCAGGAGAATCAATAACAAAATCCGATTCTCGAAGACACTTCCGAAGTTGCGAGACATGAAACACATCATGAATGCCAGATAAATGAGCAGGAAGTGAAACTCTTTAAGCCACAGGGCCAATACGTTCAGTAATACAAAATGGTCCTATATAGCGAGGAGCCTCCAGTCGTACTGAAACGCATAACCCCTTTCAAAGGAGAAACACGAATAAAAACAAGATCACCAATCGAGAACTCGAAAGGCTTCCTACGGTTGTCCGCGTAGGATTTCTAGCGACTCTGTGCCTCTTTCATTCTCAACCGGATAAGATCAATCTTCTCGGAAGAATCACGAACAAAATCTGGACCAAGAATAAACTTCTCCCCAGATTCCAACCAACAAGAAGGTGATCGACAAGGCCTTCCGTATAAGGCTTTGAAAGGAGCCATACTAATACTGGACTGAAAAATATTATTGTAGGAGAACTCTACAAGAGGTAGGTGATCCTCCCAACTACCACCGAAATCAAAATTACAAATACGGAGAAGATCTTCCAAGATACGATTCACCCGTTCAGTCTGCCGTCAGACTGCGGATGATAAGTTGTACTAAAATTAAGCTTTGTTCCTAAAGCTTGCTGAAGACTCTGCCAAAAATGACTCGTGAATAAAGGATCACGATCACTCACAATAGAACTAGGAACACCGTGAAGTCTCACGATTTCCTTGACATACAACTTAGCCAAATGCGAAGCAGTCCTATTAGACTTAATAGGAACAAAATGAGCAGACTTGGTGAGGCGATCAACAATAACCCAAATGCTAGAATGGCCCGATCTCGAACGATGTAGGCCGTCAATGAAATCCATAGAAATCTGATCTCATTTCCACAATGGAATCTCTAGAGGCTGAAGAAGACCAAAAGGACGCTGATGTTCGGCCTTAATACGCTGACAAGTTATGCAATTACTCACATAACTCGCCACATCGCGCTTCATGCCTTTCCAATAATAAAGACGACACATATCGGCATACATCTTACTACTACCAGGATGAATGGTATACTTAGAACGGTGACAGTCATCAAGAATGTCATGCCTAAGTGCAAAATCAGAAGGCACAAAAAGACGGCTCTTCTTACGAAGACACCCATGAGAATCAATGCCGAAATCCCGCAACGCCTCATCACAGGATCCAGACTCACAAAGCTGAATAAGATGCAACAAATCAGGATCACGCTGCTGGGCATCGGCAATACGATCCAATAAAATAGGTCGAGCTACCAAACTAAATAATAGAATAGGAGAGTCAGAAGATGAACCTCGATCACGAATTTCCCAAAAAGATAGAGTCTCAAGAATATCCCATTCGGTAAGCATCATAGAAACAACAGTCGAATGTTTGCGACTAAGCGCATCAGCAACATGATTACCCTTTCCAGGGGTATACTAGATATCAAAGTCATAGGAAGCAATAAACTCGAGCCAACGCTGTTGTCTCATATTGAGTTCCTTCTGAGTAAACAAATATTTCAAAGATTTATGATCGGTGTAAAGAATGAAGCGCTCGCCCAATAAATAGTGTCGCCAAATCTTCAAGGCAAAGACAATGGCGGCTAACTCAAGATCATGAGTGGCATAGCGAACTTCATTCGGATGCAGTTGCCTAGAAGCATAAGCAACTACCCGATCCTTCTGCATAAGAACAGCACCGAGACCACTACCACAAGCATCGGTGTAGACAACAAGATCATGATTCCCCTCGGGAACCACAAGAATAGGAGAATTAGTGAGAAGTTCCTTTAATGTCAGAAAGGAATCTTCACACTTTTTGGACCAAATAAAACGAATGCCTTTTCGAGTAAGGCTGGTGAGAGGAAGCACAACACGGGAAAAATCCTTAATGAACCGACGGTAATAACCCGCCAATCCAAGGAAACTACGAATCTCATGCACGTTCCCAGGCCTCTTCCAATCCTGGATGGCTTCGATCTTTGAGGGATCGACAAAAATGCCATCGGAAGATACAACATGGCCTAAGAACTTAACCTTATTCTCCCAAAAATGGCACTTGGAGAATTTGGCTTTAAGCTGATGGTGACGAAGAGTACTCAAGACAATACTCAAGTGATTAGCATGCTCGGCTTCAGACTTAGAGTAAATAAGGATATCATCAATGAATACAAGGACGAACTTGTCGAGATATTCCCGGAATACTCGATTCATGAGATCGACAAAGAAAGCAGGAGCGTTCGTCAACCCGAACGGCATAATGAGCCACTCAAAAGAACCATAACGAGTGCGGAAAGCGGTAAGAGGTATGCTATCCTCTGCGACTCGTAACTGATGAAAACCTGTGGCAAAGTCTATCTGAGAAAAGACCTTAGCACCACTCAATAGATCGAAAATATCATCGATCCTAGGCAATGGATACCTATTTTTGATGGTTAACTCATTAAGCTTGCGATGGTCAATGCAAAGCCTAAGAGTTCCATCGGACTTCTTCACGAAGACGACCGCGGATCCCCACGGAGAAAAACTGGACTGAATCAACTGCTTGGACTCAAGCTCTAAAAGCTGCTTCTTGAGTTCCTCATTTTCCCTTGTAGACATCCTCGTGGGAGGACGACTAACTGGCCGCGCGCCTGGAATGAGATCAATGCGGAACTCAATTGCCCGCTTAGGTGGCAAACCTGAGACAGGCTCAAAAACATCATAAAAGTCACAAGCAATTAGAATACGAGGTATATCATCATCATCCCGCGAGTCAAGAGAATATAAATCCATTTCGGAATTATCCACACCCCAAAGAATAAGAGATAGCTGAGTAGGCGAATCCCGATGTCGAAGGTACATAATTCTCTCCGAACAAATAATCTTGGCATCATATCTTACTAGCCAGTCCATACCCAAAATCAAATCAAATCCCAGACAAGAAATAACGTGCAGACTCGCACGAAAAGAAAAGCCACATAAAACAATCTCAACATCATAACAAAGCAGGCTAAGGGTCGCGGATCCCCCAATAGGATTCGCAATCCTTAAAGAAGTAACCAAACAAGAAACATCCAAAGATAAATCATCAACGAGCTTTTTCGATACGAAAGAATGTGATGCACCCGTATCGAAAAGAACTCGTATACTATGATCATGAAATAAAATAGAACCTTCCAAAATAGGTGGAGATATACCTTTGGGTTGAGAGGGACCTTCAGAAGCCTTAGCAGCATAAAGCTTGCTAGACTTGGCACCAGCTGGAACAGTAGGGCAAGTGGAAACATGATGACCTTCCTTCTTGCAATAGCGGCAGAAGAGAGGCTTGGAACAAGCTCGAATAATATGATTAGGAGAACCACAATTGAAACACTTCCGAACGAAAGGTGTTCCAACAGACTGAGGCTGAGAACTAGAACCTTAGAAGGAAAAGACCTGGACTTCTGAAATGGAAACTACCTATTGTTGGGGTTCTTGGAAACCTCAACATCCTCACCACTATCACACTCCTTCTCGACGGTTTCAAGATGAAGTGCCGAATCAACCAACTCCTCAAAAGAGAGCTTAAGCTGGAGCAACAAAGACTTCTTAAGATATTTCTTAAGACCAGAAACAAACTTCAAATTCTTCTTATAAGAAGTGCTAATGAATTCAAGACCATACTTAGATAAAGCCTCGAATGATGCAACATACTCAGAAACAGAAGATTTCCCTTGCTTCAACTCAAGGAAGCAATGGGTCAATAAATTTTTTTCAGATTCAGGAATGAACTTGAGTTCAAATCGCTCCCGAAACTGAGTCCAAGAGAGAGTAGGCTCATCAATTTCGGCTATAAGAAGCTCATACCAATCAAGAGCACGCTCTTGTAATAAGCTAGAAGTTACAAGAACTCTATCATGGTCAGAAAGATCCATGCGAGAGAAAATATGCTCGCACGTGCGAAACCAAGCTTGGACTTCAAGAACGGACTCGGAGCCTTTAAATGGCTTTCCTCCAAGATGAGCAAAATCACTGCACAGACGTGTAAAGGCAGACTTGCGAGGTGGAGACACTCGAGGAGGAACTGGAGGCTGAGTGCTCCTAAACAATTCTAAAAACCGATCGGCAGACATATAAACACCATCCGGATGTGAGCCACTAGATCGGCCAACATCCGAACGTCGTCCCCTGCCTCTTCCAGCCATACGCTGAAAGTATGATAAGAACAAGATTAATCACAAGGTAGATACTTCAATACAGAATACTACGGAATAAAATGCATTCCCAAAACGTATTCCCCAAATTCTATCTAACCTTTGATGGTGGAAGGAATGGAGAGACATGATTCAAAGATTTGTATCACTTATTACACTCTGATGTATCGTAATATGTGCTTCTATTCTGTGTTTATCATACTTTGTTCTGAACCACGCTCTGATGCCACGCTGTGACGCCCCGCCTCTATACCCACGTTAGCCAAGGACACTACAGGGTAATGCCGTCAACTAACACGGAGAATAAGGCTGGTTAGGAGCGACCATCTATAGCCTTGCTCTAACTATTTTATTGAATACATCGAAAATAATCATACAAAACAGATTGACATATCCAATGAATACTTAAAACAAAACCATAGGTGGTTGGAGGATCTATCAGAACAGAATATAACAACTCACATGTAATATATATATATATCACAGAACAGAAGATCATCATAGATATACATATACTGATACATAACAGAGTATACAGAATAATACATGCCGAGTGGTATAGCAAACCACAATATACAGACAAATCCAGAAGAATAAATATCAGAGTTACAACAAAATAGGACTACACAAAAAGCTATGACAAAATGGAGCAAGCTGAATAGTCCATGCGGAAGCAAAATAGGCTAGGTCCAAAAGCACCTAACCTGAAACATCTCGGTCTGACCCGAGTATAAGATACACGGGTCAGTCTAGCCAAACAAATCAGTTAGGTAAACTGAACAACAATAAACCTGCAAGGTTACAAGGTATAACAAATATCTATGAAAGAGATAACACAATCATCTAATCAAAAGATGAATCATATCATAACAAGTCTCGTATCATCGGCAACTCATAGAAACAAAGGGTAGGAATACCCCAAAACAAGCCAAAAGGCAATAACAAATACCAATAAAGGTAACACAAGTTCCACGAGGTAATCGCTACATATCATGCGGCTCAAAAAGGCCAACACCGAAGGGCGATACCAAGGGAATATACATATCAAATGAAACATCAGAAAATTGCTCGAGCTCAGTACTGTATAAACAAGGATCCATGAGCCCGAAGACTCCAAACCCAAATATCACTCGAGCGGCTCATAAAGACGTAACTCCGAAAGCGATACAATAGGGCAACAAACCCGAAGGTACAAACCCGAAGCCAACATACCCAAAGGCAACATACCCGAAGGCAACAAACCTGAAGGAGACAGTCCGAAGACACTATCCCAAAGGCAACAAACCGTAGTGGTGAAGGTCCGAAGGCCCGGTACTGGACACCACTAACTGGCAGAATGTGTCATAACTCTCAAAAAGGAATCCGAAAAGTGTTAACGTGGGTTCCATAACCACTCGTTCGCACTAAACGGTTTACTATCCGTCCGTCAATTTCACACTCAAAGCAGTACAAAGTTCACCTCATTTCATCGATAAACCAGACCAAAGGTCAAAATGACCAATTGAATAGGTCGGGGATTAATCGGAAGGATAAACGCACAGATTCATGGTCCGTGTTTTTCCCAACCATTTAATCACCCTTCCACTTCGCTTGAAGTGCGAAATTGTGCGTGTGTATTAAATAGAATTTATAAATCGGAGAAGCGAACTTTTAATACGATTTGAAGAAATCATTTATAAAAACCCGTGAATAAATTCAAAAAGGAATCATCAAGCTCAAATATGCATAAACAACTAATTGGAATCAATATGCATCGATCAAATTTGAAAAACTAAGCGAACAATGCAAGTTGGAAAAAGACAATAGATTCAGACGTCTGAAAGAATTGGTTCAGACGTCTAAATCTGGAAATTAATATGTTTTCCAGAACAGAATTCAGACATCTGAACCCAAACTTTCAGATGTCTGAAATAGGCATTATTTTGCCTATTTCCTTTCTGGTTGAAATTTAGCCAATTCAGACGTCTGGAATATAATTCCAGACGTCTGAATCTGGAAATTAATTTCTTCCCCAGAACAATATTCAGACTTCTGAAATAGGGTTTCAGACGTCTGAAACCTGATGGTCAGGCATTTCCTGAACCTAGGCCATCTATGGCCAAACAAATCGAAAGCAATCGGATGTGTGTTGATTATGGGCTTACGTCAAACGACTACCCAACCTTAACGACACACCCAAACACTCCGAACAACATAAAAATCAACCATATAAGGTTTTTCATAGATTTGGCTTCAAAAATCATATTTGGCAATTTCACCAAAGCAATCCAAATCGAAAGCAAATGAACATATAGATGTATTAGGAATTCATTCCTAATAACCCAAGATAGCCGTAAACATAAATGTGGGATAAAAATCTCACCTAACATCAATAATATCAAGAGAAGTAGATGTGAGTTTAAAACTCACCTTTTAATTCAAAACAAGAATAGAGAAGCTCAATAGCAAAGAAAACAACCAACCACTCTCCACTTTCACTCTACTAGCTTCAATCTAAGATCAAAACAAGTATTTTCCTAAGTTAGGTTTAGGAAATTTTCTGAAATTGAAGGAGAAAGAGTTGGAGAAGATGAAGAGGAGGCTTACTGTAACGACCCAACTCCCTAACTCCAGGAAATTGCATCGCTAATAAGAAAGAAAGGGATAGAGAATAGAAAGAAAGAGAAGAAAGAAGAAACAACACATCAGAATCTAAACAGCGGAACGAATAAATTATATTAATAATCAAAAGTATTTACATAATATACAATATCTATCAGAGATACACAGCATACACATCACATATACTAGACAGTTATAAACACCTGTCTAGTATTTACAACTCAATACAACATCACAAATAACTCAGAGATACTAAACACAGCGGACTATTATATCTACAACGCGGAAGCCTCCTGCTCCATTGCTCCTCCACAATTCGTCAAAGCTAATCCTGAATCCTAACCTGAATCCCTTGGCTACTCGTAAAAATTTGAGTACCCAAGAGTTTATGAAAAACAAAAATAAACTCCGGGTCAGACATGGGTCTGGTGTGAGTAACAGGTTAAAGTTGCTTAACTTTGAAAAACCTTGAAAAGAAAGGTATCACGTAAGACTTCCCACACATAAACATGGAAAAGTTTTTACCTTACGCTAACCAAAACATTTGATAGGAAATCCGATGATATTATAATAGTGTCTAGGGTTTTCAAATAAAATACAGAAATAGCTGAAATGCTTACATCTCACATTCCAACATAGTTGGGCACAACTAATACGTACGGCACTTATTGGATTTTGGATTCCATACAATGGCAGGGCTACTGGGGTACCGCCCGTCACAGTACGTGGCCTAGATCACCGTACCGAGGAGCCACCCTAACTCCCCTGCAACACAAGGCCGGACCCGTTCCTTACTGAACAGTTCCGAACAAGACAACCCCGGCAGTTGTCGCGATTCAACCGCCCCACACAGCCGAAATAAAAGGGACCTCTAGACAGGGGTAAATCTTGCTCTCAAGTGGGGGCTACCCACGAAGCCTTGCTGCACCTCCCCTGTTTTAGCCATTCCCGGTTGATGAGGCTTGAGGTTACGATTACCTTTATAGGACATATCACTTAGAATGCTCATCGTCCGCCTGACGATGTGCTGAAAGCATTCAATCCATACAAGTTCGTTCCGGGTTCGAACGAAACCGAAGGCACTATCTCGTTGCACTCATTATTGGAATCACCCTCAGAGTCAACGACCATAGCCCTTGCACTCTGATTCACCATCTCGAATCTATAAGCACTATTCCGTCAAACTCATTACGGAATCACCCACAGAGTTATACTGACGTATAGCCCTTACACCTCGAGTCTTCACTTGCTCCACTTAGATTCACGACCTAACGTTAATTGGAATCGATGTGGTTTTCGGATATCCAAATATGGAAACCCGATCCCGGTCTCATCGAAATCCAAAGCGTGTCTTTTAGGTCCAAGTTGTTTTAAGTTTAAAACAATTCAATTTAAACCATCAATATACACACAGATAGATACTTCACATCATCATAACAGATAATCAACAATATTATCATAAACAGGTAATCATCACAAATTGATAATCTATATTATCATCATCAATAGATAACTCATACAATCACAATGCAACCAATGCATCCATATTACACAATACAAATCTCATATCTGAGATTCAAACCATTCAAGTCAAACCAAATCATCCATTCATAAGCAAGATCCATAATCACATCATCTATAATTAATTAAATTAATTACTTCTATCTCTAATTAATTTAAATGAATTAAATTAATTACCTATCTTTAATTAATTTAAAATGAATTAAATTAATTACTTTCTCATTTAAAAATCTTGCTTATTTAACCATTAATTGATTATCAATCAATTAAATAATAATCCTCAAATTAATCACCTTAATTAATCACCTTTGATTAATTATTCCTTAATTACATTCAAGTAATTAATTTTACAAATTAATTATCCTTAACCAAACCAGTAATTAACCTTTAATTACTTCAT
The DNA here is from genome assembly GCA_030765085.1 of Allium cepa. Taxonomy (NCBI): domain Eukaryota; kingdom Viridiplantae; phylum Streptophyta; class Magnoliopsida; order Asparagales; family Amaryllidaceae; genus Allium; species Allium cepa. The sequence continues at coordinate 1,037,565,431 of CM060929.1, forward strand.
TTATTAATTAATTACATTAATTAATTACTTCCTTAATCACTTGCCATTAGATTAATTAATCCCAATTAATAAATCCTTAATTACATCATTAATTATATTAATTAATGATCCTTAATTAAATTTAAATTAATTACTTATTTAAATTAATTACATTAAGTAATTAATCTTAATTAAGCCACAATTATTAATCATTCTTGATTAATTACATTTAGTAATTAACTAACCTTAATTACTTTCTTAATCACCCCTAGATTAATTATATTTATTAATCATCCTTGATTAATCTCATTTGTAATTAATTACCTTTAATTAATTACATCACTTAATCATTTCAAAAATGATTTAATCAATTAAAGCTTAAATTAATTGCACAAAGTAATTAATTATTAATCACTACATTAAGAAATTATCTTTACATTAATTACACAAAGTAATTAATCCCAAAATACCATACTTCAATTAATTATCTCAGGTAATTTCTTATCTTAATTACTTCTCTAAGTAATTATTTCTCAATGATTACTTATCAACTTATTTAATGATTATTCTAAATTAATTAAACTTAATTAATTAATTTAAATTAATCCAATTAATAAATTAATTACAAAGAGTAATTAATATCATTAATTATTTCCAAAAAGTAATCATACTTAATTAAATTCCTAATTGATTATTTAAATTAATTAAATCAATTAATTATCAAAATTTAATTACATTAAATAAATTAATAAATAATCACAAGTTAATGACCTTCATTAACTTATTAACAAATTCTTAATTACCTTTCTTAAGTAATTAACTTAAATTAATTACTAATTTAATTAATCTTAATTAATTTTAAACCTTTAATTAATTAAACAAATTAATTAATTACATTATTTAAATTACCTTACTAATTTAATGAAACAAAGATCATTAAATCTTAAATTTACTTTTAAAACTAAACATTTCTTATTCATGATTACTATATTATTAAATAAAGTAACTTAAAACAATTTAACTTAAAATTGTTTTACAATTACATTTTAAATTTAATATTTAAAATGAAACAGACTTAACTTAAACAAAGTTTTTTTTTTTTTTTAAAAAAAACATTTTTAAAATCTTTTAAAACTTATGCTAAAGATTTTCTTATTTTATAAAGAAGTTTGAAGGAGTTTAAAAACCCAAATAAATTTTAAAATACAAACCATAATTTAAATTATCTTTAACATTCAAAGTTGTTTTTAAACAAATTTAAATTTAACCACTTCCTTTATTTCAAAACATTGATTCCAAATTGAAATTTGATTTCAGATTTAAACTTGTGTTTGAATCTCTACTTAAATCCAAAGTTTAATCCTAAACCATAATATTTAAACCCTTTGAAGTTGTTTAAACATTTTGTTTCAAAGCTTTAAAATTTAAATTTCAAACCTGGATTCAAAATCAGTTTTGAAAACCATAATTAAATTTGAGTTTTATTTTAGTCAAACACTTGCTTCAGATTTAAACAGATTAAATTGGAAACTTATACAGGTTTCCAAATAAAACTGTTATCATCAGAAAATACCCCGAGCCCCACTAATTTGACTTCGAGAAAAACCTCTCTCTGCTTCGAGTAACAACTCGAACTACTTGAGTACTGACGCGGGTTAAAAAAAATCACAGCAATAACCAAACCTTCCTGACACTTCTCCTTCATCACCGTGCATATGCACGGTGGCTGTAGCCACCTCCGGCCACCACTCAGGCCATGAACAAGTCGCCGACCTCCCTTACATCACCTCGCGACCCTCAAAATCGCTCAACCAACTCGAAATCAAATTCGAGTTTTCCCCAATCCAAAACCTTTCAGCAACTGGCACTTCCATTTCCCAAACCTGTAAACCCTCATTTCCTCCTCCTCCGACCATCTTGTCGACAACTACTCCGACCACACTTGCATCCATACTCCAACTACCATTACCCCAAAAATCAAGACACTCGGTCACCTGAGTCTCTTTCCCGATCAATTAAAATCAGTGCCCAGGTATTACAATTTTTCCCCCTTTCCATTACCCAGAAGAAAAAAACAAATGCACACATAATTTCAAACTAAAAATTGAAATATGGATTTTAAAAATCATAAATTTAATTCAAAGATTTGATTCAAACATATGGAATTAAGAAATAACCATTATACTTTGGTTAGATTCCAGTTTCTTGCCTTTACCAGTTTCCAGAACTTCAGGTATTTATTTTTATTTTATTTTTTTCTTCTGAACAAATCTTAATTTTAATTTATACATACAATATAAGCACACATTGTTTTAGTCTCATGCAGTATTACAGATTGATTCAATAGAAATTGAATCATTTATTAAATTATGAACCTGAAGAAAACTGTAAGTCATAATAGCCATCCATGTTCAAAGCCCATTCAAACATTCATTTTCATATATATACAGCACTGCATTAAAAATCACTCTCAAGCATACTACTCAACATGCAAATAACTAATCATTTTCATAGCAAACTTATTAAGCAACAAATTTATACTTATTATTTTTAAAAAGAATTGTTACTCACCAGGCATTCATAAAACGGAGGCCAGATTTGAAGTTGCTTTTGAAACCCTTTTTAAAACTGAAATGCCATGACTTCATTACTCATTATAAAATTTGAGAAGCTTGCTGTTAAAGACTTGTATGCAGGCCTAACTCCATATGCATTTGAATCTTTACATTTGAAAAGGCTTTAAATTTGCAGTTGCATGCTTTAATGGCTTGATTCCCAGGTTTCATTTTCCATCCCCAGGTTTTTAAAAGAATGCAGACTTCATTTTGAATGGGATTACAGGATGCAGGCAAGCTTGTTTTTTTTAAATTTCCAGAATGTGGAAATGCAGAGGCTAAACCCAGATTTAATTTGAAAATACTTGGGTTTGAAGACTTGCAGATGCATGCATGTTTGTTTCTTCTCAATTTTGAAATGCAGATGCTCAGTTTTGAACAAAAATGCAGGCAGGTTTTCAATTCACTTTTGAATGAAGAAGGGTTTGCATGCTTCTGGAATTAAAAACTGAGTTGCAGGCTTTTGTTTTAAGAGGGGTTTACTGATTAGATTATGGAGAACAGATTTGAAAAATATACTGGTAAGCTTTTTGTTTGAAGAAGAATTTCTGATTTGTTCGTGGAGTGGATTGAAGATATTGATTTGGTTTTGAGAAATTGTTATTGGTTTGTTTTCAGCTGAGATCTTTTCTTAGAAGAAAATGAACATTAGAAAAAAAGAATGAGTATGAAGAAAAACATGTTTTTATGTAAGATAAAAATGATTTATTTGTAAATTAAAAGAAAAATTAAAAATAAAAGGACACTTGTCTCAAACTCATATTAATATGTCAACACATGTCTCATTAGTTACTTAGGATACTTACACTTGTCATTATACACATTTTACTTATTTTTAATTTGTTTTTATTTAATGAAATCCTCTTTTCTTTATTAAATACATGTATAGTAGTTTCATTAATAAATGTATATGTATTTCTTTTTAGTGAAATAAAACAATTTACAAAACAGGAAAGCTCACTTGCAAAATTTAAATATGGTTATTCAAGTATGTTTATTCATTTGAATTTCAAAATGAATTCAAATTCAAATGCTATTTATACATTTTAAAAATCCAATTTTAAAACCAATTTAAAACTAGTTTATATTAACATATTTGAAATTCTAAAATAATAACATTGTCTTTTTAAAACATATCTACATTTATTAAAATAAATAAAACACAATTATCAAATTTAAATAATTTATAAAAGAAATTATAAGTTACATGTCTTATTGAACATATTTAATTCCATTAATGTTTTAGTAAACAATTTATATTTTAAATTTCAAATAATTCCAGTTTATAATTATTAAGCTATATTTAAAAAAAAAAAAAAAAAAAAAATAAACTTTTGTTTATCTTATGAAAATACAATTATACAATTATACAATTTAAAATAATTACTTTAAGTATTTTAAACAATTTGTTATTTATTAAATAAAATAATAATCTTCAAATTATCAAATGAATATTAAAATTTGAAAACAATATTTTATTTGTTCATTTAATTTCAAACCAAACTTATCCATTCACAATATATATATATATATAAATATATATACATATATTATAAATAGGAAAAACAATTATTAGTTTTTTAAAAGATAAGATTTACCAATTAAACATTTATTTAATTGGATTATTAAATCAAGTTAATTTTATTAAAATTTTATCAAATCAATTTAATTTTAAATACAGATTATTAAATTGATATTGCTAAAATTTCCGGGATATCACATTCCTCCCCCCTTAAAAGAATTTCGTCCCCGAAATTTAAAAGCAAAAGTAATTTAATAACCCATTTAAAATTATAGATTTTAAATCACAATCACATATCAATCAAATGCTAACAACCATGGCAACCAATTTATCTAATCAAACAAATTTAATTATCCAGATAAAATTCTGGATAAATCTTTCTCGAGTTTCCCCAAGTATATATATATATCGGGATACTCGCCCTACAGAATTCAAACAATCTAAACTACGAAGCTATAGAGCTTCTACTCATCTAGATCTACAGAACTAAACAAGATATCAGACTACGAACGAGTCTGACCCAACAACCAAACCCTCCTGAACAGCTGGTTCCATTTCCAGAGATAACTCATACACGTACTCCCTCAGAGATACGTGAAACTCATCGAACCCCAGTTATCCAAACTGGCAATTCAACTCTTGAAATCCAAATACCAATCCAACTAAAACACAGAAGAGATCCAAAACAAATCTCCAACTCCGGAATCCAATTTCCTTCGTCTCTTATCTCCAAAACTCTTCTGACAATCCTGGGCGGACTACATCCAAACTGATCAGCTTAACTCTTGCTGACTCCTCTAAAATCAATCTAAACCACAACAACCCAACACAACGATCTCCTCAAGATCAACCAAGACTAAGATCACCAACTCTACTCTTCAAACATCAGAAGAACAAACTCACTTCTTCTATCCAGTAAAGATAAAACAGAAGCATTCCCAAACTGCTTCCGCTGCACAACTCTGATCTGGCACAGAAGACACTGCTGATGAGCACAAGCTGGACATCCCTTCCCAAAAATATGGCTCAACATACCCAAGAAAACTCAGATGTTTCTCCAATCCTGAGCTGCTTCACCTAACCTATCTTGAGAAACCATCCTTCTACTAGCTGACCCATCGGTGCACTCCTGCAATCCGGTCGATAAGAAAACTCAAACTATCGCAAGTCACTTTTGCGATCAATAGAGACCAATTCCCAAACAAAACTGTTCTCTCTTTACCAAACAGAACAGCTTACTCTTAATTAGCCAATCTATAAAGTATTGGGTCCACTCTGCTGCTTCTGAACTCCTCCTTCAAAAACTACTCAGCCAGTCAACTTCTGCCAACAAAGACACTCCGAGTTGCACTGCTGATTCCAATGCCAAATCTTCTTCAGCTGAAGTTCTTCGAGAAACCCGGACCTCAAAGCCAAACACAAACATCTAGCTGAACTCAGCCACATCACCAAAGCAGACACACCTTCTTAACTTGTTCCAAAGAAAACATTTTCGGACATAATCCATAGTTGGGCATCTCATCATGCAGCTACTACTTCCTTAGGTATCAAAATACCATCACACACTTCCGTCAAAACGACAGATCTAAACTCATCTTATCCATCTTAAAAAATATGAATCTCTGAACCTTAACATGCTTCCTTCAGGGATTGATGAAATCTCTACACTCTACACAACTCACTCGAGACGGTATTAGGTCTACAGTCTCGATAAATACACTTCCAACCTCAACATTCAAACTCCAACCAATGGTAGTAATCGTGTTACACACACAACTACCTTATCTACCTTTATAACTTATATTGGAATACCCGAACAGGTAACCCAACAGATAGGTAGAAATAATAAATATATATAGATATATATCAAAACTACAAATACGCTCTCTCAAGAAAGACACCACTACAGAGCCTAGGTATTCGCTCAACCTAACGCTCTGATACCACTGTAACGACCCAACTCCCTAACTCCAGGAAATTGCATCGCTAATAAGAAAGAAAGGGATAGAGAATAGAAAGAAAGAGAAGAAAGAAGAAACAACACATCAGAATCTAAACAGCGGAACGAATAAATTATATTAATAATCAAAAGTATTTACATAATATACAATATCTATCAGAGATACACAGCATACACATCACATATACTAGACAGTTATAAACACCTGTCTAGTATTTACAACTCAATACAACATCACAAATAACTCAGAGATACTAAACACAGCGGACTATTATATCTACAACGCGGAAGCCTCCTGCTCCATTGCTCCTCCACAATTCGTCAAAGCTAATCCTGAATCCTAACCTGAATCCCTTGGCTACTCGTAAAAATTTGAGTACCCAAGAGTTTATGAAAAACAAAAATAAACTCCGGGTCAGACATGGGTCTGGTGTGAGTAACAGGTTAAAGTTGCTTAACTTTGAAAAACCTTGAAAAGAAAGGTATCACGTAAGACTTCCCACACATAAACATGGAAAAGTTTTTACCTTACGCTAACCAAAACATTTGATAGGAAATCCGATGATATTATAATAGTGTCTAGGGTTTTCAAATAAAATACAGAAATAGCTGAAATGCTTACATCTCACATTCCAACATAGTTGGGCACAACTAATACGTACGGCACTTATTGGATTTTGGATTCCATACAATGGCAGGGCTACTGGGGTACCGCCCGTCACAGTACGTGGCCTAGATCACCGTACCGAGGAGCCACCCTAACTCCCCTGCAACACAAGGCCGGACCCGTTCCTTACTGAACAGTTCCGAACAAGACAACCCCGGCAGTTGTCGCGATTCAACCGCCCCACACAGCCGAAATAAAAGGGACCTCTAGACAGGGGTAAATCTTGCTCTCAAGTGGGGGCTACCCACGAAGCCTTGCTGCACCTCCCCTGTTTTAGCCATTCCCGGTTGATGAGGCTTGAGGTTACGATTACCTTTATAGGACATATCACTTAGAATGCTCATCGTCCGCCTGACGATGTGCTGAAAGCATTCAATCCATACAAGTTCGTTCCGGGTTCGAACGAAACCGAAGGCACTATCTCGTTGCACTCATTATTGGAATCACCCTCAGAGTCAACGACCATAGCCCTTGCACTCTGATTCACCATCTCGAATCTATAAGCACTATTCCGTCAAACTCATTACGGAATCACCCACAGAGTTATACTGACGTATAGCCCTTACACCTCGAGTCTTCACTTGCTCCACTTAGATTCACGACCTAACGTTAATTGGAATCGATGTGGTTTTCGGATATCCAAATATGGAAACCCGATCCCGGTCTCATCGAAATCCAAAGCGTGTCTTTTAGGTCCAAGTTGTTTTAAGTTTAAAACAATTCAATTTAAACCATCAATATACACACAGATAGATACTTCACATCATCATAACAGATAATCAACAATATTATCATAAACAGGTAATCATCACAAATTGATAATCTATATTATCATCATCAATAGATAACTCATACAATCACAATGCAACCAATGCATCCATATTACACAATACAAATCTCATATCTGAGATTCAAACCATTCAAGTCAAACCAAATCATCCATTCATAAGCAAGATCCATAATCACATCATCTATAATTAATTAAATTAATTACTTCTATCTCTAATTAATTTAAATGAATTAAATTAATTACCTATCTTTAATTAATTTAAAATGAATTAAATTAATTACTTTCTCATTTAAAAATCTTGCTTATTTAACCATTAATTGATTATCAATCAATTAAATAATAATCCTCAAATTAATCACCTTAATTAATCACCTTTGATTAATTATTCCTTAATTACATTCAAGTAATTAATTTTACAAATTAATTATCCTTAACCAAACCAGTAATTAACCTTTAATTACTTCATTTATTAATTAATTACATTAATTAATTACTTCCTTAATCACTTGCCATTAGATTAATTAATCCCAATTAATAAATCCTTAATTACATCATTAATTATATTAATTAATGATCCTTAATTAAATTTAAATTAATTACTTATTTAAATTAATTACATTAAGTAATTAATCTTAATTAAGCCACAATTATTAATCATTCTTGATTAATTACATTTAGTAATTAACTAACCTTAATTACTTTCTTAATCACCCCTAGATTAATTATATTTATTAATCATCCTTGATTAATCTCATTTGTAATTAATTACCTTTAATTAATTACATCACTTAATCATTTCAAAAATGATTTAATCAATTAAAGCTTAAATTAATTGCACAAAGTAATTAATTATTAATCACTACATTAAGAAATTATCTTTACATTAATTACACAAAGTAATTAATCCCAAAATACCATACTTCAATTAATTATCTCAGGTAATTTCTTATCTTAATTACTTCTCTAAGTAATTATTTCTCAATGATTACTTATCAACTTATTTAATGATTATTCTAAATTAATTAAACTTAATTAATTAATTTAAATTAATCCAATTAATAAATTAATTACAAAGAGTAATTAATATCATTAATTATTTCCAAAAAGTAATCATACTTAATTAAATTCCTAATTGATTATTTAAATTAATTAAATCAATTAATTATCAAAATTTAATTATATTAAATAAATTAATAAATAATCACAAGTTAATGACCTTCATTAACTTATTAACAAATTCTTAATTACCTTTCTTAAGTAATTAACTTAAATTAATTACTAATTTAATTAATCTTAATTAATTTTAAACCTTTAATTAATTAAACAAATTAATTAATTACATTATTTAAATTACCTTACTAATTTAATGAAACAAAGATCATTAAATCTTAAATTTACTTTTAAAACTAAACATTTCTTATTCATGATTACTATATTATTAAATAAAGTAACTTAAAACAATTTAACTTAAAATTGTTTTACAATTACATTTTAAATTTAATATTTAAAATGAAACAGACTTAACTTAAACAAAGTTTTTTTTTTTTTTTTTAAAAAAAAACATTTTTAAAATCTTTTAAAACTTATGCTAAAGATTTTCTTATTTTATAAAGAAGTTTGAAGGAGTTTAAAAACCCAAATAAATTTTAAAATACAAACCATAATTTAAATTATCTTTAACATTCAAAGTTGTTTTTAAACAAATTTAAATTTAACCACTTCCTTTATTTCAAAACATTGATTCCAAATTGAAATTTGATTTCAGATTTAAACTTGTGTTTGAATCTCTACTTAAATCCAAAGTTTAATCCTAAACCATAATATTTAAACCCTTTGAAGTTGTTTAAACATTTTGTTTCAAAGCTTTAAAATTTAAATTTCAAACCTGGATTCAAAATCAGTTTTGAAAACCATAATTAAATTTGAGTTTTATTTTAGTCAAACACTTGCTTCAGATTTAAACAGATTAAATTGGAAACTTATACAGGTTTCCAAATAAAACTGTTATCATCAGAAAATACCCCGAGCCCCACTAATTTGACTTCGAGAAAAACCTCTCTCTGCTTCGAGTAACAACTCGAACTACTTGAGTACTGACGCGGTTTAAAAAAAATCACAGCAATAACCAAACCTTCCTGACACTTCTCCTTCATCACCGTGCATATGCACGGTGGCTGTAGCCACCTCCGGCCACCACTCAGGCCATGAACAAGTCGCCGACCTCCCTTACATCACCTCGCGACCCTCAAAATCGCTCAACCAACTCGAAATCAAATTCGAGTTTTCCCCAATCCAAAACCTTTCAGCAACTGGCACTTCCATTTCCCAAACCTGTAAACCCTCATTTCCTCCTCCTCCGACCATCTTGTCGACAACTACTCCGACCACACTTGCATCCATACTCCAACTACCATTACCCCAAAAATCAAGACACTCGGTCACCTGAGTCTCTTTCCCGATCAATTAAAATCAGTGCCCAGGTATTACAATTTTTCCCCCTTTCCATTACCCAGAAGAAAAAAACAAATGCACACATAATTTCAAACTAAAAATTGAAATATGGATTTTAAAAATCATAAATTTAATTCAAAGATTTGATTCAAACATATGGAATTAAGAAATAACCATTATACTTTGGTTAGATTCCAGTTTCTTGCCTTTACCAGTTTCCAGAACTTCAGGTATTTATTTTTATTTTATTTTTTTCTTCTGAACAAATCTTAATTTTAATTTATACATACAATATAAGCACACATTGTTTTAGTCTCATGCAGTATTACAGATTGATTCAATAGAAATTGAATCATTTATTAAATTATGAACCTGAAGAAAACTGTAAGTCATAATAGCCATCCATGTTCAAAGCCCATTCAAACATTCATTTTCATATATATACAGCACTGCATTAAAAATCACTCTCAAGCATACTACTCAACATGCAAATAACTAATCATTTTCATAGCAAACTTATTAAGCAACAAATTTATACTTATTATTTTTAAAAAGAATTGTTACTCACCAGGCATTCATAAAACGGAGGCCAGATTTGAAGTTGCTTTTGAAACCCTTTTTAAAACTGAAATGCCATGACTTCATTACTCATTATAAAATTTGAGAAGCTTGCTGTTAAAGACTTGTATGCAGGCCTAACTCCATATGCATTTGAATCTTTACATTTGAAAAGGCTTTAAATTTGCAGTTGCATGCTTTAATGGCTTGATTCCCAGGTTTCATTTTCCATCCCCAGGTTTTTAAAAGAATGCAGACTTCATTTTGAATGGGATTACAGGATGCAGGCAAGCTTGTTTTTTTTAAATTTCCAGAATGTGGAAATGCAGAGGCTAAACCCAGATTTAATTTGAAAATACTTGGGTTTGAAGACTTGCAGATGCATGCATGTTTGTTTCTTCTCAATTTTGAAATGCAGATGCTCAGTTTTGAACAAAAATGCAGGCAGGTTTTCAATTCACTTTTGAATGAAGAAGGGTTTGCATGCTTCTGGAATTAAAAACTGAGTTGCAGGCTTTTGTTTTAAGAGGGGTTTACTGATTAGATTATGGAGAACAGATTTGAAAAATATACTGGTAAGCTTTTTGTTTGAAGAAGAATTTCTGATTTGTTCGTGGAGTGGATTGAAGATATTGATTTGGTTTTGAGAAATTGTTATTGGTTTGTTTTCAGCTGAGATCTTTTCTTAGAAGAAAATGAACATTAGAAAAAAAGAATGAGTATGAAGAAAAACATGTTTTTATGTAAGATAAAAATGATTTATTTGTAAATTAAAAGAAAAATTAAAAATAAAAGGACACTTGTCTCAAACTCATATTAATATGTCAACACATGTCTCATTAGTTACTTAGGATACTTACACTTGTCATTATACACATTTTACTTATTTTTAATTTGTTTTTATTTAATGAAATCCTCTTTTCTTTATTAAATACATGTATAGTAGTTTCATTAATAAATGTATATGTATTTCTTTTTAGTGAAATAAAACAATTTACAAAACAGGAAAGCTCACTTGCAAAATTTAAATATGGTTATTCAATTATGTTTATTCATTTGAATTTCAAAATGAATTCAAATTCAAATGCTATTTATACATTTTAAAAATCCAATTTTAAAACCAATTTAAAACTAGTTTATATTAACATATTTGAAATTCTAAAATAATAACATTGTCTTTTTAAAACATATCTACATTTATTAAAATAAATAAAACACAATTATCAAATTTAAATAATTTATAAAAGAAATTATAAGTTACATGTCTTATTGAACATATTTAATTCCATTAATGTTTTAGTAAACAATTTATATTTTAAATTTCAAATAATTCCAGTTTATAATTATTAAGCTATATTAAAAAAAAAAAAAAAAAAAAAAATAAACTTTTGTTTATCTTATGAAAATACAATTATACAATTATACAATTTAAAATAATTACTTTAAGTATTTTAAACAATTTGTTATTTATTAAATAAAATAATAATCTTCAAATTATCAAATGAATATTAAAATTTGAAAACAATATTTTATTTGTTCATTTAATTTCAAACCAAACTTATCCATTCACAATATATATATATATAAATATATATACATATATTATAAATAGGAAAAACAATTATTAGTTTTTTAAAAGATAAGATTTACCAATTAAACATTTATTTAATTGGATTATTAAATCAAGTTAATTTTATTAAAATTTTATCAAATCAATTTAATTTTAAATACAGATTATTAAATTGATATTGCTAAAATTTCCGGGATATCACACTTACCAATAGCTTCTCTTTGATTTTGGAGCAAGAATTCAAGTTTGCAAGGTAAACTAGGGCTTGGAATTTCTATTTCCTCTTCCTTTCCCCCATTTTCAGTTTTGCATAAGCTTAAGAAATGAAAATGTATGAATGGAAGGAGAGAAAGGGCTGAGTTGGTTTATAGAATAGTTTGGGTGAAACCCAAACCCAAAAGCCTACTTAGCAAATAGCAAAATTCGACTTACTCCAAACATATCAAAGCTTATACTCAAAAAGATCGCAAACGCCATTTTGGAATCAATGGAAATGGTTTCGAGTTCCAATTCGGCCATTTGCAAAAAAGTAACTTTTCGGACCTAAAGCCGACTAACGACGCTATATTTAAATAAAACATTTAAATATATAATCGTTAAATATGCGGGTTGTTACAATTGGTGTCGGTGAATGGGTGGAGGTTAGCATGGCTAGGTGGAAGACATGGAAGTGGAGCTGTGCACGAAGGTGGGAAGGAGGAGAATTCACGATAGAGGGAGAGGGTGGAGAGGCCGAGCAAGCAGGTGAGGAGAAGGAGCTCAAGTGGGGAATGGATTCAGGTAAGAGGCAAAGCTACAGGAAACACATTTTCCTTTGTTTAATGAAGAATGTACAGGCAAAGAAATGAAGAGACCAAAAGAAACTAAATGAACCGTCATAAAATAAATTGAAAGAGGGAATCATCAGTCATAAAGTTGAATTTTGAGAATTGAAAAGGGCTACAGGCTATTGGTTAATAGACAATGGAATATGAAAGAGTAAGGGATGCTAAAAGGTCCAAATGCGGAACCGATATTTCAATCGTTCTGTAGATTCCACCGTCTCCCGGACTCCAAAACACACAAACGAATATACTGCGGAGATCAGCACGACAAAGAGATCAAAACAGTATACATATACTAGTGATATGACCATCCTATCAAAAGTCGATATCGGTGCCAAAAATGTTACTAACGCGGAAAATAAGATAAACTGGAGCAATAGCAGTCCAAATTTGACGAAACGAAATATGACGTCTCAGTCAGAAGATAATTTACAAATTTATTGTATAAAAATATTCAGGTTTGGAAAATATTTTAATATCATCAAGTTTAACTGATTTAAATTTAAATAAAATTACACACCAAATAAACTTCCATATTTTCAGATGAAAATTTACCATTTTCTATGCTTAAATAGACATATTCCAAATATTAAATTTTCATTTTCAAATTCAATTATTTAAAATTTCACAAAATTTTAGTTAATTACGTTATTTAAACCATCAAAATTTAAGAGTCGTTACACTCTCCCCCACTCAAAACTTTTCGTTCCCGTAAAGGAACGAGGTAGGAGAATAGAAAAAACTAGAAAGAAAAATAGATTTGAAATATAAAATACAACAATTAATTTTAAACCACATAAACTTCTTTAGTTTTTAATTTGATTTATATTCAATTAATTAATTTCAATTCCAGGTATTTTCATTCAGCTGATTTAATTTGAATTTCATAATGTTCATTACAAAATTTCTTCAAAGCAAAATTTTATTTATTTATCTCATTTATTTAATCCATTTGATTTCACTTAAGTTAATTTTACTTATAATTCAATCTTCATGTTCTTTTATTCATTATCTTATTATTCAATTTATCTAAATTAACATTTTCAATAATCATAAACTTGGTGTATAAACATTTATTATAACCATATTTTATTCAACAAATTAATTCTTTTCCCCCAAATTATTATTCAACTTATTCCACTTAATATACCTTATAACATAGATTAAGTATATTGGCACTTATTATGATCACTCGCATATATTTATAAATTCCTTTAGCATCATTTTATATTGTATACTATTCAATTACATAGCCAATTTCCGAGTAATTTAGGTAAGTTATATATGTTGGAAATGCAATCGAGTATTATACAAGTAAAATTTCCTAATTCAACTATTTCAAATTTAAATATTTATTCAAAAATTTAAGAGTTAAATTTCCAATTTCACTTCAAATCAATTAGAGATAATGTATACATATATATATATATTATATATCAAACCAAATCTATAATAATATACCTATATATATTATAAATCAAGTCATACTTAAGAAATTTTAAATCAAATTCATTTTTCAAAACAGAAGTGTAGCAAAACTATTAAGTGGTCTCTCCACTTTGAAACTCGAAAATAAATGTCGATGATGCTGCAATCATGACCGAAATTATTTTCCAGCAATGAAATAGGAGAGTACTGATATAAAACTTTTAAAATTCTTTGGAAACAATATCTATTCGAAAATACATTTAAATAATATACTCTAAAATTTTAAAAGCCAAATTTTCTAAAATACCAGAAATTGAATTCTCAAATTCTTAATTTAAATTAATTTCAATTCCAAATCAATTTATAAACCATGTTTTATAATTTCATTTATTTATATTATGTGGTAATAGTCAATGGTTTACAAACAATAAGTGAAAATTAAATATTATCATTTCTAACAACCAATTCATTTAACTATTTAATTTCCAGAAAATTTATACTTATATATATATATATAATATAATCATACAAAATTTTATTTCATTTACCAAATTTGAAAATAATATTGTGTCAGTTTGCTCTGTTCAAGTGTTTTGGAATTTCTATTAATAGCATTGGCCTGACTAATTAATCAAAGCTCAAAATTGAAAGTTAACAACTCAAACAACACGCAATTAGATATTTTTATATTAATTACAAATACACTTCCTCACTCGATGATTCTAGAATGAGTTTCAAAACAAGGATAGAGATCCAAATTAGAGTAATCCTAACCAAAGAGAATTCTAACTAGGAGATAAGCTCATAACGAAGATAAGATGATTTAATAACAAAAGGGAAAAGATGAATAGACTTACATAAATCGCGAGCGACCTTAATAAGGTCAACCGTGACTTCAAAAATAAGATTGATGTAGAATTCCAAGGAAAATCAACATTTGATTGCAAGAGATAGAATTCAGGCATAGCAAGAGATAATAGCATCTAGACCGAGGATACAGAAATCTTCGATGAATCAATGCTTGTTGTAAAGGATTTTCACCCCTTTACAAATCATACTAGATCGGTGGAATTGCCGATTCGTTATAGAGATTAACCTAAGTGGAGCTATGAGATACTCCAGAATCAAGAAAAACACGAATAGGAAAGACAAGTATGGGTTTCAGAAAAAGGGGCGAAAGTTCCAAAATTCAAAGGAAATGGAGTTAAAGACGAAGAACTCAAGCTCGAACGAAGGTGATTCTGTAATTAAATTTACCCTATATGTTAAGTTTTTGCCTAAAACTAGAGCTCTGATACCACATGTAACATCTAATAATTTTAGCAATTCAATTTTGACATGTGTGGATGCGAATGGAATGAAATATCTAGATGTTACAGACTCTGAGGATTTTTCGGACTATTTCCAATTTTGTGTATAGTTTTCCGAGAGCTTTTGATTTGTATATGAGATTAGAAAGTCATTCGTACATCTCTTTGACATTTTCATCCTTTGCCATTGTGAAGTTCTCGTACTCGCTACTAAGCATGGAAAGGCGAGATATTTTGACTAGGGAGGTTCCTTCGTGAGTCACTTCAAGTGTGTGCCAAATTTCCTGCGTAGTTAGACAATGTGAGAAATGACTAAATTCAATTTGATCCAATGAATAAATAATAGAATTCACAGCTTTAGCATTAGCATTCTGTAGTTTATTTTCAAAATATGTCTATTGATCCATCGGTTTTTCAATTTCTCGATTATCTACCACTATAGTTGGTGTCCTTTATCATGTCTCAATAATATTCCAAGCATCAACGGTTTTCATAAACAAATTTCATCCTATTTTTCTAGTAACCATATTCATCATTGAACATAGGTAGTCTAACTATAGACTGAACCTTAGCAAAAGCATTATTAAAAGAAGCCATTTCAAAAAATCAAATTTTAAGAAAAATCGAATTTTTAAAACAAAAATTGGTTTTTGCTCCTAGCTCTAATACCACTTGTAGGATCGATTTCACCCTAAAGGGAGGTGAAAGGGGTGATACTGATAATAATAAAATTTAATGCGGAATTATATAAAATAATTGCAGCATAGATAATAGCAGAATAATAAAAGCAGAAATAGGACAACACAGAATTACCTAGCATTGGCAAAACATTGCCTACGTGCCGCTCTCAAGGTTTATACTAGAAATTAAGTAGGAAGACGCTTACACATGCAAACTTGCGACACCCGCTAACGACTAACCTAAATCTACATTCAAAACCCTGCCACAACTCAGCCGCTGAGTTACGAATTCTCAAACTACACCACCATAGTTCGTCACCTAGTCATACGACAAGAATTTAAAAAGGTTTAAAAGAAAATTACAATATAAAAACAAACACAAAACCCTATATAACACTAAAGCCCAAATAAAATTTATAAAGGTCGGCCACTTTAACTTATATCATAAGAAATAACGTCTCCCTTAATATTTCTTCGGCCCCAATATGAAACGAGATAACTTCAACACTTTGGTCGACTTTGTTATTTACTTTGTGAGTCCAATGGCTGCTTCATTCCTCTTCATAAATTAGGGCTTCATGAAAACTTAAAGCTGGTGATTCCAATAGATCGATTGAACCGTGCTTCTGCTTCGAGTTGCTTCGTCAATCGATTTGCTTGCTTTGATTAATATGCAGCTGCATCAATTCGGTCGAGTTCAATTTGTGCTCTGAGTATGATACGTGAATTTTTGCCTCTTTTAATTCTCAACTTTGATTTGAGTTATAAATTTGTTTTCGATTTAAGAGCATACTCTGGATTTTTGTCTTGAACTCTAATGAATAATTGACGATGATGTTAATGGGTATTTATAGGGTTCAAATCCCTTAGTTTACGTTAGTCTAATTTCGGTTTGAATAATTTGTGATTTTGTTTTCTGCATTGATTTTTGATCGTATGATTGTGAGATCTCTGACTGGTTCATTCCTTGATAATAGCTTGGTATTTGCATTTGATTCTCGTTCTTTTCTCTTTTGACTTTGGCATTTAAAATTTGAGACGACTGTTGCGACTTCGTTTATTTATCTGGTATTTGAATTTGCCGACTTGAGATAAAAATTGAATTTGTTCATTGACTCATGGCTTCATGTAAATTGCTTCTCTTTACTTTGCTGGCAATTATTATTCAAACTGCTATGTACTCTGTCCACTTCAGTGCTTGTTCATGCTGTACTAGACTAGTACTTATGTAGAGCTTTGTTGTGTACTGGAGCCTACATTGTCATGTGGTCTGTCAACATGTTGAGTTAATCACAATATCATTTTACTCAAAGACTCTGGTCTAGGTGGTTCCATGTGTTGTAGTTCTATTTTGTGTTGATGTTGACTTGGTTGATGTTGAATCTGGATTGATACACTCGGTACACTTGAGTCTGCGTTTTGATGTACACTTGATATTTTTGGTTTGAGTTGATGCTTCATGTGTACTTGAGTTAAATTGATCTGTATTCATGTTGACTTTGTTCTTTGAACATATTATGTGTATACATATATAAGCTAATATGTACACATGTGTGTTTGTGAGTAAATAATAAGAAAGTTGCGTGCTCGTGTTGCCATGTTCACCTGATCCAAGCTTGTACAGTGATCTCCTACTCACTGTTATGTTTTTGCCTCACTGTTCTAATTTGAAACCACGTTATATGTGCTCACTATACATATCTTGATGTCCAAATGGGTTGATTGAAATGTTGAGTTTCTTTGCACTTTGCACTGCCCTGGATGGTGCACTTGTGTCATCACTCCTGTATGGCTTTGAGCATTGCCTTGGCCATCCATGCTTATACCTAACCTTGTTTGATTTCTTTATATTTCTATTTGCATTTTGTTAGCTCATTTGGATTGTATGTATGTATTCTAGGCTGCATTGTACTTGTGTCTGGACTTCTTGTTCATGTAGTCTTGAATATTGTCTGATGTACAGTGTTTGCTTTAACTGCTTCCTTTTGAAATGCTTTCAAGTTGACTTTGTTGCTCCTAATATGTATACATGTGTGCATACATATGTATGTATGTATGTATGTGGCTTGATATTGACTCTAGTTGATTGGTCTGATTTCTTTGGGTCAACTGAGTTGCTTCGAGTTAAACTACGGCTTTTACTCTTGTATGTACATGTGCACTGGTTCATGTTTGGGCTGTTTGTGTACATTTGTGGGTTGTTGCAACCACTTGAGTCAGGTTATGTTGATTTGGTCGAGACTCATATGCAGTTGAGTTGAATCCAGCTTTTGGCTCGGGTTTGACCTTGTGCTCACCTGTCCTTTCAATTTTATCAAGCGTATATCGGTGTGCACGGCCTTGTGGCATATACAGTGATACACCATGCATGTCACAAGTTGTTCCTGTGTGAATGGATTCAAACGAAAATGATGACAAACAACCTAAGTAATAGAGGCAAATAATGTTTTTCAAAAACACACATTTTATTTTGCACTACAAAAACATTTCTTTTTCAATCTTACTACGTCAGTGTTTATTTTGCAGATAATTCAGGTGCTGTATACAAGCTAGAAACAAAGTTGAAGATCAAATACGAGTGAATGAGTGATATATAGTGAGGTAAACCTTGTATGTAAAAATTGTATAGTGAAAAATTGTGTGGTAATTTGAAATTGTATTGTAATTGAAAAATGTAAAAATGAAGTGAAAGCTCTAATTTGTACTATTTGAATTTGTAATAAAATATTTGTTTGAATTTGAATTCTGTGTTATTTATTTATCCAGCAAATATTTACTTAATTATGTGAAAAATAAAATAGTACAATAAAAAATACATTTAAATGAATATATATATATATATATGTTTATTATCATCAAACAAAACTCATATACTGCATATTCAACAATCTCTCCCTTTTGATGATAACAAACATATATTTAAGATTTTGAATATATTAAATGTATTTGGTCATTGATGAAATCTAATTGCTCCCCTTATTTGAATGCTCTCCCTACAACCAAGCTCCCATGTCACATATGCATTAAAATAAGTAAAAATATGCAAATGAACCTAAACGGGATTATGCAAAAAATAATATTTGAACTTTGTTTGCCAAAATCTTAACTTTTCTCCCTCCTTTTGTTATCAGCAAAAGAGTAACAGTGTGAAAAAAATAGAGATAAAGTGATAGATATTAATATAGCATCAATACCCATTCCAGTATAAACATTAAATTTCAATAAAAAAATCAAACAAAAATCATAAATACTCTGTTAGACGCATATTCCACTTTAGATTGATAGGGGTGATGTTGGCATTTAAAACCATATAGTTGTGTCTATTTATGGTATACTTTTATTAGGAATTTGAATATCTACTAACCATGCATAACCGTTAGGACATTAAATGAGATTAGTAGTATTCCCAGTTTAGAATTTCAAGTATCTTCTAACCAGCATAACCGTGAGGACTTTTAAATGGATTAGAATCAACTCATCTATTTAATAATCAATTGTGATATGTGTTTTGTACATGCATAACCGCGAGGACTTTTAAATGAGCATGAAAGCACACAAACAAATATTCCAAGTAATCCATTCATGCACAACCATGAGGACTTTTAAACGAGAGTGAATACTTTGGATGTTTTTCTTGCTAAAAAATAAAATAAAATAAAAACGAATAATTTTCTATTTAAAATACCACATTTTGGCATACGACATTGGATTTTGATGAGTGATGGTCGTTAGAAATATGATACAAATAGAGATGGTCATGGAATTTTTACCATCAAAAGTTATTATAACTCTTGTTTAAATATTTAAAGAGATTTACTAAATATACTATCTCAAGTTATAATATATGATTAATATCAACATTCATCACTTTTTCATTCACTATTTATCTTTTTTGATAATCTGTAGGGAGTCAGATTAGTTAATGTAGTCATTTAAGATCAAATCCAGAAACAATTATAAAATCAAATTTTCTAAAATGCCTAATCTGAAACGAAGTCGACAAAAAATATTTTCTGGAAGGGGTTTTAGATAAAAAATGTCTGCTAATTTAAAATAAGTTAAAATGAAAAATATGCAAATATTTTCTGTGAAAACACGTTCCACTGGTAATTTTTCTATCAACTAGATTACCAGTGTAATCTACATCTAAATTTTCCTTCCACTCAAGTTATCATAAACTGGATATCATGGACTAGACCATGAAGTTGCAACAAATAACTTATAATCATTTTACAGCTTTTAAAATGTGATTCCTTAAGGATTTGATTGAAAACTTGTACATAAACAACTAGTGAACATAGTGTCAGATCTAGAAGCAGTAAGATAAACAAATATATCCATGTGTAACTAGAGTAATCATCACCAATAAATCAACATCATTAGTCCAAACAAATCTATATGAACTAGTTCAAAGACTCTAGAGGTATTTATAGCATTCTCGGCATAAAAAGATAAATGGCCAGCAATTTTGCATAAATCAGAATCATAATCAACATTCATTTCTTTATTAAATAACTGGTTGATTTAATTCAAATTATGGTGCAGATTTTCAACATATAATATATCGTTCAAGATAAATATATCGTTACCTATTTTACCATTTCAATAATTTTTCATTTGTTGCCCATTGTGACTCTGCCACGTTTATAGTAAGCTAAGGAACTTTGATTTGTTGCCCGTCGTGTGCTTGGAACAGCCAGAATTCATGTAACACTGTTGTTTTTCCTAAGCCTGCAACCGTACCTACACAAGAAAAGATTTTTGTGACCTATCTGTTTTTATAGGTCCATGGTTGTTAGTGAAAACAGATTTTGAAAATAAGTTTGTGTAGACCCAAGAAAATTTATCTTTGTACCTTTTGGCATCTAGGTTGTTTAACTTTAAGGGATTTTATATTTATTCCTTTTGGAACCCAAATTGGTATGGTTTTCACGTGTTTGGGTCTATACCAACAATTAATGTGATTGTGTCCAGTTTTCACGTTCAGATTGAGTATATCCAAGTCCTTGTCTAACAATATTGACTGTTTGTTTCCCTATGAGCATATTTAGTGATTTTTCTTCTCTAGAGAACTTTCCTAAAGATGTAGAAAATTGTTGGACTTGTGTTTTAAGTGATTCATTTTCATTTGATAATTGAGAGCACTTTTTAAAACAATTTTCTCTCCTAGTATTTTCACTTTCTTTCAATATCAGAATTTCATTTTCAATTGAGTTAATTTTAATTTTTTATTTTTTTATTTCTCCTTCAAAAGATGGATACTTATCACATTTAGGGCTCTTGTTTTGATAGTTTTTAACTAATTGATCAAGCTATTTATTTAATTCTATCATGTTGCTTTCGTCGTTATGATATATGAAGCTTGTGAGAGAATCTTTCTAATATACTAGAAAATTATCAATCCTCTAACAATAAATCTGGAATAGGATTTAAGAAACAAAATAATTTTACTAAAAGTAGGATTAATAATATTAAGAAAACAGTTTACCCAAATACTAAAACCATAAAAATATGGATTCCAAAAACAAATAGTGTTTTGATAAAGAATAAACATATCAAAATATTCATGGAAACTGTTCATAATAACAAAAACTATATTTATAAAGGGAATTCTGAACCCGTATGGGTTTGGTTTCCTAAGATCTAACTCTTAGGACCCTAAAAAGAAACGGGTACCAACTTTTTATAAATGTTTTTGCAGGTACCACATAAGAAGAGAGGAAAATGGATTTTGGATAGCGGTTGCTCAAAACACATGACTGGAAACAAAGAAATGTTGTCAAACATTGTATACTCAAATGGAGGAGCAGTCACCTTCGGAGATAACTCAAAAGGATATATCATCGGCAAAGGCGATGTCAGTAGCAACGGTATCTCTAATTTACCTCTCATTACTGATGTTTTATTAGTTAAAAATTTAAAACACAATTTATCAAGTATTAGTCAGCTATGTGATAAAGATTTTAATATAAATTTCTCTGAAAATATATGTAATATTCTCGATAAAAGTCATACCATTATCTTTGAAGGAATAAGAGATAAAAATATTTATATTTTAAATATGAATTTTAACAATGGTTCAAATTTATGTCTAATAGCTAAGGAAAATGATTCATGTCTTTGGCACAAAAGATTTTGTCACATCAATTTTAAAACCATTAATAAGATAGCTAAAAATAAATTAGTTAAAGGATTACCTGACATAAATTTTAAAACTGATATATTTTGTGATACATGCAAATTAGGAAAATTAACAAAATCATCTTTTAAGTCAAAGAAAGTAATATCTACAGAACAACCACTTGAACTTTTACATATGGATCTTTTTGGTCCAACTCAAGTGCAATCTATTAATCATAATAGATATGTATTTGTCATTGTAGATGATTTTTCTAGATATACTTGGATTTTCTTTTTGAAAAATAAAAGTGATACGTTTGACAATTTTAAAATCTTTGTTAAAAGAATTCAAAATATTAAAAGTTTGAAAATTAAAAATATAAGAAGTGATCATGGAGGAGAATTTGAAAATGAAGCTTTTGAACAATTTTGTAACAAAAAGGGTATTAACCATAATTTTTCGTTTCCTAGAACACCACAACAAAATGGAGTTGTAGAAAGAAAAAATAGAACGTTACAAGAATGTGCAAGAACTTTATTAAACAGAACCACTTTATCAAAACATTTTTGGGCAGAAGCTGTAGCTACTGCTTGTTATGTGTTAAATCGTGTTTCTATTCGACCATTAACTAAGAATACTCCATATGAATTACTAAATGGAAGAAAACCAAATATTTCATATTTAAAGTTTTTGGCTCTAAATGTTTTATTTTAAATACTAAAGATCAACTAGGTAAATTCGATCTAAAATCCGATGAAGGAATATTCATTGGATATTCGGAACGAAGCAAGGCTTATCGAATTTACAATAAAAGAACTAAAATTATTGAAGAAAGTTTACATGTTTCTTTTAACGAAAATTTTAAAAATATAAATCCAAATGTTACCATTGACTCTGATGATGAAATTACTCAGAATGAAAATAGTAATACTGAACAAACCTTCGATAATGATTATAATATTACTGAAAATGAGAATATTACTACTAATATAATAAAATCTCCACCTAAAATTTTACGACATCATCCTGTGCAAAATATAATTGGAGAAGTAAATACGAACGTTAAACTAGACATCAATTAATTCAAGTTGGTCATGTAGCGTTTCTCTCTAACATAGAATCTAAAAATATAAAAGAAGCTTCAACTGATGACTACTGGATTCTTGCCATGCAAGAAGAACTAAATCAATTCGAACGAAACGATGTTTGGGAACTCGTTTCTAGACCTAGTGATCAAACAGTCATTGGTACTAAATGGGTTTTTAAAAATAAATCATATGAACTAGGAAATATAACTAGGAATAAAGCTAGGTTAGTTGCACAAGGATATAATCAAGAAGAGGGAATAGACTATGAAGAAACATTTGCTCCAGTCGCCCGACTTGAAGCAATACGAATCTTATTAGCTTTCGCGTGTTTTCATAATTTTAAACTTTATCAAATGGATGTTAAAAGTGCTTTTTTAAATGGTTTTATAAAAGAAAATGTTTATGTTGAACAACCTCCATTATTTATACATGAACAATTTCCTGGTCATGTCTATAAACTTGAAAAGGCTTTATACGGTTTAAAACAAGCACCTCGTGCTTGGTATGATCGTCTTAAAAAATATTTACTAAATTCTGGCTTTGAAATTGGAAAGGTTGATCAAACTCTTTTTATTAAAAGAGACAATCATGATATTTTAATAATCCAAATTTATGTTGATGATATAATTTTTGGATCTACAAATGAAAAATTATGTCAAGAATTTTCTAAAATAATGACAAATGAATTTGAAATGTCTCATATGGGTGAGTTAAATTTGGTTTACAAATAAAACAAATAGAAAATGGAATTTTTATTAATCAAGAAAAATATTGTTATAATTTAATTAAACGATTTGGTCTAGAAAACACTTCTGCCAAACCTACTCCGATGAGCACAACAATGTATCTAGACAGAGACGAAGAAGGCAAAAGTGTTGATCAAAAACTATATCGTAGTATGATTGGATCGTTATTATATTTAACAGCAAGTCGACCCGACATTATGATGAGTGTTTGTTTATGTGCACGATTTCAAGCAAATCCCAAAGAATCACATATGCGAGCAGTTAAACATATTATTCGTTATCTAACTAAAACCAAATATTTTGGACTTTTTTATCCAAAAGAATGTCCTTTCGAATTAGTCTCATATAGCGATGCTGATTTTGGAGGAAGTCGGACGGATCGAAAAAGTACAAGTGGAACATGTCATTTCATTGGACGATCATTAGTCTCTTGGTTTAGTAAGAAACAAAACTGTGTTTCTTTATCAACATGTGAAGCAGAATATATATCTGCTGCTTTGGCATGTGCACAAGTCGTATATATGCAACAGACACTACAAGATTTCAACTGTTATCTTGAAAAATCTATTATTTATTGTGATAATACTAGTGCAATAAATCTTTCTAAAAATCCAGTAAATCACTCACGGACAAAACACATTGATATTTGTCAGACGATTTAAACTCTCCATTTTGTCGATGACAAAGGGGGAGAAATATATAAAAGCTAACAAGTTTTTGCAGAAAAGTCGCCATATATTCAGGGGGAGAATTACAATATATACTACTTCGTCACATAGGTATTGTCATCAATCAAAAAGGAGGAGAATGTTGATTCAAGAGTTTTGATTCATGACACAAGCTTCATATATCATAACGACGAAAGCAACAAAAAGAGAATAAGTGTATATTATACACTACAAAGAAGACAAGACTACAATCCAGAATTTATTATGAATATTTTAAATTATTTAGTCTTAGAATATTGTTAAAATCATTCCTCAAGTAGTCACATGCACACACGAAATAATTTATACACAAATAAATGTACACTGTGCATATAACTACAGGTCGGCTGACCGACCAGAAAATTCGGTCGACCGACCCTGTAGTCAGTGCACAGATACTCTCTGTTTTATACACGATTTCAAACTCAACTGACCGGCCAGTTTCTCCGGTCGACCGACCTACATACAAACGACTAGTTTTCTGAAGAGTTGCGACTGTTTCATGAAGAGATACGTCCCTCAATTCAAGAGATACGGACACAACTTTTGATTGAAACTCTTCATGAAAGATTGTAACTATTCTACAACTATATAAACATGATCAAATCACTTCTACAATCACCGATTCTTGTTTATAATTCTGAAATCTATTCTCTATTTATTTCTGCAAATAAAAGCATTCATTCTTATTTAATATCACTAGAATCCTTGATTTAAATCATAAACTTCAATTCTACGTGATTATCTTCCTTCTAAATCTTCACACACATATATACTCTTGAGGATTTGATTATAGGAAGTTGTACTATCAAAAGACAATCAGTGTTATTCAGAAAACATTCGTCAAAAAACTATTTGTATTGAAGTTAAAGTCCTCTTCGGCTGTTGAGGCGGAAAAATTCCTGTTCGGCTGCTCAGGTGTCGTATACCTATTCCTCCGGGTGAAGTGAGGGGTTTAGTTTAAATCCAGAGGGTATTCTGGGACTGGACGTAGAACGGGAAGTTCGAACCAGCATAAAAATTCCTGGTGTGCTTACTTTAATTTTTATTTTACTGCTATTATCAGTTTCCGCATTTATATACCATATTACACGATCCTTAGTACTACACGTACACTTACATATCAAACTATCTCTTTGTGATTCAATTTTAGCGTACTTTTCCCTAAGTCTTTCAAAATAGCCATTTACTTCATGAAATTATATAAGTGATTCCGAATGAGTAAGCTTTGATACATCGCTCGGCTCATCATTATCACTGTCAGTTGTTTCTACTTGAAGACACAGATTTTCTTTTTCACTCTCACTACCATTGCTTTTATCATCTTCAAAAGTTTCATTCCAAGTGGCTGCAAAACTTCCCCTTTTTGGTTTCTTTCCTTGGCTAAGCCAATTTTGAGGAAAGTTTTGCTTGATTTGACCTGGTTTGTTGCACTTGTGACAAATGATCTCCTGCTCTTCTAAGTTGTCTAGTACTTTGACTATTCTGCTTTTCAATGTTGATTTAGAACTGGATTTCCATATTTGTGGTTCCATCTTTTGAATCTCTTTATTAATAGTGCCAATTTAGCTGCTCCATCATCATCGTCATTACTTTCCATTTTTCCTTTGAGAGCTGTTGATTTCTTACGAGTATCACATCCTTCCCGTTCTTCCTTGAATTTCATTTCTGGCTCATAAGTGGTGAGATTTTCGATGAGTTCTTCAACTTCGATTTGTTTCAGATCTTTTGATTCTTGAATGGTAGTAACTTTCGCTTCAAAATTTCGAGGAAGGACTCTGAGGGGTTTTGGGACTATTTCTTCAAAAATACCGTAATGAAAGGAACATAGGAGTTTGCCACTAGGTTTTTGACCAAACAGGATCGTCCAGTTCCTATAGAACCTATCACTAAAATACCCTATTCTGTATATGGTTTTCCAAGAGCTTTTGATTTGTATACGAGATTAGAAAATCGTTCATACATCTCTTTGACATTTTCATCCTAAGCCATTGTGAAGTTCTCGTATTCGCTATTAAGCATGGCAAGGCAAGATTCTTTGACTTAGGAGGTTCCCTCGTGAGTCACTTCAAGTGTGTGCCAAATTTCCTATGGAGTTAGACAATGTGAGACCCAATTAAATTCAATTTGATCCAATGAACAAATAATAGAATTCATAGCTTTAGCACTAGCATTCTGTAGTTTATTTTCAAGGTATGTGCATTGATCCATCGATTTTTCAATTTCTCGATTATCCACCGCTATAGTTCGTGTCCTATATCCTGTCTCAACAATATTCCAAGCATCAATGGTTTTCAGAAAAAATTTCATTCTATTTTTCCAGTAAGCATATTCACCATTGAACATAGGTGGTCTAACTATGCATTGGCCCTCAGCAAAAGCATTATTAAAAGAACCCATTTCAAAAAATCAAATTTAAAAAAAAAAAATCAAAATTTTAAAACAAAAATTAGTTTTGAAAAATCAAAATTTTAAAACAAAAATTGGTTTTTGTTCCTAGCTCGGTACCACTTGTAGGATCGATTTCACCCCAGAGGGAGGTGAATAGGGTGACACTAATAATAAAAAAATTAACGCGGAATTACATAAAATAATTGCGGTATAGATAATAGTAGAGTAATAAAAGAAGAAATAGAACAACATAGATTTACTCAGCTTCGGCAATACCCTACCTATGTGCCGTCCCTAAGTTTTCTACTGGAAATTAAGTAGTCAGATGCTTACATACGTAAATTTGCGATACCCGCTAATACTAACTTAACTCCACACTCAAAACCCTGCCACAACTCAACCACTGAGTTACGAATTCTCGAACTACACACCGCCATAGTTCGTCACCTAGTCACACGACTAGAATTTTATAAAATTTTAAAAGAAAATTACAAAATAAAAAACACAAAACCCCATATAAAATTAAATGCCAAATAAATTTTATAAAGGTCGGCCATTTTAATTTATATCATAACAAAAAAGGCCTGCCTTAATATTTCTTCAGCCCCAATACGAAACGAGATAACTTCAATACTTCGGCCGACTTTGTTATTCACTTCGTGAGTCCGATGGCTGGTTCGTTCCTGTAATGACCTAGAATTTCCGTCATTTTAAATTCGTATATTTAATTGATTTTAAATATGCACAAGTAAATTTTATAAGCTGAATAACTTATATTTGAAATATCTAGATTTAATTGGATAATTAAATTGTTAATTTAATATTTGAAACTGCAGAAATAATTGAGACTTGGATTTAAAATGAATAAAAATGATTTATAAAGTTATTTTAAATTCTATTTGAAGTAATATGATGTTAGAGAACTTTTAAAATTGAATTAAAAGTTAATTTGTTAAAATTGAATATTTTAATATTTAATTGACGTGTAAAAATAGCCATTTTTTAAACAGTCTTGGATTTCGACGAAACCAGTTTTATCGGATCTGTAATTTATATTATTGTAAGATTTCAAATTTTGTGTCAGTCGGATTTACGGTTTGTCCGGGGCAAGCCAAAACGTGTAGAAATCGGTTTAGTTGAATTTTAAACTTAAATAATTCGATTTGAAAACCTATCTTCCAAATATGATCGAATTGGCTCCCGATATATATTCCAGTGTGTTCGGAATAGGGGTAAAGCATTATAAATATCAGGCGGCATGCTTCGTTTGGAGTTTGGAAAATTTTTGGATGAACAGTGTCGCGTAATTTTCTATATAAGGCCTCACTATTTTCTATTTTGCAAAATATTAGGGTTTTAAATCCTAGCCGCATCATACATTTCAATGGCCGAAAATGGCCAACCTTCTTCCTCTATTATCTTCAAATCCATCAATCTATTCGAAAATCTTCCAACTACAACATTGTAGAGCTAAGTGAGTATTTTGAATCCATATGGCTGTGATCGCTTGAAGCTCAACGTCGATGACGAATTTTGGTTGCGTTCATCTATGTTTCGTGCGCGATTTTGAGGGCAAGATGGCAACCGAGTGTGGCCGATCTTCGACCATAGGTGGAGCACGAGATGAGCTATCTAACGGCGGTGGTCGATCGTTGTATCGATCGAAGGATGGGGAATATAATTCAAAGGAGTGGTGACGGCTATGGGCTTTCCTCGACCTGTACGTGCCGTGAAGAAGAAAAACGGAGGCCCACTATCTAGGGTTATGAAAACGCACGGCCCAGATGATTTGAGGTTAAAAATATAAAAGAAAATTGAAATATATATATATATATTAATTTGTATAAACTTTAAAACGCTATATCTTTTTCATACGAGGTCCCTTTCACACGAAACGAATTGCGTTGGGTCCGTATTAACAAGTACTATATTATAGAGCCGGATAGGGATTTATTTGAGCTAGTGAAAATTTTGATTGAAATTAAACTCTAGTTTAATTTTAATCGAAATAAATCGCTAACGCGACGACTACAATAAGTGTGAGTACAACTCACTCTTTCTGACTCGCTGATATTTTTATAAAAGTGAGAATAAATATTATTTATGCTGATTGATGATTATTTGGATGATATATAATATATTGATTGATATTTGGATATATACCTGCATAGTGGAGCAGATGACCCTATACGTTCTCGTGTATGAGCGGATGATCCTTTGTATGCGTGTCTGCCTTGAAGCGGACATTGTACACATATTCTAATATGTATATTTATTGTAGGTGACAGGTTAGAGGGATCCAACTGGATTCCTCACCTGCATTGATTTATTTATAGATATTGTGATATATGCTGTTATCATATGATATATGATGTTTGGATGTTGTGATTGCCGTATTTAGTGCTGTTGCAGCATTGGCCCTATTTTTGAAATTTTAAAAATGTTTAAGTGATGATTTTCAAATTTAAAAGGGTTAAGTGATTTTGGAAATAAATGTTTTATTGATTTTTGGACTATAAAGGAATTGAATTTATTTTGAATAAATAAATGTTATAGTTTTTATGTTATAAAAATTATGATTTCTGTGAAATATAGTAAAGTAGGATTTTTGGAATATGAAATGAACTATTGTGTAGAATAGTTTAAATGGAGATTTTTGAAGTTATAATAAACGGTGTATATATATATAAGATTTATAAAATTGATATTTTATAAATCAAAGTGTTAGAATTATAAAGGAGTTTTATAAATGTTAAAATGAAGTTATAAATGGATTTTATAAGTGAATAAGATTTGTGAATTTGTGAAGTTATAAAAGAATGAAAATTGTAAATAAATAATTTATAAGGAATTAACTTATAAATTGGATTTTGGCTGTATATGAGATGAAAATTGTAACGACCCGGAATTTTGGACAATATAAATTTAATAATCTGGGTTTAAATTTATATTGAAATGATAAATTTTGTTAATAAATTGTTTCCTATTTAATAATGTATATGCATTTATATATATTTTAAATAGACAATTTGTTTAGTTAAATTAGTATAGTATAATTTTAATATGTTTTGAAGATGGAAATGGTGATTTATTTTTAATTTGAGCTTTTCAAAAATATTTAATTAAATAACTATATGATTTTAAAATGAGACAAATGTTTAATTAGTTTCAAATTCATTTTTTCAAGTTGTATATTAAATTATGTTACAAACTCTTTTATAAATTTGTATTAAAAGTATCTTTTTTCAAATGAACTACTTGTATATTATAATAATACTTTGTTTATTTCTTTAGAAATTATTTATATTCATAATTATGTATAGGAATTAATTAACTAGGTTTAATACTTATTTAACTTTAATTATAAACACTAATTAATCATAAAGACATGTGTAAGTATATCAAAGCCTTGGATTAACATGTGTAGACTTATCACATTTTAAAATGACAAGTGTCAATGTATTTTTTTTCTTTTTCTTTTAATTAATTTAAATTTGAAAATACATTCATATTAACTTGCTCTTCATTCATATTCACTTTTATTCATTCCTTAATAAAGAAAACCAAACTTCATTCTCCACCATATACAAGTCTGCATCATTATGAATCAAACACCTACATTTACAAAAAAATCTGTAACTCCTCTTTCCAAAATTTCTACCTGCATTTCAAATCTGAAACACAAACAAATCCCTCTTTTAAAAATACAAACACGCATTTGAATCTGGAAATGCAAGAAAGCCCTGCATGTTCTTGCATCTGAAACTACAAAAAAAAAAAAAAGAACAAACCTGCATCAACATGAAAAGCCCTACCTTTCATTTGCAAGCATAAAGATCTGCATCCTTCAACATATACAAATCTACATGCATTCATGGATCTTCAAAGTATGGTAAATCAAGATTAAAGCAAGCAAGGGTTTGCATTTCTTTGCATCTGGAAAACAATTTGAAGCCTGCATTTTATTTTCTTAAAATCTACAACCTGGGATTTACATCTGAAATCATCAAGCAAGCAAAAGGGTCTGCATGCATGAATTCTCAGATCTGGAAACAAAGTTGAGGCCTGCAATTCAATTTTAAGCATAGGTCTGCATTTTAATCTGAAACCTGCAAATTGAGATGTGCTCTGCATTCTGCAAATAGAGGTGAGTAACACTTAATTTAAAATAAATTTAGTAGGATTGCATTGTTTGTTATCTGCTGAGTTAAGTTTTGTACATGTTTTTTTTTTACTGTCTGGTAAATAGGAATGCAATGCATGTTTGATTCCAAAGTTCTAATTGCTATAGCTTAAGTTCAAATTTGATAAACAGTTTTCCTTCTTGATCTGGATGAATTTGTTTTCTGGAAGTAGTAGATATATCATAGATCACTAGAGAATTATTGAATTGATTTACAATTCAAATTTGGGGTTGAATTGTGGCATTACTGTGATGAACCCTAGTTTATGTGGGTTACAGTTTTGGGTCGATTTTGAACTCCTCTGTGCATCGAGTTCAAAGATGTTTGGGGTATTGATGGATGGTGAAGTG
Source organism: Allium cepa (assembly GCA_030765085.1). Taxonomy (NCBI): domain Eukaryota; kingdom Viridiplantae; phylum Streptophyta; class Magnoliopsida; order Asparagales; family Amaryllidaceae; genus Allium; species Allium cepa. Next base: position 1,037,597,372 of record CM060929.1, read on the forward strand.
ATGAAGCTAGTGCCGGAGTTTGGACGATGATGATGGTCGGAGTTGTGAAATATCGGCGTTGACAGGTTTTAGGAAGCTTGGGTATAGGCTGTTCCAGGTTTGGGTTGGTTTTGGGTTGCAGTGTTTTTATCTCGGGATGGACTCGGGTAATTTGATAATTAACTCGAAGCAAGTAAGCTTCTGACTCGAAGCAAAATAGGGTGACTCGAGTACAGCATCTTTGTTTCAGGCCTGCATATAGGAAACAGAATTGTTTCCAGTTTATTTTAAATAGTGTTGAAGTGATAATAGGAATGTAAACTTGGAATTTGAAATCAGGTGGAACTTGAATTTAGTTATGGATTTAAATAATTCAAATCTGGAATTTGAAAACATTTTAAATTCAAGAATGTAAGAGGTTTAAAATTTAACAGAAACTGTTCTGTTTTTTTAGAAATTCTTAAAGTAAGTTTTAAATTTAAATATGGAGATTGAACTTAGGATTTAACTTAAATCTAAGGATGAATTCAAAAAGTTTGAATTCTGATTTTTGAAATAATTTGAATGCAGAAATTCAAATTTGGTTTGAAATTAAAAATAAAGAGAAAGGGGGGATCAGGAAACCTGTTTCAGGTTTTATAAAATTTGAAAATAAAGTGCAAAATACATTTGTGACTTGGAATTTTGAAACTGAATTTAAGTTGAATTCAAATAAGTTTGAATTCTGTTTTCTTTGAAATAGTTTGAATTCAGCAAAATTCAAAGTTTGTTTTTTTAAAATAATACAGAAAAACTGTTTTCTGTTTCATATGTAAATATAAAGTTTAAATTTGCAGGTGAAGATTTTAAACTGAGTTTTGGTTTGAATTTGAATATGAATTCAAATTTGATTTATCTGGAATTTGAAATCATTGATGGTTTTTAAATTTAAATTTGATTGTCAAACTCTTTGTGGAAATGCATATGTGATTTGCATTTGGAATGGAAGGTTAAATATTTAATTTAAGAATTCAAAATGAATTCAAATCAGAGTTTTTAAATCTGGATTTAAAATTTAAATTTCAGTTTTTAAATAAAGATTTAAATTTAAATTGTTTTCAAATGACTTACATTTGAATTGAAAGTGTAAATTATAGAAAGAGTTTAAAGAGTTAAAGCTAAAATAAGTTTGAAAGTTGAATTTCAAATGTTAAAGAAATTTTTTTAAAATTGATTTGAATTTGATTTGAATTGAAATTTAAATCCTTTTCAACTTATTAATTAAGTATATGTTTCTTGTAAACATATAAGATTTAGATTTGTGTTGTTTTAAAATCTTATTTTAAATGAGTTTGAGTTTTAAAGTTTAAAAGAAATGTTAAATGGAATTTAATGTAAATTTAAAAACATTTTGATTTTTAAATGCATGATTTAATAAGAAATGATTATCTAAAGATAAATAAAAATTAATGATTGGATTCATTAATTATTAAGGAAATTAAGATAAATATTAATTATTTAATTAATTAAATAATGTGAATGTTTAATTAAATAATTAATGATTTTTAATTTGATTTGAGATTAATTAATTAAGTTTAATTAATCTATAATTAAGGATGGTTAACTAAATTTTAATTTATGATTAAGATTTATTTAATCAAGTGATTAATGATAATTAAGATTTTAATTAACACTTAGTTAATTAATAATTAGAGATTAATTAAATAGTAATTAAATATTAATTACTTAATAACTAATGATGATTAATTTAAGTTAATTCTTAATTAAGTAATTAAGAAATGTTAATGAAATCATTAGCTTAAGATTATTTTAACAGTTAATTAATGTGATTAATTTTTTTATAATTAATTAGATTAATTAATTAATTAATAATCAATTGTTAAGTTTAATTACTTAATGAAAGTAATTAGTGAATTAATTACTTAATGTAATTAATTAAGGTTAATGTGATTTGTTTAGATTAATTAATTAAGTTTAATTGGTTTAAACAATTGTGGATTGTTTGATAATTACTTTATGTAATTAATGAATTTGTAATTACTTAAGGAAGTAATTAATTTAATAATTACTGAATGTAATTAAGAATATTGTTATAAAGGTAATTTAGATTTTAAATTATTTTGAAATTAATCAAGGGGATTAATTTGGATAATTAATTAAGAATAATTAATTATTGTATTGAGTAATTAATGTAGTTAATTACAGAATGATTATTAATCAAGGGTGATTAATATATATGTAGGATTTAATATAATTAACTTGTGTGTGGTTTATATTAAATACTAATTACTTATTGTAATTAGAGATAGTTAATCAGCAATGATTAATTGAAATGAATATTGAATAATGATTTATAAATTGATTTATAATCAATGGATGGTTTAGTTAAGTAGGATTTTATGATGAAGTAATTAATTTAATTCATTTTAAATTAATTAAAGATTGAGTAATTAATTTAATTCATTTTAAATTAATTATAGAGGTGTGATCATTAGACCATTTGCTTATGTTTGATGATTGGTATTGGTTGTTTGATATGGTTTGTAATCTCTGTTATGAGATGAATAGTGTATGTGATATGGATGCATTGGATGCTCTTGGATGATAATATAGATTATCTGATTATGATATGATTATCTGTTGATAATGATAATGTTGATTATCTGTGGTGTTGTGAATTATCTATCTGTGTATGCTTAGATAATGAATTGAATTGTTTTAAAATTAAAACAACTTGGCCTTAATAAGACACGCTTTGGTTTTCGATGAGACCGGGATCGGGTTTCCATATTTGGATATCCGAAAACCACATCGATTCCAAATAACGTTAGGTCGTTTATCCAAGTGGAGCGAGTGAGGACTCGAGGTGTAAGGTCTATACGTCAGTATAACTCTGTGGGTGATTCCGTAATGAGTTTGACGGAATAGGTCTTATAGATTCGAGATGGTGAATCAGAGTGCAAGGGTTATTGTCGTTAACTCTGAGGGTGATTCCAATATGAGTGTAACGAGATAATGCCTTCGGTTTCGTTCGAACCCGGAACGAACTTGTATGGATTGAATGCTTTCAGAACATCGTCAGGCGGACGATGAGCATTCTAAGTGATATGTCCTATAAAGGTAATCGTAACCTCAAGCCTCATCAACCGGGAATGGCTAAAACAGGGGAGGTGCAGCAAAGCTTCGTGGGTAGCCCCCACTTGAGAGTAAGATTTACCCCTGTCTAGAGGTCCCTTTATATTTCGGCTGTGTGGGACGGTTGATCATGACAACCGTCGGGGTTGTCTTATTTGGAACTGTTCAGTAAGGAACGGGTCCGGCTTTGTGTTGCAGGGGAGTTAGGGTGGCTCCTCGGTACGGTGATCTAGGCCACGTACTGTGACGGGCGGTACCCCAGTAGCCCTGCCATTGATGGAATCCAAAATCCAATAAGTGCCGTACGTATTAGTTGTGCCCAACTATGTTGGAATGTGAGATGTAAGCATTTCAGCTATTTCTGTATTTTATTTGAAAACCCTAGACACTATTATAATATCATCTGATTTCCTATCAAATGTTTTGGTTAGCGTAAGGTAAAAACTTTTCCATGTTTATGTGTGGGAAGTCTTACGTGATACCTTTTCTTTTCAAAGGTTTTTTAAAGTTAAGCAACTTTAACCTGTTACTCACACCAGACCCATGTCTGACCCGGAGTTATTTCTGTTTTTCTTTAACTCTTGGGTACTCAAATTTTTATGAGTAGTCAAGGGAATTCAGGTTAGGATTCAGGATTAGCTTTGACGAATTGTGGAGGAGCATATGGAGCAGGAGGCTTCTGCGTATAGTTATATAGTTCCGCTGTGTTTGGTCTCTGAGTGTTCTGTTTGTATTGAGTTGTAATAACTAGACAGGTGTTTATAACTGTCTAGTATGTGTTGTATATGTCTGTGTACTCTGATAATTGATGTATACTATGTAATACTTTGTTATTAATATAATTTATTCGTTTCCGCTGTTGAGATTCTTGTGTTGTTTATTTCTTCTCTTCTTTCTTTTCTTCTTCTATCCCTTTCTTTCTTAATTCATGACGCGATTTTCTGGGAGTGAAAGTCGGGTCGTGACAGCTTGGTATCAGAGCTGTAGGTTGAGTGAATACCTAAGCTCTGTAGTGGTGTCTATCTTGAGAGAGCGTATTTGTATTTTTGTATATATATATATATATATACATAATTGGTTCTACCTATTTGTTGGATTACCTGTTCGGGTTTTTTCCAATATAAGTTATAAAGGTAGATGAGGTAGAAGTGTGTGTAACACGACTACCATTGGTTGGAATTTGATGGATGAGGTTGGAAGTGTATTTGTCGAGACCGTAGACCTAATACTGTCTCGAGTAAGTTTTTCTTGGTTGAAGGACTTCATCGATCTCTGAAGGTAACCTGTAAAGGTTCGGAGTTCATCTTTGAAGTGTTGAATTGAGTTTTGATCTGTCGGTTGAGCAGAAGCTAGCAAGTGATGGTATCTTGATATCTCAGGAATTAGTAGCTGCGTAATGAGATGCAGTGACTATGGATATTTCTGAAGATGTTTCTTTGGAACAAGAATAAGAAGTGAATCTGCCGGTGTTGTGGCTGAGTTTGGCAGAGTATTCTGAGTCGATAGGGAGTCTTCTGGCTGAGTAGTTTTTTTTGAAGTGGAGTTCAGAAGCAGCAGAGTGGATCTTTTTCTCTGGTAAGTTGGCTAAGTCAGCATAAGCTATTCTGTTTGGTTGAGAGAGAGCAGTTTTCTTTGGATTTGGGCTGAGTTGATCGCAAAAGTGACTTGCGATAGAGTGTTCTCTTGTGTTTGTTGGAGATTGTCTGGATGTCTTCTGGAAGTCAGAGTTTGTCTGCATCTAGAGATCGAGTTTTCTTTCCAGGATTGGTATAGGTGGTTCAGTTAGTAGATGGATGGTTCCTTGAGATAGAAGTTGGTGAAGTAACTCAGGTTTGGGAGGAACATCTGAGTTTTCTTATGGATATGTGGAACCATATTTCTGTGTTGGGTTGTCTGGTCTGTGCTTGTGCTCTTTGTCAGCATTTTCTTCTGTTTCGGATCAGAGTTGTGCAGCGGAAGCAGTTTGGGTGTTTCTGTTTTCTTTTCCGGATAAGGAGAAGTTTGTTCTGTCTTCTGTTGTAGAGAAGCAGGGTTGTGTTCTTGGTTTTTGAGTGATCTTGAGGAGATCATTGGATTGTTTTGCTTCGGTCTGTTTCTTTTGGAATCAGCAAGAGTTGAGCTGATCAGGATGGATGTTGGTAGCCCAGGATCGTCCGAAGAATTTTTATGGATAAGAGACAGAGAAATTTGGATTCTGGAATCGGAGATTTGATTTTGGTTAAGTTTTTCTCTGACCCAAAGAGCTATAAGTTTGGGAAGCTAGCTCCGAAGTGTATTGGTAAGATCAGTGTTTGATTTTCCTAGAACTGAATTGCCAGCTTGGATAACTGGGATTCAAGGTATTTCACGTATCTCTGAGGGAGTATGTGTTTGATATTTCTGGTTTTAGAACTAGCAGTTTAGGATGGTTTGTTTGTTGTGTCAGACTCGTTTGTAGTCTGATATTCTGTATAGAATGGTTGTTAGGAGCTCTATAGCATAGTAGTATTGATTGATTGTATTCAATAGAACGAGTATCCCGATATATATATATACCGGGGAAACTCGTGAAGTTTTATCCAAAATTCTTTTGGATAATTAGATTTGTTCTGATTGTGTGAATTGGTTGCTTTGGTTGTTGGCATATGTTTAACATATGCTGTGTTTTAAAATAAAATCTGTAAATAGATTATTAAATTGCCTTTGTTTTAAATTTCGGGGACGAAATTCTTTTAAGGGGGAAGGATTGTAACGACCCGGAATTTTGGACAATATAAATTTAATAATCTGGGTTTAAATTTATATTGAAATGATAAATTTTGTTAATAAATTGTTTCCTATTTAATAATGTATATGCATTTATATATATTTTAAATAGACAATTTGTTTAGTTAAATTAGTATAGTATAATTTTAATATGTTTTGAAGATGGAAATGGTGATTTATTTTTAATTTGAGCTTTTCAAAAATATTTAATTAAATAACTATATGATTTTAAAATGAGACAAATGTTTAATTAGTTTCAAATTCATTTTTTCAAGTTGTATATTAAATTATGTTACAAACTCTTTTATAAATTTGTATTAAAAGTATCTTTTTTCAAATGAACTACTTGTATATTATAATAATACTTTGTTTATTTCTTTAGAAATTATTTATATTCATAATTATGTATAGGAATTAATTAACTAGGTTTAATACTTATTTAACTTTAATTATAAACACTAATTAATCATAAAGACATGTGTAAGTATATCAAAGCCTTGGATTAACATGTGTAGACTTATCACATTTTAAAATGACAAGTGTCAATGTATTTTTTTTCTTTTTCTTTTAATTAATTTAAATTTGAAAATACATTCATATTAACTTGCTCTTCATTCATATTCACTTTTATTCATTCCTTAATAAAGAAAACCAAACTTCATTCTCCACCATATACAAGTCTGCATCATTATGAATCAAACACCTACATTTACAAAAAAATCTGTAACTCCTCTTTCCAAAATTTCTACCTGCATTTCAAATCTGAAACACAAACAAATCCCTCTTTTCAAAATACAAACACGCATTTGAATCTGGAAATGCAAGAAAGCCCTGCATGTTCTTGCATCTGAAACTACAAAAAAAAAAAAAAAAGAACAAACCTGCATCAACATGAAAAGCCCTACCTTTCATTTGCAAGCATAAAGATCTGCATCCTTCAACATATACAAATCTACATGCATTCATGGATCTTCAAAGTATGGTAAATCAAGATTAAAGCAAGCAAGGGTTTGCATTTCTTTGCATCTGGAAAACAATTTGAAGCCTGCATTTTATTTTCTTAAAATCTACAACCTGGGATTTACATCTGAAATCATCAAGCAAGCAAAAGGGTCTGCATGCATGAATTCTCAGATCTGGAAACAAAGTTGAGGCCTGCAATTCAATTTTAAGCATAGGTCTGCATTTTAATCTGAAACCTGCAAATTGAGATGTGCTCTGCATTCTGCAAATAGAGGTGAGTAACACTTAATTTAAAATAAATTTAGTAGGATTGCATTGTTTGTTATCTGCTGAGTTAAGTTTTGTACATGTTTTTTTTTTTACTGTCTGGTAAATAGGAATGCAATGCATGTTTGATTCCAAAGTTCTAATTGCTATAGCTTAAGTTCAAATTTGATAAACAGTTTTCCTTCTTGATCTGGATGAATTTGTTTTCTGGAAGTAGTAGATATATCATAGATCACTAGAGAATTATTGAATTGATTTACAATTCAAATTTGGGGTTGAATTGTGGCATTACTGTGATGAACCCTAGTTTATGTGGGTTACAGTTTTGGGTCGATTTTGAACTCCTCTGTGCATCGAGTTCAAAGATGTTTGGGGTATTGATGGATGGTGAAGTGATGAAGCTAGTGCCGGAGTTTGGACGATGATGATGGTCGGAGTTGTGAAATATCGGCGTTGACAGGTTTTAGGAAGCTTGGGTATAGGCTGTTCCAGGTTTGGGTTGGTTTTGGGTTGCAGTGTTTTTATCTCGGGATGGACTCGGGTAATTTGATAATTAACTCGAAGCAAGTAAGCTTCTGACTCGAAGCAAAATAGGGTGACTCGAGTACAGCATCTTTGTTTCAGGCCTGCATATAGGAAACAGAATTGTTTCCAGTTTATTTTAAATAGTGTTGAAGTGATAATAGGAATGTAAACTTGGAATTTGAAATCAGGTGGAACTTGAATTTAGTTATGGATTTAAATAATTCAAATCTGGAATTTGAAAACATTTTAAATTCAAGAATGTAAGAGGTTTAAAATTTAACAGAAACTGTTCTGTTTTTTTAGAAATTCTTAAAGTAAGTTTTAAATTTAAATATGGAGATTGAACTTAGGATTTAACTTAAATCTAAGGATGAATTCAAAAAGTTTGAATTCTGATTTTTGAAATAATTTGAATGCAGAAATTCAAATTTGGTTTGAAATTAAAAATAAAGAGAAAGGGGGGATCAGGAAACCTGTTTCAGGTTTTATAAAATTTGAAAATAAAGTGCAAAATACATTTGTGACTTGGAATTTTGAAACTGAATTTAAGTTGAATTCAAATAAGTTTGAATTCTGTTTTCTTTGAAATAGTTTGAATTCAGCAAAATTCAAAGTTTGTTTTTTTAAAATAATACAGAAAAACTGTTTTCTGTTTCATATGTAAATATAAAGTTTAAATTTGCAGGTGAAGATTTTAAACTGAGTTTTGGTTTGAATTTGAATATGAATTCAAATTTGATTTATCTGGAATTTGAAATCATTGATGGTTTTTAAATTTAAATTTGATTGTCAAACTCTTTGTGGAAATGCATATGTGATTTGCATTTGGAATGGAAGGTTAAATATTTAATTTAAGAATTCAAAATGAATTCAAATCAGAGTTTTTAAATCTGGATTTAAAATTTAAATTTCAGTTTTTAAATAAAGATTTAAATTTAAATTGTTTTCAAATGACTTACATTTGAATTGAAAGTGTAAATTATAGAAAGAGTTTAAAGAGTTAAAGCTAAAATAAGTTTGAAAGTTGAATTTCAAATGTTAAAGAAATTTTTTTAAAATTGATTTGAATTTGATTTGAATTGAAATTTAAATCCTTTTCAACTTATTAATTAAGTATATGTTTCTTGTAAACATATAAGATTTAGATTTGTGTTGTTTTAAAATCTTATTTTAAATGAGTTTGAGTTTTAAAGTTTAAAAGAAATGTTAAATGGAATTTAATGTAAATTTAAAAACATTTTGATTTTTAAATGCATGATTTAATAAGAAATGATTATCTAAAGATAAATAAAAATTAATGATTGGATTCATTAATTATTAAGGAAATTAAGATAAATATTAATTATTTAATTAATTAAATAATGTGAATGTTTAATTAAATAATTAATGATTTTTAATTTGATTTGAGATTAATTAATTAAGTTTAATTAATCTATAATTAAGGATGGTTAACTAAATTTTAATTTATGATTAAGATTTATTTAATCAAGTGATTAATGATAATTAAGATTTTAATTAACACTTAGTTAATTAATAATTAGAGATTAATTAAATAGTAATTAAATATTAATTACTTAATAACTAATGATGATTAATTTAAGTTAATTCTTAATTAAGTAATTAAGAAATGTTAATGAAATCATTAGCTTAAGATTATTTTAACAGTTAATTAATGTGATTAATTTTTTTATAATTAATTAGATTAATTAATTAATTAATAATCAATTGTTAAGTTTAATTACTTAATGAAAGTAATTAGTGAATTAATTACTTAATGTAATTAATTAAGGTTAATGTGATTTGTTTAGATTAATTAATTAAGTTTAATTGGTTTAAACAATTGTGGATTGTTTGATAATTACTTTATGTAATTAATGAATTTGTAATTACTTAAGGAAGTAATTAATTTAATAATTACTGAATGTAATTAAGAATATTGTTATAAAGGTAATTTAGATTTTAAATTATTTTGAAATTAATCAAGGGGATTAATTTGGATAATTAATTAAGAATAATTAATTATTGTATTGAGTAATTAATGTAGTTAATTACAGAATGATTATTAATCAAGGGTGATTAATATATATGTAGGATTTAATATAATTAACTTGTGTGTGGTTTATATTAAATACTAATTACTTATTGTAATTAGAGATAGTTAATCAGCAATGATTAATTGAAATGAATATTGAATAATGATTTATAAATTGATTTATAATCAATGGATGGTTTAGTTAAGTAGGATTTTATGATGAAGTAATTAATTTAATTCATTTTAAATTAATTAAAGATTGAGTAATTAATTTAATTCATTTTAAATTAATTATAGAGGTGTGATCATTAGACCATTTGCTTATGTTTGATGATTGGTATTGGTTGTTTGATATGGTTTGTAATCTCTGTTATGAGATGAATAGTGTATGTGATATGGATGCATTGGATGCTCTTGGATGATAATATAGATTATCTGATTATGATATGATTATCTGTTGATAATGATAATGTTGATTATCTGTGGTGTTGTGAATTATCTATCTGTGTATGCTTAGATAATGAATTGAATTGTTTTAAAATTAAAACAACTTGGCCTTAATAAGACACGCTTTGGTTTTCGATGAGACCGGGATCGGGTTTCCATATTTGGATATCCGAAAACCACATCGATTCCAAATAACGTTAGGTCGTTTATCCAAGTGGAGCGAGTGAGGACTCGAGGTGTAAGGGCTATACGTCAGTATAACTCTGTGGGTGATTCCGTAATGAGTTTGACGGAATAGGTCTTATAGATTCGAGATGGTGAATCAGAGTGCAAGGGTTATTGTCGTTAACTCTGAGGGTGATTCCAATATGAGTGTAACGAGATAATGCCTTCGGTTTCGTTCGAACCCGGAACGAACTTGTATGGATTGAATGCTTTCAGAACATCGTCAGGCGGACGATGAGCATTCTAAGTGATATGTCCTATAAAGGTAATCGTAACCTCAAGCCTCATCAACCGGGAATGGCTAAAACAGGGGAGGTGCAGCAAAGCTTCGTGGGTAGCCCCCACTTGAGAGTAAGATTTACCCCTGTCTAGAGGTCCCTTTATATTTCGGCTGTGTGGGACGGTTGATCATGACAACCGTCGGGGTTGTCTTATTTGGAACTGTTCAGTAAGGAACGGGTCCGGCTTTGTGTTGCAGGGGAGTTAGGGTGGCTCCTCGGTACGGTGATCTAGGCCACGTACTGTGACGGGCGGTACCCCAGTAGCCCTGCCATTGATGGAATCCAAAATCCAATAAGTGCCGTACGTATTAGTTGTGCCCAACTATGTTGGAATGTGAGATGTAAGCATTTCAGCTATTTCTGTATTTTATTTGAAAACCCTAGACACTATTATAATATCATCTGATTTCCTATCAAATGTTTTGGTTAGCGTAAGGTAAAAACTTTTCCATGTTTATGTGTGGGAAGTCTTACGTGATACCTTTTCTTTTCAAAGGTTTTTTAAAGTTAAGCAACTTTAACCTGTTACTCACACCAGACCCATGTCTGACCCGGAGTTATTTCTGTTTTTCTTTAACTCTTGGGTACTCAAATTTTTATGAGTAGTCAAGGGAATTCAGGTTAGGATTCAGGATTAGCTTTGACGAATTGTGGAGGAGCATATGGAGCAGGAGGCTTCTGCGTATAGTTATATAGTTCCGCTGTGTTTGGTCTCTGAGTGTTCTGTTTGTATTGAGTTGTAATAACTAGACAGGTGTTTATAACTGTCTAGTATGTGTTGTATATGTCTGTGTACTCTGATAATTGATGTATACTATGTAATACTTTGTTATTAATATAATTTATTCGTTTCCGCTGTTGAGATTCTTGTGTTGTTTCTTTCTTCTCTTCTTTCTTTTCTTCTTCTATCCCTTTCTTTCTTAATTCATGACGCGATTTTCTGGGAGTGAAAGTCGGGTCGTGACAAAAATGGAATTGGTAAATAAAAGAAATTTATAGCTTGAAGTTTTTATAAAATATAATTGTGAATTTATAAACATTGTTTTATAAATTCAAAATCAATTGAATTGGATAAGTTAAATATAAAAGTTTATTAAAGGAGATATACCCACGATTTTGGATAGTGGATAATCTTTTCATGAATATATAGAAGCAAGGAATTTGGTAAAGACATTATATTCATGATTTTGGACAGTGGATAATCCTTTAATTAATTATGTAGAAGTGTTGAATTTGGTTAGAGATTTATATTCATGATTTTGGACAGTGAATAATATATTAAATAAATGTTTTAAAAAGTGATATTGTAAATGGAGTTAAAACATTTTGAAGTTGTTTTAAAATGTGTTAAGGATCGAAACCATAGATTTCAACATTCATTGTTGAAGTGGACGTTTTCGAGAAATAAGGAAATGATGGACTATAACACTGTTGTTACAGTAAATGATTTTCAAAAGGAAATGTTTTGTATAGTATAAGGGATTATATATCTATATTATTTTTGAATCCCTATACTAGTGATTTTGGGTTGTTGTAACGATGTTTTACGCAACATTCATTTTGACCAAAATAAATGTGTTTAAAGTGAATGTTTTCCTTAAAGAATAAAATATATACTTAATTTTGATTTAAGTATATGGGATATTTTCTAAGTTGAAAATAAATTTATTTGTGAATTACTTATTATTAAATAAGTACATGGAAATGCTTTCCAATATAGAAAGTCGAAATGGTTTGAGAATATATTTTTTAAAGATAAATTGAAGTGAATATTTGGCAAGTGAATTAATTAATAACGATTAATACAAGGGCCTAGTGATTGTTATGGTGCTGAATATTTGTTTGTTTACTTTGCTAGTTAAATAACCAACTATCAAACATTAGCCAAATTTTAGTTCCTCGACTTGATGTGGGAACTATTTAGTCGTACACTTAGTACGTAGTCTTCTGTGTAGGCTTGATTATCATTTGTGTTGAGGATGTTGATTCGTATAGTGCGGAGTGATACTCCAATCTATCGAGCTTCCTTCAGGCCCGAAGGATAGCAAGTTGAAAGTTGGATACGTGATAAGTCTATGAGACTTAGTTTCTGTGTGAGGTTGAGAAATGCTTTTGCATTTTTGGTGCGAAGAAACCAGGATCAGATTTATCTGAAAACCACTTTGAACCAAAGTATATGCGACGATTGTGCATGTTGCTTGTGATAATATTGATATTCCGAAGTTTCATAGTAGGGGACTGCTTGATGATCGTTTGGGGTTAAAATCCCAATATACATCCAGTAGCAGTGGTCTCTTCATTATGAAATATCCAATGCGAGGACTATTCGCTACTAATCCTAGGAATTTCCCAATAGGATGTGGTAGGAAAGTACCTTCGGTTTGTCCTGTTCCTGGATAACTTATATGGATGTTTGTCTGACATTGCATTTCTAAAGTTTACGTACATCGGTTTTTCTTGATTATGTTCAGCCTGATAGGGGGTTCTCGCTTCTTGTTAGGTAGCGAACGGATGACACTTGCCCCTACATGTCCCTAGAGTTAAAGGGTTGGTTGTAGTCGAGAGGCTGGTAGTAAAAGCAAAGCACGAGGTATCAGTGTGAGCTACGGTGGGTATTACCCACTGATTGCGTCCCATCACATCTGGTATCAGAGCTTAGTTTTGTATATTCCTAAGCTTTAATGTGTACTCATTATAGATAGGGACAGTAGCACCCTAGATTGAGTTTGAGTGTATTATATATATGAGCGCGTATTTGTTAGTGAATATAAAATATTTTATATTGTGTTTTCATATCCGTTGAGCTATTTGTGAATTCTGGTCGGTATGTGGGACGCCATGTTATCGATAGGGATTTCCAAATACTTAAACGAGGCAAGTCGACATAGTGTTATTTTAAATTGGGTTAATGAAATAATTTTACCTCGATTATATTTTATATATAAAGGAATAATTTTTCAGAATTATTAAAATGTATATAAACTGATTGTTTGGTTATTTGAAAATGTAAAAATACATATAAGTTAATAAAAGTTGTTTGAATAATCTAAATAGAAACAACAATTGTAAAAGAATAAATTATATAAGTAAAAGAATTATAAGTATGGAATTATAATTAATATGATTTACAATTGTGAAATAATCTTATATATAAGAAATGAAACTAAACGAGCATATTTTTAAATATGAGTTGTAAATAAAAATGGGTTTAGACTTATTATTTGAAAATTTGAATTTTGAAAGTTATTTTTCAAAGGTAAAGAGATTATATTGTTATAAATCTAAAAAAGGTAAATAAATTTGAAATGATCTTATAGAAGTAAAGTGAAATAGTCAAATTATATATAAGTAAGATTTATAAATGTGATTTTGAATAAAAAAAATTTAAAAGAATATAAAGCACTGAATTCACTACTATTGTTGGAAAATAATAAGGGTGATGACTGCAGCATCATCGGTATCATTTTCGAGTTTCTATGTGATGGATTTGCTACCAATAGTAAATTGAAAAATTGAAGTTTTGTTGTGTTAAACGAATTTGATTTAAAATCCAAGTTGGAATTGATAAATGTAAGTAAAATAAGTTTTGGACTTATAATATGAAATAAGAATTCACTTTAGTAAAGTTGAAATAAATTTGGGTTAGGATAATAAAATATATGATTTGAAATTTAACTAAAGGAAAGTTAATAAAGTGAATTGGATTTGAAATTATAAAATGAGTTTTGTGAATGGAAGTGAACTTAAGTAAATGTTTACGAAAGATTAAATAATAAGTTGTATAACTTATAAAGTGAGAAAATGTAAGTAAAACCAATTGTTAAAATGGTTAAACAGTTTTGTTAAGAAAAAAAAATCTGAAGTTGAATGGTGATATGAAATTTGACTTAAGTAAAATTTAAATTAAATTGACCTTAGAATTGGAATCTTAGTTGGATTTATAAGTTGAAATTTAATTTAAGTGAAACAAAGTGATGTTTATAAAAAGAAACATAACTTAAGTGAAGTTGAATAAAGTTGATTTTGGTATCAAAGTAAATTAATAAAGTGAACTAATGAAATGAAGTCAGTTAATGAATAAGAATTTGAGTCACATAAGGAAATTCAACATGAAATGTATAGAATTAGCATTACAAATGTTGTTGTTAAGAAGTTGTGAATTAATAGTAATATTGAAAGTATTGTACAATAATGTGATTATAGTGAATACTAGAATTCAATCTAAATTGAATATTAAACCAATTTGAAATTAAAAGTGATGAACCAAATTGAATGAATGTAAAGTAAATAAATCTGGTAATGTTGAATATGCATTGGTTGTTAGATATATGTTAGTTGATTGTGTAGAAAATTCATATGAAATTGAATAAATGAAAATGAAAGCTATAAATCATTGAATCCAAATTGGAAGTGGAAGTAAATAGAATTGAATTTTATTTGATTTGAATTGGAAGTGAACCAACTTGAATGTAAATTAGTGAATATAAACTAATTAAATATGAATAATGAATGATTAGTAGAATCCAATGTTGATGAATCAAATGTGATTAAATTGAAAAACCAATTCAATGAATATTAATAAGAAGTAAAGGTATATTGATTTGATTATGAATTGACTGATAGATATGGTTTGTCGGATGTTAGTTGGATGATAGTTGTTTGATGATTGGATTTGTTGCTTTTGTTGCATTTTCTATATTGGCGTATATAGTTGTTGTATTGATATATTATTTGTATATTGATATTACTTTCACATATACATGTTTCTCATTGTTTGTTGAGTGTATAGTAGGTGCGGATGGCGCTTGCTTCGCATTTGGAGCTCGCTTTCGTGCTATATTAGCCGTATATGCTCGCTATTAATAAATAAGGTACATATCTCGGATTACATATCGTACTTTTACACTTTTTCCCTTCGGGATGCCTCATCTTCGTAGATGAGATGGATATTTGTGATATATATATTGCAATTTTTTTCTGGATCGAACCGCGCAAAGAAGACGCCGGCGAATTTTTTTGAAAATTTAAGGCGTTAGAAATTTTTTTGAGAAAATTGGAAAAATTTGTGAAAACTAAATTTTGATTTTGAGTTATAAAAGTTAAACGATATTAGTTGGTTTTGAAAAGATAACTAAGAATAGATTTGGAAAACTTAGAAAAGCTTTTGTAATAAGTTTAACTAGTGTTTTTCGGAAAAGTTAAACACTAACGAGATTTGGTAAATCTAATTTGAACGAATTGTTTTGAAAAGTTAATGGATTTTTTTTTTCTTACTTAGTAATTTCGAGGACGAAATTCTTTTAAGTAAGGGAGAATATAACAACCCAGAATTTTCGTCATTTGAAATTCGTATATTTAATTGATTTTTAATATGCACAAGTAAATTTTATAAGCTGGATAACTTATATTTGAAATATCTAAATTTAATTGGATAAATAAATTGTTATTTTGAAATTTGAAATTGCAGAAATAATTGAGATTTGGATTTAAAATGAATAAAAATGATTTATAAAGTTACTCTAAATTCTATTTGAAGTAGTATGATGTTGGAGAACTTTTAAAATTGAATTAAAAGTTAATTTGTTAAAATTGAATATTTTAATATTTAATTGACGTGTAAAAATAGCCATTTTTCAAACAGTCTCGGATTTCGATGAAACAGTTTCATCGGATCCGTAATACTATATTATTGTAAGATTTCAAATTTCATGTCAATCGGATTTACGGTTTATCCGGGGCAAGCTAAAACGCGTTGAAATCGGTTTAAGTGAATCTTTAATTAAAATAATTTGATTTGAAAACCTATCTTCCAAATATGATCGAATTGGCTCCCAATATATATTCCATTGTGTTCGGAATAGGGGTAAAACATTATAAACGCCAGGCGGCATGCTTCGTTTGGAGTTCGAAAAAATTTCGAATGAATAGTGTCCGTAAATTTCTATATAAGGCCTCACTATTTTCTATTTTGCAAAATATTAAGGTTTTAAACCCTAGTCGCCAGCATACTTTTCAATGGCCGAAAATGGCCAACCTTCTTCCTCTATTATCTCCAAATCCATCAATCTATTCGAGAATCTTCTAACTACTACATTGTAGAGCTAAGAAAGTACTTCGAATCCATATGGCTCTGACACTTGAAGCTCAGCGTCGACGACAAATTTTGGTCGTGTTCATCTACGTTTTGTGCGTGATTTTAAGGGCAAGATGGCGATCGAGTGTGGCCGGTCTTCGGCCATAGGTGGAGCACGATATGAGCTATCTAACGGCGGTAGTCGATCATCGTATCGATCGAAGGATGGGGAGTATAATTCGAAGGAGTGGCGACGGCTATAGGTTTTGCTCGACCTGTACATGCGCGTGAAAGAAAAAACACATGGAGGGCCATGATCTATGGTTATGAAAACGCACGGCCCAGATGATTTGATGTTAAAAATATAAAAGAAAATGGAAATTTATATATATTTTAATTCGTATAAACTTTAAAACGCTATATCTTTTTCATACGAGGTTCGTTTCGCACGAAACGAATTGCGTTGGGTCCATATTGACAAGCACTATATTATGGAGCTAGATTGGGATTTATTTGAGCGAGTGAAAATTTTGATTGAAATTAAATGATTGTTTAATTTTAATCGGAATAAATCGCTAACGCGACGACTACAATCAATGTGAGTACAACTCACTCTTTCTGACTCACTGATATTTTTATATAAGTGAGAATAAATATTATTTATGCTAATTGATAATTGTTTGGATGATATATGATATATTGATTGATATTTGGATATATACCTGCCTAGTGGAGCAGATAACCCTATACGTTCCCGTGTATGAGCGGATGACTCTTTGTGCGCGCGTCTGCCTTGAAGCGGACATTGTACACATATTCTAATATGTATATTTGTTGCAGGTGACATGTTGGAGGGATCCAAATGGATTCGTCACCTGTATTGATTTATTTATAGTTATTGTGATATATGCTGTTATCATATGGCATATGATGTTTGGATGTTGTGATTGTCATATTTAGTGTTGTTGCAGCATTGGCCCTATTTTTGGAATTTAAAAAATGTTTAAGTGATGATTTCCAAATTTAAAAGGGTTAAGTGATTTTGGAAATAAACGTTTTATTGATTTTTGAATTGTAAAGGAATTGAATTTATTTTGAATAAATAAATGTTATAATTTTTATGTTATAAAAATTATGATTTCTGTGAAATATAGTAAAGTTTGACTTTTGGAATATGAAATGAACTATTTTGTAAAATAGTTTAAATGGAGATTTTTGAAGTTATAATAAACGGTATATACATATAAGATTTATAAAATTGACATTTTATAAATCAAAGTGTTAGAATTATAAAGGAGTTTTATAAATGTTAAAATGAAGTTATAAATGGATTTTATAAGTGAATAAGATTTGCGGATTTGTGAAGTTATAAAAGAATGAAAATTGTAAATAAATAATTTATAAGGAATTAACTTATAAATTGGATTTTGGCTGTATATGAGATGTAAATGGAATTGGTAAATAAAAGGATTTATAACTTGAAGTTTTTATAAAATATAATTGTGAATTTAAAACATTGTTTTATAAATCCAAAATCAATTGAATTGGATAAGTTGAATATAGAAGTTTATTAAAGGAGATGTATCCACGATTTTGGACAGTGGGTAACCTTTTCATTAATATGTAGAAGCAATGAATTTGGTAAAGACACTATATTCACGATTTTGGACAGTGGATAATCCTTTAATTAAATATGTAGAAGTGTTGAATTTGGTTAGCGATTTATATTCACGATTTTGGACTGTGAATAATATATTAAATAAATGTTTTAAAAAGTGCTATTGTAAATGGAGTTAAACGGTTTGAATTTGTTTTAAAATATGTTAAGGATCGAAACCATAGATTTCAGCATTCATTGTTCAAATAGACGTTTTCGAGAAATAAGGAAATGATGGACTATAACACTGTTGTTATAGTAAATGATTTTCGAAAGGAAATATTTTGTATGGTATTGGGATATATATATCTATATTATTTTTGAATCCCTATACTAGTGATTTTGGGTTGTCGTATTGATGTTTTGTGCAACATTCGTTTTGACCTAAATAAATGTGTTTAAAGCGAATGTTTTCCTTAAAGAATAAAATATATACTTAATTCTGATTTAAGTATATGGGATATTTTCTAAGTTGAAAATAAATTGATTTGTGAATTAATTATTATTAAATAAGTAAATGGAAATGTTTTCCAATATAGAAAGTTGAAATGGTTTGAGAATATATTTTTTAAAGATAAATTGAAGTGAATATTTGGCAAGTGAATTAATTAATAAAGATTAATAAAAGAGCCTAGTGATTGTTATGGTGCTGAATATTTATTTGTTTGCTTTGATAGTTAAATAACCGACTACCAAACATTAGCCAAATTTTAGTTCCTCGACTTGATGTGGGAACTATTTAGTCGTACACTCAGTACGTAGCCTTCTGTGTAGGCTTGATTATCATTTGTGTTGAGGAAGTTGATTCGTAGAGTGTAGAGTGATACTCCAATCTATCGAGCTTCCTTCTTAGCCCGAAGGATAGCATGTTGAAAATAGGAGACGTGATAAGTCTATGAGACTTAGTTTCTTTGTGAGGTTGAGAAATGCTTTTGCGTTGTTGGTGCGAAGAGACTAGGATTAGATTTATCTGAAAACCACTTCGGACCAATGTATATGCGACGATTGTGCAGGTTGCTTGTGATGATACTGATATTCCGGAGTTTCATAGTGGGATACTACTTGTTGATCATTTGGGGTTAAAATCCCAATATACATCCAGTAGCAGTGGTCTTTTCATTATGAAATATCCAATGCGAGGACTATTCGCTACTAATCCTAGGGATTTCCCGACAGGATGTGGTAGGAAAGTACCTATGGTTTGTCATGTTCTTGGACAACTTGTACGGATGTTTGTCTGACATTGCATTTCTAAAAATTACGTACATTGGTTTTTACAAACGTAAATCAGTTGTGGCGGAGAAGGCAACTTCTCTTAACTTAACACCCTCCTTGAGACGTATGAGCTTAAGGGTTGTATTTTTGTGGAAGACAATTAGTAGTCAATGGAAATGGCCCTGTGGCATTCTAAGTAATATGATATGTGCTCTGTGAAAGGTAATCGTTACCTCTGGCCTCATCAACCGAAAATGATCAAAACAGGGTTAGATGCGGCAAGGCTAAGTGGGTCATTCCCAAGTAGGATATGATCATCCTCTTCTAGATATATCTTTGTGCGCTATGACGTCATGTATCTGATTATTGTGGTTTGTATGCTAGAGGGCCCTCGGTAAAGGTCGGTAACGACCGAAGGATGACATATTCGGTACCATCTAGTTATAGAGGTGGGCCGGTCTTCTGTTGGCAGAGAAACTTTGTGATGGTTTCTCGGTACATTCTTCTAGAGATGTACTGCCGGAAGGTAGTCCCTTCACCTGGTCATTTGTATGGAAATCCAAACTCTACTACGTGCTTGCCATTTTGATTGTATTACCCAATTGGGCTATATGCTGGAATTTAATCAATGTAACAATTTCGGCTATGATTAATATTATTTATATATAGTAGACACTACTATAATATCACATGAGATTTGATATGATATGTTTTAGTTATCGTAAGGTAAAAGCATGTCCGTGTTTATGTTTGGACTTGTCTTACGAGATACTTTTGTTTTGAAAACTAAGGAAAGTTTGGTAATTTATTAAATTCAGTTGAGTGTGTTTCTCACGCTGGTTTACCAGACTGATCCGGACGTTCTTTCCTTTAAATGTCCCGGTCAGACCGAGTATATTTACAGGTTCAGATTTGGTGCTTTTGGAGCTTCAACAGGCGAGCTGGAGATCTTCATTTTGTGTACACGTATCTGTTTTAATTATTAATTATCTGTTGTGCTTAGTTGTTGTTTATTATCGGCAATTGTAAGGACATGTTATTATAACTGTTCAAGCCGATAATTATTTTTCGATTGCTGAACTCTGATGGATGTATATATATACAGTTTCTGTTTTGTAAAGATCATTGATATAATATTATATATTTTCTGCTGCGATGTGAGATTCTGTATTATTCTGTTTGGTTCTATCTTCTCTCTTTCTTCCCTTCTCTTCTTCTCTCTTCTTTTCTTTCTCTTGACTTTCCTCCAATCTGTGCTTTTTGGGTCGTACATGTGTGGATTATTGTCGATTTAAAGGGTACGGATTTGCGGGTCGTCACAGTTCCTCTTCATAAATAAGGGCTTTGTGAAAAACTTAAAGCTGCCGATTCCAATAGATCGATCGTGTTTTGGCTTCGAGTTTCTTCGTCAATCGATTTTGTATGCTTTGATTAGTATGCGGCTGCTCTAATTTAGTCGAGTTCAGTTTGTGCTTTGAGTTGGTACATGAATTTTTGCCATTTTTATTCTCGACTTTGATTCGAGTCATAAATTTGTTTTTGATTTAAGAGTATACTCTAGATTTTTTTTCTTGAACTCAAATGACTAATTGCCGTTGATGTTAATGGGTGTTTATAGGGTTCATATCCCTTAGTTTACGTTCGTATAATTTCGGTTTGAATAATTCATGATTTATTTTCTGCATGATTTTTGATCGTATGATCTTGAGACCTCTGGCTGGTTCGTTCTTGATTATAGCTTGGCATTTGAATTTAATTCTCGTTCTTTTCTCTTTTGACTTCGGCATTTAAAATTTGAGATAATTCTTGTGACTTCTTTATTTCTCTGGTATTTGAATTTGCTGACTTGAGATAAAAATTGACTTTATTCATTGACTCACGGGTTCATGTAAATTACTTCTCTTTACTTTGCTGGCCATTTTTATTCGAACTGCGAAGTACTCTATCCACTTCAGTGCTTGTTCATGTTGTAACTGGACTTGTACTTGTGTAGAGCTTTGTTGTGTACTTGAGTCTACATTGTCATGTGGTCTATCAACACGTTGAGTTAATCACATTTCATTTTACTCAAAGCCTCTGGTTTGGTTGGCTCCATGTGTTGTTGTAGTATTATTTTGTGTTGATTTTGCAATTGGTTGATGTTGAACCTAGATTGTCACACTTGGTACACTTGAGTCTACATTTTGATGTACACTTGACATTTCTGGTTTCAGTTGATGCTTCATATGTACTCGAGTTAAGCTGATATGTATTCATGTTGACATTGTTCTTTGAACTGATCATGCGTATAAATATATAAGCATATATGTACACATGTGTGTTTGTGAGTAAAAAAATACGATTGCTGCATGCTCATGTTGCTATGTTCACATGATCTATGCCTGTACTGTGATCTCCTGTTCACTGTTATGTCTTTGACTTGTTGTTCTGATTTGAAACCACGTTGTATGTGTTCACTATACATACCTTGATGTCCAAATGGGTTGATTGAAATGTTGGGTTTCCTTGCACTTTGCACTGCCCTGGTATGGTGCACTTGTGTCATCACTGCTGTATGGCTTTGAGCATTACCTTGACCATCCATGCTTATACCTGACCTTGTTTGATTTCTTTTATTGATGTTTGCATTTTGTTAGCTCATTTTGGATCGTATGTTTGAATTCTAGGCTGCATTGTACTTGGGGTCTGGTCTTCTTGTTCATGTAGTCTTGAACACTGTCAGGTGTACAATGTTTGCTTTAACTGCTTCCTTTTGAAATGCTTTCAGGTTGAATTTGTTGCTCCTGATATGTATACATGTGTGCATACACATGTATATATGTATGTGGTTTGATATTGACTCTTGTTGTATTGGTCTGATTTCATTGAGTCAACTAAATTGCTTCGAGTTAAAGTACAGCTTTTACTCTTTCATGTACATGTGCATTGGTTCATGTTTGGGCTGTTGTTTGTGGGTTGTTGCAACCACTTGAGTCTGGTTATGTTGATTTGGTCAAGACTCATATGCACTTGAGTTGAATCTAGCTTTTGGCTCGGGTGTACACGGTCTTGTGGCATGTACAGTGATACACCGTGCATGTCACAAGTTGTTCGTGTATGAATGGATTCAAATGAAATGATGACGAATAACCCAAATAACTGAGGAAAATAACATTTTCAAAAACACACATTTTATTTTACACTGCAAAAATATTTTTTTTTTAATTTTGTCGCGTCAGTGTTTATTTTGTAGATAATTCAAATGTTGGATACAAGCTGAAAACAAAGTTGAATATCAAATACGAGTGAACGAGTAATATGTAGTGAGGTGAACATTGTATGTAAAAATTGTATAGTGAAAAATTATGTTGTATTTAAATTTTATTGTAATTGAAAATGTATAAATGAAGTGAGAGCTCAATTGTGTACTATTTGAATTTGTAATAAAATATTTGTTTGAATTTAATTCTGTGTTATTTATTTTATCCAATGAATATTTATTTAATTATGTGAAAAATAAAATAGTACAATTAAAAATTCATTTAAATGAATATATATATATATATATAATCATCAAACAAAAATCATATACTAGCATATCCAACAGTACTGTGATCTCCTGTTTACTGTTATGTTATTGCCTCACTTTTTCCAGTTGTTTATGAACTTGCTGTTGCATTTGATTCTTTAAGTGTACATTTGTATTCATGTGAATCTTCTTGATCCTTTGAGTCCGTCGCTGCTTGTCTCTTGGCTGAAATTCGAGATGCTGAGGCAGTGCACATGTGTACGTGTACACATGTGTATATGCATGCTCTAATGTATTTGAAACTTTGTGACTTGTTTTCATATTGCACCTGAGTTGAATCCAGCCTCGGCTCAGATTTGATCTTGTGCTCACCTATCCCTACAATTTTATCAAGTGTATATTGGTGTTGACGTCCTTGTGACATGTATAGTGGTACACTGTGCATGTTAGAAGCTGTTCGTGTAAGATGAATTCAAAAGAAATAAATGATGACAACCCAAATAACTGAGAAAAATAACATTTTCAAAAACACACTTTATTATTTACTACAAAAATATTTCTTTCTCAATTTTACTGCGTTAGTATTTATTTTGAAGTAGTTTAGATGCTAGATTCAAGCCGGAATAGAGTTGAAGATAAATACGAGTGAATGAGTGATATGTAGTGAGGTGAACATTGTAAATTGGAATTTTTGATGTAATTGAAATTGTAATGTAATTTAAATTGTGTATATATAGTGAGAGTTCAAATTTGCACTATTCAAAACGGTAATAAAATATTTGTTTCAATTTTGAATTATGTGTTATTTATTTTATTCAACAAATATTTGTTTAATTATGTGAAAAATAAAATAGTACAATAACAAATACATGTAAGTGAATATATATATGTTTATTATCATAAAAAAATCATACACTAACATATTCAACATAACTTATACCCAATTATGGCCTTAACATGATTATCATGACCATGTGATTGACCATGGCAAAGAATAGTTTAAATACTTAAGATTAATTATATTCTCAATTTAAAGTACCACACATCATCACATGGGATCTTCTTTTTTATTTTTTATTTAACCTATACAAGACTCTTGGTGAATCATTCTTTAATTGTTCCAAGTAATCAAAAGTATGCAAAACCCCTTGGTTCCCACAAGAACCATGAATAATTTACCATCCATCGTATGGAGAATAGTACATATAGTAGTCTTTACATACGTATCAATATCCTATTCTCGACACATCTTGGCTAGGAACATTTAAGTTGAAGTATTTATTGACACGATCAATACTCGTTGTTATGAACACATTTCACTACTGCAGTCAATTAGATATTTTACCTAAGGATTTTCTACTTGCATATATATAATGTATTTAAAACATTACTTATATCTTAGTACTAAATATAAAAAATAGGAATATAAACAAAAGCTTAATTTATTCGAATAAGATTCACTTTAAGAGTTAATTTTTATAATCAAATCATATAATTGCCCAGGGGTTATAACCTTAACTTTATTAGTTCTCCTCTTGCGTTTGTGGCCAATGATGGTGTTTTATAATCATGCTCTTAATTATTTTTCTCAAAGGGCAATATAATTATTTTATATTGACTTTTTGATTGTATACCTCTATCATTGATAAACTATTTTATCACATGGAAACTAAGGAGAATATGTCTAAATCTTTTATTTAGTTGTCCGTTCCTATAGCAATCTATATTGCATCTTTATTATCACAATACATTGTTGGATTCCCAAGGGTGGGAACCATTATTAGATTTACTATAAATTTATGCATGTATATTGCTTTCATGACAACGCTATTCAAGGCAATCTACTTAGCCTTCATAAGTGAATCTACTTCAACCTCTTATTTGAAATTTATCTAACCTAACACCCTATTATTAAGAGTAGACATGAAGTTAAGATTGACTTACTATTTTCGATGTCACTTATGAACTTCAAGTCCATACACTCATTGATAAGGAATTTGCTGGATCCATAATAATTCCCTAGTATTATGTAAATACTTGAGAATACTTAAATTACTGCTCAATGATTTGAACTTGGATTTGAGTAATATATGCTTATTACACCAATCGTATATGCAATATATGATCTAGTATATGGTGTAGTATACATGATGGTTTTTATTATTAATGCATAAGGAAATCATCTCATGTTTGTAATATTAAACATTGTGACATGTGTATACGTACATTGAGGAAAATCCTAACACCCTCTTATACCAATAATAAAAAATGTCTATTTCAAATCCTTCATCAAGAATTGAACAACCAAGCTTTTACTTATTTTAACATGGGTACACCATCACCAATCAGTAGCATATTATTTACTTCTAGTGTTAGAAATGCTTATACCTTTTTATTTTTTTCATATAGATACACACTTTCGGTGGATTTTGATTGAGATCAAACTATATGATACCTCTATCAAAATACTTGCTCAACCTCTAGATACTTGTTTAAGACCATATACTTATCATAAAAATTTCACAAGGTTTATTATCTCTCATGTCATCTTTGATACATTTTGGGTATGGTGTATATATGGTAATCATTATTTAGAAGATCATTTTCCAAAACTCATAGCCATATTATATGATAATTATGAATAGAATCTAGATGGACTTAAGCATAGTGGTTACTGAAATTGCTTCATCAATTTCAGTATTCAAAATTGACAAGTTCATTCCCATCGGCTTTTCTTTATAAGTTTATACATTTTATATTAATCAATCTTCTTCTTGAATACTCTATTGCAGCTAACATAGCATATCCTTTCAAGTACATTTTCCAAAATTAAAATTGTGGAATCTTTTGTAGATTTAAAGCACCAAGCCATATGGAAGAGTCTATACTCTCTATGCAGCTAAAAAGGTATCAATTTTCTCAACATAGATAAGAGACTTGTAATCTCTCTATAATGTGTGAAATTTTTTCTAGATGTTCTAATAAGTCATGTCTTTTGCAGTTGGTTAAATCAGTAATGTCTACAGTTGACTTTCACGTTAGAATCTTAGGTCTCATCCAAGTATACTGCACTACCACTCATGTTTTGAGAAAAAAATTCTCAATGCAATGGACTAGGGGTTCATAAGATTATATGAGCCACCTATAAACTAACATAAAGTAGACCTAATTTTTAAATAAAACTGAATTCAACATATGCGCTTTTCCTTTATTGCATGCCCCTTACAGGAAAATCTAACTCTATTTCACTCAATTATAAATCAAATAATGTCTAACTTTTACTACTGCTTAACATACATCATTATGTAGCATAAGAAGGATTGACTTTGAGGAAGAATTTTACTATTTTTTGGTACTTTAGGATTTGATATCCAAAAATAATAACCTCTTCGACCGAATCAAAGTATTCTAATTCTTTGTTTCTACTTTCATTTTATTTTCTATGAACTCACCGTAAGCATCCATCTATCAAATTGCATATATTTAAATTTTAGATAATCCAACAATAAATTTAGCAAAGTATGTGGAACCACTTTCAATACCCATAGACCTTGGAGTACATATATTATTATGTTTTAACCCAACGAGTTTGTTAATTCTTTGTTACTACCAATAAAAGGGTACTTTATCTTTTAATCTTTTGAGATACAATTCTTAAGTACTATATGATTCATAATCATATGATTGATGAAAAGTTTCTCAAACATATGACCTAGTCTATTATTCTTGTTGACCTAAAAAATGGATCAATACCCTATATTAAGTGTGAAAGCACCAGCCATGTTTCTCAGAGCAAGAAATATAGAAAATGAATATAAAAAAAGAGAGCCTAAATAATAAAGAGACGGGAGATTTTTATAGCATTTCGGCTGTTAACGAAGCCTACATCCACTTTAAAGCTTTTATTAATTGACTGTTTTTAGGAGATTGATTTGGATTACAATAGGGTTGAACTTCCCAAGGTATATCAAGCCATCATTGTTAGAGACAACCTGAAGGATCCCAGTTGCCCCTTAATGGCTGTTATGTGAGAGAAGAAGAGTAAAAAGTAATAATAGCAAAGTTGCAGCAGCCAATCGAGAAGATCCCATTTTTATTAGAGATAAGATTGTACTTATAGGGGTTGGAGAGTACTTGAGCTAAGAATACTTTACCAAAATCCTATAGTCGTTATGCAGAGAGAGCTTAAAAAGTTTAGAGCCAAAATTGGCCATCTTTTTGGATTTGTATCTATCCGACCCAATTGGGTGCAATCCAAATCCTTAGCCAATTTTTGGTTTTGATTTGTTTGAGCAAGCTTCTTACTTCATAGTGATGCACTCCCTATAATTTTGTATCTTGTTGACTTGTTTAAATGATGATTCACATATGGGTTAAGTTGACCTGTATTCTGAATCAAACGAACCTTAACTTCTTTAATTTGGATGCTTTGAATGCTACTAAACTTGTTGGGTGAGCTTGGTTGAGGCATAGAGTCATAATGCAAAAGGAATAGGGACATAACGAACCACCAACGCGGATCGGTACCAATCCAATTGGATCAGATTGGTTTCGATCCAAAAAGATAGCATATTTTTGGATCAAACTTCTTAGGGTCCCTTGTCTTGTATTTTTTAGGCCTTCCGATCAAGTTTTGAGTCGTTCTTGTTTAATCTAAATGTTCTAACTCCTATTGAATTCTTCTGGGTTAAAAATCCATTGTACATTTTCCCTCCCGAGTAGCTTTCATTGAAAGCAACGTATGCTCTAGAATGGTATATCTCTGGGTTTCCATTTTAAGGAGTTTCATTGGTTGTATCAAGACATCTTGAAAAGCTATCTATGACATGTTGGCTAACAGTTCAATCCCTAATGTGAATCTCCATTGTTCGTAATTATCGAGTGATCTTGGCTTGATAACTTTTAGAATGAATACGAACATTGAATAAGTCGCATAGGGAAAATTTGGGACTAATAAGAGGAGTAAATTTGGGTCGGTACCGATCCAATTAGATCATATTGGTACCGATCCAAGTATTTGATAATTTTTCCAACTTCCTCTTCCACTTTTTCATATACGAGCCGACACCTTATTTCAATTTATTTCTTCTCAATCCGTCCTTCATTTATTTAGCCAATCCAACCTCTCCAAAACCTAATTAGTCGATCCAAGCACACCATCCATTAAGGAGCTATCATCGTCGATCTCCCTCACCAACGCCATTAGCCGCCGCCATTCTAAGTGGGTCCTACCATCAAGATCTCCTTCGTTTTGAGGTGTTCCCAATTCAATCCATCTAATACCCTAGCATGGGTTGTCTTGAATCAAAGAACAAATCAACTTTCTTAATTTTAAAGGTTGGTAATGTGGATTTTGGTGTATTACTACATCGGTGATTGGTGATGAAGTTGTGTTGGTGGCAGATACGGTGGAAGATTCGAGCTGATTATGACTTTGTGGAAGAAGATAGCAAACCAAGTCTTGAATTTTTCATTGAATGAAGCTAAGGATTTTCCCCGATGCTTGACATTGTTATCTTCATCCATAGAGTCAGAATTAACTTACATCGAGATCCCGACGTAGCATCCTATGGATAGATTTTGGTTTTTCTAGGCAGTGATAATAGCTTAGGGTAGTGTCTTGTTTGTAGCCCATGCTGTTATCACTTTCTAGAGAACTAAAATCGACTTATGCTGAGAATTATTTACTTGATTTGGACCTATTGATCTATGGTTGCTCACTTTGGATTGGTCATGTTACTACATAGTCGGTGTACCTATAATACGAAGTGCTTTTCATATGGCTTTGGACAACAAATCTATTATCGATCGTTGATCAATAACGGTAAGTATAGGTAGAAATTAACAGGTGATACGAATTGCTCTTTCTGGTAGAAATGAGCCATCTACACGGAAAGTTTTTTCATGGCGTTCAGGACAACAAACTCATTCTTACTTAGATTACACATCATGCACACTCCTAGTAAATACTTGGAATCCGATCATTGGTTGGTACAGATCAATTATCTCCCGGATTTCGAGCATCAACCACGTAAGGGTCTATAGTTTAGAGATTAGGCGTACCCGACCATTTTGAACACAAGCTTTCTTATATAAAATGACGTGCAGATCTTCTCGATGCAAATCAGTAGAGAGGAACTCATCTCTTTCTTAAGCGGAGTAATCTTCGATCCCAGTTAGATCTGCCGCTTCCATAACTTTAGGTCAATACAGTCGTCTAGTTCTAGTCGGTCCCATCATCGATCGCACTCCTCCTAACTTTAGAGTCTTGCTTGATCCTCTGGAGAAAACTCCTTCAATCCTTATACAGAGGATGTTGCGAAGCATTTTCCTGTAATATGGTATCCCAGAGGATGACATGCTTCTACTATTGAGAGGAGAATTTGCTCATATGCCACCTTTTGGATACATGACCTACCATTAATATATGTGCATGTACGATGCAGTGCCCTCGATCAATCATTCTTAATGACAACACTTCAGAATATAGGGTTGGCCCTATTCCATATTCTTCCAAATGGATATGCCATGTTGACATGCTTATATGTTCTGTTCATGTGGAAGCTCAATCGTGCCCTGAGCTTCGCTGAGCTGCAATATCTTCTATTGTTAAAGAAGAGTGAGTCTAATCAATCGCATGTTTATATTGAGGTGCAACATAGCCAAAAACTTATACTAGATCTTCTTAGAAAAGTTCGTTCATTCAGGAATCAATTTTTTTTGCTAAATGTCTAGAAGGATTCACCCGTTTATGGACAATGGAGGGTATTCACCATGCTCAGAATTTATTTTAACTACTATAATTTTCTGAACGATCATATATTCCTTACATTTCTTCCAAAGATTAATGAGGAGCCGGTACTTAGCACCGATCTTAGCACCTTAAAAGTGGTTGATGCTCAGGAGCGCACAATTAGGTTCTTGCTTTCAGATGAGAACCTTCGCCAATGTGAGCTTTTACATCTTGGGATGTCCATTGGATTTGCCAGCGCTCCTTCCCGCTTTAGAGCCCAAGCTAATTCTGTTTCCTCTTTCCATGACTATAGTGAAGATGATGATGATTAAGAAAGTGTCCCATCAAGAAGAACCCTAAGGAGATCCACATTCAAATCGCGATTGACGGTCTGCTCAAAATGCCATGGATCCCGAAAGAAAAAGAAGAAGGGTTTTTTCAACAGAAGGGCAAGGCTCTATTTATTAAAGGGAATGAGGAAGGAGAATTCAGTATGGAGCATCCTCCAAATAAGGAAGAAATTGATTAGGACACTGATAAGAGTGATGTCAACTTAGGTGACAAGGCCATGGAATTGAACCCAGGACACGCACCCTCACCTCCTTTGAAAGGGCCTATTGAAGAAACTTCTCCCTAGAATGATCCTGTACCCATTTCTCTATCGGAAGGTGTTGACATTGATTTGGGAGATACAAATGACAATTTTGTGAATATGGATGACTTGATGGATGACTTCATTTTAAAATGGTTACCTCCCTAGCCTACTCAGAACATCCTTGTAGGAATCAATGTCCTGATATTAGCGACGACCGATCTGGTTTGTATATTCTGCTTGAGTCATTAAACTACAACACACGTTTTACTAGGATCACACGCTTTACATTATTACTATTTCCTATGATGTTTTTGTTCATCAAACGACTCCTTTCTAAACCCATTTTATCTCTTACTACAGGAATTATGTCTCGTTGTTTTTACAGTGATCTTGAATGAGTTTTGGAGTCTTAGCGTTCGCAGAAACACTCTTTGAGGTACCATGCTCCTTGAGGACGGATTAGGAAAGGAAAGGAGGAAGAATAGGGATGGGGAAAAGCGTAGCCGTGCCGAGAAAGATCAAGGCCATAATATGAGAAGTGGCTATGA
This sequence comes from Allium cepa, assembly GCA_030765085.1. Taxonomy (NCBI): domain Eukaryota; kingdom Viridiplantae; phylum Streptophyta; class Magnoliopsida; order Asparagales; family Amaryllidaceae; genus Allium; species Allium cepa. Next base: position 1,037,628,300 of record CM060929.1, read on the forward strand.
GAAGTGGAAGAGGTCGACTGAGTGGGGTGATCCGTTGAGAGGCCGAAAGGAGACCAAGAGCGAGAATCTGCTTCACAACCTCCTGCTTCCACCAGGATAAATGTCCCTACTTTCTATGTCATGCCCGCCTACACTCATACTGTCATGAGTGCTTCTCCATAGATTTCTAAGCATGCACTTTACATTCTTCCCACTGGTCCCCCACATCTGCAAACTGCATTCCCTAATTTTTTTCCCAAGGGGTTATTTTTCATAAGCCCAATCTGAAGTCAGTTTGTGCCGAATCTTATTTACCCTATCTCTATGCAATTTAGAGAGGTTTGGATCAAGCGGAGGGATAGATAAAGTTATGCATGCAATTGTACACTGTTAACAGTATCAACTACCAAGAAGTTCTTCCATTGAGTCCAAAAAGATGAGTATGCAGCTCATAGATCGTAACATGAAGATCGAGAGGCTAAAGAAAGACAGAGATGATGCCCTCAAGAGGGAGAGCAAAAGTGCTTCTTTGCTTAAGGAACTGAAAGAATCTACTGACTGAGCCACACTCACATTCAAATGAATTATAGAAGTGTCATGCTGAAGAGGTGGAATTAAAATAAAAGTTGAGGATAAGCGAGATAATGGTTGAGATGTAGAAGAAAACCATTCATCGAGCTGGCTCAAGAAATTGCCTCTCTTTATGAGCAAGTTTTAAGTTTGGATGTAGAGAAGAAATAGCTTGCGGTAGTGAAGGCTAGCTCAGATGCCAACTTTAGAGAGATTCAAGATACCTTAACAATGAAGATGGAAGTTTTGGATGCTACTATTTTGGGCTTCTATGTGACCTTCATGCTACATCATGGAAGCCTTGGTTACTTTGGTCCACTGTTTCCTCGTACCCTTGTTGTAGTCTGGAAAGAGATTCTAGCCCGATTTCAAGGCACGGGTGGCGGTTATACCAAAAAGGAGTTGGTTCAAGCATATCTGAACGAAGAGTCCCACCAAGCTTTAGGGGAGGTACAAGAAATCTTAAAACTAGAGAGGGAACGAGAAGCTATTGATGCCGCGGCTGCCGCTAAAGCTGTAGTCGGGCATTTTGCTTTAGGTCTTGGTGAGCCATCTTCAAACTTTGCACTGATGAGGGGATCGTTTCTAATTCTCCATGGTTATGCAGCCTTCTAAAGAGGGCAACGGTGAAGGCTTCGAAATGGCGCATGATCAGTCACAAGAGGTAATTTTCTTATCTCTCCCATGCTTGTAGACTTCCAATTTATATCGAATGAAATTGTCGAGATAACCTCCCTTTATTCTAATATTATAGATCAACCCTCTCTTCTTGTCGAGTTACCTCCTCCTAACGGTGCTGGATCTACTACCATTCTGACCGCATCAAATATTGTCTCTGCATCCAGCTTGCAGCCCGGTTCGCACTTCGAGAAAATGAAAACGCTACATGGTTTTGATGACCCCTCTATATCTCAAGTGAAGGGTCTAGCAACTACTAACACACAGGAGCAAGCACACCAAGCCAGCCAACTAGACAAAGTAGGCTGAGTAGCCGATGACCGATCAATAGATGGTAGTAGTGGAGATGGAGAAGGTCGAAGAGAAAAAGAGGTCGTCGAAGATCTCTCACAAATCCCAAAAGCACAAGGGCAAAGGAGGATTTTCTGATGGTAATGTTTCAGAAAGTGAGATCACCTTAGGAGGGAGAAGCATGAGAAGTTGCCGAACAGTGACGGGAAAGTTGATAAGGGTAGTAGTGACAAGAAATCATGATCTATTCGTGTACACATGAAGTTGAGCTTTTGCATTTTTTGGCTGCTTTTTGTATAAGTGAAAAGTCTACACTTAGCATTTCTTCTTAATATTGCAATAGTTGTGTTTGTATTCTCCTATTCTTGGCTGATATTATACGGGTATGGACCTCGTTGTTTGTTGTTGTACATGAAAAACATTATAAGTAGTAAAACTATTGAAATTTTGATTGTAACTTCGCTTGTCTACTTATCTACTTTCCATGCATTGTATTACTAGTTCTGCAGTTACTTTCAAAATTCTTTGTTTGAAGCAACAGAACTATGAGGTATTTGCTATTTTAGTTGAGTGTTGGTGTGTGTGTGCACGCCTCCTAGTTCGTGGGATTGTTTACTCCGAACACTTGATACGTGACTGGGTGCTCCTTTTGGTCTTCTGGATGCCCCAAGTTGGATTTATACTGCAATTCCTATCTTTGGGAATTATTTGGTTAGTGATGCCACAATAACACCTATTACTTGAAATTCTATTAAATGATCCCATTATAATGCTGACATTAAGGCTATTATGCATACATATTGCTCCTTGGAGTGCTATATCCTTGGCTCCGGGGGAGATACGTTGCTTTATGTAATATGAGAGTTCCTCGACTTTGGATGCAATTTCGCTGATCCAAGTAGTGTCGTGCGGCTTACGAAATGCACATAGTTGGATTGAGGCTTACATGGCCACGGTTTTGCGAACAAGAAACAATGCGCGGCCTACAAGATGCACAACTTAGATAATTGTGTTTTTTTGGTCGTGATTTCACAGTCCAAGAGCCGGTGCGCGGCTTATGTAATGTGCGGTTTCTATTTGGACCTTCCGGTTGTAGGATCGATTTCACCTGAGAGGGGGGTGAATAGGTGATATTCATAATTATAAAAATTTAATGCTGAAGTGTTTAAAATAATTGCAGCATAGATAATAGCAGAATAACAACAGCACAGATAATAGCAGAATATAAAAAGTAGAAATAGAAGAACATAGATTTACCCAGCTTCGTGGAATCCCTACCTACATGTTGCTCCCATGGTTTCTACTAGAAATTAAGTAGTCATACGCTTACACGTGTAAAATCTCGACACCCGCTATCGACTAACCTAACTCTACACTCAAAACCCTAACACAACTCAGCCATTGAGTTGTGAATTCTCGAACTACACTACCATAGTTTGTCCCCTAGTCACACGACCAAAATTTGCAATAGTTTAAAGAGAATTACAAATTAAAAACAACTTAAAAACAATAAAACCCCAATTTTAAAAAAACTAAAGCCCAAATAACTTATTATAATCGGCCCAAAGTAAAAAGAAGCAGTGTAAAAATATTTTCCCCTTTTCTTCGTTTATTCCTTTGGCCTTATCCTTTGAAAAAAATGGCTGCTTTACTTTTCGCTTGTTTGTTCCTCTTTCAGATTTAGGGCTTTACGAATTTGAGCACGTCGATTCAATTATTGATTGAATGATGAACTATCCACAGTTGCTTCGTCAATCAATTTGTCGCTTTGATTCACTAGCTGCTGCTTCAACGAATCAAGTTCGAATTCGAAAAAAACTGGTATGTAATTTACTTTGTTATTCTTGTTGATATGCTTGAACTCGATACGATTCGAGTTATTCATATAAACTTTGCTCTGTTGTTGCTTGAACTCAAATAAGATTCCATGCAAATGATGAATGGGTTATACAACATTCGAATTCCTATAATTTCGTTCGTATATACTGTTTGAATTCTTCATGTGAATTTGTTCTACCGTTCGATTTGTAATTGAGTGTTGTTGATGTTTTTTGACTAGTTCAATTCTTACGCGTTGCTTGATTATTTGAATTTGCTCCGATCTTCACTGCTGTGACTTTTTCATTGTACTTGCGATTACATTGGTCACCACGGCTTTGATTTGAGTCGTTCGATTTTTTGCCTTGGTTTGAAGTTCCGTTCTTACTCTATTGACTTCAGCCACTTTGATTTGTGAATAAAATGACTTTGACTTCGATCAATCACTTGCACCTTCATGTGAATTTTACTATTGATTTCGACCTGATGCTTGAAGTTATGTGTGATATTGGTCTGGGTTGCATTGCTTGCATATCCATAACTTGCTGTCTGCGCTTCATATTAATCACTGTCACTACATATTGGTCCTGGCTACATGTTCACTGTCTATATGTGTGTGTGTGTGTGTGTGTATTTGCATATGTATTATGCATGCTTGTTGTACTATGTCTTTTTCAGGTCTTGTGTACATTGTTCTATACCTTGCTCTTGCTCTGTTCACTTCTAGTTGTTTATGTATATAGACGGTGCACTTGTCTTGAACTTGTGAGCATGTTATGTTGTCATTTAAATTTTGGTTCAAGTAAACTATGTTATGATAGTCTGGTTTCGTTTGTTATTGTTAGACTTCATGTAGTCTGATGGCTTCACTTTAGTATTTGCAGTCTTCATTTTTGTTTGGTTGCCACTGAATTTTGATGTTGTTTCCATTCACTTCTGTGCCTGCACTTGTATACGGTTGAGTTTGTATGGCCTTTTTGGTTGGACTTATACATATCTGGTGATAGCTCTGACCATGTCTTTCATGTTTGTTTATCTGAAAGTCCGGCATACTCAATGTTGTTGTGTTGCATGACTTACATATTGAACTGTGTTGAGTAATGGCTTGTTCTCGAGTCATGTATCATGTGTAGTTCATGTGTGTTTGCACCAAAATTGGGCAACACCCTTCGGAAGTCTTTGAAGAGATAATAAGTGAAGAACTTAAATTGGAAATGAAAATTATCTAACAAAAACTCCAAGTTATAGAAAAGTAAATTGCATAGAAGACAAGAATTTAGAGTGGTTCGGCGATGCGCCTACGTCCACTATGAAGTTTGATCACTTTATTGCTTAATACTTGAAGGTTACAAGTGTTTTGAAGCAAATTACAGCAGACAACAGACTTAAATTCGAAATCAGCAGCCAAGATGGTGGTATGGAGTGATTCTGGCAGCGTTTAGGCGTACTCTTTCTCTCTAAATTCTCCGACCCCTTTTCTGAATGACCAGGGGCTCTATTTATAGGCGTGGAAGGCTGAAATCCCGCCAAAAACCTGGGGAGACCGCTTGGCACGTGAGGGGGGCCCATAGGCCCGCGTTCTCGGAATCCGTGCCCAGTTTGGGATCGATTCGAAGTGAAGTTCGAATCGATCAAAAATGCATCCAATCGAGGCGAAATTTGGTGTGGACATTCTTCAACATGTATGCAAGCTTCTGTGAAAATTTCATGGCATTTGGATCATGGGATTGAGAGATATGATCGATTCAAGATTGCGTCTTCGTGTACCCTGTTTGCTTCGACTCGATCCTATGGATTCGTTCGAATCCATATGGTTCGAATCCATATGGTTCGAATCCATAGGTTCGAATCCATAGGGTTCGAAGAAATACATGCTTCGAATCCATGGTCTTCGTGGCTTTCCTACTGAATGGTTTCGAGGCACGCCGTGAAATGGAATCGCAGTGAAGTTTCAGGATGGATTCGATGCACTGCAACCAGATGGATTCGAAGGAGTTTCTTACCTCATGGATTTGACCTTGAGATTCTCTTGATGGATTCGAAGTAAGGTGGCTTGGATGGAGTCGAACTAAGGCTTGCTCAATGGAGTTGAAGCGAGGTTTAGTTCATGGGTTCGAAGTAATGCATGGATTCGAGGTAAAGCTCCGGGAGGATGGATTCGAAGGTAGGAATGCTGGGTTCGAACATTGGTCGATTCGAAGCACTTTCTCTTGATGGGTACGAAGGAAGACCATGGGATGGTTTCGAACTAGATGGAGTCGAACCTGATGGGTTCGAATGTGGCGTGACTGTGCTATGGATTCGAACACGGTGCCTGCTCGGATGGATTCGAAGCACGGCTATGCTTCTTGGGTTCGAACTAGGGAAGGTTCCGGATGGATTCGAGGTGATGGATTCGAAGCACGGCTATGCTTCTTGGGTTCGAACCCTAGCCGCAGCGTAGAGCACCAGCATAGTTAATCCAAACCTCAACTTAAATAAAGGAACATTCAGGTCGTTCCATGACTGGACGGGAAGTAGGAGATTACAATAGCAATTTTTGAGTTGCAATCAAGGAATGGGTATTGAAATACTATTCAAATGGTGCTCCCAGAGGCTGGAGAACCTAGCTAATATGGCACGAACTAGGGTTGATTAATGTATCATGCTTCTAAAGTGGACTGCAACTTCCTCCAATTAACCAGCTTTTAAAACTCCTAAACTGACAATTATGGTGCGATGGCTAGTATTACGACTACCCTGCCTTGTCTACTCTGCCAACTCAAAACATAGTTGTTCACCACTGAACCATCTTCATATGCCCGTATCTTAATCATTCCATGTCCATATGACTAAAAGCATGACATACAACTCTAAGAGGACTTCCTAACTATCTTATGCGAGCCTCCTTCATGGTGAAAATTAGAAATAATCACCAATCAATGAGCCCATATTAATCCACTCACCATCCGATCGACATTACCAACCACTCGAACATTAGGCAGTCGGGCATACATCATTCACCAGTATCACAAGACCCCGTAACCATAAAATGGACTTGATAATGTTGATTCGAGTATCGTTCCCAGTCAGGGCCTATTCATTGAGACCATCCTACACGTAGAATTTCTAACTAAAATTCAGCATGCCGACTATGTCCGTGTACTATGGAAATTCAACCTCCACCACTACCTCATGAAGTGAGAATGGTGAATGGAGTCCACGAAAAGTGATGAATACCATCAAATGCGTTGTATCCCCTATTTCTCAAAGAAGACTGTCAATCGTAGTTAGGCATATCATTTCTACTTCTCATATTGCTAAAGGGAATAAAGAAGCTGGCAGCCAATGAACTGATCAACATCTACAGCCCGTTGCTGCCAACACTAATAAATGAAATCAGCACAAAAGCTTATTTCCAGAGTTTGATAACAGAATTGGTGGATAGTCGCCGACGACTACACCAACATGTCCAGGCCAACATTACGTTGATGAATCAGACGAAGGATCAACTTGGCGACATACAAGGGAACCTGCTCCATACTCTAAATCGGGAAGCTCCTTTTCTTTATATGACTATCATGGATGCCAACGCCATAAGGCTGCTCCAGAAAGGATAGCTCTGGCAATATGTTCAAGCCCCATAAAATGAAGAGCCGGGAACCCCCGACCTCAATTGGAACTTTGATCAAACTGAACCATTTGCGTTAGACTCCCAACTGTGAAAGGCTGGACCGAAGTGCAATAGCGAGCATACGACGCCGCTTCACTTATCAATGAGATTTTATCCGATCTCTTTTGAATTATTTCTATTTCTATTTCGTTTATGTTGCAAGATATAATCGACTTGAATTAAACTACTTGCGAATGATGCAGGTAACCGAGTACTTAAGGACGGGTGCAAAACAACCTCCATGGACTATGATAAAGTCATTTAGGTATCATCATGGAGAGCATAATTCAACCACTCGTCGGTTGCTATACGCACCTGACTTGGGGCAGGCCATCAAAGTGGAAGAGACAGACAAGTTTAGGGCTCCAGTACGAAGTGGATGCAACCGACCATCCACTCACATGCCTATGCAATTTAGTTAGAAGATTTGAGAAAGACTTGGAGTTATGTAGCCCAACCATGCACTCTCCATCTCTTACTTGAAGCTCACCAAAATACTTATGCTTCCTCGGATGCCCAATAAAATTTAAATCACACCGAGAGTCGACGTGACATGGCCATCTATGCATCCAATCCTACATTAGAACTTGGGGTAATTTGAGGACATATGTTTAAAGTGGATATGATTTGATCATTCACTCTCCAGTTTGCATCTGTGATTCGGCAAAACAATCATGCCTTAAACCAACTTCATCAGGGGCCAACCATCAATCTATAGTCATCAATGAATGACTACCTACTCACAAACCATCATGATCCATCGTTCCAACTCTCTTCCTCAACTCGACTGGAAGAGTGCAAAGCGTAAAGTGGACGTGGCTCGACCGTCTACTCTCCAACTCTTGCCCCCAACTTAAGGGAAAATACACAACTCAAAGTGGATGTAGTTCAGCCATCCTCTCCTCTGCTCGAGCTCAAAGCTTGCTAGAACACTAATCTTACTCCTTAGGCTTGGCAGAAGCGGGATCCAAATGAACACGGATGTGATTCATCCGTCCATAAACCAAGTCTCCTCCTTCGTTGATGGAAGATAAGTGGAAAGTAATCGAGATCCCACCGATCATTTGCTAAGCGAAACCCACCTCTCGGGGGCAAGCCATCACATCAATGGCCGAACTGGACTGACACACGACAGTCCTGCAATCAACTCTAGGTTCCCAGAGTGCGAACCGGAGTATAAACATCCAATAAATCGTTCCCAGAGTGCGAACGGACTCCAAATTCCCAGAGTGTGAATTGGAGTATAAACATCCAATAAATCGTTCCCAGAGTGCGAACGGACTCCAAATTCCCAGAGTGTGAATTGGAGTATAAACATCCAATAAATCGTTCCTAGAGTGCGAACGGACTCCAAATTCCCAGAGTGTGAATTGGAGTATAAACATCCAATAAATCGTTCCCAGAGTGCGAACGGACTCCAACTTCCCAGAGTGTGAATTGGAGTATAAACATCGAATAAATTGTTCCCAGAGTGCGAACGGACTCCAACTTCCTAGAGTGTATCCAATAAATCGTTCCCAGAGTGCGAACGGACTCCAAATTCCCAGAGTGTGAATTGGAGTATAAACATCCAATAAATCGTTCCCAGAGTGCGAACGGACTCCAAATTCCCAGAGTGTGAATTGGAGTATAAACATCCAATAAATCGTTCCCAAAGTGCGAATGGACTCCAAATTCCCAGAGTGTGAATTGGAGTATAAACATCCAATAAATCGTTCCCAGAGTGCGAACGGACTCCAAATTCCCAGAGTGTGAATTGGAGTATAAACATCCAATAAATCGTTCCCAGAGTGCGAACGGACTCCAACTTCCTAGACTGTAAATTGGAGTATAAACATCCAATAAATCGTTCCCAGAGTGTGAACGAACTCCAAATTCCCAGAGTGCGAATTGGAGTATAAACATCAAATCCATCGTTCCCAGAGTGTGAACGAATTCCTAAAAAGCCCAAATAGGTGTGATGGCCATCTATTGGCTGACTCCAACTTCCCAGAGTATGAATTGGAGTATAAACATCTATTCCAGGTTCCCGGAGTGCGAACCAACCCATCAATGCGAACTCCGGGTTCCCAAAGCATGAATTGGAGTATAAACATAAATTACAGGTTCCCGGAGCACGAACCGAAGCATCCATGCTAACTCCAGATTCCCAAAGCGCGAGTCGGAGTACAAACATCAATTCCAGGTTCCCGGAGTGCGAACCAAAATGCAAATGCTAACTCCATGCTCCCAGAGCATGAATCGGAGCATTAACATCAATTCCAGGTTACCGGAGGGCGAACCGGAAAATACAAATGTCAACTCCAATTCCCTAGAGGGTGAAGTGGAGTATAAACATCAATTCCTGGTTCCCGGAGCGTGGACCAAAATACAAATGCCAACTCCAAATTCCCAGAGTGTGAATTAGAGTGCGAATGCCAAGTCAAAGTTGCGAACTGGAGTATAAACATTTAATAACTCTAAGTCCCCAGAGTGCGGGCTGGAGTATAAACACTAAAATGGGTGTGAACGGCCATACATCAACTAACTCCAGATTCCCAGAGTGCGAACTGGAGTATAAACATCAATAAACTCCAGATTCCCAGAGGATGAATTGGAATATAAAACAACGACTCACTCAAGTCCTGAGAGCACGGATTGGAGCACGAATTCCAAATGGGTATGACTAACCACCCATCAACTAATTCCAGATTCCCAGAGTGTGAACTGGATTGTAAACATCAACCAACTCCAATCCTCGAAGCATGGATTGGAATATAAATACCAGAAGGGATGCGATTTTATTGTCCATCTATCAATTCTGATTCCGCAGCAAGTTCTGTAGTACAAAAAGCGGATGTGGTTAGACTTTCTTCTTTCCAACTCTTCCCCTGACATGGGGGCACACTTATCATAAAAAATCGGTTGTGATCCGACTAACTAGCACTAAGCGGGCACGACATGACCGTTCATGCATCAACACTTATTCCCGGCACGGGACCTATAACATAATCTTTTAGAGATGCACTCCAACCGAGCAAGACAAGATTTCTTCCTTGATTCGACAGGGAGATGTAGATTCGCAAAACGGACCTAGCTGAACGCCTTATCCTAAATGGATATGACTACCCATCCTACCGCAAATGAACATGACACGACCGTACATCCGCTAACTCTAGCCAACGATCTGGCGAGTTGTGCATGCAACATGGACGGAGGTGACCCAACCATCTGCCAATCAACTCCTTCCTCCAATTCAATCGAAGAAACATCAAATTAAAGTTGCCGCAATGTGACCGCAATGTGCCAGAGGAATTAATCGAGGAAAATGCGGTTGACCATTTTCTACTAAAACTCTTAGTCCCCAGAGTAGGGACAAGGGTATGAACATCAAATAGGTGTGACTAATGGCCCTTCAACTGCCTCTAGTCCCCAGAGTGCGACTGCGACGATAGACAGATGAAGAATGTGATTCGACCGTTCATTTACCAACTCCGACCTAAAGTCGACGAGAGGAGTATAAACTCGCTACAGATGCAATTGGACCGTCCACAAACTAACTCTGCTAAAACCAAGACTGGGGGCAGAAGAACAAATCATTGAAAGAAGAGAAAGGTGACTCGCTACATTGCTAGCATAGGGTCCTTCACAACTTAAGGCAATGACTACAAGGAGGCCTTAATGCTAACCAATTAGAACGATGCCCGAAGTTACAAGAAGCCAATTACACCGTACCGCCTGATCGACGGGCAATATCGATCTGCACCATTCATGTCATACCCCTGTATCGATATGCTATGAGGTCCGTACATTCTATATTGTGTCGCTAAATCCACGGCCAATATCGATCCTCTTCGACTGCAATTCGATGTGACACGAGCGCCTATCGAATACCTACGACCACCAGAGCATGGATAGAACCACGAATGAGTGTGACTTGACTATTCGTCCTCCGTCGCCTTCCTTCGATCCACCAGGAAGGGCATGAGACTGGATGAGCATGACTTGACTGCATTTGAGCTAATTTTGTCTGTAGATCTGACGGGAGAACGTAATTCAAAACTGACATGGTTGATCACCCAACTCCGAAAGAATGCAATGTGACCATTCATTCATCGACTCTTACCATAATCCGACTAAGCGAGCTTTTCACAACGAGTGCAACAAAACTGGCCACGCACCGATTCTTACCCTCGGTCCGATAAGGGAAGTATCAATCCTACATTGGATCTTACTGGACGATTCACTCTTCAATTTCTGCCCAGAGACTGACGACATAAGCAACAAAGTGAATGTCTATGAGGCAACAAAGTATTCTACCTAGAGGAAAGAACTAGGACAGAATGCAGAATATGGCACGGCTCGGCCTTCCATCGGTTAACTCGATATCACGGTTTAATGGGATAGAGTGTGAAATTGAAGCGAACACTATCTACCTTTCTGTTTATCGAGATATTCCCCAGACTTGGGGGCATGCACGAGAAATGAGATGAATATAATTTGATCTTTTATCAAACAACTCTAGCTCTTACAACTTGGACTACAGTATAAACACAATAGAAGCTAGGCTCGATCATTCATGCAATACAACCATCAACCCAAGACTGGGGACATGAATGTGATCATCCAAGAGCTGGATACAACTACTCAACCCAATAGCTTGTGCCTAGTATTTATAACAGCTTGACGTTACAACCGAAATGATGCTTAGAGATAGAATCCTCAGATTAATGCCTGGACTTATGTGCAGTAGATCATCATTCCGACCCTTCTAATGAGCAATGGATCGTGAGTACATTGAATGGAAAACGCATTGCTTGGAAACACATATAGATTCAAACTCGTAGTTGGAGCCAGCTATGCAGCAGCACATAATACGGGGCTAAAATTTACTAAGCCTTTGGTTTAACACACCTATAAGGCTAACCATTTACCATTGCAGATAAGCACATGGAGTGTATACAACCCATCATGAGAATTGTAGATCAGATCACAACTCTACGCCATGATTGTGCAAGAGTCAACTGCATTGCTCCAGTGAATAAAAACGAAGCGACGTGGATCTAGGAAGATCTACTGCACTTAAGGAGGAGGCGAATCTACTCAAAACCAATAGGTTTATCCGCGGTGTCCTCTACCCAAAATGAGTATTCATTCCTTTGCTTGTGCGAGAAACAAAAGGAGAGTAGTGAACGTACGCCGACTACTCAGATTTGCACAAGGCATGGCAAAGCATAGCTTTCCACATCTAATGATCAACCAACTAATAGACTCAACCATCATACATGAATTACTCTCATCCATGGACGCAAACTCCAGATACAATCAGATACCGAAACATATCCCAGACTAGGAATACAACTGTTTCATTACTGATGCGAGCCTATAGTGCTATGCTGCATTCCTTGGATTCAAACTTTGGAACGCTTATGCTACTTACCAAAGGACGATTAACAAATCATTCAAAAATCAGATCGGCCGATCAATGAGAGTATATGTAGTTAACATGCTTGTGAGATCACGACCATCAAGCGACCGCATCGATCACTTGACAAAGATATTCAGTGCTATCCAACAACCGCAGAATGAAATTTAATCCTTTGAAAGGCTCTTTTCAGCGTTGTATAAAATGAATTCTCGGGTTTCGTCATCAATTCCCGTGGGATTGAGGCTAATGTCAGAAAATGCTGAAGATTAGAGTCATCCGTATATGGAGGAAACCAAGCAGCTCTGATAGATCGCTCAGAGAGGCCTCCCATTTTGCCCAAGATCTTGGATCGTGAAGATCTACACTTCAATTGGGTCATGTCAACACACGCCATAAGCATCGCAATGCTATGTGAAGATAAACTAATCCAAAGACTAATATGCAATGAAAGCTGGCTATTGACAAGCTTACCCTGTTAATGTTTGTACCGACCAACCGTTACGATGGGACCAATGGCAACCTTAAATGTCTGAAAGTTTACTCAAATGGAATAATAAAGCTAAGTATGAAGCCTTAGTCGCCAAGCTAAGACTTACAAAAAGAATAGGAATGGAAGCTTTACATATCTTATACGATTTCTTCTTAATGTGCCAAGTCAGGGAGGACTATCTGACTAGGGGGCAACGTCTTGCTCCTTATCTCAATTGTATCCTAGAGATACTAGCCGACTTCTAGTATTACGCCACTATCCCAATCGTTAGAGAACAAAACGAAAAGGCCGAATCATTGGCTGAGCTAGCCAACTCTGGGGATGCGCAACAAGCAGACTTTATCCCAGTAGAGATATTTACTATTCCAAGCGCTGAAAGATGAAGATCGACTAGATTTTAGAGATGGATCCAAGAAAGGGGTCATGGGTGACTCCTATCAAAGGCTATCTACCGTGGGGAATTCTTCTTGAATAGACGAATGAGAGATGGCATATCCTCCGCAAACAATCACTGCACGATTATGTCTGGATCGTTCAACTCCATCAACACAAAACATTACACTTGTATCCATCAATCCAAGATCCAATATTACATATCCATCGATACGAAGCATACATTCTAACATCCCAAATCGATCCAGGAGAGGATCGGTACAAAAGGAAGGACTTAAACAACCATCGAACGTTGTTACAACTCAAATTTCACTTCGAATCCATTGCCTTCCTACCTTTACACGATCGAATCCATCCCAACTTTATCGGTGCGAGGAATCATCGATTCAAGGAAGCACTAAGCAAAGGCTGGATTAAAAAACCGTCGACTCGAAGACGATCGATCCGAACAGACGTGACTTCGAATCCATCAAACGACGTCTATGAGAGCAAATGAATCGCTATGATTTGAAAAATTACTTGTCTACCTTGTATACCGATTCAGGAGAGGATCGATACAAGAGGATAATCATAGACAACCATAAAAACAATGCTTTGACTTGAATCTAAAATCGATTCAGGAGAGAATCGATACGAAATTCAATAGCGAACAAAACCGACATGACTCGTGAACGCACGACGTTAACAAGGGTCAAACTAGTATATGTGCATACCTATCGAACTAACATTTGATTTTAGACATTTACAAGGATCAAACAGTCATCCTGTTACAACTACAACAGCCAACGGCTAAGCGCTATTATACAGCAATCAATCATATCAAGGCAAGGTTGCAGTAATACAGCGTACGAGTCTCAACAAAAAGAGAGCAATGATTTTTCAGAAAGAAATGGCAGCTATTCAAAGCACGTCATGTTCCCACAAGACGTACTTTGGGGGGCAAAATGTTATCCCGCTTTTTGGCAAAGCCGTGATACCAAAAGATTGGCCAAAAATAAAGGACAGTTCGTCTTAGAGATTGGTTGCACTTCTCTTCGCTATGGATATCGATGAATTTTGTCCGAGTCCAGATTGAGCTACAATTGATAGGATATGACCAGAAAGATCATAGAAGTCCGCGTTTCAAATTTCAAGTCAATCCGAGGTCGTATGCTCAAGTTATTGTGGATTCAAGTTGAGAGAAATGAACCTTGCTCGGTTCGAATCCATCACCTCGAATCCATCCGGAACCTTCCCTAGTTCGAGCCCAAGAAGCATAGCCGTGCTTCGAATCCATCCGAGCAGGCACCGTGTTCGAATCCATAGCACAGTCACGCCACATTCGAACCCATCAGGTTCGACTCCATCTAGTTCGAAACCATCCCATGGTCTTCCTTCGTACCCATCAAGAGAAAGTGCTTCGAATCGACCAATGTTCGAACCCAGCATTCCTACCTTCGAATCCATCCTCCCGGAGCTTTACCTCGAATCCATGCATTACTTCGAACCCATGAACTAAACCTCGCTTCGACTCCATTGAGCAAGCCTTAGTTCGACTCCATCCAAGCCACCTTACTTCGAATCCATCAAGAGAATCTCAAGGTCGAATCCATGAGGTAAGAAACTCCTTCGAATCCATCTGGTTGCAGTGCATCGAATCCATCCTGAAACTTCACTGCGATTCCATTTCACGGCGTGCCTCGAAACCATTCAGTAGGAAAGCCACGAAGACCATGGATTCGAAGCATGTATTTCTTCGAACCCTATGGATTCGAACCTATGGATTCGAACCATATGGATTCGAACGAATCCATAGGATCGAGTCGAAGCAAACAGGGTACACGAAGACGCAATCTTGAATCGATCATATCTCTCAATCCCATGATCCAAATGCCATGAAATTTTCACAGAAGCTTGCATACATGTTGAAGAATGTCCACACCAAATTTCGCCTCGATTGGATGCATTTTTGATCGATTCGAACTTCACTTCGAATCGATCCCAAACTGGGCACGGATTCCGAGAACGCGGGCCTATGGGCCCCCCTCACGTGCCAAGCGGCCTCCCCAGGTTTTTGGCGGGATTTCAGCCTTCCACGCCTATAAATAGAGCCCCTGGTCATTCAGAAAAGGGGTCGGAGAATTTGGAGAGAAAGAGTACGCCTAAACGCTGCCAGAATCACTCCATACCACCATCTTGGCTGCTGATTTCGAATTTAAGTCTGTTGTCTGCTGTAATTTGCTTCAAAACACTTGTAACCTTCAAGTATTAAGCAATAAAGTGATCAAACTTCATAGTGGACGTAGGCGCATCGCCGAACCACTCTAAATTCTTGTCTTCTATGCAATTTACTTTTCTATAACTTGGAGTTTTTGTTAGATAATTTTCATTTCCAATTTAAGTTCTTCACTTATTATCTCTTCAAAGACTTCCGAAGGGTGTTGCCCAATTTTGGTGCAAACAATGTGTACTTAGTTCTGTCTTTTTACATTTGTTTGCACTACTTCATCGATATATATGTGCATGTATGGTTTTGTTTGAAGCTTCATGAAGTCACAACTGTTGACATATGCATTTTGACCGGTCTTCTGATTTCGGCACTTATGCTCTGATCATTTGGTTGAGTCTGATTGTGTTTGTTAGTATGGTTTTATGTGGAGCTTGATTGAGTTGTTGCTTCGAGCTATATACATGTTGACATTGCACATATATCTTGTTGAACTGTTTTGTTGTATGCATTTTCTTGCAGTATTTGTGAAACATTGGGTCTATTCTTTGTTTAAATGGTGCATGTGATTATGCCTTCATCATTGGTGTTGCTTACTTTTTATGATGGTCCATTATTGATTTTGGAATTTTTCTCCATGTGTACATCACTTTACATGAGTTGAATCCAGCTTATAGCTCGGATTTGACCTTGTGCTCATGTTATTTTTTTTATTGCACTTGAGTTGAACCTGGCTTTTGATTGGGTTTGACCTCATGCTCACATGTCCCTGCAATTTTATCAAGTGTATATTGGTGTGCACAACCTTGTGGCATGTACAGTGATACACTGTGCATGTCACAAGTAGCTCGTGTATGATGAATTTAAAAATGAATATGATGACGAACAACCCAAATAACTGAGGCAAATAACATTTTCAAAATACACATTTTATTTTACACTGCAAAAATATTTCTTTTTCAATTTTACTATGTCAGTGTTTATTTTGCAGATAACTCAGATGCTGGATTCAATCTGAATAGAGTTGAAGGTTAAAGACGAGTGAATGAGTGATATATAGTGAGGTACTAATGTAAATGATAAATTGTGATGTAATCAAAATTATATTTTTATTGAAAATGTGTGTATATAGTGAGAGCTCAAATTTGTACTATTCAAGATTGTAAGAAAATATTAGTTTGAATAAAATATCTATTTGAATTCAAATTCTGTGTTATTTATTTTATTCAATAAATATTTATTTATTTGATTAATTATGTGAAAAACAAAATAGTATGTTAACAAATACATTTAAATGAATATATAAATATACATGTTTATTATCATCAAATAAAAATCATATACTTGCATATTCAACACCGGTGTCACCAGAACAACACCGGTTCTTAAAAGGTCGAGATCAAGTTTTATTGATCGACTCAGCGGTAGATATGGCGTACTTGAGCGCGGTTCCACTATCTCAAGTAGCGATCGAATGGCTTTGAATCAATTTGACCCCATCGACTCGGTAGGTTACATATGTAAACACGGTTTTAATGGTTCAGAAAGCAATTTCATTAATTGAAGTAAAAACTGGGCAAGTTCTACCTATTTACAATTCTTCGGGTACCCTGGGATGGCTTATTTGTGGAAATATGAAATACCTAAGATAATTCTAGATAAAGTAATGATGGAGCGATACGCTATTCCAAGCACAGGGAATTGGGTTCCATTACTTTGAACACGCCATCCCCTAACTTCTAGCCGATTACATAAGGTCCTTCCCAATTTGGTCTGAATGTTCTTAGTACAGTTTGGATTCATTTGAGGATATGGTCTCCTACTATGAAAATACATTTACGGACATTGGAGTTGAAATGTCGTGCAATTGTTTTATGGTGAGCAGCAGTCCTTAACTCGGCTTCTTTCCGCTTCTCATTGACCATATCGAGCAACTCGAGAAGGAGCTGTTCATTCTGCCTCTGATTGAAGTTTTTTATTCTATGAGAAGGGACTTCCAGTTCGATTGGGATCATTGCTTTCGGGACGTATGCCAGGTTGAATAGAGAGTGCAAGGTTGCATATTTGTGCATTGTACTGTAAGCCCATAATGCAAGCAGAAGTTCATCAACCCAATTTCCTTTAGCTTAAGTTAGCTTCTTTTTGATGGTGGACTTAATGATCTTGTTTACTGCCTCTACTTTCCCATTTGCTTGCGGATATGCAATAGCTAAAAAGCATTTCTCGATTTGGAAGCGTTGGCAAAAGTCTTTGAACTCATCATTTTCAAATTAAGTTCCATTATCCATGATGATTCTCTATGGCACTCCAAACCTACAAATAATGTCTTTAGTGACAAAGTTAATAACTTTTTTTATTGTAATAGTGACCAGTGGTTTCACTTCGGCCCATTTGGCGAAGCAGTCAACAACAACAATAGCATATTTGGATCCTACTTTAGCTATTGGATATACACCAATCAAATCGATTCCATAGATTGCGAATGGCTACAGGCTGACCATCAATGTTAGCTCTGTTGAAGGAGATCTTTTGATCTTACCAAATCTTTGGCATTGGTCGCACAGCTTGGCATAATAATCTACGTCACAATTGATTGTTTGCCAAAAATACCAATATCGATGAACTTTCTTTGTACGGGTTTGCCCTCCGATGTAATCTCCTTAGTCACCTTCATGAACTTCCATGAGGATTCTTTGAGCTTCATCGTTGGTCACACACCTGAGAAACGGAAAGAGAATCCCCTTCGGTAGAGTATCATATCCTATATTATGAACCATGGTGCCTTTCAAATGAGCATTTTTTCGTTTATTCTTGCCTGCGGGGAGTGTCCTATGAGTAGATAGTCCTTGATCGGTATCATCCATATTTCTGATTCCTCGATTGTTTTGAAAATCCATTTAACGTCCATCTCACCTATGCTTAGAGCGGTCAAAGTTTCAATTGGGACCAATCCCATTGGTTGAGCTTCTCTAGAACTTACCAGTTTTGCTAGACAGTCCACCTTCATGTTTTTTCCCTCGGGACATGAGTGATGATGTAATGCTCGATGTCTTTCAGCAATTCCTGCACTTTAGACGGATATGGGTCGAGGTTCTCTCCCTGAGCTTGATATTTGCCTCTCACTTGATAGACAACTAGCTAAGAGTCTATGGACATTATTCTGAGTTCCTTCACCATTTTGAGCCTAACTATCAATGCTTCATATTCTACTTCATTGTTTATTGTAGGGAATTCCATTTGTAAGGCATGGCAAATGGTTGTCCTTTGGGAGTTTCGAGTAAACTCCTACCTCCGAGCAAAAATTGTTAAATGTACCATCGACGAACAACTTCCAGTGTGTCTCCACTTCCAGAGTAATTTATTCTTCGTTATCTCATATTGTAAACTAAGCAATGAAGTTTGTCAGGGCTTTCCATTAATTGCCCTTCGAGGGTGGTAAGTGATTTCATATTGATTCAATTCAATGTTCCATTTGATAAGTCGTCCAGAGGTCTCAAGGTGGTAGAATACCTTCTCCAATGATCTGTTAGTACTTTGATCAGGTGTTCCTGGAAGTATGGTCGTAACTT
The DNA here is from genome assembly GCA_030765085.1 of Allium cepa. Classification (NCBI taxonomy): domain Eukaryota; kingdom Viridiplantae; phylum Streptophyta; class Magnoliopsida; order Asparagales; family Amaryllidaceae; genus Allium; species Allium cepa. Next base: position 1,037,647,353 of record CM060929.1, read on the forward strand.
TATAGTTGCGATCAAGAGGCAGTATGCTAGTTTTTACAATTTTCAATAGATCTTCTCGACTCCAATAAATCATTTACTGATGTAGTATACAGGTCGTCCGACCTTGGCTTCTTCACGTACAGGCATGGAACTTAAATCATAGGGTGAGACTGCTAAGTAGATAAATAAGTCTTCTCCATCTACCGGCTTGGATAGGATTAGCGGAGTCTCCATATGTTGCAGCAGTTCTTCAAAGGCAGTCTGACAAGCCTGATTCCATTCAAAGTTCTTCTTTCCCTTCTTTAGTGCGTCAAAGAACGGTATACATTTGTCGGTTGCTTTTGAGATGAACCGGCTTAATGCTGCAACTTTTTCATTCAAGCTTTATAACTCTTTCTTATTCCTTAGGGCCTCGATTTTCCATAAAGCGGTAATTTGTTTGGGATTTTCTTCGATGCCTTCGGCGCTTACGATGAATCCCAAGAATTTTTTAAAGGCTACCCCGAAGTGACATTCAAGTGGATTGAGTTACAATCTATATTTTCAGATTATTTCAAATAGTTCAATGAGGTTGACCAAGTGATTTGTGGCTTTGCATGATTTAACCAACATATCATCTATAAAGACTTCCATGGTCTTCCTGATTTGATGTTTGAACATGGAGTTTACTAATCGTTGGTAAGTTGCCCAACATTTTTTAAGTCGAATGGCATCACTTTGTAGTCGTATAAGACTAGATAAGTATTGAAACTAGTGTTTTCCTAGTCGGTTTTGTGCATCATGATCTGGTTGTGTCCTGAGTAAGCATCCATAAATGGTAGCAATTCATGTACAGCTGTCTCATTAACGAGCTGGTCGACTCTAGGCAGAGGAAGACTTTCTTTTGGGCAAGTTTTTTTAGGTATGAGTAGTTGATGCAAGTTCACCATTTTCCATTATATTTCATGACTAAGATTGTGTTGGATACCAATTACCCCATCTTTTGGTCAAGGCCGGGATATCAACAAATTGGCTAAAAAGGATGGATATCGAGATTGAAGATCGATTGGAAACAAGGCTATGATCGATACTGTCAAAATTTGACCAAGCTCCAATCAAGGTGGGATCGATCGGGAATGATAAATAAGGTTCAGTAAGGCTACACTTCGAATTTAGGTCAATCGAAGTTCATATGCTTAAGTTATAGATGGGTCAATATTCGTATGATCGATTGGAAACAAGGCTATGATCTATATCGTCAAAACTGGACCAAGCTCCAATCAATGTGGGATCGATCGGGAATGATAAGCAAGGTTTGGTAAGGCTACACTTTGAATTTCAGATCAATCTTCGAGTTATGGATGGATCAATATTCGTGAAAAACTGGCCCGTATCGATGCTCTCGTATCCGCCACTATGGATCCTAGATAATGGATACCAAATGATGGATACCTAATGATGGATAGAAGTGATGGATACCAGAAGATGGATACGAAGTGATAGATACCAAATGATGGATACGAAGTGATGGATACCAAATGATGGATACGAAGTGATGGATATCAGAAGATGGATACGAAGTGATGGATACCTGCGATGGATACGAAGTGATGGATACTAGAAGATGGATACAAAGTGATGGACACTAGCGATGGATACCAGCTGATGGATACGAAGTAATGGATACCTTATGATGGATATAAAGTGATGGATATCAGAAGATGGATACGAAGCGACATGAACATAAGCGATGCGAACTTGATAGCCTTCAACAATTCAAAATTGCATCGATCATAACTTAAAATCTACAAGTCCAAATGCTATGAAATTTTCATAGAAACTTCCTGATGCTTTAAAGAATGTTCATGATCTATCCCAGCTTGATTGGATTGTTTTGGGATTGATATGAATTATACTTTGATCAATCCCAAATCACTCTGGATCGATTATTTCGACCCACCTACACATGAGAAGAGGCATTCTAGATTTTTGGGTAGGTATTTTTGGATCTACACCTATAAATAGCAGTCCCGTGGCAACTAAAAATTAATCTTCTTCTTCTTTCCTAAGCTAAACTCTGCCATTTTTGCTATTGATTTTCAAAGGCTTGTAATTGTAATTACATTATAAAAGGAAAAAAGGATTAATTCAAAGTGGATGTAGGCCGAAGATAGCTGAACCGCTATAAATCCCATGTTCTTTTTTGCTTTCTTACATTTTAACTTTGTTATTTCTTCATTTTTGTTCTCTACTTAATCTGGATCTGAGATCTATTTGTGGATATTGAGAATCTGAGTATATACACTAGTGCTTTCACTAATTTTGGGGTTTGTGACCAATTTTGGTGCAAACACTTTGCTGATTTCACTAGAACTGAACTCAGGTTTGAAATTCAGATTTGGAAAGCTAAAGGATCAGATCTAAAAGGAATCATGGTTAGGCAATCAGCTAGAAAGACATTACCAAAAAGGAACCATCAAGAGGGGAGTCAAGAGGCTTCCTCAGAAGCAAATCAGGCCTCAGGTTTCATCACCAGGAACGAGATGGAGATGATGATGGGAGCTATACAGGAAGAATTGCTGAAAAGACAGGAGGACATGATGCAGAACCTTCTCAGACAGTTTGGACAGGCAGGAACAGCCGGAGCTTTAGGAGTTCAGATCCACAGAGCTGGAACAGAAGGACCCAACATGCAATTGGATGGAGCAGCTTAACAGGGCGCTGCCCCCAATCAGTGCATAATTACCAATTTGTATAGATCCAGACTTGAAGGCACACCACCATGTAATGATAGACCAATTCATGGAGGGATTACAAGTGGTACCACATAATAGGATGCTGGCAGGAGCACAAGAGTACGTGATGAAGATTACATACCAGAATTCCTTCAGGGACTCGGGGGCAACCCTTGGTGGACAACGCTGGATCCACTGTGATTATCAGGCGAACTATGCGCGGGGGATTAGAAAACAGAGATCTGCAAGGATTAAATAGGAGTCCGTTTATCCATGACATCAGGATGGCTCGGAACCCACCAGAGTTCAAGTTGCCTACTTTAGAGGTATACAACGATAAGGCTGATCTTACAAATCACTTGTTGAGGTATACAAGACATATGGAAGTGCTGGGGGTATCAGAGGAAGTTATGGCCTGGTGTTTCCCTTTGTACTTAACAGATATAGCTACTATGTGGTTCCGGCAGTTGGAAAATGGTTCTATCAGGACACGGACGGAATTGGTGGACATGTTTTTGAACCAGTTTCAGGTTCATATCAAAAGGCCGAAGAATGTAATGCCACTAACTTCGGTGAAGCAAAGGACAGGAGAATTGCTCAGGGCTTTCTTAACTCGGTTCAATGTAGCAGTTACTTCGGTGGATCGGCCAGATCCATCGATGGTTTTGATGGAGACAGTGTCAGGAATCAGCAATAACTCGAATTTCAAAGTATCGTTGATATGAGATCCACCAATGGATCTCGAGAGTTCTTTCACAAGGCTGAAAGATTTCTTCGATAGGAAGATGCATGTTCGGATATAAAGTTAAAGGAAGTGAATATGGTTGAGGGTGGAGAACCATCCGACGAAAGCTTGGGTAAGGATAAGAATAAAGGAAAGAGGAAGTTTGACGACAACTTTGGCAAGGCAAGGAAATGCTGGGGAGGGCCTAAATTCTCTACTTATGCAGGATTGAATGAAACTTTGGAGCAGATATTCAGGAAGACTCCGAATCGCCACCCTTACCGAAGGCCAACAAGGAGGGAACCCTCAGAACATGAGAGGGCATCCGAAAATCATTGTCTCTTTCATGACCTAGACGGGCATGATACCAATAACTGTAGGAACCTAAAGGATATAATCGAGGTGCGTGTAAGGAATGGTCAGCAGTGGTTGTATGTCGAAACTCGGAATGCAGTTGTGGAACAGGAGAAACCACCGTTTACTTCAAATGACGATGGCACGATGCCTAGGAATGATGGTCGATTGGTTATCAAATGACAGGTACGATATGGAATAAATAGAAAACTTTGGGAAAACGGTTAAGTCACTTACTCATGTACGGGGACGGTAATAGTCCCTAGGCATACTCTGAGATGATGATAAACCACGACGCTTTAGTTTTTGAAATCTGCTTTTCATTTTTGGTTTGGACATTTGCTTTTTTCTAGTTTGGATTCGGAGTTTGGTTTGAAATTCCTGGTTTTGTTCGTTTTTTGGTTTGGACTTTGGTTTGGATGCTTGTTTTTTGGTTTGGACTTTGGTTTGGATTTATGGTATGGATTTTTTGTATTCTATTTTAATTTGGATTTCGGGTTGAATTTTGATTGGATTTTGATATGGTTTTTGGTAAATGGTCGTCTGGTATGGATTATTCCTAGCAAGGGGTAAGTCGCCTTGTCCTAACATGGAAAATCGGCTTATTCAGGTCGTCGAGGATGGATTATGCTCGGCAAAGGTCCGGAGAAACCAGGATTTGGCCTAGGACTTAGACCCAATATTATCAGTTACTGTTTCTAGTTGTTGAGTATGGACTATACTCGACAAGGGTCTGTAGCGACCAAGATTCGGCTTTGGACTTAAGCCGTGGTATTACTCAGCATTTAGGGATACTAAACCAAGAACACCAAGGCATTGCTTAATACAGGTCATCGTGTATGGGTTGCGCTTGGCAAGAACCCGAATAGGTTATGGATCGAATGATATGGCTATGGGTAGAATATGGACTTTGTATGTCGGATTTAAAACTATTCAAAACACGCCTTGGGGGGCAAATGTTACCCTACCTTTTGGTCAAGACCGGGATATCAACAAATTAGCTAAAAAGGATGGATATCAGGATTGAAGATCGATTGGAAACAAGGCCATGATCAAATCAAGGTAGGATCGATCGGGAACGATAAACAAGGTTCGATAAGGCTAAACTTCGAATTTCAGGTCAATCGGAGTTTATATGCTCAAGTTATGGATGGATCGGTATTTGTATGATCGACTAGAAACAAGACTATGATTGATATCATCAAAATTGGACCAAGCTCTAATCAAGGTGGGCTCGATCAGGAATTATAAGCAAGGTCGGTAAGGCTACACTACGAATTTCAAGTCAATCGGAGTTCATTTGCTCGAGTTATTAATGGATCAATATTCGTGAAAAACTGGCCTGTATCGATGCTCTCGTATCCATCACTATGGATACCAGATGATGGATACCAAATGATGGATGCCTGATGACAGATACGAAGTGATTGATACCAAAAGATTGATAAAAAGTGATGGATATCAGATGATGGATACGAAGTGATGGATACCTGATGATAGATACAAATTGATAAATACCAGAAGATGGATACGAAGTGATGGATACCAGTTGATGGATATGAATTGATGGATACCAGTTGATGGATACTAAGTGATGGATACCTGATGATGGATACGAAGTGATGGATACCAGAAGATGGATACGAAGCGATGCGAATAGAAGCGATGCGAACTCGACAGCCTTCAAAAAATTTAAACTTGCATCGATCATAACTCAAAATCTACAAGTCCAATTGCTATGAAATTTTCGTAGAGGCTTCCCGATGCACCAAATAATGTTCATGATCGATCCCAGCTTGATTGGACTATATTGGGATACGAATTAAAATTGGATCGACCCCAAATTACTCTGGATCGGTCATATGGGCCCACCTACGCATTAGAAGAGGTATTCCAGATTTTTGGGAAGGTATTTTCAAATCTACACCAATAAATAGAAGTCCTATGACAATTAAAAAGGGATCTTCTTCTCCTCCCTTAAGCGAAACTCTGCCATTTTTGCTATTGATTTTCAAAGGCTTATAACTGTAATTGCATTAAAAGGAAATAAAATGATTGATTTAAAGCGGATGTAGGACGAAGATAGCTGAACCACTATAAATCTTGTGTTCTTTCTTGCTTTCTTACATTTTTAACTTTGCTATTTCTTTATTTTTGTGCTCTACTTAATCCGGTTCTGAGATCTGCGTGTGGATATTGAGGATCTATGTATATACACTGGTGCTTTCACTACTTTTGGGGTTTGTGACCAATTTTGGCGCAAAAAATACCCATTCAGGATAGGTTGCATCGCGGATAAAGCCATTTTCCATCAGCTTATCCACTTCTTCTCTTAGTGCATTGGGCCATTTGGGCCCTAGGCTATGCCCCTTCTACTTCACCAGTGTATACTTAGGATCGATATTAAGTGTGTGGCATGCAATCTTTGGCAACACCTTGCACATATCGGAATGCTTCCAAGCAAATACATCTAGGTTAGCATGAAGAAATTTATTTAGTTCATGTCGCATCTTGTTTTCAAGATGTGCCCAATTTTTAGGACCCTAGTTGTGGCATCCATATCGATTGGGATAAGCACCATCAATTCTGTCGGTGCTGCCCGATCCTCCCTTGAATTCTTCTTTCTAGGGTCCAAAGCCTAATCGAATCGGCTACGGTTCCTAAGCCAAGGTGGCTCTGTAGTTGCTATTTGGTAGGTTCACGAATGTGGAGAGTTCTCCCCACATTCTTCCCTTTTTCTTTTCTTCTAGACTCGTGTAGTTCTGTGATGTAGCATTCTCTAATGGCACTTTAGTCTCCTTTGTTCAACCCAACTCCATTCTCTATCAAAAATTTCATGGTTAGACACGATTGAGCTAAAGCAACCCTAAAATATGCCAAAGTGGGCTGACCTAAGAAAGCATTGTAGGTGGATATTTCATCTACGATCATAAAGGCCTGGATGAGGATGACTCTTTGGTCGCCTTCCCCAAGTTTTATATGCAAATCAATTGTTTCGACAGGTTGCTTAGGTTCACCAGTGAATCCTTGGATCTTTGTTTGACAAGAGAATACGTCTTTCATAAAGATCTTCATATGATCAAAGGTGTATCTGAACAGGATATTGACAGAGCTACCATTGTCCACCAATACTTGTCAGACCAAGGATGGTCTAATTCCTACTTCACGACCATGAGATCGAGGGTCGGAGCTTCTATTCCTTTAGTGTCTCGATTTTGGAATACTATGTCATTGCTTAGGGTTCTCTACTGCTTAGCAAGACTTCCGTCTTCGACCATGAAGCACAAATCTTTCGAAGCATGTCTTATTAAGCTTACATATCGCTCTATTTCTCCCCAACTCTTGTGCGTAAGGTGAGATCCACCAGATATTGTTTTGATGATCAGTCTCTAGTCGATCGTCTGGATCCATCTTTGCGGGTTTCAGCTTGATTTCCTCGGTCTTTAAGGGCTTAGGGTGCAGCAGAATGGTCAAGATTTTGTGGTTTCCTCACGTACTGCTGAAGCTTGTTTTCCCCAATCAGGTTCTTCAGGTGTCGGCACTCATTCATGTTGTGACCTTGTGTTTCATGGAAAAGGCAGCGCTTTCTAGAACGCTTTTGTTTTTCGGTCGCTTCCTTTTTAAGCGGCTTCTTATACTCTTTCATCTCTTGTGTCGCAAGGTAGATGTTTTCTGAGTATCATTGAGCGGTGTATACTCTTCAGGCCTTAAGCGTTTAAGTCACTTGCTACCCTGGCTATGCTTGTTGGAATTTGGTTCTTCCTTTTCTAGTTCTCATCCTTCCCCACTTTTCCTATAATAGTTTCGGAGATACTTGCACATTAGTTAGCTACTATACCATTCTGGCCAGCGTTGGTTGGTTATAGGTTAGCGGGTTTTCCTTCTAGCTCCTCCGCCTCTTCCAATCTCAAGTACTGGCTGGCCTTTCGGTTAAACTCCTTCCTAGTAGTAGGTTGTTTCATTTTGATCCATTTTCCGAACTAATTGTCGAGATGAATAGTGCGAGCCAGGGCCATGAAGACTATATCTTCATTTTGGTTACTTTCTTTAGTCATTGCGGTGTTGAACCAGCTCATGAAGGATTTCAAATATTCATTTCGTCCCTAGAAAAAGCCAGATAAGGACATCATGTCATTTTGTTGTGTCGTGTGAAGCCTAAACTAATCAAGGAATTTTATTGCTAATTCATTGAAAGTGGAGATGGGCTTTGGTGGGAGCCTGGTGAACCACATGAAAACAATTCCCTCTAAGAAGATTGGAAAAAATCTACATCAAACAACATTTGAAGCATTTGCTCCATCCATGTACCAACTGTACTTGTTCAAGTGAGGTTTAGATCTCTAATTCTAATGTAAGATGGAATAATCGACATAGTGAACTTTTTAGGGTATCATTCATTCAGAATGTCATTAGTAAAGGGAATCTGGCTTAGAGCGGATCCTTGCTCGTCATCTCTCCTATCCTTACTTTGATCCATCAAGCGCTTGATCGTATCACTATATATGCCTGAAGTTCGGTAGTTTATAGGTTATCTGTTAGTGAGTATACCAAGTGTTTGATTTTGCAAAGGATCTTGGTAAGTGGGCTAAAGCCTAGGCTCTCTTGTCTTCGAGAGAGCCACTCCCTCATAGTTCCATTGGCTTGTGGTTGGTCGGGTAAGAGCAGTTTGGACCGTCCTACCGGTATTGAGTGCATTAGTGTTTTCTTCCAACTTGTCATTGTTTAATTGCTCACCATCTTCAGAGTCGGAGAGAACCACTATTATATCTTCCCGTGGGGTTTTCGCCCCTAGATTCAAGTTTGTCGTAGGCTGCTTTGCAGTTGGTGGAGTGCTTGCATTTCCTTCAATAGTGGTTCCTACAGCTCCACCCTACTACTCCTTTTTGCTTTTGCCTTCCGTTTCTCCTGCTTAGGCATGAAATAGAAGAGTTTTTCTGCTCTGTGGCAACCGCGTGTTCTGACATGGTTCTTGGAGCAACTAGTGACTGCATGGTCAGGAAGGCTTGTCCGTGAGAGTTTTCTGGATGTTATCTACCTTTTAATTGATTTCATCAACCATCTTATTCAATTTTCCTTTAGTGGCGACCTTATGCTGGGTAGAAGATCCTGACACCTGATCTCTGGTATTTGCTCGAAAATTTTCTCTAATTAATGGATTATTGGCGCCATTGACCTCAACTTGCTGAGGATTGATCTCATCTCCAGCTATTACAACACCTATAGATTTTCCAAAAGCACTTCTCTTTCTACCCACCATTGATCTTCAATGGAAAGCTTCAAACTTCCTAAAGCTGATTTGATGAATCTAGTTGCTAGATCTGGTGGATCCGAAGTGGAATTCTCAGTGAAAGCGCCAAAATGTTTATCGTAAAAACTGATCAACACCCTATATTGAGCTAAAAGTACGAGCCCTGTTTCTTAGAGCAAAAAAATGTAGAAATGAATAAAAAAGATCCCAAATAGTCCGTTAATTAAATTCCTACTCGATGGTGGAGTTTATGCATCTCTAAATGGAGGGTCGCTGGGTTTATTTGTGCTAATGGTTTTCCCTAATATTTCCCCTAAGTTATATTTTACTTAAAGATTAGGTCCATCAACCCAGTCAAATAATAAACCATTTAACTATAGATACAAGTAATCCTCAAATTATAAATTGATGTTAATAAATTTGACTACCATAGAACATTTATTATTTAATACATATTATTTTGGACATGTATAATGGTTATTAAAAACATAACAAGTATATATTCCATTAATTAATTTTTCATCCCTATATTAATATTTATAAAACAATGATCACATTAATATAACAATTTTATTAATCCATAATAATTTTTAAAACTTATAAATTATTTTATTTAAGTCAATTTCAGATGTACATTGAAATTTACGGTTATGAGACTCCTATATGTGAACTCATCCCTTAGTACTTTTGAATTTAAAGCATGTACGGATTTTGTTAAAGCATGGTAGTGGACATTAGTTTAGTTGCTTATTGATTATCTAGGTAAAGTCCATGTTTTAATTATTTAGCCACACATTTTAGCAATGATATATTATGCATGGTATCTCTTCATCATCACTATATCACTTGGATGTCTAGAGTTTGGTTCAATGATCAAACTCTACTGATATCTACAGTTAATTGTGAAGTCCAACATTAAAGTATGGTTTAACCCGATAATATTTATCACAGCAAATTTACTTTGGCTAATGGCTTTGACTTTAAGTTGACTATTAATTACAGTTGTACTAATCTTTTGTTCGAACAAGACAAAATCTCTCTTTAATAGTGTTTTAATTATTACTCCAATATGGCCTTAACATGATCATCATTGTCATGTTATTGACCATAATCAAAGTATAGTTCAGACACTTAAGGTGGACAATATTCTCAAGTCAAAAGACTACTGCACATCATTACATGATCTTATATTTAACTTTATAATTAATCAATAGAAGACTCTACGTGGCTCAACTGTAATTGTTCCAAGCAGCCTCCTATATATAACCCTCCGACGCCCCTCAACGGTTATGAGTAATTCACCATCATATGGGGAGCATTACATATACTAGTTTTAATGGATGTATCGACATCCCATTCTTGACACATCTTGAATAAGAATATTTAAGGATGAATATTTATTCATACAATTCAATACTCATGGTTATGAAAACATTTGTTACTAGATTGGATTAAATACTTTTACAAATGATTTTCTACTTGCATATATTTAATGTATTTATAATATTACTTATATATTAAAATAAAAATTATACAATATAAATAAAATTAAAATCTTACTTTATTTCAAATAAGATTCCGTATAAGAATTAAGTTATATAATCAAAATTTCTCCTAGGACATAATTTTGACTATATCAATGCACTACTTACTCGAAGAACTAAAACTCCAGCACAATGTTCCTATGATTTAAAAATAGTAGTTACTATAAAAAATATGTTTAATAAATAAAATCGTACATTCGAATGATTTGGACTTAGATATATTTCCTCGTACACATAGTGTTTGTCCAAAGACTTGTATAGGTAAGCCACATTAGATTCCAGTTGTATTTAGTACCTAGATCCATCATTGCTTTAGTATATTTATTAACGATATATGCGTTGCCATTGACCAAAAAAATTGAGTTGTATGAATTGAGTTGGAGTTTAAATGTAGTTTTGAAGAATGAATGTTTTGTATACTAGAAATATAAGGTAGGTTTATAGAAGGAAAATGCAAACGGTTACTAGATATAGCCGTTGTGACTTACCTAAGTTTCTAGATCTTTGAAAAAAGGGAAATGCCGCTTCAAATAGCAAAATTTAGTGTGGGATGTGTGGATCTAGCAATGAACGGAAGAAATCGATGGGTGCTTAAATTTTTGATGGATATGGTGTTCTCCTTACTTGGATTCATTTGTAAAGCAGGCTAAAGTAGCATTTGCGTTGGAAAAATGAATAAGTCGTGTAGATTTATTTATGCTTTGATACTCCACTCAATTCATATGTCCTTAATTTATGTATGTTTTTGTGCTCCATCGAATCTCAATACTCCGGGTCCACCATGTTAAAATTAAATGTGAAGCTGTATGAATCAATGGCTAATATGTACTAGCTATACGTGGAAAGCTAAAATGACGGTAGATGAATTAAGGTCCCATTTGGTTTGTCGCTTTTAGTTTTGGGTTTCTGTCTAAACAAAATGCGTAAAATGCATGTATTTTTGGAAGAAAACCAATTTGGCAAATGAAATTAATACACAAAATTGGAAAATTATTATTTTTCAATGTTCCAAGGAATACAAGAGCACAGATAACAATCCATCGCCTATGTTGTCCCTTCATTTTTGTAATGGTTTAAAGCCCGTTTGGTTCCATTTTGAGTTTCTGCTTTGCATTTTAAATGTTCATTACAAAATATGAGGAGAGCAGGGGAGAAGACTTGAAATTCTAAGCCATTACTGTTGGATAATTACAACAAAATCAATTTTTTTTAATTGCTAGTCCATTTACATTCTTTATTAATGAGAAAACATTTTTATTTATGGAATGCTTATTTATTAGATTGGGGGGCTCAAAAGAGAGGAGAATAATTTAATGCTTATTTTTATTCTCTCTTATTTTTACCCTTCTTTGGAAAAAGAAATACAAAATTTTACAGTAAACAAAAATTATCTTCTTCATTTCCTCTCTCAACAGTTTCCTATGAAATTAAATCTATCTTTCAAACATATGTTGTTAGCACCAAAAATGGTACAACCCCCAAAAACCTATAGAAATATAGAGATCTAGCAAAAAATAAATGTAAAGTGGTAAGAACATCAAGATTTTTATGTTGATTCGGCAATCTCTGACCTATGTCCACTTTATATTTTATGTATTGGAGACTTGAGAGAAATAGAAATCACAAGTAGAAGGAACCAATAGGTTCGTAAGCCTAGAAATGCCAACAGTGTCTGACTTGGTGACTGTTGTAAAGGGAGAGAGGGGTTGAAGAAGGAGAAGTGCCAAAAGTCCCTTCCTAGTTACCATAGCGTCTGTATTTACAGGAGAAATTTCCAATAGAACCAGAGGCCCAAAATGTGTAAGATTCATATCAAATCCCAAAGGTATAGAAGAACAGTAACCATCCTAATCATCAATTGAAACCGCTCGGTACCGAAAGGTTTGTGTTGGCGATAGTTTCCATCTTCTTCTTCCATTCTGCTTCATATCCCCGATCCACTATGTTTCATCCACTTTTCCTTGAACGTTGAGTTGTTTTGATGACTTTTTCATATTTATTGTCTTTTCCCGCTTTATTCTTGAGAAATCCTTGGATTTGCTCATCTATTCTTTAAGAAATGTACTCCACGACGGTTCTTGAAGTAGTACTCAAACTGTAAGGAGTTTGGAGGGTCGCAAGTACAGATATTTTCTCTCGGTACTAAGAGGTCCATTTAGCTCACATTCGTTTAAAACTTCGTGAGTTCAATCTTCCTACTTTCCCAAACATCTTCCTAGTCCGTGAATCATCTTCTCTTTGTTTCGCTGTTCTAATTCCAATTGAAAATCCGCTTAGTCAAAAGGCTAATGAACATACTTAAAACTCCTAGGCAGCGACTTTTACAAATTCTTCAACATTGAGTGCACAAGTTTGAAGGTCCATTGTCCAAACCTTAAGGGAAAGGATGGTAATTATTGATTGCACCAATGGCCTTATCCATGACACAACTTCCATCACTTTCTCTTTATTGTTCTTACCCATTAATTTTTCAACAATTTGAAAGCGAAATTAAATCCATCCTTCCTAAGCTATTTTGGTTCTGGAGAAAAGATTAGATTGTTATTTTGATTACTTAATGAGAAGAAAATCGAAGATTTTTTGTAAATTTGAATTGAATCTAAGGTATTCAAATCATTTGAATGGTAAGAAGTATATTAAAGTAATAATAAGGTATGTTCCACTTTTTCCTTCTGCCTTCTTGTTTGAATTTCTTTGGGTTTTAACAATGACTTTATATCATTGATATTGTTGAGAAGGTATCATGGTTTGAGAAATTGCTTTGCTTAATGACATATGTTAATCATAGCAACTTAAATTTTAATATGTTATTGTGAAAAAATATATTTAAAAACTTATATAAGTTTATGATAAAAGCAATTATTATGGTTTTGGTCAAGTTTCCTAGTAGATGTATGAAATAAAGAATATATACTTAATATTCTTTAGATGCAAATTTAGACACTATAATTTAGTATCTTTAATTTAAATTACTACATTCTATATATGTAATAATGAATCAGAAATAGTGTAGAACAGAATTCAAATTAGTATATTTTACCGTTACACATGACAAAAGTTATTGTTAATGGTCATGGGTCTAGATTAGGGGTGCAAATTTTGTAAGATTGTCCGACGTCCGACTCGGTTCGAGGCTGTAAGACATTCAATCCATGTCCGTATGACTATGATGTAAGACATGAACTAGGATAAGAAAACATATATGAAAATATGTCCATTCAAAAATGTTCGATGTTTCTCTATTGTCTGAACATTATCTATCCATTAACAGGCTTGTACGAACAACGTCTAAGCACAAACCTTGTATGTTTTTGTGTTCACTCGAATCTCTTATAGGAAAGGACATGAATACACCTCTTTTTGGTTTGGTCAAACCCGTTTACGTCCCTAGTCTGGATTGGAAGAATTAATCATATAATTCGACTTGAGGCTGATTTAAAGTTATATGTTTTATGGATTCAAATTTATATGAATTAAAGACCTTTCATTTATAAAAACATCCCAACATAAACTATTAATTTAAAATTAAGCATTTAATATAAAATTAATAATATGAAATCTTTACAATTATGAGCTAATGAACCTTTGTAGGAAATATAAATTTTTTCCTTCCATTCTAGGAGTCAAAACATCCTTTACAACCATAAATACATGTAAATATAACAACAATTCACTTTATTTGCTTGAGATTTCAATATTGATTTTTTGATAATAAAATTTAGGTATCCAAATGGATAGACATGCAAATGAATTTACATGAATTATTTATAATATATTTAAGAATTAAAAAAAAATAACCATCTATTTATTATATAAAGTTAACATAAATGTTGGGCTGTAATTGCAAACGCACAAATGAGTAAATAACATATAAGAAAATAATAAAAACTATTGATTTGCTTTAATTGCTTTTATTAAGAATTTTATGAGCATTAAAGGCAAGGTATTTGAATAGTCATGTGATTAATTTTTGACTTATAAAAGCAAAATAAAAGCATTTAATGCTTTATTTAATGTTTGAATGAAATGTGAATTCGATTGGCACATAATTATAAAATGAAAAATAAAACCAACTAACTAAGAGATTTTATGTTAAATGATGTATGGAATAGGATTTATTTTGATAAGAACATAAATCTAATGAATTTAAGTCTAAACATTATGAGTTTTTATAACATCAATGTCATATAAGCCTATTTTGGAAAATGATTATTATGGATTTAATTGTTAGAGTTAAGAAATTTATGTATAAAGTTTTATATTGGAAAAAAATATGTTAAATATATCAAGATTTTATATTAGTTCAATTGCAAATGTTTAATTCATATATCGGTTAAGAAAATTTTCATCTAAAAGAAGAAAGAATGTTATCATCTCAAAAGAATTGGTATATTCCAGAATTTAATTACTAATCAATGTTAAACTCATCCATGATTGTGATGCATATGTCTTGACAATACAATTTAAAATGAAGAATATTCTAAAAGGATTTTGAGACATTCACTTTGTTAACATGAACTAATTTATTGAAAGTGGAAAAAAGTTATGTATTATAATATAGCAATGGTGTAGCACAAAACTTGTACAGTAGCAAATTATAGAAGAGTTTGTCTTTGAAATAACATAAAATGATGGACACTAGAAATAAAGTGATGTATATTTATGAATAATATTCATAAGTCAATGGGAATAAGTTTTATTCAAATATACCATAAAGTATTTCAAAACGAGATAATTATACTTATAAATAGTCATGTTCATATTATTTCTGAATATATGGAATGTTGTTATTTTTGTCCATATAGGTGCCTAAGAAAAATTTCTTACTGGGGAAATATGTTTTTAGATTACTGTTTACCAAAAAATTGGTCTAACATCCAGGATGCCATGTCGAACCAAGCACTAATTTAACACCCTTGACATTATTTAAAGTGAAGTCGTTTAATAGGTTGTCAAGATATTATTAAACCAAAGGTTGGCCCATTATCCAGGACTTTGCACTGGATGATATTATTCAAAATGGTGTCATGTTGCCCACGGACTCTTGATTTAATTATGTAAGTGCTTAAGAATTCATGTTATATGTTCAAGAGAAAAATAAGAAAATTTCATAAGTGTGCAATAGTCCTTCAACCATTAGTTAAAAGGGCTAAATAGGCAACGAGTAGCTATAATTCGTTGTTCATATGAAGATGCACAAGATGGTCATTATGCAAAATGAATGTAAACTCGAAAAAGGGCTTAAGTAGTCTTATTTTAGACAAAGGCCCAAAGGTCAAGTCCATAAATTAGGTATATGCATATCCATATTCAATAATAGTCAAATTTGCACGACCAAGGTAAAAGGCTATCTAAGATTATTGGTTCGAATCCTTGTTCATAAGTTTCAAAAGTTATAAATCAATTCTTCATTTTTTTTCCCTAATTCAATTTAGGGTTACAATACTTTGATTTCAAGTAAGAGATAAAGAAAATTAAATCCTTTTTCATTTCCATGGGGTCCATATTTGTAAGAGTCGAGTTGGATAGCATGGCTACCATGTGGCTCACGGTATCCTTAGTTTTCGTCATTATTCGTTGTGTTGATGGCATGCGGCATCCTTTTGTTCATCGCTGATTTTCGACATCTTCTTAAGAATTAATGGCTTGCGACACCTTGTTGAATGCTTAGCATTTGGTGCTTTGTTTCATAGTAGACATTCGACATCCTTCCATATTGTTGGTACGTGACAACCTCCCCTGTCCTGACTAAATACGACATCATTATTTATATTAATGGAAGGTGGCATATCTCATAACTTCAGACATCCGATATATCAAATACATTGTTGAGACCCGACATCGTTTTCTATACTGATAGCATACGATATGCTTTGGGCACATGGCTGAATTCTGATATCCCTCTTTACATTGTTAATCATTCGATATATTCTCATATTTCGTAAGGATCGGGTCCTTAAACTTTCTAGTATTTGACATCTACTGTTATTGTGATGACCCGGAATTTTGGGCAATATCAATTTAATAATCTGTATTAAAATTAAATTGATTTGATAATTTTTGTCAATAAAAAAATTTGAATTGATTTAATAATTTTCCCTTAATAAATATTTAATTGATAGATTTTATCTTCTAAAAGCTAATAAATTATTTTCTATTTATAATTTATATATATTTGTATATATTATAAATAGATTAGCTTTGTTTTAATTTAATAAATAAATGCATGTTTTCAAAATCTAATATTTTTGTTAATTTGGAAATTTATTTTTATTCAATATAAGCTTTTCAAAAGCTATTTAATAAATAACTATATGGTTTTAAATTGTTAAGTTTAAATTGATTTTGAGTTTAAATTTAAATAAATTAACAATAAGGGTTGTTTTGATTCTTTTTATATATAGTTTGATAAAATAAATAATTTATTAATAAAGATATAATTTCTTTTATAAATTTTAAGTTGATAAATGTGTTATTTCAAAACAATATTAATAATGTAATGATTTTTAACAAATGGATTTTAATATAAATAGTTTATTATTTCAAATTGAATTTTAGAATTTGATTTGAATTTGAGTTTAAAGCCTTGAAACTTAAAATATAAATATTTTAAATTTGTTTTCGATTTTAAAATATTTGTATAAACTTTCATTTATAAATACAATTATTTTATTTCTTTTAAAATTATTTGTACATATATAAATAATTATAAACTAATTACTTAAACATCATCTTTCATTAACATTTAACATATTAACTAAATACTAATTAACATTAAATTATAACAAATTAAACTTAAAAGACATGTGTTAAGTAATTAGCATACTAAAATGACAATGTTGTTATATAGGACAAGTGTCAAAATTAAATTTAGTTTTTCTTTTATTTTTATTTACAAACATTTCAGCCTATTTATTTACTAACCTTTTTCCATTCCATTATTTTTCTTTTCAAAATCTAAAGCCAAAGTAAATTTGTAAACACTTCTTCTAAAACCAAAATCAGAAATCAAACATGCAAATCATTTCCCCTATAACACATTTTTCAAATCTATTCAAAGCAAATTAGAATTTGATCAACCTGCACATCTTCAAGCATGCAAACCATCTACATTTTCAAAAGCCTGTAGTTTCATTTCCATATCAAACTCCTCAAACTAGAAACCAAATCATTTCCCTGTAAATCTAAAACCCTGTACAATTTCAAAGCAAACCTGTAACTATTTCAAACATGCAAGCAAATCTGTGAAGCCTGCATTTTCATTTCAACCTGGAAATCAGATCAAGCCAGCATGCATGTAGTTCTTTTTAAAAATCAGTTTTGAAGCTCCAACAACTCAATTTTTCATCAAGCAATTCAAGTTTAAAGCAAAGAAGTAATTTTCAAGTTTTAATTCAAGCAAATCAGCAATTCAAGTTTGTCTATCAAAAGTTTTCAAAATATGCTCTGTTCATCTACTTTAATCAGGTGAGTAACATCACTTTTAATGAGTTTAAGTATTTAAATCTGTTGCATGTTAATTTCTATGTTAAGTATGTACGATATGTATATATATTAGTAGATCTTCTGTGTATATATGAATGGATATATTTGTACATGTTGTGGCCTCTGTATTATACTGTTCTTAAGTTTCCAGGTTCAAGAAATTGTTCAAACCCATTATCACACGATGTAATCTATGTTTGTGTTTAAGATTCAAACAAAATATGTTTGTTATATCATGAATTAAAGTTTAAAATTTATTCAAGTTAAAATAACTTTGAATTGTCTTTAAAAATCAAGAACAACAGAGCAATTTTGAAGTAAAATGAAAATCCAATCATTTTAATTCATCAATTCAAGAGCATAAACTAAATCCTTAACACTAAACATGATTTTTAAGAATAAAATCATAATTTTTAATGTTGAATTGAGGATGCATTTCTGGTTTAACCAGAAAGGGGTTTTGGGTAGTTTTCTGGTGATCTAGTTTCTCTGGAGGTCTGGGATCTTCAGTGATGATGGAGGAGTGATCAGTGTTGAAGGCAAAAATGGTGAGTGGTGTTGAACTTCATCGAGGAGGCAGCGGTGAGGATTTCTTTTCTGTAACCCTAGTTTTTGATAGGCTTAGTTGATTGGGTCGGCACGGCCTGTAGGAGCGATCGAGTTCACAAGTTTTTGGGGAACGATAGCATGGTAGTTGACGAGACTATGGCCGGTGTTGCAGAGTTACTGGTGGTCGGAGGGTCGTGGACGAGGCGATGACAGGTTTTGGGGTTAATGTTGTTCCAGGTTTGAGTTTAAATACTCAAACATGATTTTGTAACTGTGTAATTGATCTGATGTTTGGATTTGGCTATGAGGGTGATCGCCGACCTGTGTGGATCATCGTTGATAATCGGAATTAGTTACGGTGATGGTGCATGTGCACGGTGCACTGCCAATTTCTGGTGAAGTATGTATTGTTTGGGGTTGTGGCCTCGAGTTTGACTCGAAGTAGAGGTGAGTTTTACTCGGGAATAGGATGGGTTGGACTCGAAGCATAATAAGCTGCCTCGGGTTAATAATTGGTAACAGGTTTTAAATGAAACCTGTTTTAGTTTTAAAATTTTAAACTGAAATTTAAAATGTAAAGCAATGACTTAAGCAAAGTTTAGACCTAAGTTTAAATCTGGAATTCAAGTTTAAGTTTAAATCTCAGTTTTTAAAAATAAATAAAGTTTTTAAACTTGAATTGTTAAACTACTTTAAAATGTTTAAGTAGTTTGAATTTTAAAAATAAAGTTTTAAAATGTAAGTAGAGTTTTAAAATTTGAAGAGTAGCCTTGATTCAAATTAAATATGTATTCCAGTTTTGAAATGAAGGAAAGTTTTTAAATTTAAAATGATTTAAACAATTTTGAATATTTAAAGTGTAATTTAAATTGATTTGAATTTAAAAATGAATTTGGATTTAAATTCTTTTAAACTTCTTTATTAAATGAGTATTTCTTTAACTTGTGAAATGAAAAGGTTTTAGAAATGTGTTTTAAACTTGTTAAAGATAATTTGTATCCATTTTAAATCCTAAATTTAAAATGATATTTGAAAGTAAATTTAAAGTAAATTGTTTTAAAATATAACTTGATCCTTAATAAGAACAAAGTTTGATCTTAAAGTAAATTAGAATTTAATGATTTGTAATTCATTAAATTTTTAAGGAAATTAAATGGATAATTAATTTATTTAATTAATTAATGATTTGGATTAATAAAATAGGTAATTAAAGGTTTAAATAAATTAATAAATGATTGAGATTAATTAATTAAGGATAATTAATTTGTAATTAAGGATTATTAGTAAGAATATTAATTAATAATTAGAGATTAATTAATCAAGTAATTATGAATTAATTAAGTTACAGTTAACAGTTAATTAATTAAATGATTAAAGGTTAATTAATTGGATATTAAAGATTAATTAATTTGAAATTAATAATGATTAATGTAAGTTTATAACTTTAGAAAAGTCATTAAAGAATTTTTAATTGTTAATGATGGTCATTAACTTAAGATTATTTAATAATTAATTAATATGATTAATTTTAATAATTAATTAGATTAATTAATTAAAGAAATCATTTATGAAATTGTTTAAATATAATTACTTAATGGAAGTAATTAAGGAATTAATTACTTAATGTAATTAATTGAGTTTAATGTGATTAGTTTAAATTAATTAATTAAGTTTAATTAATTTTAATCACTGGATGATTTGATAATAATTACCTAATGTAATTAATGAAGTGTAGTTACTTAGTGAAGTAATTAATGATAATTACTGGAGGTAAATAGTGGAAGATGATTTAAAATGGAAGTGATTTGAGTATAATTACTTGGTGTTATTAATCAAGGGATTAATTAAAGAAATTAATTAAGGAGTAATTAATTTATTGATGAAGTAATTAAGGGTAGTTAATTACTGAATATGATTAATTGAGAGTGATTAATGATTGTGGTTTAATTAAGATTAATTACTTAATGTAATTAATTTAAATAAGGTAATTAATTAAAATGTAACCAGGGATCATTAATTAATATAATTAATGATGTAATTAAGGATTGATTAATTAAGACTAATTAATCAATAATAAGTGATTAAAGGTAATTAATCAATGTAATTAATTAAGGATTAATGTAATTAATTATATTTAATTAATTAATGAAGTAATTAAAGGTTAATTACTGTTTTTGGTTAAGAGTAATTAATTTGTGAAATTAATTAAAGGATAATTATTTGAATGTAATTAAAGATAATTAATCAAGGGTGATTAATTAAGGTGGATAATTAGAGAATAATTAATTGATTAATTTTAATTAATTAATGCATATGCAAGCAAGATTTATATTGATGTAAGTAATTAATTTAATTCACTTTAAATTAATTAAAGGTGGAAGAAATTAATTTAATTCATTTTAATTAATTATAGATGGTGTGATTATAGATCATTGCTTATGTATGGATGAATGATATTGGTTGTCTTGAATGGTTTGAGATCTCAGATATGAGATAAGTAATGCTATGTGATATGGATGCATTGTTTGCATTGTGATGATAATATGGATTATCTATTGATAATGATAATATGGATTATCTGTTGCGATGATAATGATGATTATCTATTGTGATGATGTGAATTATCTATCTGTGCGTACATAGATAATGAAATTGAATTGTTTTAAATTTTAAAACAACTTGGCCTTAAAAGATACGCTTTGGATTTCAATGAGACCGGGATCGGGTTTCCAGATTTGGATATCTGAAAACCACATCGATCCAAATTAACGATAGGTCGTGAATCTCAAGTGAAGACTGAAGACTCGAGGTGTAAGGACTAACGTTAAAACTCCGAGGGGGATTCCAATACGAGTTTAACGGGGTAGTACTTTCAGATTCGAGATGAAGATTAAGAATGCAAGGGTTATCGTCGTTAACTCTGTGGGTGATTCCAAAACGAGTGTAACGAGATAATGCCTTCGGTTTCGTTCGAACCCGGAACGAACTTGTATGGATTGAATGCTTTCAAGACATCGTCAGGTGGACGATGAGCATTCTAAGATAGATGTGTTCTATAAAGGTAATCGTAGCCTCAAACCTCATCAACCGAGAATGGCTAAAACAAGGGAGGTGCAGCAAGGCTAAGTGGGTCATGCCCAAGTAGGGCGAGATTTTCCCTTGTCTAGAGGTCCCTTTTTGTTCGGCTTAGTGGGCAGTTGGATATGCGCACCAACTGCGGGGTTGTCTTGTTCGAGATTGTCCGGTAAGGGATGGTTCCGGCCTTGTGTTGCAGGGGATTGGGAGTAATCCTCGGTACGTTGATCTAGGCCACGTACTGTGACGGGCGGTAGCCCAGTAGCCCTGCCATTGTATGGAATCCAAAATCCAATAAGTGCCAACGGTTTTGATTGCACTACCCACTTTTGTGGCTAGTAGCTGGAATTTAATCATATAACAATTTCAGCTATTTCTTATTTACTTGAAAACCCTAGACCTATTATAATATCACTGGATTTCCTATCAAATGTTTTGGTTAGCGTAAGGTAAAAACTTTTCCATGTTTATGTGTGGGAAGGCTTACGTGATACCCTTTCTTTTCAAAGGTTTTTCAAGTTAAGCAACCTTAACCTGTTACTCACACCAGACCCATGTTTGACCCGGAGTTTATTTCTGTTTTTCTTAAACTCTTGGGTACTCAAATTTTTACGAGTAGCCAAGGAATTCAGGTTAGCTTTGATGAATTGTGGAGGAGCAATAGAGCAGGAAGCTTCAGCGTGTAGATATATAGTGTTCCGCTGTGTTTGGTATCTCTGTATTTTCTCTGAGATTGTATTGAGTTGTAATAACTAGACGGGTGTTTATAACCGTCTAGATATGTGATGTATTCTCTGTGTAACTCTGATAGATGTTGTATATGATACTATGTAATATTTATATGATTAATATTATTTATTCGTTCCGCTGTTGAGATTCTGATGTTGTTTCTTCTTTCTTCTCTATCTTTTCTCTTTTCTATCCCTTTCTTTCTTATTAATGATGCGTCATTCTGTGGAGATGAATGGCGGGTCGTTACAGTGGTATCAGAGCGCTAGGTTGAGTGAATACCTAGGCTTTGGAGTGATTTCTTTCTTGAGAGAGCGTATTTGTAATTTTAAGTATATTTATATATATTTATCTATTTCTACCTATCTATTAGGTTACCTATTCGGGTTTTCCAATATAAGTTATAAAGGTAGATAGGGTAGTGGTGTGTATAACACGACTACTACCATTGGTTGGAGTTTGAATGGTTGAGGTTGGAAGTGTGTCTGTCGAGGCTGTAGACCTAATACCGTCTCGAGTGAGCTTTGCAGCTCGGTGTAAGGATTTCATCGATCTCTGAAGGAAACCTTTTTAAGGTTCAGAGTCCATCTTTGAAGTACAGAGTTTGGTGAGTAGAGTTTGGATCTGTCGGCTGAGCAGAAGCAAGTGATGGTATCTGATACCTCAAGAAGTAGTAGCTGCGTGATGAGGTGCAGTGATTATGGATGTGTCCGAAGATGTTTCTTTGGAACAAGTTTAAGAAAGTGTGTTTACTTCGGTGATGTGGCTGAGTTCAACAGGGTGTTTCTGTTTGGTTTGAGGTCTGAGTTTCTCGAAGAACTTTGGATTAGGAAGTTTTTGGCACTAGTGTCAGCAGTGCAGCTTGGAGTGTTCTGTGTGCTAGCAGGAAGTTTTCTGGCTGAGCAGTTTTTCTGGAGTTGGAGTTCAGAAGTAGCAGAGTGGATCCGTTTCTTCAATGGATTGGCTAGGCCAGCGTAAGCTGTTCTGTTTGGTAAAAGGAGAATAGTTTTCTTTGAAAATTGATCTGGGTTGATCGCAAAAGTGACTTGCGATGGTTGAGTGTTATATTGGATCGTCAGAGATTTTCCGGATGTCTTCAGGGTAGTCGGAGTTTTGTCTGCATCTGAAGTTTGAGTTTTCTTATCGGCTACTATTCCAGAAGTGATTCTGGTGGTTCAGTTTAGTCAAAGGATGGTTCTTAGAGATTGAGTTGATGAAGCAGCTCAGATTTTTGGAGGAACTTCTAAATTTTCTTTTATGGATCTGTTGAACCATACTTCTGGGATGTGTTGTCCAGTTTGTGCTCATGTTCATCATTAGCATTCTCTTCTACTTCGGATCAGAGTTGTGCAGCGGAAGCAGTTTGAGAGTGTTTCTGTTTGTCTTTTCCGGATAGGAAAAGTTTGTTGTCTTCTGAAGTTTGAAGAGTAGAGTTTGTTCTTGGTTTTGGTTGATCTTGAGGAGATCATCGTGTTGGGTTGTTTTTGGTTCCGTTTGTTTCTAGAGGCATCAGCAAGGGTTGAGCTGATCAGGAAGGATGTAAGCATCCCAGGATCATCCGAGGAGTTTTGTGGATAAGAGATGGAGGAATTTGGATTCTGGAGTCGGAGATTTGATTTTGGTTAAGTTTTCTCCAATTTTAAGGAGCTATAAGTTTTGGGTAAATACTGGAAAGCTAGCTCCGAGGTGTTTTGGATCTTTCTGTGTGCTTATGAGGATAAGTGTTTGGTTTTCAGGATTGAATTGCCAGTGTGGATAATAGGGATTCGATGTGTTTCACGTATCTCTGAGGGAGTACGTGTATGATCTATCTCTGGTTTTGGAACCAGCAGTTCAGGAGTTTTGGTTGTTGAGTCAGACTCGTCTGTAGTCTGATATGCTGTCTAGTTTTGTAAATCTAGATGAGTAGGTGCTCTATAGCTTAGTAGTATTGATTGTTTGAATTCTGTAGAGCGAGTATCCCGATATATATACTTGTGAAACTCGAGGAAACTCTATCCAGAATTTTGTCTGGATAGTTAGATTTGTTTGATTGAATGAATTGGTTGCTATAATTGTTAGCATATGTTTGATATATGCTTGTGTTTTAAAATTAAATCTTTAATGAGATTATTAAATTACCTTTGTTTTAAATTTCAGGGACGAAATTCTCTTAAGGGGGAAGGAATGTGATGACTTGGAATTTTTGGCAAAATTAATTTAATAATTTGTATTAAAATTAAGTTGATTTGATAATTTTTGTTAATAAAAAAACTGAATTGATTTAATAATCTTCCCTTAATAAATATTTAATTGATAGATTTTATCTTTTAAAAGCTAATAAATTGTTTTCTATTTATAATGTATATATATTTGTATATATTATAAATAGATTAGCTTTGTTTTAATTTAAAAAATAAAGGCATGTTTTCAAAATCTAATATTTTTGGTAATTTGGAAATTTGTTTTTATTTAATATAAGCTTCTAAAAAGCTATTTAATAAATAACTATATGTTTTAAATTGTTAAGTTTAAATTGATTTTGAGTTTAAATTTAAATAAATTAACAATAAGGGTTGTTTTGATTCTTTTTAAATATAGTTTGATAAAATAAATAATTTATTAATAAAGAGATAATTTCTTTTATAAATTTTAAGTTGATAAATGTGTTATTTTAAAACAATATTAATAATGTAATGTTTTTAACTAATGGATTTTTATATAAATAGTTTATTATTTCAAATTGAATTTTAGAATTTGATTTGAATTTGAGTTTAAAGCCTGGAAACTTAAAGTATAAATATTTTAAATTTGTTTTGGATTTTAAAATATTTGTATAAACTTTTATTTATAAATACAATTATTTTTTTTCTTTTAAAATTATTTGTACATATATAAATATTATTAACTAATTACTTAAACATTATCTTTCATTAACATTTAACATATTAACTAAATACTAATTAATAATTATTATAACTAATTAAACTTAAAAGACATGTGTTAAGTAATTAGCATACTAAAATGACAAATGTTGTTATATAGGACAAGTGTCAAAATTAAATTTAGTTTTACTTTTATTTTTATGTTCAAAACATTTCAGCCTATTAATTTACAAATCTTTTTCCTTTCCATTCTTTTTCTTTTCAAAATCTAAAGCCAAAGTAAATTTGAAAACACTTCCTCTAAAACCAAAATCAGAAACCAAACATGCAAATCATTTCCCATATAACACATTTTTCAAATCTATTCAAAGCAAATTAGAATCTGATCAACCTGCACATCTTCAAGCATGCAAAGCATCTACATTTTCAAAAGCCTGTAATTTCATTTCCATATCAAACTCCTCAAACTAGAAACCAAATCATTTCCCTATAAATTTAAAACCCTGTACAATTTCAAAGCAAACCTGTATCTATTTCAAACATGCAAGCAAATATGTGAAGCCTGAATTTTCATTTAGACCTGGAAATCAGATCAAGCCAGCATGCATGTAGTTCTTTTTAAAAATTAGTTTTAAAGCTCCAACAACTCAAGTTTTCATCAAGCAATTTAATTTTAAAGCAAAGAAGTAATTTTCAAGTTTTAATTCAAGCAAATCAGCAATTCAAGTTTGTCTGCCAAAAGCTTTTCAAAATATGCTATGTTCATCTTCTTTAATCAGGTGAGTAACATCACTTTTAATGAGTTTAAGTATTTAAATCTGTTGCATGTTAATTTATATGTTAAGTATGTATGATATGTATATATATTAGTAGATCTTCTGTGTATATATGAATGGATATATTTGTACATGTTGTGGTCTCTGTATTATATTGTTCTTAAGTTTCCAGGTTCAAGAAATTGTTCAAACCCATTATCACACGATGTAATCTATGTTAGTGTTTAAGATTCAAACAAAGTATGTTTGTTATATCATGAATTTAAGTTTAAAAATTTATTCAAGTTAAAATAACTTTGAATTGTCTTTAAAAATCAAGAACAATAGAGCAAGTTTGAAGTAAAGTGAAAATCCAATCATTTTAATTCATCAATTCAAGAGCATAAACTAAATCCTTGACACTAAACATGATTTTTAAGAATAAAATCATAATTTTTAATGTTGAATTGAGGATGCATTTTAGGTTTAACCAGAAAAGGGTTTTGGGTAGTTTTCTGGTGATCTAGTTGCTCTAGAAGTCTGGGATCTTCAGTGATGATGGAGGAGTGATCGGTGTTGAAGGCAAAAATGGTGAGTGGTGTTGAACTTCATCAAGGAGGCAGCGGTGAGGATTTCTTCTCTGTAACCCCTAGTTTTTGATAGGCTTAGTTGATTGGGTCGGCACGGCCTGTAGGAGCGATCGAGTTCAGCATGTTTTTGGGGAACAATAGCATGGTAGTTGACGAGACTGTGGCCGGTGTTGCAGAGTTACTGGTGGTCGGAGGGTCGTGGACGAGGCGATGACAGGTTTGGGGTTAGTGTTGTTCTATTGTTCCAGGTTTGAGTTTAAATACTCAAACTCGATTTCGTGACTATGTAATTGATCTGATGTTTGGATTTGGCTGTGAGGGTGATCGCCGACCTGTGTGGATCATCGTCGATGATCAGAATTAGCTACGGTGATGGTACATGTGCATGGTGCACTGCCAATTTCTGGTGAAGTATGTATTGTTTGGGGTTGTTGCCTTGAGTTTGACTCGAAGTAGAGGTGGGTTTTACTCGGGAATAAGATGGGTTGGACTCGAAGCATAATAAGCTGCCTCGGGTTAATAATTGGTAACAGGTTTTAAATGAATACTGATTTAGTTTTAAAATTTTAAACTGAAATTTAAATTGTAAAGAAATGATTTAAACAAAGTTTAGACCTAAGTTTAAATCTAGAATTCAAGTTTAAGTTTAAATCTCAGTTTTTAAAAATAAATAAAGTTTTTAAACTTGAATTGTTAAACTACTTTAAAATGTTTAAGTAATTTGAATTTTAAAAATAAAGTTTTAAAATGTAAGTAGAGTTTTAAAATTTGAAGAGTAATCTGGATTCAAATTTAAATATGTATTCCAATTTTGAAATGAAGGAAATTTTTTAAATTTAAAATGATTTAAACAATTTTGAATGTTTAAAGTGTAATTTAAATTGATTTGAATTTAAAAATGAATTTGGATTTAAATTCTTTTAAACTTCTTTATTAAATGAGTATTTCTTTAACTTGTGAAATGAAAAGGTTTTAGAAATGTGTTTTAAACTTTGTTAAAGATAATTTGTATCCATTTTAAATCTTAAATTTAAAATGATATTTGAAAGTAAATTTAAAGTAAATTGTTTTAAAATACTTTGTAAATGATAACTTGATCTTTAATAAGAACAAAGTTTGATCTTAAAGTAAATTAGAATTTAATGATTTGTAATTCATTAAATTTGTAAGGAA
This sequence comes from Allium cepa, assembly GCA_030765085.1. Taxonomy (NCBI): domain Eukaryota; kingdom Viridiplantae; phylum Streptophyta; class Magnoliopsida; order Asparagales; family Amaryllidaceae; genus Allium; species Allium cepa. The sequence goes on from CM060929.1 coordinate 1,037,675,136, forward strand.
ATTAAATGGATAATTAATTTATTTAATTAATTAATGATTTGGATTAATTAAATAGGTAATTAAAGGTTTAAATTAATTAATTAATGATTGAGATTAATTAATTAAGGATAATTAATTTGTACTTAAGGTTTATTAATTAGAATATTAATTAATATTAGAGATTAATTAATCAAGTAATTATGAATTAATTAAGTTACAGTTAACACTTAATTAATTAAATGATTAAAGGTTAATTAATTGGATATTAAAGATTAATTAATTTGAAATTAATAATGATTAATGTAAGTTTATTACTTTATAAAAGTCATTAAAGAATTTTTAATTGTTAATGATGGTCATTAACTTAAGATTATTTAATAATTAATTAATGTGGTTAATTTTAATAAATAATTAGATTAATTAATTAAAGATAATCATTTATGAAATTGTTTAAATATAATTACTTAATGGAAGTAATTAAGGAGTTAATTACTTAATGTAATTAATTGAGTTTAATGTGATTAGTTTAAATTAATTAATTAAGTTTAATTAATTTTAATCACTAGATGATTTGATAATAATTACCTAATGTAATTAATGAAGTGTAGTTACTTTGTGAAGTAATTAATGATAATTACTGGAGGTAACTAGTGGAAGATGATTTAAAATGGAAGTGATTTGAGTATAATTACTTGGTGTAATTAATCAAGGGATTAATTAAAAAATTAATTAAGGAGTAATTAATTTATTGATGAAATAATTAAGGGTAGTTAATTACTGAATGTGATTAATCAAGCGTGATTAATGATTGTGGTTTAATTAACATTAATTACTTAAAGTAATTAATTTAAATAAGGTAATTAATTAAATGTAATCAGGGATCATTAATTAATATAATTAATGATGTAATTAAGGATTGATTAATTAAGACTAATTAATCAATAATAAGTGATTAAAGGTAATTAATTAATGTAATTAATTAAGGATTAATGTAATTAATTATAGTTAATTAATTAATGAAGTAATTAAAGGTTAATTACTGTTTTCGATTAAGAGTAATTAATTTGTGAAATTAATTAAAGGATAATTACTTGAATGTAATTAAAGGATAATTAATCAAGGGTGATTATTTAAGGTGGATAATTAGAGAATAATTAAATAATTAATTTGTAACTAATTAATTAATGGATATGCAAGAAAGATTTATATTGATGTAACTAATTAATTTAATTCACTTTAAATTAATTAAAAATGGAAGAAATTAATTTAATTCATTTTAAATTAATTATAAATGGTGTGATTATAGATCATTGCTTATGTATGGATGAATGATATTGGTTGCCTTGAATGGTTTGAGATCTCAGATATGAGATAAGTAATGTTGTGTGATATGGATGCATTGGTTGCATTGTGATGATAATATGGATTATCTTTTGATAATGATAATATGGATTATCTGTTGTGATGATAATGATGATTATCTACTGTGATGATGTGAATTGTTTATCTGTGTGTACATAGATAATGAAATTGAATTGTTTTAAATTTTAAAACAACTTGGCTTTAAAAGATACGCTTTGGATTTCGATGAGACCGGGATCGGGTTTCCAGATTTGGATATCTGAAAACCACATCGATCCAAATTAACGATAGGTCGTGAATCTCAAGTGAAGAGTGAAGACTCGAGGTGTCAGGACTATTCGTCGTTAAACCTCTGAGGGTGATTCCAATACAAGTTTAACGGGGTAGTACTTTCAGATTCGAGATGAAGATTCAGAATGCAAGGGTTATCGTCGTTGACTCTGAGGGTGATTCCTAAATGAGTGTAACGAGATAATGCCTTCGGTTTCGTTCGAACCCGGAACGAACTTGTATGGATTGAATGCTTTCAGGACATCGTCAGGTGGACGATGAGCATTCTAAGATAGATGTGTTCTATAAAGGTAATCGTAGCCTCAAGCCTCATCAACCGGGAATGGCTAAAACAGGGGAGGTGCAGCAAGGCTAAGTGGGTCATGCCCAAGTAGGACGAGATTGTTCCCTGTCTAGAGGTCCCTTTTTATTCGGCTTAGTGGGCAATTGGATATGCGCACCAACTGCAGGGTTATCTTTTTCGGGACAGTCCAGTAAGGGATGGTTCCGGCCTTGTGTTGCAGGGGATTGGGAGTAATCCTCGGTACGTTGATCTAGGCCACGTATTGTAACGGGCGATACCCCAGTAGCCCTGCCATTGTATGGAATCCAAAATACACTAAGTGTCAACGGTTTTGATTGTATTACCCACTTTTGTGGCTAGTAGCTGGTATTTAATCATGAAACAATTTCAGCTATTTCTTATTTACTTGAAAACCCTAGACCTATTATAATATCACTGGATTTCCTATCAAATATTTTGGTTAGCATAAGGTAAAAACTTTTCCATGTTTATGTGTGGGAAGTCTTACGTGATACCCTTTCTTTTCAAAGGTTTTTCAAGTTAAGCAACCTTAATCTGTTACTTACACCAGACCCATGTCTGACCTGGAGTTTATTTCTGTTTTTCTTAAACTCTTGGGTACTCAAATTTTTACGAGTAGCCAAGAGATTCAGGTTAGCTTTGACAAATTGTGGAGGAGCAATGGAGCAGGAGGTTTCAACGTGTAGATATATAGTGTTCCGCTGTGTTTGGTATCTATGTGTTTTCTCTGAGATTGTATTGAGTTGTAATAACTAGACGGATGTTTATGTGACATCCCGGAAATTTGGGGCAATATCAATTTAATAATCTGCATTAAACTTAAATTGATTTTATAATATTTGTTAATACTATTGATAATCTTCTTTTAAACAAATATTTAACTGACAATTTATCTTTTAAAAGCTAATTTAATTTGTTCTCTATTTATAATGTATACATATATATTTGTATATATATTGTAAATAGTAAGCTTTGTTTTAATTTAACAAGTAAAACATATTTTCTTATTTTAATCTTTTTGGAAAATTATAATTTGGAAATTTGATACTAAATAACAATTTGGCTTTAAAATATACTCAAGATAAAGTTAGGATTTGTTTAAACAATTTTAACTTAATTTTGAATTTAACAAAGGTTGTTTTGTTCTTGTTTTAAATATAGATTGATAAAGTAAGTAATTTATTTATATAGTGATAATTTCTTTTATAAATTATTTTAACTTAATAATATGCTATATTTAACAATATTAACAATGTAATGTTTTACAAATGGTTTTTAAATAGAAATTGTTACATATGTTTTGGAAGAAGCTATGATTTGTAAATTAAAAATAAAATAAAATAAATCTTATAAATATTAACATAAGTATGAAATAAACAATAAGTACATAAAGTAATAAAACAAATAAGTAAAGCAAACTAAATAAAAGCATAAAGTACTCAAAAGCATATAGGTAATAAAATGAAATATGCAGGCTGTAATAAAACAAATGCAAAGCAAGTAAATTTACAAAGTAAAATGTGCAGGCTAGTAAGAATATAAACATCAAGTATAAAACAAAATAAAAGGAAATGACATATGCAGGCAAGAGAAATAAAATGCAAAGATAAGAAATGTAAAATAAGTATCTATGTATCTAAGGAATGGAAGCAAGCTAGATTTGAATTTGTATGGTATCTGTAATGCAAACTAAAGAGTTACAGGCAAATAAAAACAATGGAATGCAAAAATATCTATGCATAGAGTAAGATAATAGGAAACATAAAGTACTTAGCATTAAATGCTTCATTTCTTAGCCAACAAACAAGGTCATTCGATGTTATAAAAATTCAACTCAGCCACCATTTGTGAAATATCTCTGATCAAAAGAAATAATTGTACCTGCATATTGCCTAAACCCAGATATCACCTTCCCCTGTGACCTTTTCCTCATATATGTTCATATCTGCCAGTTCATTTTTGTGTATCAAACATAAACAAACCAGAGAGAAGTAGCCTATGTATTCTTCTTCAAACTCAAATTCATCTGCATGCATTTAAGTCTACAATCATCTCAGCAAATTTCTTCTACATTTCTATTTCAAGTTTACAGTTTCAAATTCAAACTGTTTTTCAAAAGCCTGCATTCATTTTCTTCAAAACTGAAGCCTGGACATCATTCTTCAATCTGAAATTGTTATTGCATATAAACAACAAGGCAACTCAAGCATTATCAAAACAAGAAATTTGGCAATTCAGTTTCAACAGCAGCAACCCCAAGTTTAAAGTACCATAAGCTTTTCAATATGGGTGCTCTGTTCTCTATTTCAAATTACAGGTGAGTAACATTTTTTTTTAAAAAAAAATAACTTAAGTTTAAACTCATTGCATGTTAATATTTGTATGCTTAAAAATATTGGTGTGAATATTTTTGTGTTCATTTCTCTGTGTATATGTGAGGTGAAATATCTGCATGTTGTACACTCTGTAAAACCATCCTGTTTATCATTCTTAAGTTCATACCATACTTCAAGAATCATTACTGATTGATCTGGTGATTGTTAGGACTTAGTACTTTAACAAGATATGTTTGTTTGATCATTAAGTAAATTCTAAATTTTGTATCTTAATTAAATTAAGTAGAGATGTTCTGTAAAAAGACTAAGAACAGTTAATGATGAATATGAGTGAAATTTAAATCATCCTAAATTATAAATTCAGGATTATAACCTGAATTCTTATCTGAAATTAAGATTTTTAAAAGTAAATTCACATTTTCTAGTTAAGTATTGTTTTGGCATTTCTAGTTTTATTGTTTTGGAGAGTATGGGTTGCCTCAGGCAATCCAGTTGACCTGGGAGCTTGTGAAGCTGCCTGGAGATGCTTGAGTGGTCGGGGTGTTTGGGAAAATTGGGTGGTGGATGATCAGAGGCAGGTGGAGGCAGCGGTGGTGGATTCTTGGATGGGAACCCTAGTTTTATCAGTTGTGAAGATTCGATCTTTTCTCCCTCTATAGTTGATCGAGTTACATGAGACTCAGGGAGGGGGTAGTCAGGTAAATGGCGAAGGTGTAGCAGGAGTCTTCGACTTTCAGGTGGTCGGAATTTGGGGAGTGGCGAATTTTCCAGGTTTGGGTGGAGACCTGATCGCGTTTCCAGGTTTAAGCAACTAACTCGATTTTGACTTGGGATGTTGCAATGGTTTTGGATGATCGTGAAGTCATCTGGAGATGGTTGCCGATGAGATGGAGGTCTGGTGGGAGGTCGGAGTTGATCAAAGTCACGGTGCATGTGCACCGTGTACTTTTGTTTTCTGGTGGAAGGTCTTGAAACTGGTGAAGGTTGGGATGTTTGTGGGTTTTTTGAACTCGGGATTTACTCGGGTTGAATCATATTTTTACTCGAAGTTTCTGTGGTTGAGACTCGAAGCAAGGTGGGAGACTCGAGTACATGGTTGTTACAGGTTCCTGAACCTGATTTTTTTTTCTGAAGCTTTACTGTAAACTAACAAAGTTGAGCTAAGTTAAAATAAAAGTTAAGTATAAATTCAAGTTTAAATTCAGATTGAAATTTGAATTTAAGTTTATTTTTAAAATTTAAATTTGAAATGAAATAAAGTTTTAAGTATTTAAAGGGAGGGTTTTCAGGTTTAAAAACCTGACAGGGTTTCAAATTTTTAATTAGTTTAAGGTTTGAAAACAAAATTTAAACTGCGATTTAAATTCAAAAATTTAAAGTATGAATTCAGATGAACATTTGAATCTTAAGGTTTTAAAATAGATTTGGGTTTGAAAAATCAAGTTTTAATTCAAGTTTTAAAAGCAAGTTTAAATCAAAATTTTAAATCAAAGACTAAATTATTGGATTCAAGTTCTTCTTGTATTCAAATCTGAGAACTTAATCAGTTTAAATCTGAATATTGAAAAAAAAAAGTATAAATACAATGTAATTTAAAAAGCTAATTTTTAACTAAAAGTTAAGTAGTTTAATTTAAAGGCTCTTCCTTATATAAAATTTCATATGTAAGTAATGTAATTACAAGATTCTAAATTGAATTTAAATTTTGTAAATGTTTAAATAATAATCATTTTTGAATCTTAAATTCAAAAATGTAATTTGAATCTTAAATTTTAAAAGTAATGTTTTAAACACACTTTAATATTAATAACATCATTAATAAAGGAATGAACTATCTTAGAGATAATTAAGGTAATAAATGATTTAATTAATAAGAAAATAAAGGAATGATTTATTATTAAATTCATAAATTTATGATTTAGATTAATTTATAATTAGAGATTAATAAAGAAGTAAATTAAGAAATACTATTAGTTAATGAAGATAATTAACTAAGAATTATTAAGTAATTAATTAATTAATGTGATTAATTGTGATAATTAATTAGAATGATTAATTTAGATAATCTATTGTGAATTGTTAAATGTAATTACTTGATAAAAGTAATTAAGAGATTAATTACTTTTTGTAATTAATTTTGAGAATATGATTAATTAATTCATTTTAATTAATTTAAGAAATCATTTGATGGTTTGATAAGTGTAATTACTTAATGTAATTAATGGAGCAGAATTACTTATGGAAGTAATTAGATGATAATTACTGAATGAAATTAATATAATATGATTTGTAAGTGAAGTAAATTGGATAATTACTTTTGAAATTAATCAAGGGATTAATTCTGGAGATAATTAATTATGGAAAAATCAATTTATTAAATAAGTAACTAAGGGTAGTTAATTACTGGATTGATATTAATCAAGGTGATTAATAATTATGTTGAATTAAAGACTAATTACTTAATGTAATTAATCTGAATAAAGTAATTAATTTAAATATTTAGAAATCATTAATTAATGATGAAATTAAGAATTGGTAATAATAAATAATGAAGTGTTTAATTATTGTAATTGGTTAAGGATAAATGTAAGTAATTATATTTAATTAATAAATGAAGGAATTAAATGTTAATTACTATGAATAATTTAGGATAATTAATTTGGAAATTAATTAAAGACTAATTACTTACTGTAATTAGAGATTAATCAATGGTGATTAATCAAGATAAACACTTAGTGGATGATTAATTAAATTGATTTAAAATTTACTAATGATTGTATAAGCAGGATTTATAGATGAAGTAATTAATTTAATTTATTTTAAATTAATTAGAGATAGGAGTAATTAATTTAATTCATTTTAAATTAATTACCAATGGTATGATTATAAATCATTGCTTATGGATGGATGATATTGATATTTCATTTGATGATTTTGATCTGGCATGAATTATATCTATGTGTCATGGATGCTTGGTTTAAGTATGATAATATTTTAATTATCTGTTTGGATGATAATATTGATTATCTGTTTATGAGATTATCTATGATTATTTACTGTGATATTATGAATTATCCATCTGTGTGTATGTTGATTATATTGAATTAAACTGTTAAGACTAAATAGACAACTTGGCCTTAAAAGACACGTTTTGGATTTCGATGAGACCGGGATCGGTTTTCCGCATTAGGAACATCCGAAAACCACATCGATTCCAAATTAACGATAGGTCGTAAATCTGAAGTGAAGATGAAGATTCAGAATGCAAGGGTTATCGTCGTTAACTCTGAGGGTGATTCCAAAATGAGTGTAACGAGATAATGCCTTCGGTTTCGTTCGAACCCGGAACGAACTTGTATGGATTGAATGCTTTCAACACATCGTCAGGCGGGCGATGAGTATTCTAAGAAAATATGTTCTTTAAAAGGTAATCGCAGCCTCAAGCCTCATCAACCGGGAATGGCTAAAACAGGGGAGGTGCAGCAAGGCTAGGTGGGTCATGCCCAAGTAGGACAAGGATATTCCCCTGTCTAGATGTCCCTTTTTATTCGGCTTTGTGGGCAGTTGGTTGCAAACAACTTGGGGGTGTATCTTGTTCGGGACTGTTCAGTAAGGAATGGTTCCGGCCTTGTGTTGCAGGGGATGAAAGGAGTAATCCTCGGTACGGTGATCTAGGCCCCGTACTGTGACGGGCGGTACCCCAGTAGCCCTGCCATTGTATGGAATCCACAATCTAATAAGTGCCCACGGTTTTGATTGTATTACCCACTTTTGTGGCTAGTAGCTGGAATTTAATGAATGTAACAATTTCGGCTATTTTGTATTTACTTGAAAACCCTAGACCTATTATAATATCACAGAATTTCCTATCAAATGTTTTGGTTAGCGTAAGGTAAAAACTTTTCCATGTTTATGTGTGGGAAGTCTTACGTGATACCTTTTTGATTTCAAAAGATTTTCAAAGTTAAGCAACTTTAACCTGTTACTCATACCAGACCCATGTCTGACCCGAAGTTTATTTTTGTTTTTCATAAACTCTCGGGTACCCAAATTTTTACGGGTAGCCAAGGGATTCAGGGTAGCTTTGACGAATTCTGAAGGAGCAATGGAGCAGGAGGCTTCAGCGTTGCAGATATATATTTAATTCCGCTGTGTTGGTTCCTCTGAGTTATTTGTTTGTGTTGAGTTGTATAGCTAGACAGGTGTTTATAACTGTCTAGTATGTGATGTATTATCTGTATAACTCTGATTGATGTTGTATAATATGTAAATATTTATGTGATTATTATATTTTATTCGTTCCGCTGTGAGATTCTGGTGTTGTTGTTCTTTCTTCTCTATCTTTTCTATTTTCTCATCCCTTTTTTTCTTAATGACGGAACGTCTTCCTGGGCGTAGGAGGGCGGGTCGTCACAGTTGGTATCAGAGCGCTAGGTTGAGTGAATACTTAGGCTCTTAAGTGTTTTCTTCTTGAGAGAGCGTATTTGTAATTTTGATAAATAATATATATATATTTATATATTTGTTTCTACCTATTGTTGGATTACCTGTTCGGGTTTTCCAATATAAGCTATAAAGGTAGATAGGGTGGTGGTGTGTGTAACACAACTACAATTGGTTGGAGTTTGTATATTTGAGGTTGGAAGTGTAACTGTCGAGACTGTAGACCTAATACCGTCCCGATTAAGTTTTGAGTGGTGTAAGGATTTCATTGATCTATGAAGGAAATCTGTTAAGGTTCGGAGTTCATTTTGAAGTGTAAGGTTGGTTGAGCTAGGGTTTGGATCTGTCAATTGGGCAGAAGCAAGTTATGATATCTTGGTACATCAAAGTGCAGTAGCTGTGTGATGAGACGCAGTGACTATAGACGTCTCTGAAGATGTTTCTTTGAGACAAGTTAATGAAGTGTATCTGTTCGATGTTGTCGCTGTGATCAGTTGGGTGTTCCTGTTTGCTTTGGAGTCCGAGTTTCTCGAAGAGCTTTGGATAAGTAGTCTTTGGCTTCTGGGTCAGCAGTGGAGTTTAGAAGCTGCAGAGTAGATCCATTTCTTCGATGGATTAGCCACACAAGCGTAAGCGGTTCTGTTTGGTAAAGAGAGAGCTGTATCTTTGAAATTAGGCTGGATTGATCGCAAAAGTGACTTGCGATAATTTGAGTATTCTCTTGTGTTTCAGAGACATTTTCTGGATGTCTTCGAGAAGTCAGAATTTGGTCAGCATCTGGAGACTGAGTTTGGTATCGACTGGATTCCAGGAGTGATACCGTTGGTCCAGCTTAGTAATAAGATCATTTTTGAGTTTGGTGAAGCAGCTCGGGTTTTGGAGAAAACTTCTGAGTTTTATTTTTGGATCTGTTGAACCATAGTTCTGGGATGTGTTGTCCAGTCTGTGCTTGAGTTCATCATCAGCATTTTCATCTGCTCAGTCAGAGTTGCGCAGTGGAAGCAGGGTGGCAGCTATTTCTAAGCGGAAGCAACTGGAAGTTGCAGTGTTTGGATTTGGAAGGTTTTCTACTGGAAATTTTTCAGGATCTTAAGGTTAGATTGGCAGATGCATCCGTTTTATCTCTTCTGGATGAGAAGTAAGATTTGCCTTCTGATTTTGGAATAGAGTTTGTGTTCGGAGTTTGGTTGATCTTGGAAAGATCATTTTGTTGGACTATTTTTGGTCCAGTTTGATGCGAGAGGCATCAGCAAGGATTGAGTTGATCCGGAAGGATGTAGGCAGCCCAGGATCGTCCGAAGAGTTTGTGGATGAGCGACGGAGGAATTTGGATTCTGAAGTCGGAGATTTGATTTTGAATAAGTGTTTGGTTTTCAGGATTGAATTGTCAGTTTGGATAACTGGAATTCGGAATGTTTCACGTATCTCTGAGGGAGTACGTGTAAGATCTATCTCTGGTTGTAGAATCAACAGTTCAGGGAGTTTTGGTTGTTGAGTCAGACTTGTCTATAGTCTGGTATCCTATCTTGTTTGTAGATCTAGATAGGTGGAAGCTTTGTAGCTTTGTAGTATTGTTTGTTTGGATTCTATAGAGCGAGTATTACGGTATTATACCTGGGAAACTCTAGATAGATCTATCCTGATTTTGTCTGGATAATTAGATTTGGTTGTTTGGATGAATTGGTTGCTTTGTTTGATAGCATACAATTGATACATGCTGGTGTTTTTAAAATAAAATTAATTTTAATTTGATTATTAAATTACCTTTGTTTTAAATTTCGGGGACGAAATTCTTTTAAGGGGGGGAGGAATGTGACATCCCGGAAATTTGGGGCAATATCAATTTAATAATCTGCATTAAAATTAAATTGATTTGATAATATTTGTTAATAATATTGATAATCTTCTTTTAAACAAATATTTAACTGACAATTTATCTTTTAAAAGCTAATTTAATTTGTTCTCTATTTATAATGTATACATATATATTTGTATATATATTGTAAATAGTAAGCTTTGTTTTAATTTAACAAGTAAAACATATTTTCTTATTTTAATCTTTTTGGAAAATTATAATTTGGAAATTTGATACTAAATAACAATTTGGCTTTAAAATATACTCAAGATAAAGTTAGGATTTGTTTAAACAATTTTAACTTAATTTTGAATTTAACAAAGGTTGTTTTGTTCTTGTTTTAAATATAGATTGATAAAGTAAGTAATTTATTTATATAGTGATAATTTCTTTTATAAATTATTTTAACTTAATAATATGCTATATTTAACAATATTAACAATGTAATGTTTTACAAATGGTTTTTAAATAGAAATTGTTACATATGTTTTGGAAGAAGCTATGATTTGTAAATTAAAAATAAAATAAAATAAATCTTATAAATATTAACATAAGTATGAAATAAACAATAAGTACATAAAGTAATAAAACAAATAAGTAAAGCAAAATAAATAAAAGCATAAAGTACTCAAAAGCATATAGGTAATAAAATGAAATATGCAGGCTGTAATAAAACAAATGCAAAGCAAGTAAATTTACAAAGTAAAATGTGCAGGCTAGTAAGAATATAAACATCAAGTATAAAACAAAATAAAAGGAAATGACATATGCAGGCAAGAGAAATAAAATGCAAAGATAAGAAATGTAAAATAAGTATCTATGTATCTAAGGAATGGAAGCAAGCTAGATTTGAATTTGTATGGTATCTGTAATGCAAACTAAAGAGTTACAGGCAAATAAAAACAATGGAATGCAAAAATATCTATGCATAGAGTAAGATAATAGGAAACATAAAGTACTTAGCATTAAATGCTTCATTTCTTAGCCAACAAACAAGGTCATTCGATGTTATAAAAATTCAACTCAGCCACCATTTGTGAAATATCTCTGATCAAAAGAAATAATTGTACCTGCATATTGCCTAAACCCAGATATCACCTTCCCCTGTGACCTTTTCCTCCTATATGTTCATATCTGCCAGTTCATTTTTGTGTATCAAACATAAACAAACCAGAGAGAAGTAGCCTATGTATTCTTCTTCAAACTCAAATTCATCTGCATGCATTTAAGTCTACAATCATCTCAGCAAATTTCTTCTACATTTCTATTTCAAGTTTACAGTTTCAAATTCAAACTGTTTTTCAAAAGCCTGCATTCATTTTCTTCAAAACTGAAGCCTGGACATCATTCTTCAATCTGAAATTGTTATTGCATATAAACAACAAGGCAACTCAAGCATTATCAAAACAAGAAATTTGGCAATTCAGTTTCAACAGCAGCAACCCCAAGTTTAAAGTACCATAAGCTTTTCAATATGGGTGCTCTGTTCTCTATTTCAAATTACAGGTGAGTAACATTTTTTTTTAAAAAAAAATAACTTAAGTTTAAACTCATTGCATGTTAATATTTGTATGCTTAAAAATATTGGTGTGAATATTTTTGTGTTCATTTCTCTGTGTATATGTGAGGTGAAATATCTGCATGTTGTACACTCTGTAAAACCATCCTGTTTATCATTCTTAAGTTCATACCATACTTCAAGAATCATTACTGATTGATCTGGTGATTGTTAGGACTTAGTACTTTAACAAGATATGTTTGTTTGATCATTAAGTAAATTCTAAATTTTGTATCTTAATTAAATTAAGTAGAGATGTTCTGTAAAAAGACTAAGAACAGTTAATGATGAATATGAGTGAAATTTAAATCATCCTAAATTATAAATTCAGGATTATAACCTGAATTCTTATCTGAAATTAAGATTTTTAAAAGTAAATTCACATTTTCTAGTTAAGTATTGTTTTGGCATTTCTAGTTTTATTGTTTTGGAGAGTATGGGTTGCCTCAGGCAATCCAGTTGACCTGGGAGCTTGTGAAGCTGCCTGGAGATGCTTGAGTGGTCGGGGTGTTTGGGAAAATTGGGTGGTGGATGATCAGAGGCAGGTGGAGGCAGCGGTGGTGGATTCTTGGATGGGAACCCTAGTTTTATCAGTTGTGAAGATTCGATCTTTTCTCCCTCTATAGTTGATCGAGTTACATGAGACTCAGGGAGGGGGTAGTCAGGTAAATGGCGAAGGTGTAGCAGGAGTCTTCGACTTTCAGGTGGTCGGAATTTGGGGAGTGGCGAATTTTCCAGGTTTGGGTGGAGACCTGATCGCGTTTCCAGGTTTAAGCAACTAACTCGATTTTGACTTGGGATGTTGCAATGGTTTTGGATGATCGTGAAGTCATCTGGAGATGGTTGCCGATGAGATGGAGGTCTGGTGGGAGGTCGGAGTTGATCAAAGTCACGGTGCATGTGCACCGTGTACTTTTGTTTTCTGGTGGAAGGTCTTGAAACTGGTGAAGGTTGGGATGTTTGTGGGTTTTTTGAACTCGGGATTTACTCGGGTTGAATCATATTTTTACTCGAAGTTTTTGTGGTTGAGACTCGAAGTAAGGTGGGAGACTCGAGTACATGGTTGTTACAGGTTCCTGAACCTGATTTTTTTTTCTGAAGCTTTACTGTAAACTAACAAAGTTGAGCTAAGTTAAAATAAAAGTTAAGTATAAATTCAAGTTTAAATTCAGATTGAAATTTGAATTTAAGTTTATTTTTAAAATTTAAATTTGAAATGAAATAAAGTTTTAAGTGTTTAAAGGGAGGGTTTTCAGGTTTAAAAACCTGACAGGGTTTCAAATTTTTAATTAGTTTAAGGTTTGAAAACAGAATTTAAACTGCGATTTAAATTCAAAAATTTAAAGTATGAATTCAGATGAACATTTGAATCTTAAGGTTTTAAAATAGATTTGGGTTTGAAAAATCAAGTTTTAATTCAAGTTTTAAAAGCAAGTTTAAATCAAAATTTTAAATCAAAGACTAAATTATTGGATTCAAGTTCTTCTTGTATTCAAATCTGAGAACTTAATCAGTTTAAATCTGAATATTGAAAGAAAAAAAGTATAAATACAATGTAATTTAAAAAGCTAATTTTTAACTAAAAGTTAAGTAGTTTAATTTAAAGGCTTTTCCTTATATAAAATTTCATATGTAAGTAATGTAATTACAAGATTCTAAATTGAATTTAAATTTTGTAAATGTTTAAATAATAATCATTTTTGAATCTTAAATTCAAAAATGTAATTTGAATCTTAAATTTTAAAAGTAATGTTTTAAACACACTTTAATATTAATAACATCATTAATAAAGGAATGAACTATCTTAGAGATAATTAAGGTAATAAATGATTTAATTAATAAGAAAATAAAGGAATGATTTATTATTAAATTCATAAATTTATGATTTAGATTAATTTATAATTAGAGATTAATAAAGAAGTAAATTAAGAAATACTATTAGTTAATGAAGATAATTAACTAAGAATTATTAAGTAATTAATTAATTAATGTGATTAATTGTGATAATTAATTAGAATGATTAATTTAGATAATCTATTGTGAATTGTTAAATGTAATTACTTGATAAAAGTAATTAAGAGATTAATTACTTTTTGTAATTAATTTTGAGAATATGATTAATTAATTCATTTTAATTAATTTAAGAAATCATTTGATGGTTTGATAAGTGTAATTACTTAATGTAATTAATGGAGCAGAATTACTTATGGAAGTAATTAGATGATAATTACTGAATGAAATTAATATAATATGATTTGTAAGTGAAGTAAATTGGATAATTACTTTTGAAATTAATCAAGGGATTAATTCTGGAGATAATTAATTATGGAAAAATCAATTTATTAAATAAGTAATTAAGGGTAGTTAATTACTGGATTGATATTAATCAAGGTGATTAATAATTATGTTGAATTAAAGACTAATTACTTAATGTAATTAATCTGAATAAAGTAATTAATTTAAAATATTTAGAAATCATTAATTAATGATGAAATTAAGAATTGGTAATAATAAATAATGAAGTGTTTAATTATTGTAATTGGTTAAGGATAAATGTAAGTAATTATATTTAATTAATAAATGAAGGAATTAAATGTTAATTACTATGAATAATTTAGGATAATTAATTTGGAAATTAATTAAAGACTAATTACTTACTGTAATTAGAGATTAATCAATGGTGATTAATCAAGATAAACACTTAGTGGATGATTAATTAAATTGATTTAAAATTTACTAATGATTGTATAAGCAGGATTTATAGATGAAGTAATTAATTTAATTTATTTTAAATTAATTAGAGATAGGAGTAATTAATTTAATTCATTTTAAATTAATTACCAATGGTATGATTATAAATCATTGCTTATGGATGGATGATATTGATATTTCATTTGATGATTTTGATCTGGCATGAATTATATCTATGTGTCATGGATGCTTGGTTTAAGTATGATAATATTTTAATTATCTGTTTGGATGATAATATTGATTATCTGTTTATGAGATTATATATGATTATTTACTGTGATATTATGAATTATCCATCTGTGTGTATGTTGATTATATTGAATTAAACTGTTAAGACTAAATAGACAACTTGGCCTTAAAAGACACGTTTTGGATTTCGATGAGACCGGGATCGGTTTTCCGCATTAGGAACATCCGAAAACCACATCGATTCCAAATTAACGATAGGTCGTAAATCTGAAGTGAAGATGAAGATTCAGAATGCAAGGGTTATCGTCGTTAACTCTGAGGGTGATTCCAAAATGAGTGTAGCGAGATAATGCCTTCGGTTTCGTTCGAACCCGGAACGAACTTGTATGGATTGAATGCTTTCAACACATCGTCAGGCGGGCGATGAGTATTCTAAGAAAATATGTTCTTTAAAAGGTAATCGCAGCCTCAAGCCTCATCAACCGGGAATGGCTAAAACAGGGGAGGTGCAGCAAGGCTAGGTGGGTCATGCCCAAGCAGGACAAGGATATTCCCCTGTCTAGATGTCCCTTTTTATTCGGCTTTGTGGGCAGTTGGTTGCAAACAACTGCGGGGTGTATCTTGTTCGGGACTGTTCAGTAAGGAATGGTTCCGGCCTTGTGTTGCAGGGGATGAAAGGAGTAATCCTCGGTACGGTGATCTAGGCCCCGTACTGTGACGGGCGGTACCCCAGTAGCCCTGCCATTGTATGGAATCCACAATCTAATAAGTGCCCACGGTTTTGATTGTATTACCCACTTTTGTGGCTAGTAGCTGGAATTTAATGAATGTAACAATTTCGGCTATTTTGTATTTACTTGAAAACCCTAGACCTATTATAATATCACAGAATTTCCTATCAAATGTTTTGGTTAGCGTAAGGTAAAAACTTTTCCATGTTTATGTGTGGGAAGTCTTACGTGATACCTTTTTGATTTCAAAAGATTTTCAAAGTTAAGCAACTTTAACCTGTTACTCATACCAGACCCATGTCTGACCCGAAGTTTATTTTTGTTTTTCATAAACTCTCGGGTACCCAAATTTTTACGGGTAGCCAAGGGATTCAGGGTAGCTTTGACGAATTCTGAAGGAGCAATGGAGCAGGAGGCTTCAGCGTTGTAGATATATATTTAATTCCGCTGTGTTGGTTCCTCTGAGTTATTTGTTTGTGTTGAGTTGTATAACTAGACAGGTGTTTATAACTGTCTAGTATGTGATGTATTATCTGTATAACTCTGATTGATGTTGTATAATATGTAAATATTTATGTGATTATTATATTTTATTCGTTCCGCTGTGAGATTCTGGTGTTGTTGTTCTTTCTTCTCTATCTTTTCTATTTTCTCATCCCTTTTTTTCTTAATGACGGAACGTCTTCCTGGGCGTAGGAGGGCGGGTCGTCACAGTTGGTATCAGAGCGCTAGGTTGAGTGAATACTTAGG
This sequence comes from Allium cepa, assembly GCA_030765085.1. NCBI lineage: Eukaryota > Viridiplantae > Streptophyta > Magnoliopsida > Asparagales > Amaryllidaceae > Allium > Allium cepa. The sequence goes on from CM060929.1 coordinate 1,037,691,685, forward strand.
CTCTTAAGTGTTTTCTTCTTGAGAGAGCGTATTTGTAATTTTGATAAATTATATATATATATATTTATATATTTGTTTCTACCTATTGTTGGATTACCTGTTCGGGTTTTCCAATATAAGCTATAAAGGTAGATAGGGTGGTGGTGTGTGTAACACAACTACAATTGGTTGGAGTTTGTATATTTGAGGTTGGAAGTGTAACTGTCGAGACTGTAGACCTAATACCGTCCCGATTAAGTTTTGAGTGGTGTAAGGATTTCATTGATCTATGAAGGAAATCTGTTAAGGTTCGGAGTTCATTTTGAAGTGTAAGGTTGGTTGAGCTAGGGTTTGGATCTGTCAATTGGGCAGAAGCAAGTTATGATATCTTGGTACATCAAAGTGCAGTAGCTGTGTGATGAGACGCAGTGACTATAGACGTCTCTGAAGATGTTTCTTTGAGACAAGTTAATGAAGTGTATCTGTTCGATGTTGTCGCTGTGATCAGTTGGGTGTTCCTGTTTGCTTTGGAGTCCGAGTTTCTCGAAGAGCTTTGGATAAGTAGTCTTTGGCTTCTGGGTCAGCAGTGGAGTTTAGAAGCTGCAGAGTAGATCCATTTCTTCGATGGATTAGCCACACAAGCGTAAGCGGTTCTGTTTGGTAAAGAGAGAGCTGTATCTTTGAAATTAGGCTGGATTGATCGCAAAAGTGACTTGCGATAATTTGAGTATTCTCTTGTGTTTCAGAGACATTTTCTGGATGTCTTCGAGAAGTCAGAATTTGGTCAGCATCTGGAGACTGAGTTTGGTATCGACTGGATTCCAGGAGTGATACCGTTGGTCCAGCTTAGTAATAAGATCATTTTTGAGTTTGGTGAAGCAGCTCGGGTTTTGGAGAAAACTTCTGAGTTTTATTTTTGGATCTGTTGAACCATAGTTCTGGGATGTGTTGTCCAGTCTGTGCTTGAGTTCATCATCAGCATTTTCATCTGCTCAGTCAGAGTTGCGCAGTGGAAGCAGGGTGGCAGCTATTTCTAAGCGGAAGCAACTGGAAGTTGCAGTGTTTGGATTTGGAAGGTTTTCTACTGGAAATTTTTCAGGATCTTAAGGTTAGATTGGCAGATGCATCCGTTTTATCTCTTCTGGATGAGAAGTAAGATTTGCCTTCTGATTTTGGAATAGAGTTTGTGTTCGGAGTTTGGTTGATCTTGGAAAGATCATTTTGTTGGACTATTTTTGGTCCAGTTTGATGCGAGAGGCATCAGCAAGGATTGAGTTGATCCGGAAGGATGTAGGCAGCCCAGGATCGTCCGAAGAGTTTGTGGATGAGCGACGGAGGAATTTGGATTCTGAAGTCGGAGATTTGATTTTGAATAAGTGTTTGGTTTTCAGGATTGAATTGTCAGTTTGGATAACTGGAATTCGGAATGTTTCACGTATCTCTGAGGGAGTACGTGTAAGATCTATCTCTGGTTGTAGAATCAACAGTTCAGGGAGTTTTGGTTGTTGAGTCAGACTTGTCTATAGTCTGGTATCCTATCTTGTTTGTAGATCTAGATAGGTGGAAGCTTTGTAGCTTTGTAGTATTGTTTGTTTGGATTCTATAGAGCGAGTATTACGGTATTATACCTGGGAAACTCTAGATAGATCTATCCTGATTTTGTCTGGATAATTAGATTTGGTTGTTTGGATGAATTGGTTGCTTTGTTTGATAGCATACAATTGATACATGCTGGTGTTTTTAAAATAAAATTAATTTTAATTTGATTATTAAATTACCTTTGTTTTAAATTTCGGGGACGAAATTCTTTTAAGGGGGGGAGGAATGTGACATCCCGGAAATTTGGGGCAATATCAATTTAATAATCTGCATTAAAATTAAATTGATTTGATAATATTTGTTAATAATATTGATAATCTTCTTTTAAACAAATATTTAACTGACAATTTATCTTTTAAAAGCTAATTTAATTTGTTCTCTATTTATAATGTATACATATATATTTGTATATATATTGTAAATAGTAAGCTTTGTTTTAATTTAACAAGTAAAACATATTTTCTTATTTTAATCTTTTTGGAAAATTATAATTTGGAAATTTGATACTAAATAAAAATTTGGCTTTAAAATATACTCAAGATAAAGTTAGGATTTGTTTAAACAATTTTAACTTAATTTTGAATTTAACAAAGGTTGTTTTGTTCTTGTTTTAAATATAGATTGATAAAGTAAGTAATTTATTTATATAGTGATAATTTCTTTTATAAATTATTTTAACTTAATAATATGCTATATTTAACAATATTAACAATGTAATGTTTTACAAATGGTTTTTAAATAGAAATTGTTACATATGTTTTGGAAGAAGCTATGATTTGTAAATTAAAAATAAAATAAAATAAATCTTATAAATATTAACATAAGTATGAAATAAACAATAAGTACATAAAGTAATAAAACAAATAAGTAAAGCAAAATAAATAAAAGCATAAAGTACTCAAAAGCATATAGGTAATAAAATGAAATATGCAGGCTGTAATAAAACAAATGCAAAGCAAGTAAATTTACAAAGTAAAATGTGCAGGCTAGTAAGAATATAAACATCAAGTATAAAACAAAATAAAAGGAAATGACATATGCAGGCAAGAGAAATAAAATGCAAAGATAAGAAATGTAAAATAAGTATCTATGTATCTAAGGAATGGAAGCAAGCTAGATTTGAATTTGTATGGTATCTGTAATGCAAACTAAAGAGTTACAGGCAAATAAAAACAATGGAATGCAAAAATATCTATGCATAGAGTAAGATAATAGGAAACATAAAGTACTTAGCATTAAATGCTTCATTTCTTAGCCAACAAACAAGGTCATTCGATGTTATAAAAATTCAACTCAGCCACCATTTGTGAAATATCTCTGATCAAAAGAAATAATTGTACCTGCATATTGCCTAAACCCAGATATCACCTTCCCCTGTGACCTTTTCCTCCTATATGTTCATATCTGCCAGTTCATTTTTGTGTATCAAACATAAACAAACCAGAGAGAAGTAGCCTATGTATTCTTCTTCAAACTCAAATTCATCTGCATGCATTTAAGTCTACAATCATCTCAGCAAATTTCTTCTACATTTCTATTTCAAGTTTACAGTTTCAAATTCAAACTGTTTTTCAAAAGCCTGCATTCATTTTCTTCAAAACTGAAGCCTGGACATCATTCTTCAATCTGAAATTGTTATTGCATATAAACAACAAGGCAACTCAAGCATTATCAAAACAAGAAATTTGGCAATTCAGTTTCAACAGCAGCAACCCCAAGTTTAAAGTACCATAAGCTTTTCAATATGGGTGCTCTGTTCTCTATTTCAAATTACAGGTGAGTAACATTTTTTTTTTTAAAAAATAACTTAAGTTTAAACTCATTGCATGTTAATATTTGTATGCTTAAAAATATTGGTGTGAATATTTTTGTGTTCATTTCTCTGTGTATATGTGAGGTGAAATATCTGCATGTTGTACACTCTGTAAAACCATCCTGTTTATCATTCTTAAGTTCATACCATACTTCAAGAATCATTACTGATTGATCTGGTGATTGTTAGGACTTAGTACTTTAACAAGATATGTTTGTTTGATCATTAAGTAAATTCTAAATTTTGTATCTTAATTAAATTAAGTAGAGATGTTCTGTAAAAAGACTAAGAACAGTTAATGATGAATATGAGTGAAATTTAAATCATCCTAAATTATAAATTCAGGATTATAACCTGAATTCTTATCTGAAATTAAGATTTTTAAAAGTAAATTCACATTTTCTAGTTAAGTATTGTTTTGGCATTTCTAGTTTTATTGTTTTGGAGAGTATGGGTTGCCTCAGGCAATCCAGTTGACCTGGGAGCTTGTGAAGCTGCCTGGAGATGCTTGAGTGGTCGGGGTGTTTGGGAAAATTGGGTGGTGGATGATCAGAGGCAGGTGGAGGCAGCGGTGGTGGATTCTTGGATGGGAACCCTAGTTTTATCAGTTGTGAAGATTCGATCTTTTCTCCCTCTATAGTTGATCGAGTTACATGAGACTCAGGGAGGGGGTAGTCAGGTAAATGGCGAAGGTGTAGCAGGAGTCTTCGACTTTCAGGTGGTCGGAATTTGGGGAGTGGCGAATTTTCCAGGTTTGGGTGGAGACCTGATCGCGTTTCCAGGTTTAAGCAACTAACTCGATTTTGACTTGGGATGTTGCAATGGTTTTGGATGATCGTGAAGTCATCTGGAGATGGTTGCCGATGAGATGGAGGTCTGGTGGGAGGTCGGAGTTGATCAAAGTCACGGTGCATGTGCACCGTGTACTTTTGTTTTCTGGTGGAAGGTCTTGAAACTGGTGAAGGTTGGGATGTTTGTGGGTTTTTTGAACTCGGGATTTACTCGGGTTGAATCATATTTTTACTCGAAGTTTTTGTGGTTGAGACTCGAAGTAAGGTGGGAGACTCGAGTACATGGTTGTTACAGGTTCCTGAACCTGATTTTTTTTTCTGAAGCTTTACTGTAAACTAACAAAGTTGAGCTAAGTTAAAATAAAAGTTAAGTATAAATTCAAGTTTAAATTCAGATTGAAATTTGAATTTAAGTTTATTTTTAAAATTTAAATTTGAAATGAAATAAAGTTTTAAGTGTTTAAAGGGAGGGTTTTCAGGTTTAAAAACCTGACAGGGTTTCAAATTTTTAATTAGTTTAAGGTTTGAAAACAGAATTTAAACTGCGATTTAAATTCAAAAATTTAAAGTATGAATTCAGATGAACATTTGAATCTTAAGGTTTTAAAATAGATTTGGGTTTGAAAAATCAAGTTTTAATTCAAGTTTTAAAAGCAAGTTTAAATCAAAATTTTAAATCAAAGACTAAATTATTGGATTCAAGTTCTTCTTGTATTCAAATCTGAGAACTTAATCAGTTTAAATCTGAATATTGAAAGAAAAAAAGTATAAATACAATGTAATTTAAAAAGCTAATTTTTAACTAAAAGTTAAGTAGTTTAATTTAAAGGCTTTTCCTTATATAAAATTTCATATGTAAGTAATGTAATTACAAGATTCTAAATTGAATTTAAATTTTGTAAATGTTTAAATAATAATCATTTTTGAATCTTAAATTCAAAAATGTAATTTGAATCTTAAATTTTAAAAGTAATGTTTTAAACACACTTTAATATTAATAACATCATTAATAAAGGAATGAACTATCTTAGAGATAATTAAGGTAATAAATGATTTAATTAATAAGAAAATAAAGGAATGATTTATTATTAAATTCATAAATTTATGATTTAGATTAATTTATAATTAGAGATTAATAAAGAAGTAAATTAAGAAATACTATTAGTTAATGAAGATAATTAACTAAGAATTATTAAGTAATTAATTAATTAATGTGATTAATTGTGATAATTAATTAGAATGATTAATTTAGATAATCTATTGTGAATTGTTAAATGTAATTACTTGATAAAAGTAATTAAGAGATTAATTACTTTTTGTAATTAATTTTGAGAATATGATTAATTAATTCATTTTAATTAATTTAAGAAATCATTTGATGGTTTGATAAGTGTAATTACTTAATGTAATTAATGGAGCAGAATTACTTATGGAAGTAATTAGATGATAATTACTGAATGAAATTAATATAATATGATTTGTAAGTGAAGTAAATTGGATAATTACTTTTGAAATTAATCAAGGGATTAATTCTGGAGATAATTAATTATGGAAAAATCAATTTATTAAATAAGTAATTAAGGGTAGTTAATTACTGGATTGATATTAATCAAGGTGATTAATAATTATGTTGAATTAAAGACTAATTACTTAATGTAATTAATCTGAATAAAGTAATTAATTTAAAATATTTAGAAATCATTAATTAATGATGAAATTAAGAATTGGTAATAATAAATAATGAAGTGTTTAATTATTGTAATTGGTTAAGGATAAATGTAAGTAATTATATTTAATTAATAAATGAAGGAATTAAATGTTAATTACTATGAATAATTTAGGATAATTAATTTGGAAATTAATTAAAGACTAATTACTTACTGTAATTAGAGATTAATCAATGGTGATTAATCAAGATAAACACTTAGTGGATGATTAATTAAATTGATTTAAAATTTACTAATGATTGTATAAGCAGGATTTATAGATGAAGTAATTAATTTAATTTATTTTAAATTAATTAGAGATAGGAGTAATTAATTTAATTCATTTTAAATTAATTACCAATGGTATGATTATAAATCATTGCTTATGGATGGATGATATTGATATTTCATTTGATGATTTTGATCTGGCATGAATTATATCTATGTGTCATGGATGCTTGGTTTAAGTATGATAATATTTTAATTATCTGTTTGGATGATAATATTGATTATCTGTTTATGAGATTATCTATGATTATTTACTGTGATATTATGAATTATCCATCTGTGTGTATGTTGATTATATTGAATTAAACTGTTAAGACTAAATAGACAACTTGGCCTTAAAAGACACGTTTTGGATTTCGATGAGACCGGGATCGGTTTTCCGCATTAGGAACATCCGAAAACCACATCGATTCCAAATTAACGATAGGTCGTAAATCTGAAGTGAAGATGAAGATTCAGAATGCAAGGGTTATCGTCGTTAACTCTGAGGGTGATTCCAAAATGAGTGTAACGAGATAATGCCTTCGGTTTCGTTCGAACCCGGAACGAACTTGTATGGATTGAATGCTTTCAACACATCGTCAGGCGGGCGATGAGTATTCTAAGAAAATATGTTCTTTAAAAGGTAATCGCAGCCTCAAGCCTCATCAACCGGGAATGGCTAAAACAGGGGAGGTGCAGCAAGGCTAGGTGGGTCATGCCCAAGCAGGACAAGGATATTCCCCTGTCTAGATGTCCCTTTTTATTCGGCTTTGTGGGCAGTTGGTTGCAAACAACTGCGGGGTGTATCTTGTTCGGGACTGTTCAGTAAGGAATGGTTCCGGCCTTGTGTTGCAGGGGATGAAAGGAGTAATCCTCGGTACGGTGATCTAGGCCCCGTACTGTGACGGGCGGTACCCCAGTAGCCCTGCCATTGTATGGAATCCATAATCCAATAAGTGCCCACGGTTTTGATTGTATTACCCACTTTTGTGGCTAGTAGCTGGAATTTAATGAATGTAACAATTTCGGCTATTTTGTATTTACTTGAAAACCCTAGACCTATTATAATATCACAGAATTTCCTATCAAATGTTTTGGTTAGCGTAAGGTAAAAACTTTTCCATGTTTATGTGTGGGAAGTCTTACGTGATACCTTTTTGATTTCAAAAGATTTTCAAAGTTAAGCAACTTTAACCTGTTACTCATACCAGACCATGTCTGACCCGAAGTTTATTTTTGTTTTTCATAAACTCTCGGGTACCCAAATTTTTACGGGTAGCCAAGGGATTCAGGGTAGCTTTGACGAATTCTGAAGGAGCAATGGAGCAGGAGGCTTCAGCGTTGTAGATATATATTTAGTTCCGCTGTGTTGGTTCCTCTGAGTTATTTGTTTGTGTTGAGTTGTATAACTAGACAGGTGTTTATAACTGTCTAGTATGTGATGTATTGTTTGTATAACTCTGATTGATGTTGTATAATATGTAAATATTTATGTGATTATTATATTTTATTCGTTCCGCTGTGAGATTCTGGTGTTGTTGTTCTTTCTTCTCTATCTTTTCTATTTTCTCATCCCTTTTTTTTTAATGACGGAACGTCTTCCTGGGCGTAGGAGGGCGGGTCGTCACAGTTTATAACTGTCTAGATATGTGATGTATTCTCTGTGTAACTCTGGTAGATGTTGTATATGATGCTATGTAATATTTATGTGATTAATATAATTTATTCGTTCAGCTGTTGAGATTCTGATGTTGTTTCTTCTTTCTTCTCTATCTTTTATCTTTTCTATCCCTTTCTTTCTTATTAATGATGCGTCATTCTGTGGAGATGAATGGCAGGTCGTTACAGTTATATTAATGAAGTGCGGCGTTTTTCCTTATTGATAATCTACGACATCAGTCCTTATATCGACGGTATACAAATTTCTTGCTTTGTTGATGATATACAATATCTTCTATGAACAATGATGATCTACGATACCCTTGTTGGATTTATGACTTATGACATCTATGCTGCTTATGTAGATGATATTCGGCATCTCCTCTTCCAATGTTTAACCACCTAGAATTTGATATGCTTGAAATTTGGTCATCCCTTCAATGCTTTGGATTTCGACGTGCTTTTCTTAAATTTTCGACATTATTATTTATAGTTTTAAATTTATTACTTTGCCAACTCAATACCATCTTCTTAGGGCCAGTTTTATGTTTATAAGCTCGATATCCCTTATTGGTCAATACCCCCATGTTAGATGCTTTTGAGGTTGTCGACTTGAATGCTTCAATATATAACCATGTATCTCCCTATCTTCTTGCTCACTCTCTTAGAAAAATATATGGACAACATTGTCCCTTCCTTGTATAAAAGAATCTCTTTGCTCTTTAGTGTAAAACCAAGAATTTTCTCACTTTTTCAGTTTTGTGCAAAACTTTCTTTCCAATCCTGTTTTCCTTAAGAATATAAAATAAATAATTCTCAACATTAACTTTATTTTGAACTCTAAACAATCACTTTCAAATTTGATTAGATATGAGGTAGTTCGTCCGCTTCTTCATATAAAGTAGTTTTCATATTTTGATGTAAAGCTAAGTTTAGTTGAGAAGACTAGAGACTTGCTGAATGGAAAGACCATAAATTCACTTGATCAGAAATCTATCATAATTTCATTTAAATAGAAGAACGGAAATTCACTTGACTAGTAGTACCGAATATATCACCACCACGGTTGTGATTAACAACCGTACCAAAGCATACAAAATGGATCAATTATCGAATCTATATTTGTGGTGACATACCCCGATAGAAGCGACCCACATGGACCTGCTACATGCTCTATTTTTTTTATACCAGTGATGAGACTTGAGGCTATGTTTTACTTTTTATATAGTGCTTCGCACTTGGAATGCTAACACTGCCCTCCAGGCCGTAATGTAATGTCGGCGTTCATCCATACAAGTTGTTCAGGGTATGAACAAACCGAAGGAACTACGTGTACTACATCTATTTTGAATCACCCTTAGGATTAGTAGCAAGCAGGCATTGTACTTCAAAGAGCTTCATCTTTAATTCCATCACAGGATTCACTTCGAAATGCTTGAATTGGATCGAAGTGGTTTTCGAATAACATATCCAATCCCGGTCTCTTTGAAACAACATTCGATAATTTTCGGTAAACTCTACCCCGATTCTTTAGCAAATAAACAGTCAAAGATAATGGCGTAGATCACCTACTAACCACCAGTGGATGGACTTCCTTCTCATTTGTCCTAGGAGAAAAAAATGAGGTTTGTATGCATAGTAAGCATCATCGAAGATGATTGTGCTATATAACTCACGTGTTTTTCATAGATATTTCCAGATTTACGGTTTTTTAACCATATTTGATAGTCGGTTATTTTACTATCAATAAACAACATTCAAATCATGAATTTAATTCCGTAGGGAAAACCAACATTGGTTAAGCATATAAGTAATCACTAGCCTCTTAAATTAATCCTTTCATAAATTAAAATCACTTTGTAGATACTTTTATCCAAAATACTTTTACAAAAATATATCCATGAATCCTTTATACCCTTTCAATACTTGAAAATAGCCATATACTTATTTCAACAGTATAAGTATATTCACAAAAATGAGAAAAATTTCCTATATATACACTTCTAAAATCTTTTATAAATCCCTGTATAGACCTCTAAATACCATTTATAAACTATGATATAAATTTCTAAAACCATTTATAAACATTTCTAAGTCATTTCTCAAATCGTTTATATACCCTTTATAAATCCATAAAACTATTTTAAAAATCTTTTAATAAATCTATAACCCATTTATAAAGTTCCATTATAAATATCTAAAAGCAATTATAAAACTCTTATACAAATCTATAAAAACCATTTATAAAACTAACATATAAATCTCTAAAAATCATTTATTAAACTCTTTTTGTAAATCATGAAAACATGTATAAATAAATAGTGAGCATTTACTTCAAAACATTATTATAAAATGATTAATAATTTAAAATATTATTTTTAAAACAATAATAATAAATATTTAACATTTTTATAATAAATAACAATAAACTTCCAAAACATATTAAATAACTGTTATAAATTCTAAATCATTTATATAAAGAATAAGGATAAATAAATAAATAAATTTTTACAATATTTAAATATTGACAAACCACTTTCATACATTATTAAATAGAAATAACAACTTTTAGACATTATTAAACACCAGTTAAAAAAATTAAATCATTATTAAATAATAGTTAAACAAAATTTAAACCTTTCTAAAATCGTTTAGAAAAGATAGATAATAAGGTTAGAGTAAATTTGAAGTTAAATTCTTTTAAAAATATATATTTATGAAAACCACAAATTTAGATTTAAGATTATTCTCTGTCTTAAAACCAATTCTGAATCAAATGTCCATTTATAGTATTCAATATACTAATTTTGTGGCCAGTAGATACCAGATGCTTATATTAATTTTCTATCACTATAGGTTTAAGTTTTGAGCACATAACAATGTCATAACCAAAAGTGTCCACAAATCAAATTTGATTTTCAATAATTCATATAACAAGAATATTATTGAAAATAATTCAACAATGGGGAGGAATCTCATTGCATCCCTCCAACCTATCCCCATGCATTAGAGATCATATATATATATAGAGACACACACCCACACACATACAAATAAATCAATAGTGGTAAGCAATCATGTTGGATCCCTCCAACTGTCCCCCTGCATCACTTACAGTATATAAATTATATAATATATAGGTCATCCGCAACTAGACGGGTACATATAAAAAGTCATCCACTCCAAAGGCAAGAAATAATCCAAACCAACAGATAAAGCAGTAAATCATCCAACCAAGCAACAAACAATTTGTATAACAACCATATAGTATTATAGTAGCATTCAATGGTGGGTTTACTCGTTGAATTTTCAATTATCACCGAAGCATTCTGAATTTCGTCTATATCCAACAATGTTCGATTTAGCGCGAAGTTTCTACCATCTCCAATCATCGTCAATCCAATTCCATAATGTAGTTCACGTTAATATGATCCTAATGCAAAAGTCTGCGTTCACATTCGACATGGTATTATCAACTCATTGCAATTATAGGATTCAAGAATTAAACAATTGTATTTAATCACTAATTACAATCTTAATTTACTAATTACCCATCATTAACTTAATCCATCTCATCTTCAAAAACAATTCTCGCTCACGACCAGATAAGCGAACCCACCATCACCACGTCCTCTCTCCTCCGACCCCGCGCCACGCTCATCAATCCCCAAATCTGACCCCACCATCGAGTTTCTCTAAGCGAACTACATCTTCCCTATACAATCTATTCAAACCCAAACCCCTAGGTTGAAACGCGACCTCAAAGCCTTCACCATGCGATCCCGATCTCCGCACCACCCACATATGACCATATGTCACCATACTTTGACCATGGATGCTCCACTCTCCCACGAATGAAGATCCAAACTCCAAATCTCACAGCTCCACTTCAAAGCGCTCAAGAACCAAACCCTAGCTCACCTTCAAATGTCGACCTCCAATACAACAGCCGCACTCTCAAATCTCTTACGAGAAAGAAGATCTTGACTAAATAAAACCAAAGATCCATGTTTTCCTACTTTTTTTAATTGGATTTGTTCTTTATTTTTAAAGTTTTGATTGGAGAAAGGTCTTTTTTTTAGTTCAGCACAATTTTATAAAGGGAAGGGAGAGAAAAGTATAAGGTATGGGCGGAAGTAAGCGAGCATGGTGACACATTATAGGGTACACTAATATTTAATTCAAAAATATCTAGCATTAAACACCTCGAAAACCTCAAACTCCAAATTGAGGCGTGCTCATTGGTGTTGTATACTAAGTACCACTATTCCAAACACAATGGAAGTATTCTCCAGATCTAATTTCATAATATACCGAAGTTAGCTTTTCAAACTCAATTATATTATATTAATTCTCTAAATTATTTGCTATCTATTTTGAGCTTGCAAGACCACACAGTACGTCAAATTGTCATGAAACTCGTCAGCATACAATAATTCTCTATTATGGAACTAATGGCACTGTTTTCGTCAAAATACAAGATAGTGTACCGGAAGACTATTTTCACACGTTGATTAAAACGAATTATTTATTAAAGCCAAATTAATCACTTTTAAATATAAATTTAAAGGTTTATTATCCCATTCTTATTCAACTAAATTTAAATAGGGAAAATTAGGCTAAAGGGCACTTTTAATCCTACTAATTAGTTTCCAGGCCCACAACTTCAAAAAATAAGTTTGCAAGACATTTTACATATCCACGTAACAAAACACACCCGAAATTTTAAGGTTTTTGTTCTACTCTTTCATTCGAACTCAGTTCAAAATTGCTCAACCACACTTTCTTCCAAATCAATTCGAACGCTTCAGTAAATCATCAAAATTTGCATAACCACACTTTCTTCAAATCGATAAAATCACTTTAATCCAAAATCTATACTCGGCAAAACGATTTCTATTGCAAATAAGGTAATTTTGTTATCTCTTTTTAAATTTAATGCCTGTAGAATTGTAAAGTGACCTAATTTCTCCATTTTGAGTTCGTTTTCATACAATGTATTGTTGTCTTGAATATTGTCTTCTGTATCATTGTATCTAATTTCGAGTTGTGGTGTTGCTGATTTGGTTTACCCCACGGATATTAACTGCATGTCACTGAAATTGTTCGTTTTCACATTAAGTCAAGTAGCCCCTGATGCATTTGCTTATAGTCTGTGAATGTTTGCTCCATTCACTAAAAGATGGTATTTATCTTGGCCAATTGGTGAAAACTAAAAAACTTTTGGTTTTCGAACCTTAACTGTTGGGATATGATTTTTTATGGAAAATCAAGGTAGTGCCTTAGGGTACGGTGGGGTACAAGTTTAAACAACTAACGTATTAATGTTACAAGCGTGATATTGATTTTAGTGTTGTATATATGAAATGTGATAGCATGAATTCATACTACAATCTAAGCTGAACTATATTTCCTTGTTGCTTATATAAAAGTCAAATAGTTAGTTTTAAGTAGTGGTTTGCATCACTCTGTCACTTGGGGAATCTCATCATAAACTATACCACACTAGTAAAAAAAAAAAAAAAAATGAATCCTACAACACTCTAGAATTACAGTACAGCACATGTAGATAGATGATTAATATGAACCAAACATATTTGGAAGCTATTCAACTATAAAACTAGAGGTAGCTACTTAAGTTAAGTATAATAAAGCTATTTATTGTTTGGTAAATGATAAAACTATTTATCATTTAATGAAAAACATTTGCTTCTACCTTTATTGTTTATTAAATGATAAAAATATTTATCTTTATGTCAAAATAATTATAGTAATTTTTTTAAAATTATTATTTTATTAAATGATAGTTGTATTTATATTAATTTCGGAATAATTGTATTGATTTAATGATAATTCTTTTTATCTTTATGGCAAAATGATTGTATTAACTATTTTAATTATAATTGATAATATGTTTATGTTTATATATTATAATACATAAAGATGTATATGTTTATATTTTTCTTTAATATAAATATTCTTTAATAAAATTAAGTTAAATATGTTTCCCTTGTGTTAAGTGATGAAACTATTTATAGATTAGTGAATGATAAAAATATTTATCTTTATCTAAAATATATTGCAGTAGCCAATTTATGTTTATTGATTATTAAATGATAATTAAATATATCTTTTTGTCAAAATAATTTATAATTATTGAATTATAAATATTTTTATCTTTATCTCAAGATGATAGTTACCTTTACAGTTTAATAAATGATAAAAATATTTATCTTTATCTGAAATATGTTGTAGAAGTCAATTTACAGTTATTGATTATTAAATGATAGCTGTATTAACCTTTATGACAAAATAATTTATAATTATTGAATTATAATTATTTTTATCTTTATCTCAAATGATAGTTATTTTTATAGTTTAGTAAATGATAAAAATACTTGTTTTTATCTGAAATATGTTGTAGTAGTCAATTTACATTTATTGATTATTAAATGATAATTGTATTTATCTTTATGTCAAAATAATTTATATTTATTGCATTATAATTATTTTTATCTTTATGTCAAAATGATAGTAATCTTTTAATAAAAAATATTATAAATAGAATTATCTTTTATATAAATATTCTTTAATAAAGTTAAATGAAATATGTTTATCTTGTATTAAATGATAAAATTATTTTTTATTTACTATAATACATTTATCTTTATATTGAAATTATTACAGTAATAATTTTTCATTTATTGATTATAAAATGATAGTTGTATTTTTTTAAAAGATATTTTTGTTATCTTTATGTCAAAATGATAGTTATCTTTTAATAAAAAATATAAATAAGTTTATCTTTTACGTAAATAATTTTTAATAACTTTAAATATAATTTAATAAGGTTAAGCTAAATATGTTTACCTTGTATTGAATAATAAAGTTATTTATTGTTTATTAAAAGATAAAAGCATTTATCATTAAGTCAAAATTGTTGTATGAATCATTTTAAAAGTACTGTTTTGTGTAGACAAATGTATAAACAAAGCTAAACCATAATAATAAAGTTAAAAATACAAAGCTAAACCATTTTAATTAAGTTTTAAGGAAAGGTGGGAAACATAGCTCAAATCAAATAAACACACCAATCAAAGTCTTCAATGGTATGTTTTATTTGAAATTCAATTTTTATTGAAAAAAAGTATTATACACCTAGCTTGAGTAGAATACTCTGACGGTATGAATCAGAACATACTACTATCAATAGATCTGTATGTAATTAGCCTACATATATTTTCCTAATACTTGGCAATTTGGGCTGTTAGCATTAGTTTGGATTTGTAAGCAGCATATAGTTCAAGAATAAATTTGTAGAAATTAAAAAAAGTTTAACCATCTAAGCAGACTAATTAAATAATTGCTAACAATGCCGAATCTTTAGCTTTCCTACCTTTGTTGAGGTTTGGTGATGTGCGTGTGTATGGATTTGGGATTAACACTAAATTGAATATAAATACTCCCCTATGCATTTTCAAACAACTGGAACAGCAACTGCACCTTTCATGTCTAATTTGGCACTATATTTATCTTTATGTCAAAATGACAAAATTTCTATTTTTATACAGCTACAAACATGCATACTAGAAAATCATCCAAAACTGTGAAAAAACAGAAATAAAATCAAACCAATTCTATGGAAAATGCAACTACATATTTATCAACATCAATGACCAATAATGTATCATATGAGACCTATGAGCAGTGCCTACTGTCCGAAGCATAGCCAATCAATTCCAGAGTCTCCATCTAGTCAACATCAAACAACAACTGTAACAAATTGGATTTTTCGACATTATGTTTGGAATATTTAAATGGTTTTAAATATTAAAATTGAATTGTAGATTGGTGTTTGAATATGAAAGATTGGTTTTTACTTAATAAAATGGATTCAGAAAATGTAGTGATTTATTGGATAATTTAATTATTGAAATTTTATAATTGAATATGGGTTAAAATAGTGAATCTTGAGTTTTAAGCTCGATAAAAATATTTTAAAGGTTTTTAAAATTTATATTAATAATACCGAAGGCAATGCAACTTTTAAAATTGAATTTGGAAGTGATCTGTTTTAAAAACATGTCGTTCAAATCGACATTTAAAAATATCCTTCCGAGGCATAGTTTTGGATTTCGATAAAACCAGTTCCATTAGATCCATAATATTGTATTATTATCGGACTTCAAATTTCGTAGATTTTGGAGTTATCGTTTAGCCATATGATATATAATCGCGCTGAAATTAATATCGGAATTCATTATAATAATTGGATCCAAAAAGCTACTTTCTCTATACGATCGAATTAGGACTCGAAACCTTTTCCATTGCATTTGGAACCGGTGTATAACATTATAAATGCTTAGCAGCATGCCTCGATAGGGCCTCGAGGTTTTAAGTTGCGTAAATCAAGACATTTGGAATTTAAATAAAAATATTGCCTAGTCAACCTACAGATGTAATTCTTTCCCATCAGCAACTTTTTCCTTTTCCCATCAGCCTACAGTGACATGCAACCGATCAACATCACGTCTTCTTCCTTTCCTTTCGGTCAAATCCACAGCAGCTTTTCTTCCATATTAAAAATCACGACTTCCTTTGCAAATCAACAAAGGAAAAAAGGGATCGAGCTGCTAATGAAGAAAAAAAATATGGAATCGATTCTGCCTTCAAATAGGAATCGCGTTCCTTTTTCCCTTTCCGTAGATCGATCAGCAGAAAAGAAAAAAATTGTGTATCCTTCTCCTCTTTTTCTTCATTCATGAAATCAAATCATCAAAAGAAATATATGCAAAAAGCAACGTGTGAGGCGACGCACAGCTGTCACAATTGCAAAAGAGGGAGGCGAGTGTGAAATTATTGGATTCGAGGAGACCGGGTTCAATATTAGCTAATGCGTTGGTCATTTGGAAGAAACCGGGATCGGATTTAATTATCCGAAAACCACTTCGATCCAGTTTGAACGTAGCGAATGAAGACCGTGAAGATGATAAGATGGCGATTTGGTTTGTCAGACCTAGGGCAACTTGTATGGATGAATGCTATCAGACCATCGTCATTGGAGAACGATGAGCATTCTAAGTGAATGTGTTCTTGAAAAGGTAACGCTTAGCCTCAAGCCTCATCAGCCAGGAATGGCTAAAACAAGGGAGGTGCAGCAAGACTAAGTAGGTAGCACCCAATTAGGGTAAGATTTCCTCTGTCTAGATGTCCCTTTATTCGACTGTGTGGGCGGTTGCATATCGCAATCGTGGGGTGATCTTATTCAGACTATCCAGTATGGGGTAGCTCCAGTCTTGTGTTGCTAGAGATCGGGAGTGGTCCTTGGTACGCTGATCTAGGCCAGGCACTGTGACGGCCGGTACCCTAGCAGCCGTGTCATTGTATGGAACCCAATCTCTAATAAGCGCCCGTACGGTTTTGATTGTACCCAACTATGCTGGAACGTGACATGCAAGCATTTCAGCTATATTCTATTTACATTCTATAGACATTATTATAATATCAGATGGATTTGATAAAAATGTTTTGGCTATCGTAAGTAAAAACCCGACAAGTTTATTTCTGGCGTGATCTTACGAGATACCTTTGTTTTCAAATGATTTTGAAAAATATAACAATCCAATTGAGTATGATTTTATCATGCTGGTTTTCTAGACTAACTCAGGTGTTGTTTTATTATGATGCTCGGGTCAGACCGAGTTGAAAAGATCCAGGATAATATGCTATTGAGCTCAAGAGGCGAGCTGGATGACAGAGACGTATCTTCGTTCTTGGTTATTATTTCTGCTGTGTAAGGACAATTATTAAGCTGCCCGAATAAATGGATGATTATTTTACTAATGGTATGTATATATAACAGTACAGGTTTCTTTGTATTTAAAAGCTGTTATTATATATTACACTTTATTCCACTGCGACTGTGAGACTCAGATGTTGTTTTTATCTTCATCTTCTACCTCTTTCTTATTTTACCCTAATGACCTATATTTCCGGCACTTGAATATTTGGCAATTTATATAGTGAACATAGAAATGTCGATTTTCGAAGGTCGAAGATCCCCGACCATCACATTTGGTATCGAAGCTGAAGGTTAACCGAGAACCTTGGCTATGGTAAGGGTTACTCATTAGAGATGGAATCAGTAGTACTCTAAAATGAGTTTGAGTGTATTAATAGATATGAGCGCGTATTTCTTAGTGAATATAAATTGCTTTAAATATTGTATTGACTTATTGGTTGAGTAGAATGAATTCTGATCGACTACTGGGCTGCTAATTCGATAAGAATTTATAAACACTTAAACACGATAAACTGACATGGTATTGTTTTAAAAGTGGGTGAACGAAATAATTTTACCCAAAGTATATTTTCAAACAAGAGAATAATTTTCTGAAAATTATTATATGTAGTATAAATGTTGGATGATAATGTTATAACCAAAACAAGATTATAAAATCTGAAACTAATAGGAGAATTCATTTAAGTATAAATTGTACAAATGGATTATAATTGAAAACTAGATTTAAACCAAAAGCTGGAATTTTAAATTTGAAAAAAAAAATTGGAATCCTTATTTAAATAATTTAAAAATCATCAGAGAATAATTATAAGTTTATAAATTGAAATGATTTTAAAATAAGAAAAAAAAGTATGAGATTTGAATTTTGAGATTAAAAATAAAAATGAGGAGATTAAAATAAAGTTTAACTTAGATTAAGTTGAAGAAATTAAATTGTTGAAATTTAAATTGATTGTGGTTTGACTGAAATAAATTAGTGAAGTAGACTAGTTAAATGAATAAAATGGGGGAAGTGAATGAATTGAATGGAAAATTTAACTTGGATTGAGAAATAAAATTGAATCAATTGAAATTGACTAAAACTAAATGAAGTTGAGTTGAAAATAGAATTGGATTGAATTGAATTGTAGATTATATTGAATGAATTAAATTTTTATCTAAATAAATTTAAAATAATGGTATAAAGTTGAATTTAGCATAAATTAAGTTAAATAAAATTGAATTGGAATAAATAAACTTCGATGACTTATAAAAGAATTAAAAATTCATGAAATAAAAATATGCTTGGGCTATAAATGAGTATAAATCTCGAGTTAAAATAAAATGTGAATATATTTGATAATAAAATGGATGGAAAAGTGAAAAAAATAAATTGTGTGACTTATAAAAAAAATTGAAAAGTAAGATAAGATATCCAAAATAAAATAGTTTGATATTTGTGAAAATGAAAGAAATCCAAACTTGAATTATAAAATAAATTTGAACTTAAGAAAATTTAATGATGTGATTTTTGAGATAAAAATCAAATATTGAATTATAAGTTTGAAGTGAACTAATTAGGTAATTAATTAGTTAATGAAATATGAAAATGGAACTAAATTGGTTAAATAAAAGTTGAATTGTGAGTTAATAATGGAGTTTGGAAACGAACTCGAATTATAAATAAAATTCGACTTGAATTGTTAGTAAATTAAATATAAAATTTGAAACGTTATCAAATAAAATAGAATTGATTTAAATAGAAATGGGTTGAGTAGCAAATAAATCTAATTAGAGTGCAAAATAATTGAAAAATGACCTCGATATTAATTAAATAAGCTAGGGAATGAATTATGTTTGGAAATTAAAATTATGAAGTGGAATAAGTGAATAAACTAATCAAATAAATTAGTAAAATAGATGTGATTTGATTAAATAAAAATCGAATCAAGGATTTAAATTGGAAGTTGGTTATAAGAAAAATAAACTTAAGTTATAGGGTGAAATAATTTAAAGAAAATAAATAGCTTAGGTTTGTATTTTGATTGAAAGCGTGACTCAAATAAACTTGCGAAATGGTTATTCAAAACAATAACATGGAATGATTCCGAGACTAAATAAAAATGGTTTTGGATAAAATGAATACGGATATAAAATGTGATGCAAATGGATTGGGAATAAATTTAAAATGGAATGGAATTAAATATAAATTGAGTTGGAATCAATTTAACAGAGCTATAAGCTTAAGTGATTATTTATTTGAATGAATATCGTAGAATTGCATAGGAAAATTGGTCGTTCGACATAACCAAAAGTAAATAAAAATTCTATGAACTGATAGAAGCAAGTAAAATTGATTTTGAAATCAAATGGTATGAATATGAGTTTTTTTGGTGTAAAAATGAATTGAACGTAAGCAATCGAGTTGTAAACCATTTAAATTGAATGAAAATAGTATATGGATTGATTGAAAACAATCGAAGTGGTGTTGAAGTCATATAAGTTGCTTATAAATATTGTTTAATCTGTATTACTTATAAAATTCATATGTTTAGCTATCTAAATAAGTGAAATGTTACTAGAATTCATATATATAGTACTTACTGTTTAAATTGAGTAAGTACAGGTTCCTGGAGGCCAATTGGCTGAATTTTGGTTGCGCTAATTCCTAAATAAATAAGCCCCTTGCTTAAAACGCTAAATAAAGGTACGCCTACGCAATAAAATAATAAAAATACGAAATATTGCTACATTTTTATTTTCCCGGCCGTGTTGGTCGATGTATATATATTTATCTCTCTTGTCAAATTGCAAAAGCTCATCCATACAAGGGAGACTCTGTCAAAAAAATTCGAAAATTTTAGGAGCTAGAATTTTTTTCAAATTTTTAGAAATTTTTGTTGCGATGAATTAATTTAAAATTATAATCTAAATAAAGGATTTTGGAATTGAAATTGAAAATAACTGTGTAGTTTGGAACTAAAGTATTTGAAAAGTAAGTATGAACTTTCACCAAGTGAGTTTTAATAAGTTAGTGTGTTTGGAGCATTCTTTCTGCCTTAGCAATTTCGGGGACGAAATTCTTTTGAGGGGGGACGAATATAACGACCCGGATTTTTAGACATTGGGTTTGGAATATTTAAATGGTTTTGAATATTAAAATTGAATTATAGATTGATGTTTGAATGTGAAAGATTGGTTTTTATTTAATAAAATGAATTCAGAGTTTAAATATAGTGATTTATTGGATAACTTAATTATTGAAATTTTATAATTGAATATGGGTTAAAATAGTGAATCTTGAGATTTAATCTCGATAAAAATATTTTAAAGGTTTGTCTAATTTTTATTAATAATAATGAAGACAATGCAACTTTTAAAATTGAATTTGGAAGTGATCTGTTTTAAAAACATATCATTTAAACCGACATTTAGAAATAGCCTTCTGAGGCACAGTCTTGGATTTCGATCAAACCAGTTCCATTGGATCCTAATATTGTATTATTATCAGATTTCAAATTTTGTAGTTTTTGAAGTAATCTTTAGCCGTACGACATATAATGGCACTAAAATTTATATCGGAAATTCAATATAATAACTGGGTCCAAAAAGCTATTTTATCTATACGATCGAATTAGGACTCGAAACCTTTTCCATTACATTCGAAACAGGTGTGTAACATTATAAACGCTTAGCAGCACCCTCGATAGGAAATTGAGATTTTGAGTTGCATAAATCGAGACGCTTGGGATTTAAATAAAAATATTGCCTAGTCAGCTGCTTTTTCCATTTCCATTCAACCTACTGTAATACGCAACCGATCAACATCACGTCTTCTTCCTTTCCTTTCAGTCAAATCCACGGCCGCTTTTCTTCCATTCTAAAAATCACGACTTCCTTCGTAAATCAACAGAGAAAAAGGGATCAAACTGCTAATGAAGAAAAAAATATGGAATCGATTCTATCTTCAAATAGGAATCGCGTCCTTTTTCCCTTTCCTCTGATCGATCAACAGAAAAGAAAAAAAATCATGGATCCTTCTCCTCCTTTTCTTCATTCACGAAATCAAATCATCGAAAGAAATATATGGAAATGGCGACGTGCGATGCGACGCACAGCTGTCACAATTTCCAGAGAGGGAGGCGAGTGTGAAATTATAGGATTCGAGTGGTCGTGTGCTTCAAGCCGTCGTTGGGATGGAAGTGGAAGGCACGAACGTGGAGGCGTGTGCAATGTCGACGACTCGGCTTGCAGGTGAATTATTCAAATGGTAAAGATGTCGCGATTTCGAACTCGAACTAAGTGAAGGTCGCGATGTTGGAGGTACGCGAGTGGTCGTGGCGACGTCGGAGACGTACGACATTGGCGGAGCATCAATGGAAGCTAGGGCTTCAAATTTGGGAAGGAGCACGGAATCGCGGCCCAAGATGGCAGATCGAGTTTGTTTTGGCGATGGTGTTCTGAGAGCTTGTCGTGGTCGTGAGGGCGAAGGCAGTGACGATATTTTCTTTATTTAATTTACATATATGTGTGTGTGTATATACAAAAAAGAAATTACAGTGAGGTATAAAACATTTCTATTTTTAATATACATATATATAAGTTAGAAAGAAATTTTATTTTCATTAGAATTTAATAAATATATATACATACATACATATATATATATATAAATATACAGAAATATATATATAAGGTTTTGGAAAAAATAGGAATTTTAAAATGTTTGAGAGTTTATATAAAATTGGATTTTTTTGAAATTTATATAGGTTATTCTTATAAGTATATATGTAGTTTCAACTTGAAAAATAAATATACATATACACATTTTAAATTTACTAGTTTATTTTAAAAATATGTATTTCGGGTGATTAATTTGTTTAATTAATTTATTTAATTAATTTATTTAATTATTAAGGAATTATTAAAGGAAAATTTAGTTTAAATTAAATTATTAGTTAATTAAATTTATTAAATGGTAATTGATTGTCTGATTTATTTTAAATATTAATAACCCTTATAATGTTTATACAAGGTCAAAAACCGTGAAATCAAGTCGAGTGTAACGACCCATAATTTTCAATTATTAAAATATTAATTAAATAATATTTTATAATTTTATATTGAAATAAAACTAAAAAAAATTAATGTTACAAGGAGAAGAATAACTAGAATGTATTGTTAGTAATGTTAATATAAGGTAATTGCTAACTATTTTAATCTAATTTCCAATTAATTGAAGTGAATTTAAGGTTGTAATTAGTTATAACTAAAAATAAGGAAATACATTGAACGTTGAAATTATATGTAATCAATTAGAATTGGCTAATATTGAATATGAAATCAGTGGTGTTTTCTGAACGCTACTGATAAATATTTAAAGTAATTTCAAACTAATTGAAATACATTGTAGGTTGACTTGGTTATGATTGTAAATAATGAAATAAATTAAATGATGTAGATGGTGAACTTGTATGTAATTAATTGAAATAGGTTAATATTGAATATAAAACCTTTTTGGGTAAGCAAATTATAACCCTTGGTTGTAAAGAATAAGATAAGGGGTATGAATTATTATTATAAACGATTATATTAACTATTTTCTCATTAATTTATCGTTTTAATATTGAATGGGTAATTAATTGAATTAAGGCAATTGAATGTTGGGTTTAATGTTGGAATTGTATGTTAGTGATTAAAATAATTGTAACGTTATTTGATGATAAGTTGAAATAAGGAAATGAATTAAATGTTATATAAAAGGGGAAATTATATGAAATTAATGGAAAATTGAGTATAATCAGGATTGTGTAAGTAGTCATAACATTTGTTGTTAATAATAATCTTGTAAAGGCGATTAAGTAAGTAAAAGGTAACATTTGTCATTCATCACCTATTTGTTTAATCCATTGAAATTAAATTGAAAATCAATTGCAGTTAATCTAATTACCTACTACAGTTAATATGAACTAAAGTGACAAATATAGAAGATTGAGGTAATGAAATGGTAAACCAGCGTTAAGTGTATATATGTAATATGATAATTGATTGAATAATAAGATTAAAAAAAAATGTTGGAATTTAAATTAATTAATGAATTTATTGCCATTAATTTGACTTGGAATCTTCTAATAAAAGGGAAAGAGAATTTATTTGAAATTAATGGCGTTTAATGAAAGAAATGTACGTTTGTTATAATCTGTTATAAGTGTAATTTTGAAATTAATTACAATTATGTCGATTTGGGATCTTTCAATTTTTTTTTTAAAAAAAGAAACATTAATATTAATTTTTGGATTTAACGAAAGAAACATACATTATTGTAAAAAAATTAAAAAGAACATTTTAACGAAAATAAAACGAACATTTTCATTTTGAAGGTAAAAATAATTCTATATAAAGAAGAAAAAAAATGAATTTTAAAACAATATTTTAGAGTCATTAAGTATACATTTAAGGCTGTATATAAGTGATTTAACACTAATCTTGAAGTTTAAATTTAATTGACTTTTTAGGTTGTGCAATTCCCCTATGAGAAAAACATTATTTTGAAAGAAAAAAAAACTTGAATTTGAGTTCTAAATCATCTTTTATTTTTTGTAACGTTACACTGGTTATTGTATTCAAATTTATTTACTATATGTTAATTATGTGTAAACGAGTATGAAAAAGGGTATATTCAGTGATAATATATTTCATTGAGTGGATCATACAATTAACTAGATCCTAAGTGGTCCCTTCATTTCCTTATTATTCATTACACCTGCTACCATTTCCACATTTGGTTTTATTGCAATTCTGTAACAACCCGCATATTTATCGATTTTATATTTAAATATTTTGTTTAAATATTTTTTCGATACTCGGAATTTAGTCTGAAAAGCTACTTTTTGCAAACAGTCAAATTGGGACTTGAGACCACCCCCATTGAGTTCAAAATGATGTTTGCGACCTTTTTGAATGTTTGGAGATAGTGAAATTTTGCCACTTTTTCACTTAGGGCTTTGGGTTTAGGTTGGGTTCAGCCAATGTTCTAACTTAATACCCCAAACTGAAACCCCCTCTTCATTCACTCCCTCTTCCTCTACTTTCAGTTCTAAAGAGATTAATGGTGGAAGAGAATGGGAAATAGAAATCCAAAACCCTAGTTTCCATTTGCAAATCAATTTCTAGCTCCAAACTCAAGTGAACCCATTGGTAAGCCTTCTCTTCTTCTTCTCCAACTCATTCTCTCTTTGATTTCAGAAAATTCCTAAACCTAATTTAGGAAATGTTTCTCTTTTAAGCTTAGATTGAAGCTTCTTGAGTTGTTATTGAAGAGGAATTGATCTTAGCTTGTTTTTAAAGCTTCTCCTTCATTGATTTGGGTTCAAAGATGAGATTTTTATCTCACATCTTTTTCTATATCTATCTTTGTGGTTAGGTATGAGTTCCTAACATTTGTGCATATTCATTTGCTTTCAATTTGAATTGATTTGGTGAATTTTCCAATTTTTTGTGTGTTTTGGTCCAATGTTATGTAAATCCTTTTATGTACATTTGGACATTGATATTCGGGGTGTATCGAAGAGCTTTTAAGGCCGGGTTATCGCTAGGCATAAATCCTTAGTCGTCGTTGCTCGTCCGATCGCTCCCGATACGTTTTGGCCACTTTGGCCTAGGCAAATTATTGCCCAGACCAGGTGACCAGACGTCTGGTGACCTAGTCCAGACGTCTGGTTTGGACCTAGAAAGAAAAATGTGTGCACGCATATTATAAAAAAAGGCCAGAGACTAATTCCAGACGTCTGAAATTTAGGATCAGACGTCTGGATAGGTCTCAGACGTCTGACTTGATGTTCTAGACGTCTGGGTGTTCTCTGGGTTATTTCCAGAGAACAAAACCAGACGTCTGGATTCAAAACCAGACGTCTGGCCATGGCTCAGACGTCTGTTTTGGCTATTCCAGACGTCTGGGTAGCTTTCTGAACTATTTTTCAAAAAACAAATCCAGACGTCTGGATTCCAAATCAGACGTCTGGAGATGTTTATTTTTGCCTATTCAGGCTGTTTTGTGTGAATTTCCATTGTTTATCGATTTTAGCAATCATATTAGTCGTTATCATTTATTATCGACTTTGATGACTTCTTTTTATGGATTTTTGAAAATATCCATTTTGATGGATTTGGTATCGATTTCTTTGGATTTTATTCACGTCTTCGAATGTGAATTTTAGTGATTGATTGTTCTACAATCATTTTTGGTGATTTGTCACTTTAAAAATATAAAGGTTTCTATACTAGTAGTAAATATCAAAACTCTTTCCTCAAAACGATTTCAACTCTATTTTCAATACCAAACTCGTTTATAAAACCATTTTCCAAGTCTATTAGTATATACAAACTTTTACCTCACTCGTATGAGAAATCTAATTAAACGACTTAGTAAAACGAGTGGTATGAAATGCTTGCGTTTACTTCGTTGGTTAATTCTTGGACTTGTTCGATTGAAACTCTTGTGACAATTTTCTAGTGGAGATCTACAATTTGTTCGCAAATATTTAAGTTAAGCTAGTGGTTATGGGACATGATGCTAAACTCATATATTTACTAGCTTATTGTAATTGACACTTCTTGATGATCGATGATGATCATTTTATAGTTTAGACTAGCAATGCGCGATGTCTCTTTGTCCACGTGGAGGACTGTACCTCATTTTATTGAGCTTCGTCTCATTTCTTCGTGGGCTGGCAACCCATGTACTTTTAATATGTTTCGATTCATTGGATGCACCGTTTGTACTACATCGATGTCTCGGCTTTTTGATTCATTGGATGTACTGTTTGTTGTACATCAATATCTTCGCTTTTTGATTCATTGGATGTACTATTTGTACTACATCAATGCCTTTGCTTTTTGATTCATTGGATGTACCGTTTGTACTACATCAATGTCTTTGCTTTTTGATTCATTGGATGTACCATTTGTACTACATCAATGTCTTTGCTTTTATATTCATTGGATGTACCGTTTGTACTACATCATGTCTTTGCTATTTGATTCATTGGATGTACCGTTTGTACTACATCAATGTCTTTGCTATTTGATTCATTGGATGTACTGCTTGTACTACATCAATGTCTTTGCTTTTGGATTTATTGGATGTACCGTTTGTACTACATCAATGTCTTTGCTTTTTGATTCATTGGATGTACCGTTTGTACTACATCAATGTCTTTGTTTTTGGATTCGTTGGATGTACCGTTTGTACTACATCAATGTCTTTGCTTTTAGATTCATTGGATGTACCGTTTGCACTACATCAATGTCTTGGACAATCCTTTTTCTTGTGATTTCTGGATTTCTATTTGATGATTTCTGGAATTTATGTTTCACCACCTTTTTCAGTTGGCATTGATATGTATGTCATTTATTGTGGCTTGGTGAATAAAGAATATGACATTTCCTTTGATTCTTGTGTAGATTTTGTAATATTGATTAATCTCTTGTTGATTTTCAATTACTTATATATATCACAGCTTGGCATTGTGATTATTATGTGTTTAGTCATATCTCTTACTCTATATCATTTTATCTGATATTTATAGCTAGACTGATCCGTTTATTATTTTCTTCTTATAAATAATACTCGGGTCAGACTGAGATTTTACAGGTGCTTCTGCTTGCCTCCTTATCGGACCATCATCTGACCTTTTGGCTAACTACTTTAGTTTGGTAGTTTTTGTTGTATACATTTAAGATATAGACTCCTTGATGTATACATATTCTTTTGTGTAGTTCTTGTAACTATTCTTTTGTGATATTGCGGATCTTTTTAGACCGCTACTCTGATATACACTTTCATGTGTTAGATATATATTCATATCTTCTTCCGCCTTTGTGATATGAATTATCTGTGACTGACTTATGTTATGCTTATTTCTATATTTGTTTCCGAAGGATTTATTTAGCCACTGTGCAGTAGCTTTGAGTTTGTATCGGTATGTCGGATTTCCTCTTGAAATAAAATGCATGTTTTACTATCTGACATATCGGTGCTCGCACAAAGCAATTACATGGATGGTCTCTCCTCAACAGCCTTATTCTCCGTGCTAGTTGACAACATTCACCGTAATGTTCTTGGCTAGCGTGGGTATAGAGGTGGGGCGTCACAAATTCTTTGATGTAATTGAAACGTGAATTTATATCCTTTCTTATTCTTCCGTTTTGTTTATTTATTTCCCAAAGCATCTACTTAGATCATACAGTTTTGTTTTATTTGTCCCTTCCATACATATTTCATTTGTCACTTCCCTTTCTTCTTTTGTTTTATATCATATATCATTCTTTCCCCTAGAAATTCCTTATTTTTCAAACATCAGACCTCTATTTGTTTCCCTCAAAGTCTCAATGTCAACATAGCTTTATACCTCTACTTAATTGCTGCCAATTCATTTTACTGAACCTATGCTTAGAAAAAGAAAAGAATAAAAAAGTGTGAGCATCCATTTCTTCCTTAACCACATCCGTACCTTTCCTCATCGCCTTGCCTTCTTTTGCAAGAAGCCTTCAAAAAAATTGAACAATGAGAATTAGCCTTAATGGTTTTAGCTTTCCACTTCTTGGCTTTGTTTTGGGTACATCAAATTTGAAAACGTGAGTTATTAAAATTTCTTGTTTTAAGAATTAAATATGTATGTATTTTATTTTATTTTATATCCTTATAACCTGAATATCTTGCTCATACGAGCTTTGATACATGCGTAGTTTCTTCCCTTGGACTCGTATTGGAATTCCTAATAACATAAAATAGGTTTGGCTGAGTTTGGAGACTATTGGAAAAGGCATCTTTGTTTGGATTTTTGCGTTCTAAATATCAAAGATGAGTGTTTTGACCCACTCACGAATACTAGATTATCTTATGCTAGTTAAATTAAATTTATAATGTGATTAGAAATTTATTAATTGCTTTGGTATTATTAGATTGTCATTTAAGTTAAATTTGAATTTATATTGAATTGAATTTGCCATTTATTTAATAATGAATATAAATTGCAAGTTGTACACCTGATAATGATAATCAATTGATTGTTGTGATTTATTGGCTGATTTGGATGTTGGGTTGTGATGGATGTTATTGGTTGTCATTTTGGATGATTGGATGTTTATTTATGTATATATATTTGTTACCACTATGGATTGAAATGATAACTCGAGCGGTTTCCATTGATTTGGAAATTTTGATTTGGATACTGGTTGAAATGACATATAACCGTGTAATTTCTTAAATTTGGATTATTTATTAGAATTGAATTATTTGAAAGATTTAAGTTTTAAATTTAAAATTCAGATCATTTTAATTAAAATGATTAAGATTGGTATTTTTGAATCATTTGAAATCTTTTAAATAATTAAATCCACATTGTACACTTGATAGGAGATGAAATTCCTGTTATACATCTCTGAATCCATTATATTAATATTTCTATTCTACTTATTTTGATTTGACTTACATAAGATATTTTAGTCCTGACTCGAGTGTTTTATCTTTTTATTACGCTCAGGTCAGTCTGAGCTTTTTTTAGTGTATTGAAGACCATTATTTTTTGGAGGATGAAGACGGAGACGAGTCTACTATTTATTATTAATTATTCCACTACATCATGTGTTCCGCTGCATTATTTATTTCTACTGTATGTATAACTCTGATTTGTATTGTAAAGGTGTAATCAAATGTTATTTGTAAAACAGCTTCATGAACTGTTTATTTGATTTTTATATTTTGTCATTCCGCTGTAAGATTCTGTGTTTTATCTTTCCTTCTTTTCTATTATTTTCTTATTTACCCCATTAACAGTCTTACCTTTTGAATGATTTTAGTTGACATGTGTGGTTTATTGTCGATTTAAATCGTCCAAAAGGGTGGGATGTTACAGTTGGTATCAGAGCCAGGTTTAGACATTCCTTAGCCTATTGGGGTTAACTCATTAGAGATAGGGTAGTAATACCCTAGAATGAGTTGTCTACGTGTATATATGAGAGCGTGTATTTGTTATTTTATAAAAGTGTTTTATATAAGTTTTGAAATGAATTTTTTTCCTAATATTATATGATATGCAGAGGATTAATTTTTTATAACTAATATAGTTATTTGTAATGTGTTTGATTTATGAAATGGTAATGTTTAGTTATTATCATTTATTGTTGATTAGTTGCGTTTCATCAGTTTAAAAGCGTTGGCTAATTATCGTTGTTGTGAATTTTGTTGTGTTTGACCGTAGTTCAACTATTGAAAAATGAAATATTTGGATATTTTGGATAATCAAACCCTTCTGAATTAGTATGAATTTAATGTGAATTGATTATAAATAAAACCATGACTTGTAAATTGTTATGAAATAAATGGATGTTATAATAAATGGTTATAAATAAAGTTGTGATAACTTTAAACCTGAACAATGTCTTATAAAAAGGAATTATGTTTTTATAATTTGGTTATAAACTTAAGAAAATTCCTTATGAAATGATTTGGTAATAAATGTAATATTAAATGAGAAATATTACATATGGAATGAATGTAATTTAAATTGAAGAGAAATATAAGCAATATTATGAGAATGAATAAATTAATGTTATATGTTAAATGGAGAAATTATGTGAAACAAATATTAAAGTATGAAATGATACTTTCATTAATCAATGAGATTAATAATGAATTTAGTTGAAGTATAATTGTGATGAATCAAATTGAAATAAATACGTAAGTTATGCGTATATTATTTTATTCGCATAATTAATTTGATCCGGATTTGAGTACATAAGTTTGAGGTGAATTACACCATTTCGCATTAGAATTTTTCATTCGATTCTTGATGGTGAATATTGATATGGATTTTTGGTTTGATTCTAGAGTTCTCTATCATAGTATATGGCTATGCAAGGAGAATGATGGTTTTTAGTCAAGAAACCATATCGAAGTCCGCATTAGGGAAGTTGAATGGACAATACTAGTTCGAAAGCAAACTTGTGTGATCGAGCGAACGATCGAATGTAATGTTGCGAAATGATGACATGTGTACATCTTATGTTCTAATATTATTGATATGCTTTTGCATTGAAATTGAAAGTTGTTGGGTTGGATATCTTTGTAATTTAAATTGGGATTTTCTTTTATGAAAAACTACTATTAATTTAAAACCATTTTTCAAACTACTTTCTTTTATTTTCCTTATACAAACTATTTTCTTTAATTTTTCTTATACAAACTATTTTATTTTCAAACTATTTTACAAACTATTTTATTTTCAAACTATATTACAAACTATTTTATTTACAAACTATTTTCCACAACCATTTTATATACCAAACTATTTCACAAAATGATTGTATATAAAAAAAAAACTATTCTAAATTCAAAACCTTTTGCAAAGCAAAAATGTTCAATTCCATATGGATCTTCATGCAGCGTAATTGATTTGCAAATTTTTTTATTCTTGCATAAGACAGACTTTATATAAGTATAAGGTGATTTTTAAAAATGTTGATTTTGGAAGGTTTTTGATCTGAAGAGATAAATCTTATATATAATGGAATTTATATAAGAACGATTTGATATATTTGAGACTATTGATTTTGGAAAATACTCTATCTGAAAATGAAATCTTATATATGATGGAATTTATATAAGTGCGATATTTGAAGCTATGATTCTGAATGGTGACTATATATGGTATGATATATTTTGAAATAAATGATATGGGAAGTATCTTCCATCGGACCCCTTTGGTGGGTCATTTGTTGGATCCCTTTGGTGGGTCATTTATCGGATCCCTTTGGTGGGTCATTATCGGATCCCTTTGGTGGGTCATTATCGGATCCCTTTGGTGGGTCACTTATTATATTCATTTGATATTATTGCATAGCGTAAATCGAGGGGTGAGATGCCTACAGCAACTTTGATTCCGCTGGGATAACGGCATAACCATTGCGTAACTGCAATCCATGGGGGAACGTACTTTCCATATCTATTTTCAATGATTTTAAGTATTTTCATTGGATGTTGAAACAGGTCTGCTAAGTACTTGGAGAATTCTAGCCATGCGTCTGATCAACGCATGGCCAGAGTCTGCAAGAACAAGGATAAACCTGTTAAAACATCGAGTTATAAAAGTATTTTGATAAAGTATTATATAAAAGATATTTTGATCATTTTTCCTTTCTAAATACTTTAAAATGTTTAAATATTGTTTATCTATGTACAACATGGTTTAGTAGTAAATTATTAGTGTTCTAAATATTGTCAGAAGTTATTAATTAAATAAAACATTTTAAAGTTAATGATTATTGATTTATTAATGATGTTTAAAAGTATTTTGAGATTTAAAACTAATAAAATTTAAACATAATGGATTTAAGGTTTTCAATAGCTTCTTTTTAAATATAAGTAATGATGCAAGTAATTGTTTTCAAATAATTTACATATATTTAAAAAGATGTTATTTAAAATTACTGAAATGGTATTAATAAATGAAGCAAGAAAATTTATAGAATTTTTTTTTGTAAAGTATTAAAACATTAAAGATGATTGATTTGCAAATGAATTTTTCAAATGAATTTTTTTTAAATTTTTTTTTTATAAGTTTCTTTGAATGTATAATTTGAAGATATATTATATAAATGGAAAAAAATGATTTGCGAAGTTTTAAATATACTTGGAAAATAAATTAGAATCTCAATTTTGGAAGTATGGTTTTAAATAATTACTTGATTTCAAAGTACTAGTAATAAATTTATAGGTTTAGTTACTATTTGAATTTTGTATTAAACCATGATAAATGTTTTTCCCATGATTTGAATATTCATTTTAAACCAAGTGTGTAAAATTAATCATGAATCTACGAAAATTTATACTTTTATTTAGATATTTAGTGCAAGATTTGAGTATGCTATTAGTTTCACTTTAATAATCTAGAGTTTATACTTATTTTGGAAAATTGAGTCTAATAAATTATCAGATTTAAGGAACTTTATTTTTAAAATCTTATCATAATGTTTTAATATAAATTTTTGATACAAATTTCTAACATTGTTTAAACTTTGGGGAAGTCCTTGCATAATGCTATAAAGATGTTTTAAATTTATCTTATATTCCTACTAAGTGAATGAGGTTAAATGTTTTAAATGAATTTTTAGATATATTGAAGTATTTCTTTTCTCTTCAAGGGCGAACACCAGAAACTTAAATTTTTATTCTATAACTAAATTAAGGTATAAAATTAAGTAAGGCTGTAGAAGCTTAAGTAATATTTTGTGAAATGATTCATTAATGGCTTAAATCTTTAATGGAAAACAAATTATGTAAGTGATTGGCCTTTATATAAATAATAATTAAATAAATAAATAAGAGTGGAATTTTACGAATAAAATATGTAAGAAATTGGAAATTTGTAACTTGTAAATCAAAAGATATAAAAATTTAGAATATGTAATCATTGAATATTTTGTTAACTAACATGAATAAAATAAACTTGTATAACACTCAATTACATTCTTAAAACACATATATTTACCAAAAATGTTTAATAAGTTGAAATGTTAATAGAATATGTAATAGAATATTATACAGGTAAAACTTAAGTAATGGAAGCGTTCAATGAAATTATTTCTAAATAAGAATTTTGATGAACAAGAAATGTTATGTATGTAAGTTAATATTGTGAAATAATTTATATATGTACATGTAAGAAAAAGAAAATGACGTTACATGAGAAAAAAAAAGAATAGTAATGATGTAAAAAAAGAAACCAATTGAATAAACTTAAATATTTTGTTGAAATTATTGGTTATTTTGGCTTTTAAAATGATAGGAAAGGATACTTCTAACTCTATAAGGATGTATAGATAATATATCAAGTATATATCTAAG
The DNA here is from genome assembly GCA_030765085.1 of Allium cepa. Lineage (NCBI taxonomy): Eukaryota > Viridiplantae > Streptophyta > Magnoliopsida > Asparagales > Amaryllidaceae > Allium > Allium cepa. The sequence continues at coordinate 1,037,725,187 of CM060929.1, forward strand.
GCTATTGAGCATAGGGTACACTTAATAGTCTATTTATCATCTTGTACGACTAAAAATGTCTGAACCTGAACAAATCATCAGTTTGGTTGCTATGGACATATGATTGATTCCTTTGTTACATATGATGGTCATGTTGTTTGTTTGCATGTGACTATTATTATATTGTGTTGATTTGTTTGTTATTAATTGAAGCAACTTAAATATATCTCTTTTCATGTATTATTAACTTCTTTGGATTTTACAAGTGAAGTACAAGTTTATGGAAATAATAGCTACTGCTTTTGGTTTCATAAATTAAGCGTTCTTTTCCCGACTGATAGGTATATTTTTGGATTACAGGTTTCTAGCAATATTATATTGTTTCACATGGTTTGGGATGTTTATTTTTTTAATATGATATATATATATATATATATGATGATTATTGATATTATTATTTTTTCGTGACCTCTCCGTACAAAGGAGACTCTGCCGAAATTTTTCGTAAATTTTAGACTTAGAAATTTTGTGAAAAGTGAAATATTTTCAAACTTTGGTAGACTTGAATATGAAGAATTACTTGTAATTAATTGTATATTCTATTTAAATTAATTAGTTATGAAAATTAATTGTTTATAAATTGAATACTTTGAATAAAATATAATGATTCCTTATTTTCTCCTTTTCCTAATTTCCTTCCTTTCCCTTTTCGAGGACGAAAAGTTTTGAGTAGGGGAGAGTGTAACAACCCATAATTTTCGATTATTAAAATATTAATTAAATAATATTTTATAATTTTATATTTAAATAAAACTAAAAAAAATTAATGTTACAAGGAGAAGAATAACTAGAATGTAATGTTAGTAATGTTAATATAAGGTAATTGCTAACTATTTTAATCTAATTTCCAATTAATTGAAGTGAACTAAAGGTTATAATTAGTTATAACTAAAAATAAGGAAATACATTGAACGTTGAAATTATATGTAATCAATTAGAATTGGCTAATATTGAATATGAAATTAGTGGTGTTGTCTGAACGCTACTGATAAATATTTAAAGTAATTTCAAACTAATTGAAATACATTGTAGGTTGACATGGTTATGATTGTAAATAATGAAATAAATTAAATGATGTAGATGGTGAACTTGTATGTAATTAATTGAAATAGGTTAATATTGAATATAAAACCTTTTTGGGTAAGCAAATTATAACCCTTGGTTGTAAAGAATAAGATAAGGGGTATGAATTATTATTATAAACGATTGTATTAACTATTTTCTCATTAATTTATCGTTTTAATATTGAATGGGTAATTAATTGAATTAAGGCAATTGAATGTTGGGTTTAATGTTGGAATTGTATGTTAGTGATTAAAATAATTATAACGTTATTTGATGATAAGTTGAAACAAGGAAATGAATTAAATGTTATATAAAAGGGAAAATTATATGAAATTAATGGAAAATTGAGTATAATCAGGATTGTGTAAGTAGTCATAACATTTGTTGTTAATAATAATCTTGTAAATGCGATTAAGTAAGTAAAAGGTAACATTTGTCATTCATCACCTATTTATTTAATCCATTGAAATTAAATTGAAAATCAATTGCAGTTAATCTAATTACCTACTACAGTTAATATGAACTAAAGTGACAAATATAGAAGATTGAGGTAATGAAATGGTAAACCAACGTTAAGTATATATATAATATGATAATTGATTGAATAATAAGATAAAAAAATAAGTATATGTTGGAATTTAAATTAATTAATGAATTTATTGTCGTTAATTTGACTTGGAATCTTCTAATAAAAGGGAAAGAGAATTTATTTGAAATTAATGGCGTTTAATGAAAGAAATGTACATTTGTTATAATCCGTTATTAAGTGTAATTTTGAAATTAATTAGAATTATGTCGATTTGGGATCTTTCAATTTTTTTTTAAAAAAGAAACATTAATATTAATATTTGGATTTAATGAAAGAAACATACATTATTGTAAAAAAATTTAAAAGAACATTTTAATGAAAATAAAACGAACATTTTCATTTTGAAGGTAAAAATAGTTCTATATAAAGAAGAAAAAAATGAATTTTAAAACAATATTTTACAATCATTAAGTATACATTTGAGGCTGTATATAAGTGATTTAACACTAATCTTGAAGTTTAAATTTAATTGACTTTTTAGGTTGTGCAATTCCCCTATGAGAAAAACATTATTTTGAAAGAAAAAAAAAACTTGAATTTGAGTTCTAGATCATCTTTTATTTTTTGTAACGTTACACTGGTTATTGTATTCAAATTTATTTACTATATGTTAATTATGTGTAAACGAGTGTGAAAAAGGGTATATTCAGTGATAATATATTTAATTGAGTGGATCATGCAATTAACTAGATCCTAAGTGGTCCCTTCATTTCCTTATTATTCAATACACCTGCCACCATTTCCACATTTGGTTTTGGTTTTATTGCAATTCTTTGATGTAATTGAAACATGAATTTATATCCTTTCTTATTCTTCCGTTTTGTTTATTTATTTCCCAAAGCATCTACTTAGATCATACAGTTTTGTTTTATTTGTCCCTTCCATACATATTTCATTTGACACTTCCCTTTCTTCTTTTGTTTTATATCATATATCATTCTTTCCCCTAGAAATTCCTTATTTTTCAAACATCAGACCTCTATTTGTTTCCCTCAAAGTCTCAATGTCAACATAGCTTTATACCTCTACTTAATTGCTGCCAATTCATTTTACTGAACCTATGCTTAGAAAAAGAAAAGAATAAAAAAGTGTAAGCATCCATTTCTTCCTTAACCACATCCGTACCTTTCCTCATCGCCTTGCCTTCTTTTGCAAGAAGCCTTCAAAAAAATTGAACAATGAGAATTAGCCTTAATGGTTTTAGCTTTCCACTTCTTGGCTTTGATTTGGGTACATCAAATTTGAAAACGTGAGTTATTAAAGTTTCTTGTTTTAAGAATTAAATATGTATGTATTTTATTTTATTTTATATCCTTATAACCTGAATATCTTCCTCATACGAGCTTTGATACATGCGTAGTTTCTTCCCTTGGACTCGTATTGGAATTCCTAATAACATAAAATAGGTTTGGCTGAGTTTGGAGACTATTGGAAAAGGCATCTTTGTTTGGATTTTTGCGTTCTAAATATCAAAGGTGAGTGTTTTGACCCACTCACGAATACTAGATTATCTTGTGCTAGTTAAATTAAATTTATAATGTGATTAGAAATTTATTAATTGCTTTTGATATTATTAGATTGTCATTTAAGTTAAATTTGAATTTATATTGAATTGAATTTGCCATTTATTTAATAATGAATATAAATTGCAAGTTATACACCTGATAATGATAATCAATTGATCGTTGTGATTTATTGGCTGATTTGGATGTTGGATTGTGATGGATGTTATTGGTTGTCATTTTGGATGATTGGATGTTTATTTATGTATATGTCTTTGTTACCACTATGGATTGAAATGATAACTCGAGCGGTTTCCGTTGATTTGGAAATTTTGATCTGGATACTGGTTGAAATGACATATAACCGTGTAATTTCTTAAATTTGGATTATTTATAGAATTGAATTATTTGAAAGATTTAAGTTTTAAATTTAAAATTCGGATCTATTTTAATTAAAATGATTAAGATTGATATTTTTGAATCATTTGAAATCTTTTAAATAATTAAATCCACATTGTACACTTGATAGGAGATGAAATTCCTGTTATACATCTCTGAATCCATTATAGTAATATTTCTATTCTACTTATTTTGATTTGACTTACATAAGATCTTTTAGTTCTGACTCGAGTGTTTTATCTTTTTATTACGCTCAGGTCAGTCTGAGCTTTTTTTAGTGTATTGAAGACCATTATATTTTGGAGGATGAAAACGGAGACGAGTCTACCATTTATTATTAATTATTCCACTACATCATGTGTTCCGCTGCATTATTTATTTATTTCTACTGTATGTATAACTCTGATTTGTATTGTTAAGGTGTAATCAAATGTTATTTGTAAAACAGCTTCATGAACTGTTTATTTGATTTTTATATTTTTTCATTCCGCTGTGAGATTCTGTGTTTTATCTTTCCTTCTTTTCAATTATTTTCTTATTTACCCCATTAACAGTCTTACCTTTTGAATGATTTTAGTTGACATGTGTGGTTTATTGTCGATTTAAATCGTCCAAAAGGGTGGGATGTTACATCGAGATTGAAGTGGATCACAAACAAAAATAAAGGTGAGATTTTCTCACTCATTTGGATTACCCTATTTAAATTCAAATGAAAATTTTAAATTATTGGATGATCGACTTGATCGATAAATTTATAATTTATCTGTTGGACGTCATTTATATATATTAGTGTGTGTATATATATGTTGATGTGTTTGATATTCCCACATTATATAGCGAATGAGACCCTATGCGCCCCGCATAACAGCGGATGACCATTTATACCATGATATCTCCCTCAAAGTGGGATTGGTATTTTATTTGTTGACTAAGATCTGTGGATGTGGGAAAAAACAGGTGGAGGGATCCAACTGGATTCCTTAAAAATATTTATTATTCATATATATGTTGATATATAATGTGATGGATAAATTGATATGGATTCTGTGCGAGTTGAATAATAAAATGTTAGATGACATGGGAATTTAATTTGGTATTTTTAAATACCATAAATAATTAAAGTGAAGGAATGTAAAAGGAAATTTGAATAGTAAATTATTTATACTGAAAATTGGATTTATTTCTAAAGGGAATTAAGTAGAATAAAATTATATTAGCCTGAGTTACACTTAACTATTTGCAAAATTGGTTTAAGTAAAGACTTGAAATTATAATTATATATTAAGTGCTTGATGATATTGGAATCGATAAATAGATTTGAAATAAAATGGATTTTTATTAAGGGATCAAATTATAATACGGAATTATAAAATAGAATTTTTTTTATAAATAGACGGAAAACTCAGGGGAGTTTATAGATTTATAAACGGGGTTTATGAATAAGGTAAAATGATATCAGTGGATATGCGGAAAATATAAGTTAATGGTATGAACTTATATCGAGTTATGGGAATTGTTTTGAAAATAAATAGTGGAATATTTTTCAACTAAGAGAAATGATGATTAATTTGGATATAGTCGATGTGATACGTGTCAAGAGGAATTTATGAATTCAATTGATGAATATTGGAATTTCTTAAAAATAGGATTTTTTGTTAAGTGAATTTAAATTTGTAAAAATTACTATACTATTTAGCTTTTAAAACTATTATCTGGATTCAGAATATTCCAAAAATTAGTTATTATAATATTTATTGAAATAAGTTCTAATTTATAATCAGCTTTGTGAATAAGTTAGTAGCTGGATATGAATTTTAATGCTTTAAGATGTTGATATTTTAGTTTACCAAAAACCATATTTTGAAAACAAGCCATTTTTCTTATTTCATATATAATTTTAAATGTTTTAAATTCAATTTTAAACCCTCTCAAGATGGGAAGCGAAGTTTATTTGAGCGAATAAGATTTTAGAAGAAAGATCTTATAGTGGTATTATGGAAACTTAAATAAATTTCCAAACATAAGATAAGTGAACTTCGGAAGGTGAAATAAAATTCACAAGGGAAGTAGAAGTGAAACCGCAATTTTTAAGAAGCATAAATGGCTTTGGGGATATTAAAGGAAATTAACTAAGAAATTCCAAGATTTATAGAATTCGTGTCAAACGAGTTGGAATTTAAAAATTAAGTTGTAAACGATTTTTGAGAAAAGAAATAGGAAACAAATGAATATTTTCCAAGTGTTGAATATCAAATGGAGTAGGAAAAATATCTAGGTTTTGAGTAGGTGTTGAAATTTTTTCCATGAGAATAAATGGGGATTTGAAATCTATTTTCAAAGTGTAGAAATATGTAAATAATATTTCGAGTGGATATTTTGAGATAAATAATTTGGAGAATTATTTAAGGCCTGATGGTTGCTTGCGGATGTTATATGATAGTTATATAACCGTATCAATATTGGCCAATGCGCTGATCGTTTCGAAGAGACCAGGATCGAATTTAATTATCCGAAAACAACTTCGATCTGGTTTGAATGTAGCGAATGAAGACCGTGAAGATGATGAAAATGGTGATTCGGTTTGTCCAGACCCAGGGAAACTTGTATGGACGAATGCTATCAGACCATTATCATTGGAGGACAATGAGCATTTTAAGTGAATATGTTCTTGAAAAGGTTTCAAATCCCAACCGTGGGGTGATCTTATTCGGACTATCCAGTAAGGGGTAGCTATAGTCTTGTGTTGCAGGGATCGAGAATGGTTCTCGGTACGCTGATCTGGGCCAGGTACTGTGACGGACGGTATCCCAGTAGCCCTGTCATTGTATGGAACCCAATCTCCAATAAGCGCCCATACGGTTTTGATTGTACCCAACTGTGCTGGAACGCGAGATGTAAGCATTTCAATGATATTATTTTTACTTTCTATAGACACTATTATAATATCAAATGGATTTGATAAAAACGTTTTGGTTATCGTAAGGTAAAAATCCGACATGTTTATTTGTGGCGTGGTCTTACGAGATACCTTTGTTTTCAAAGGATTTTGAAAAATATAATAATCCAATTGAGTATGATTTTCTCACGTTGGTTTTCCAGACTGATTCGGGTGTTGTTTTATTATGATGCTCGGGTTAGACCGAGTTGAATAAATCCAGGATAATATGCTCTGGAGCTTAAGAGGCGAGCTGGATGATAGAGACGTTTCTCTGTACTTGGTTATTATTTCCGCTATGTAAGGACGAGTATTAAGCTATCCGAATAAATGGATGGTTGTTGTACTCTGATAATGGTATGTATATGTAACAATACAGGTTTCTTTGTACTTAAAAGCTGTTATTATATATTATACTTTATTCCATTGTAATTATGAGATTCTGGTCTTGTTTTTATCTTCTTCTTCTACCTCTTTCTTCTTTTACCCTAATGACCTAGTATTTCCGGCCCTTGAATATTCGGCAGTTTATATAGTGAACGTATAAATGTCGATTTTCGAGGGTCGAAAATCCCCGGTCGTTACAGCAACGGTATGTGAAATTTCTTTATTATTAACATTTTTCTTATGATATGCATCATTCTTACTTGCTACTACAATAATAACTGATTTTTCTTGCATCAATAGATCTGAACCACTTAATATTCAATTTAATTAAGCACTGGAACTACTACTAGTTTTAGTTTCATTAATTCAGATTTTTATTGCATCAATAAATCTTGAATAAATTTCATTAATTCAAATTTTTGGATCAGTGGCTAAACACCTACCTTTTCTTCTACTAGTTCCAACACTGAAACTACTAAAAATGGTAGTAGGCAACAAAAAACAAAGAAATTAGTTCCTATTAAGAATATATTAATTAAGCATTGCAACTTTACAATGAGAATTTATTAATTAAGAATCATAGCAGTATGTAATATATTGTAAATATTTATCTTTTTATAAAAAGATAATTTTGTTTATCTTTTTATACAAAATCTATATCTTATGAGACTATTAAACAATTTCCCTCATTTCATTTTTACATACTAATGTGTTATTTTCACTGTAATAAAACACAAACCAGATCTCAAGTTTAGAAGTCACTAAAGTGGAAGAAAGAGTCACTGATTCCAAACTGCAGACTCAACAGGAAGATGATAGAGCAAATGAAGTTCATGAAATAAGTGAAGGAAAAGCAGTATATTTGACAAATGGAACTGAAGACACTAAAAGTGATGAAGATGTTGAAAAGTACGAAGTTCAACACAAAGAAACAAAGCATTATAGTGGAATGTACAAGAGAAATTTAGATTCACTATTCAAAGTGATGAGCAAAATGAAAAAAGAATTTATTATCAGCTGATGCTATTTCATACATAAGCAAAACCCCATTCAAAATTTCTTTTGAAATTTTTTTAGAAGACAAAATAGAAAGACAAGATTTTAGAAAAAGTGCAAACAGTTTAGATGAAGTTATAACATCTTATGATAAAAATGAGAAAGGTTTTAGAATAGAAGATTCATTGTTGAAACTGACAGAAGAAGATGTTAGCATATTTTGGAAATGCCATTAGTGGCTAAGGATTTATTCCCTGTTGGAATAACAAGCAGAGATAACTTGCCTAAGGTAATTTTTGATTTCTTGGATAGAAATTTTGATAGGGGAAAGAATTAACAAAAAATAGTGGGGAAGAGACTGAAGATTATGATTGATTGAGGAAATGGAGGTGTGGACTTGGTGAAATTGCTAATTTTGTTAATGATTATAATATTTTTATTCCAAATAATCAGACATATTTGCAATGGGGTTTTATTCCTCAACAATTAAGTTTGAAAACTCTGAATTTAATTTCTTGGCCAAAAGCGATATACATTCATGTTTCAAAAAATGTTGAGAAGTTAGCAGAAGATCCAAGAAGCATGTCAGACCGTTTTATGATTTTAATGGTATGTGCTAATTCTTATTATAAGATAATTATGTAAAAAAAAGAAAATAATATGAAAAAAAAGTAATGCTGAAATTTTTATTCTACAATATTGGATGTGTGAAAAGACACAAATCATAAAAGAAGAAAAAGGTTTTCAAATGGCAAGCCTAAGGATGGTCAAAGCTCAAAAATGTGTCACTTGCTATGGTTGAAGGAAAAAAGGTATAATAATAATTTTATTTTAGTCAAACAAGTGTAATAATATTAATAAAGAAAATTCATTTTATCGTTTTCAATTTCAATAATACATACTTGTTTATAGTAAAAGAGTTCATATTAGACTTCTTTTTTGTTATTCTTGCCTAATTATTAATTGTCCAATTGTTATGCGGTGCAGTCTAATAGTTAGCTGTCTAGTTGTTGTACAGTCTTTTCTAGATGTGTATGTTGTTATCTGTCTAATTATTCTGTAGTGCAGTCTTCTTCTAGTAAAAATTACTAATAATAGCCATCATTTTCTATTTACTTATACATATGGTGGACATGAATAGAAGTGTAGTTGCACTTTATAGGTTCCTAAAAACGAACGCATCTGTCCCTTTAAGTTACAGAAACCATGAAATGGTGGGAAAACTGACCATGAACATTTGGACTTGTAGACCAATCAACTTAAAGTATGGTATTATTTTTGTTGTAAATAAGATCATTAGGTGAAGATGATGCTTAAAAGACTTTTTACATATTTAGAAAAAAAATATGGTTCAAAAAGCATCTAATACTTTTACTTATTTAGAAAAAAAATATGGTTCAAAAATATATGGCCATGTAATGTATTCAACCAACTAACAAAAATGAACTTGTATTCTCTGCTTGTAAAAGTTTATGCAAGTAAAATCTTAGACATACGCACATTGATATCATATAAAATCCTTTGGTGGATTTACCCTATTCGTTTGTTTTTTCCCTTTAGATATAATAAAATTCTTTTGGTTAAATGCACAAATATTATATGTTACATAAATGTAATTCTTTTTTGAAAATATGTATTTGGTTTGAGTTACCGCTGCAGTTTGTTGTTTGGGCTTGTTTGAGTGGCATTTAGTGAACGTATGCACTTCATTTCTGCTATTTAATTAGTTTCTCTTTACATTTTGTGGTTCTTTTCATTTATACTTGGTTTATGTATTTTGAATTTTTTAAGAAATTGTTTGAGGTAAAATCATGGTTAGCAAATGTCATTGGTCTAAATAGGAGCTTGAGATGCAACTTCTTTAGTTGAGATACATGGATATAGGCTTAAACCCATTGCAAATTAGGTTGCAATCGATGAATGAGAATTGATGTTTTGTTGTTGAATCCGACAAGACTCATTATTAGTTTCCAATGAATCACCTGTTTAACATTTTTTGTTTTCTTATCTCTTCTTATTTATGCCTTTTTTCTATTAATTTAACATCTTTTAACATCTTTTGACAGATTGCAGAAGGTTTCAAAAAAATATCAGAAAATGAGAAGAAACTGCTAACAGAAGTGACAGAACTTGTAGAAGAACAAGTGGAAGAGGAGAGCAATTCAAAAATGAGGAAAGACAAAAAAAGAAAAAGAGAGAACAGTAAAGAAGAAGAAATTTTATTAATGAAAAATGAAGCCTAGAAAGTATAAAACAAAAGGTTATGGGGCCAGAAAAAACACTTTTGCTAAAAGGAATTGGAAGAAGAACATACTTGGAGAAAAAAATTTGAAGCTAAATTGAAAGAGTTGGAGGAGAAATGTACTATAAAGAAAGAAGATGTAGATGAAACAAATAAAAGTAGAAGAAAACATGCATTTGCTGGGCATACAAATTGTTCATCAGAGTTTCCATCTTTCAAATTATTTGAATCTCAAGATTTTAAAACACCTGAAATGGAAAAGGAGGTAGACGAAAATCAAGGAAAGGTTTTTAATGAAGATAAACATGAAGTGAAAGAAGATGAAAAAGAAAAGGAGATGAAGACAGAACTAAAAAAATTAAAGTGAAAATTAAGGCAAAAGGAAAAAAGAAGAGAAAAAGAGCACAAATAGAACCAAGTTCTATGCAGAGAAGAATAAAACAAAAGGTAAGTGCGGCAAAAAAAGATCCAAACGATATTTATGAAGAAAGAATAATGTAATAAATGTGGAAAAGTGCAACACAGTAGAGAAGGAAAAGCAGCTAAAGAAGATGAGTAGAAACATAGAAAACTGTCCTCTTTGAAGCATTTGCCACACAACGAAGCGAAGATGATAACTGATTTCTTCAAAGTGGTCGGGGACATTGAGTAAGTGAAATTATAAATGTTTCTTTTACTACTTATATATTTTTATAAAATAATTGAAATAAACATTGTTGTTGAAATTTTCAGCGAAGAAGCTTATAATTTGGATGATGAAAATATGGTTATCATATACAAAAGTATGATAGAAGAAATGCTTTTTGGTGGATCATTAGTGGGCAGGTTAGTCCAAATGTAAAATAAAAAACTTATATTCTTGTTAGGTTATTTTTAATAGTAACTTGTATAACTGATTTTTTGTAAGATTATCGATTGGTAATTGTTTAGGAGAGTGAAGATGTATGATAACAGTTCTAGCGTAACATATTAACACAATAATGATAGTAAGACCAGTTTTATATAAAAAAATGTTATCCATCGTTATAAAATAAAATTTACATTATTTACTTCTCTTCACAGAAAAGTGCATACGATAACATTGAGAATGTGAAAAATCAACTGTTTATTCTAGCAATAAGAAAGACTCTATCAAATCCTTTGTGCTGTACTATACTATTTCCAATACATGATGAAGCACATTGGACGCTTGGAACTTGATAGAGAAATGTCATGCTGGATTCTTTATGACTCACTGTATGGTACAACAAGAAATAGAAATTTCAACAGCGGGCATAAGAAGGCTGCCTTGGCAATAGTAAGAAATTTTGCATTTCATCAAAATTTGCATAAAATCCTAAATTATTTTATATTCGTTTTTATGTTTTTTAATCCCATTGTTCTATACAGAAAACAATTGTCAACAAGATCATCAAGGAGCTCAAATGCCATGAAAGCAACACAAATTTGGAAAAGTTAAGTACCCTTACGTTTGGAACTTGTGTTCAGCAAGAAAATGGGTAATTACTTTTAAATTATATGTTCATGCCCACTAAACTGTGATCCACATAATAATAGTATAATTACTTGTCAAATCATATGCCAAATAGTATTCTGGACTACTTATTTAAATATTTTTAATGCTTATGATTAATTATCCATTAAAAGTCGGACAGAGCCAAGTTCAAATTTGATGCATGTAAACCATATGATACATCCTACTGTGTAGAACAGAAAGTAGACTGAAGAGTGGGATAGAGGTAAAGTTCTCTAATACAAATGCTTGTACTACAATCACACCATCGGTTGTTCAAATAGTGAAACATTAAACATTTATAGTATGTTGAATAATAAATAGGTCATATTAATAAATAATTTTAATTATTGTTACTTGATTTATTTAACTCAAATGTCAAATCCTTCAACTCCATTTGTTTCCCTGCCTCATCTATTCATAACTGTTGGAAAAGTATCAAGAAATTAACATGAGCAAATAAAGCAATTTTGAAGTCAAAAACTTGAAAGATAAAAAAATTGTAATATAGATAAGCTAATCAGGACAATAAACAACCATATGTATCTGGGTAATCAAGCTGTTTTAACACCATAAATTATCATAGATTTAGAAAATAAGACCACACTTATCAGTCAAAAGTTGTCCCGAAGAAAAAGAAAAATTATCTTAGCAAAAACTTGTATGACGTGAGTGCTAAGGTTTTATTGACTTAGTCGCATATAGACGTATGCCTTGGTTGCAGGAAGTAACGAATAATACATTGGAAAAAAAACAAATAGTGCTATAAAATGAGATTAGTAGAAAATTTAGAATTACAATGTTATAGATCTGCAATGACGGAGCGAAAGTGAAAACATGTCCATCTAGAATGTAAGCATGTATAAAAGAAGTCATTTTATGGAAGCATTACAACAAGATAATACCATTTATCATTTTTTGAAATTGATAAATTCATTTATCATTTTCTGAAATTGATAAATTCATTTATCATTTTTATGAAATTGATGAATTTTCATAAAGTGATAAAAGCATCTATCAATTTAAATATAGAAAATTTAAACATTCATCATTTTATATAAGCATTAAAGCATCCTTATTGACTTATTATATTATTTCAATATTCATTTTTAATGAAAAAGATAACACCTTTTATCATTTATCATAAATTGATAAAAGAATTTATCGTTTATCAGAAATTGATAAAAGAATTTATTGTTTATCGGAAATTGATAAAAGAGTTACCATTTTAAGTATAGAAAATTTAATCATCCACATTTTATAGAAGCATTATAATATTGTTAACGTATTACAACAATATTCATTTGTAATAAAAAGATAATACAATCTATCGTTTTTAGAAATTGATAAATTTTCATAAAGTGATAAAAGCATCTATCAATTTGAATATAGAAAATTTAAACATTCATCATTTTATATAAGCATTAAAGCGGCCTTATTAACTTATTATATTACACCAATATTCATTTTTGATAAAAAGATAACACCATTTATCATTTATCATTTTAAGTATAGAAAACTTAATTATTCATCATTTTATAGAACCATTATGACATTGTTAACATATTACAACAATATTCATTTGTAATAAAAAGATAATACCGTTTATCGTTTTTAGAAATTGATAAATTCTTTTACCATTTTTTATAAAGTTTCTAAATTTTCATAAAGTGATAAAAGCATCTATCCTTTTATCATTTTTTAGAAATTGATAAAAAAGTTATCATTTTAAGTATAGAAAATTTAATCATTCATCATTTATAGAAGCATTACAATATTGTTAACATATTACAACAATATTCATTTGTAATAAAAAGATAATACCATTTATCGTTTTTAGAAATTGATAAATTCTTTTATAATTTTTATAAAATTGCTTAATTTTTATAAAGTGATAAAAGCATCTATCAACTTAAAAATAGTAAATTTAAAAATTCATCATTTCATATAAGCGTTAAAGAGGTCTTATTGACTTATTATGTTACAGAAATATTCATTTTTGATAATAAGATAACACCATTTATCATTTGTCAGAAATTGATAAAATAATTTATCGTTTATTAGAAATTGATAAAAATGTTATCATTTTAAGTATAGAAAATTTAATCTTTCATCATTTTATAGAAGCATTACAACATCGTTAACAACTTATAATAATATTCATTTGTAATAAAAAGATAATACCATTTATCATTTTCAAAAATTGATAAATTCTTTTATCATTTTTATAAAATTGATAAATTTTCATAAAGTGATAAAGGCATCTATCAATTTAAATATAGAAAATTTAAACATTCATCATTTTATATAAGCATTAAAGCAACCTTATTGACTTATTATATTACAGCAATATTCATTTTTGATAAAAAAAGATAACACCATTTATTGTTTTTTAGAAATTGGTAAAAGAATTTATCGTTTTTTTCACATTGACAAAAGAATTATCATTTTAAGTATAGAAAATTTAATTATTCATCATTTTATAGAAGCATTACAACATTGTTAGCATATTACAACAATATTCATTTGTAATAAAAAGATAATACCATTTATCTTTTTTTAAAATTGATAAATTCTTTTATCATTCTTGTAAAATTGATAAATTTTCATAAAGTGATAAAAGCAATGAAAGTGTAGCATTTTCGATGTTACGGTGATGAAGCAGATGCAGAGTGTGGCGATGTAGTGAAATAAGAAATGGTGGGCAATAGGGTCTGATTGCGATTGGCAAGTATATGGGTTACGGTTGTTTTGTTTTTTTGTTTTTTTGTTTTTTTTTGGTGCAGAGAGTATGTTTGAACGTGGGAGGTTATTGGCTTGCACTGTTTGTTCATACAATTTGATATGGGGACGTAAGAGGTAGCTGATGGTAAGCGGTTGCATTGGATGATGTTGTATTATCTAAAGTGTTGTTTATGGTTGATGATGGTGAATGTGGGAAGATGGAAATCGAGGAGATTAAACAAAAAGTTGTTGTATGGGTGGATTGTTGTGTAGCAGTTCTCAAATGGTGTTCCTGAAGGCAGAAATGTGCAAGCGGTTTTGCTAGAGAAAGGATTGTGATGAAAATGTGGTCAAAAGTGTGGTTTGAGTGGATAAGTGAAGTGAAATTTTTGGAATTATGTTTGTGCAGTGGCAAGCAGGGATGGCAGTGTAGTGATGGAATGGTTTTGATTGTATATGATGGATGGCAGAGAAATGAATAGTGGTAGTGAAGTGCACTTGTTTGTGGATATGTTCAGTGAAGATGCAGATGGAAGAAGGGTGGTAGAGATGGTATATGTGAAGTAGGTGATGAAGCATGGTCGAAATACGAGTCGGTGAAGTTGAATGGTTTTGTAAAGGCAATAGTTATTGTGAGTGGTTTGTATGTGATGGTCTAGCATTGTGGGATTGCTGTTGCACAGTGATGTAGTAGTGTGTTGGTCGAAGGGGTTTTGTGTTGAACCTATTCCATGATACTAAAAATCTAAATGCACCTGTCTTCTTGTTTATTTATTCATCAATGCATGTAATTGTAAGGACAGTTTTCAATATCTCTGTAGCATTTTTGGTAACGCATAACACTCAATTTATTACCATATATATATATCCATCATTTATCATTTATCATTTTCTAGTTAAATGTTTTACAATATGTATGATTGCGAAATGTTTGCCATGGTAAACACGAGGAAAAAAGCAGCAGGATTACCATTGTAGAAAAGGTTTCAGAAGAAGATATTGGTCGGTTAAGAAAAAATATAGCCAACATTATGACAGATGAACCATATTGTTGGACCATGGAAAGTTTTGCACTTCATAACGGAAGCCACGGGAAGAAAAAAAGCATGTTGAAAAAAGCAGTTGAAGCAAAATGAATATTAAACTAGTTTGTTGACATCATTGAAAGAAAACATTATATGTTGAGTTAGTTTTAACTTCTTTTTTTACAGGAAAGGAACAAAATTGCACTGTATGTTGAAATTTATTTCATTTACAGAAAACGGTTTATTTAGTTGGTTTCCTCCACACGTAAACTTCATTATCAATTTGATGTTTTTCACAAACAAGTTTTTTAATTTGTTATGTTGATGAATATTTGGCTTGAATATGAATTATACGATGCTGTACTCATATTATATTTCATATGTTTGTTCTGTAATTTGTTCTTTCATACGATTTAGATCCTACTGTGTTTATATTATATTTCATATGTTTGTTCTGCCATTTATTCATTGATATGGTTTAGATTTTGCTGTACTCATATTTTTTCTGTAATTGTTATCGTTATATTGTTTAGTCATGTATAGTTATTAACTTTGTTATTGCAAATGTTGATTTGACAAGATATTGCTGTCAATTTGGTTAAAATTTTGCATTGGTGCTTTTGAATGACAACAATACTCATCACTTGCTGAAACAATTGCTTTTCCATGTCAGGTGTAAGCTATGTAATGTTTAAAATTAATACAAGCACCAGCGCAACAAACTTATCACAATTAAATATGCATCATGTTGCTGCTGCTTTTAGCCATAAATCAGTTAGTTTGTTTAATAACAAGCTTAATTGCATAAGTTATCTCAATTGTTTGTGGCATAATTTTGAAGATTTTAAATCACTCTCACCTCAGATAGGAATTTGCATACACGTATAATTCAGATTAATAAATCTGGTACATTTTATGATAATCAAAGTTGCTAAACTGTGCTAACGCAACTAAAATTGCATTGGATTTTCAAAAAAAACAAAGCAAAATCAGATCCAAATCTAATTATCCATATTCTACTTGGCATTGAACAACATCTGGGGTTGTAGAAGCATTAAACTCAAAAGGAATTTCATATGAACTATTTTTAGCATAGATTTAGTCTGGTAGCATTTTGGATGTGCATTGGTGGCCAGAGTTTAGAGTAGCAGAGTGTTCTTCAGATTCCTCTCTAGTCGTTGCATGTTCACCTTCAGATAATATTTCAGTGTCTATATTATCATTATTTATAAGAGTTTTAGATTGTAATTCAACTTGTTCTAAATTCCCGAAATCTTTAACTTGAGTTGTTTGTATATGAACAGACTGTAAAACTTTAGATTCTGAATTAATAATCTATGTTGTACTTTTTTGCTGATTGGATTGACTTGCATCTATCCTTAAAGTTATGTTTTAAGTTATTTTGTATCTTGTTAGTCTCATGATTATCTGGTTGAAACTGCTCCAAATTTACATTAGTCTGTAGAGAATGTTCAGTTGAGGAATGGGGGTCTGGAATTTCAACTTTCCAACAAATCATTATCTATCTGCATAGCATTTCTGATAGGGTTGTTAGTGGAAGTAGATTTAGATACCCAAGCTTTTCTGAGTAATATTATCTGAATCACTAAAACAGTTGTAGTTTGTGCACTTAGGGGATACCATTTGTACTCAATATCTTGCGTTATCAAACTATCATCCTTATTGCTGAAATTTTCAAGATCATTTAATATCATAATAACTAACAGGTAAAATCAAAAAAATGATAAAACAATTTATCATTTTACAAATTCACAAATAAAATTTAATAAAAGTAGCCATATAAAAAATATAAATTCAATAAAATATTAAAATATGAACTATCCAAGAATACACCATTTATTTTGACACAACAAATGATATGCAAAATGTTATATAAGTCATTTGAAAAATAGATACTATTCTCGAGTATTTCCATGAACAACAATAACAAGTACACCATAAAATAAAATTTAAATTTTCAAACAAAACTGTAGTTAATTTACAGAAAAAGAACAATTTCATCAACGTGATATCATATATTGAGATACAAAACCAGTCGAACAATACATAACAACACAGGAATAACCTAATATTAATAGTAAAAGAATAACATAGAAACAAAATTATAATTCAATACAATAGCTTTTAAATTCTAAGATCCAAGAATATCTTAATACAACATAGAAAGCAAAAACATAATTATCTTCAAAAATGAACAAGAGAAAATGACATAAAAATTATAAAAAACCACTCAATGAACAACTTATATGATTATGACCTAACTTCTTACACTTTCCATACTCATTTTGCTTCCCATGGAAACATCCAACCTACCAAGTTTGTTAACTCTAGGTCTACCAGCTCCACGAATAGCCTTAGGAGGAAGAATAGGAGAAAACCCTTCAGAAACTATATCATTTTTATCAAAAGTAGGAATAGGATTGATAACATGCAAGTCAGAAGCATGATGAGCCTTAGTTATGAAATAATATTCAATAAAATCATAGACATTAAGTTTGGCCATGGTAATGTAGTTCAATGCATGTGCACAAAGAAAATCATTAACTCTCCATTGGTTACAAGTGCACATCCAATTTCCAAGATCAACTTTGTGAGAAATAGAAGAATGTACTCAAAAACAAAAGTAGAAGAACGAGAAATGTTTCACCCAAATCCTTCTTCTTTTAATTTCAATAAATGATTCTCCATTTTAGGGAAAAGTATGGTTTTCCAACTAGATGCATCTTCTCTATGCTTCGACATTTGAGCCATAAGCTTAATTCAAATTCCATCAAGACAACATGTAATAGGAAGATGCCTTTCCTTCACAATCCAGGAGTCAAAACTCTCTACGACATTTGATTTATTTTCACCGTAGCGATTGCCGGAGAAAAAAATCAACCAAAGATCAAATGGCTTATCTTTTAAGAATTCAACAGCTTTTTCACCTCCAATTTGACTATATTTTTTCATAGCTTTTTGAAATTCATAAGGAGTACAAGCTACGGCACAATGTTCCAATAAATGTGCCACCTAAGGCCCCATTCCACCCTTTACAACATTAGAAACATTACTTTGCATATGATATAGACAGTATGAATTGAAAGCCATTGGAAAAAATTTAGGAATGCTTAAAAGCAGACCCCAATGTCTATCTGATATAAAGCCCAAAGCTCAATCAACTTCAATCGAACATTTCAAATGATCCAAAAACCAAGACCAATTTTCCTCATTTTCCTTTGCAACAATAGCCATAGCCAATGGAAAAAAAAAACCTAAAAAAACATTGTTAGCGAATAGAAAAAACTGTATATACATGTATGCAATAAAGTAAAATTATAAATGAATTTTTCCAATTTATACTAATAATTATAGTGAACAAATTATAATTCTTTCAGTTATTATCAACTTCATTATTTAAAACTATAACTTACATATAACATACATATATATATAAACATATTTTCAATTTAGATAACTCTATTTTGTTTTACGTGCAAGCTATTTGTTGTTTATCAACATATTGATTACTCTTAATCATCCATTTTTTATACCTTTTGTTCTATCTAATAATTTAGTAGAAGATGAATATATACGTTTATATTCCTTCAAGGTTAATTACGAAACACTGGCATGATTGTATGAACCAATAAATATGCACATACAAATATACATAGATATGTTATTTCTCAAATATACAAATATACATAGTTTCTATCCCAAGCTATCATTGTTGGTCATCCAACGCAATAAAAAGGTAGAGAATACATATTTAAATGCTAGTTGGTGGTATTGCGCTTACAAGTCTTACATATTTATGCATGTTATCCATTGACAATCCATTAAATTACTTATTACCTTACTATTATCTAAAATAGCATAAAGATAAATACTTTTATCTTACGTAAAACTATAATGTAATAATCACAGTAAAGATAACTAATTTAATAACTACCATTTTGCAATTATTGACAATGTTACTACAGAAATTTAGCAATGACATTATATACTTAACAAATAAATCTTTAGGTAAAATGTAAAAGAAATAAATAAAAGCACTAAACAACCTATAATTAAAATAAATGATTATCATTATCACTTTAAATTAGTTTATACATATTAAAAGAATAAACCATACCTTGGTTCCCATTTTTTGCAGTAGCGGCCATTAAACAACCATTCCTACCTTTTAAAAAGGTGGCATCAAGAAACATCATAGGACGACAATGATAGAATTCATAAATACATGCTTCGTAAGATATATAGACTTTTTCAAACTGACTGGTACTTTCATCGACAACCATAGATGTATGACTATTAGGATTACTTCTATCAACTACTTTCAAATACCAAACCAAATCATTATAAGATTGCTCTTCATTACCAAAAATTTCCTTCAAAGTTATCTTCTTGCCCATGTACGCACTATAATAACCTAAACTAATATCATGATTTCTTTTAAAACTAGCAATAATATTACCAGTCTTTCTTGTTGGATCATCACGAATTTCATCTAAAATCAAGGTCTTCAATAGATCACTCTTAATTAAAGGACTGCTATTCGATCTAAAACCACCACTGCATGAATGATTAGATTCAAACCTTCTAACTAAAAAATGATCTAATTGTTTAAACTTACAAGAAGCATGAATTTTGAAACTACAACCTTCTATAGCACACTACACGGTAATTCGCTCTTTATAATTCTTCAAGAACTTAGGTTTGAATCCTTTTTTGCATAATATGCAATGACAGTTTTATGAAAATCAAATGCAGACTTAAATTTTAGACCAACACCAGTAAAAAATTCCAAATTAGAACCTTTCTTCATCAACTCATTAAAAGCAATCTCTTTATCAGAAGAAAATTCTAAACTATCAACCCCATCATATGCGTTACTCACACAATCTTCAATACCAAGTGATTTACTACTAGAGCAAGATCTACTGCTACAACCAACATTATTCTGAGACAATTTCTTCAATTTAACAAACAAAACCAGAAATTTCTCTTTTTTTTAAACGACGAGCATGAAATAGCTTGCAAATCACTATATGTCTCAATGAAAGTAGTCTTGGAATCTCGAACATAAAAGATATCAAAGCACAAAGGAGAAAGTTGATCCCAAACTTCACATATCTTATTTCGAACAGTACAAATCGGATAATCCAAAGAAAACCTAAAAGTAAAGTTGTTTTTGTTGAAGTTAAAAAACAGCCAAAACAATTGTGCAGCGCTGAGAATAATAAAAATGAAAAAAGATATAAAAATTTATCAGTGTACAAAAATATCAAAAAATAATCAAAAAATACAGCAAAAACATTCAATATTTATCATCTTCCTAGGGCCAAAAGCAAATAAGCATAATATTAACAAATCAGCATAATTTTAACAGATCACACGCAAAAAGGAAATCTGGACACTGCTAAAAAAACAAATTGGACTTACAATAAAAGGAAGGAAGTATAGTGGAAGTTATATATCTGGTGAAACTTTTTCAATCGACATTGAAATCAAGATTTAAATCAAAATTGAAAAGGAAATTGAGATGCGGAAATTAAGATTAAGAGGTGCGAAGAGGATTTGCATACCCATGTAGAAGCGAAGAGAAGCGACCAGTAAAAGGAAGGAAGTGGAGTGAAGAACGAAGTTAATCTAAAAACGTAAAGAAGAGGAGCGAAATTTAGTCAAAAAATAATGAGCGAGAAAAAGAAATATCCTGGAACTTAATTTTTTTAAATCCATGTCCTGGAAAAAATACCGTATACATAATGTTCACTAAAACATAATTTCCAGATTTAAATAAAATTTCAAAATCATTTTTTTTCATATTAAATCCAAGATTCTATTATTTAAAAAAATTCCAATATTAAATTCACTATAAAACAAATCATTACATTTGAAATTTAAGCCGTTTGGCTTATGAAACTATTATTTGAATATTTCATTTTCAAACGTTTAAAATTCTGTGTCGTTACATTCTTCTCTCTTTAAAGAATTTCTTCCCTGAAATTATCAAGGTAAGAAAAATGTCACAATCCCTTTAATTCTTCAAAAATTAACGTGTTGAAACATATTATCAAATTTCCTAACTTTTTAATTTACGGAAAAAAATTCCAATGTCTCATTTGTACTGCTAGATCAGAACAATTATAAATCATCACTAGGGACCCAGTACTAGTCAAAAGAAACAAAAGCCAAGCGGTTGGGCATAAAATCATCAAACCAAACATCAATATAAACGTGTGTACCAATTTGTGGGCAACCAAATTTCTTATGCAACCAAATGCATCAACTAGCACTTGCTTTTATATATGTGCAGTCTGTTTACAAGCAAATATCCAACTATATAATTTAACCATATCATTTTACATTTTCCAATGTCAATACTTAATTTTGATAAAGTCCGTAAGATGTACATATACCATCCGTATCCAATATCAATCTGATCGCTCACTCGATCATACAATTTCACTTTCAAACTAGTATCTTCTAATCGATTTCCCTAGTGCAGTTTCCAATCTAGTTTCTTGATTAGAAATCGACATTCTCCTTGCATGGCCATATATTATGATAGAGAATTTCAGAATTAATCAAAAAAATCCATATCAAGTATTCGCCATCAAGAATCGAGTGAAAAATCCTTGTTCGAACCGATGTAAATCATCTCGAAATCATGTACTTGAATCTGGATCAAACAACTATGGAAATAAAATGACCTACGTACAACTTACGTATTTATACCAGTTGGTTTCCAGCTATACCAAATTCTTTTATTCACATTTATTTTCACTTCTAGTATATTTTCTTCAATGGTAATATCACCTATGAACCATTTCATAAATCTTTACTTAAGTTCACACATTCTATGATTACAACTTAAGTCTATATTTGTATAGCACTCTCCTATATCCTAAGACAATTTATGCACTATTCAAATTTGTTTTACTTAATCCCAATGTCTAACAGATTTAAAATTTTCCCTTTTCTCACTATTTCCCCGAATTTTATAAATTAGCGAGACTTATTATCTTATGTTTCCTCAAAAAATTTAGCTTAATTTCTATATCCAATTTAGAAGTCCCGATTTTACAAAATCGTCGGAAATTCCATTTTATTTTCAACAAATGAATATTACAAAATAATGTATCAAACAGAGATGCAAAACTAATTTACTCTAATGCATAGTATACATGAATCCATATAATATTTAGTCGAAAATTTCAGAATTAACCACCCGGATATACTCAACTCATTCGAAATAATATATATTCATAACTCCTTTTACTTCTGCAATTATAAACAATCTTCATTTGCCAAAACAAAACTTTTATGGAAAATCACTAATGGTAGTAATCCATCACTAGAAACTCGAAAATGAACGCTGATGATGCTGCAGTCATCACCAAAATTATTTCCCAACGATCGAAGTGAGTTTAGTGCTTTCTATCTCCATTTTAACACTCGTCTGAGATATTTATATTTGAAAATATTTCAAAATAATATTATTATTATTATTTTCCAATCCTTTGAAAAACTCTTTCTAAAACATTGGAAATACATTTCCACCAACACTAAGGAGTTTAGTTCTCGAATTCTCAGCTTAAATCCTTTTAATTTATAAACCACATTTATAAACCATATATTTATATAATTTCACTTTCTTATATAAAATCATTCCACAAACGTTATTTTCTTGAGTTTCAACAACAATTTTATTTTATTTTTTAACAATCAAATTTTAACCCAATATTATCTTCGAATGCCTTATAGTCAAACTGTGAAACTGTATCCGTAAGGTGTTCGTTTTTAATGCTCCCAAATTCACTAATCTTCCTAACCCATGTAGTAAAAAAATAAAACTGCTCCTATAGCACAATAGTCAATGCGCATAAAATGGTCAAGCATGGCTACCCAAACAACAAATAATAGTCAATGCTTCTAATGGGTGAGAATGACTAATCAACAATAAATGATGAAGAATATTATCATTTTCATAACAACCAAACACCTCAATATATAACTATAATAATTTATGGAAAGTGGAAAGTAGTGGTAAGAGCCTCTAAGTCAAGCCGATTTATTTTCTAGGACACTGTTCCGAATGAATTATTTTGCAGGACAATAACACTCGTCTGACCATTTATTCAAGTTAAATCGTCTCAGCTGCAAAAGGAGTTTTTTCTAATATCCTAATCTATGATTTTCTCCTAATATACAAACCAGCAAAAGACAATTTCTCTCGATCCCCAAATTTGCAAAAGGTGATTTTTCTATGATGATCAGGCGATTTGCGAATTTCTTAAATCGATTAGGTGATCTTTCTAAGTTGATAATGGTCTCTAAAAATAAATGTTCAGGATATCGGTTAATGGATTGTGGTGATGAAAGGTATTGTTTTTTTAAGTATCTGTTTTGTTTGGTCGTGATAATAATTCCTCAATTTTTTATGTTTTTAGTCCACTGTTCTCACTTCCTCGTCAGATTTTTTTTAATGAATTTCTATTTTTGTTAAAAGTGGTATACAAATATTTTCAAACATTTGTTATGTGATGTAATTAGTTGTTAATTAAGATTAGATGTTTTCAAACATTTTCATACGCATATTTATTTATTTACATCTTTAATTGCAGGTGTTATTCATCTATTATGGTTGTGTTTGATTTCAATAAGAATTCTTTTAGTGCTCGTTTTGGATTGGATGCTTTTATTTCTTGTGTTAGGAACAAGATTTGTGAGGAATGGAATAATTTTACTCCATTATGCTTCGATATTTTTTATATTCGAGAATCAAAGACCACATTTGTTGAAACAAATAGTGATCTTCAAGTTGTATTATGCTTATCTTGGTATAAAAAGGAAGAATATTCGGTTTTTTTCCAAGGATGAAGAATAATTCCATAGATACTGTTGTTGGTGAAAGTAGAAAATCTTGTTCACTTGTTGTTGGAGAATCAAGTAGTAATATGTTAGACTGTGCTGATGACTTACAGTCTGGTTTTACACAAGAAAGGGATTTACATGAGCTGATGAAGGAGAATTCAAATTTTGAATCTTTTATTGGGATCGGTCAGCAATTTGATTCTGCTCTTGGATTTCGTCGAATAGTTAGTGCTTATTGTTTGAAGAACGGGTCTAAAGTACAGTATGTTAAGAATTGTAAGGAACGATTGACAATTTGATGTGCCGTAGATGGTTGTCCTTTCAGGATTCATGCTTCTTGAAAATTGAAGCAATTGGATCAATTGTTTGTTAAAAGTATACATTTAAGTCATTCTTGTGGTGGTGCATTTCGATCAACTAGTAGTCCAACTATTAATAGTGATCTTGTGAGAAGTTTAATTGTTAATCAAATTCGTGATAAGCGAAAAAGGAAAACGAAAGATATAATGAAAAGTTTTATAAGAGATTATGATGTGGATTTGAGCTATTATTTTGCTTATAAGGGTAAGAAAATGGCCATGAATGATATTTATGGTGATGTAAAGAAATCTTATAATGATATGGTTTGGTATTTGAAGGCGATGGAAAGAAATAATCCAAATAGTTACTCAAGTATGGAAGTGAATCCGGATACTCATTAATTTGAGAGAGTTTTTGTTTTTTATAAGGCATGTATCTTTGGATTTTAATATTGTCGTCCTATGGTGTTTTTGGATGCAAAATTTTTGAAAGGTCGAAGTGGTAATTTGATGGCAGCTACTGCAAAAAATGGGAATCAAGGTATGTTTGTTATCTTTTTTTTTAATGTAAGGTTTTTGTCTTCTTCTTTGTTATAAATTTGGAATTGATAGTTGTGCTGCTGTAATTTATTTTTATAAATTTGGATTAGATAGTTGTGCTGCTGTAATTTATTGTTGCTGTGTGGATTAACAATGAAAGTATTTTGCTTTTTTTGTTTCAGGTTTTTTACCATTGGCTATGGCTCTTGTTCCTAAGAAAAATGAAGAGTGTTGGAGTTGGTTATTGACTCAATTAAAAAATGCTCTTACTTGTGATAGACCATCGACTTTTTTAGTGTAGACATTGGGGTTTGCTTTTAAGTATTCCTAAAAAAATTCAAATAGTTATCATTCTTATTGTTTGTATCATATGCAAAATAATATTGCTAGTATTGTAAAAAGTGGAAGAGGTCTGTGGGTACTCATTTACTAGAACGTTGTGCTTCAGCTTCTAATTGTTATGAGTTTGAAAAGGCTATGTTAACGTATAAAGAAATTGGAGGTGCGAAAGCTATTGAATATTCGAATGATAAGCTGTATGACCACTGGGCTGATTTATTTTTTTCTAGAAAAAGATATGGTGAAAATAAGTCTAATGTAGCCAAAAGTTTTAATTTTGGATTTTGGATGAAAGAAGTCTACTTGTCACTCCATGTCTTGATAGTATTCGGGTTAAAGTTATGATGCAAATGTCTAATCGAAGAGAAGAGGTATCTAAGTGGACTAGTGTGCTTTGTCCAAATTGGAAGCTCGTTTGTTGAAACTGAAGGAAGAAGGATTTGGATGGAGTGTTTCTAAATCATCCAAATATGTGTTTGTATTTTATTATATGTTTTTCATAGTTTTTGAAAAAGATAAATGTATTTATCTTTTTTTCTATCCGATATATATCCTATGTACTATGTTTTGATTTTATTGCTGCATGTTGTTTTTGCATTAAAAAATTCATTTTTTTATCTGACACAATTTTTTGCACATACTTTGAGGCTTATGTGTTACAGAGAATAGGATAATTTGATAATCATTTTTTAATTTTAATTTAACATTCTAAACAGGAATAGGATAGACATAGATCAATGATTGTAAACTTAACTGGCACTCTTTTGCTAGAGTTTTTGTTATACAAATAATAATATGACTGGAAATTCAGATTAAACAATTGAGAACGACATGAAAGATGCCTTTATACCAGCATAATGAAAGCAATACTCTTTACAATGAAAAATCTCACAATCTAACATCCCATGAAAACTATTTAGATTTCATTCAAACTGGCTATCTGGATTCAAGCTATTTACAAGAGATGTGTGTTGAAAATTCAGGTAAAATTAACATCAACAGTTCTGTCAACTTTGTCTGTGATATCAGACAGAATCTTTACTAGTCCAATGATATTTGACAACAAAGGTAATAGCGGTGAACAACCTTTATTTCATTCAGTCTTCATAGTTCTATTATGTTTCTTTTGTAATAGTAGTAAACATCCTATATTAGGATTTTCTGACAATGATTTCCTAATATTTGTTTTGATGCTAAAATTCACTGTTTTATTTTCTATTGTGGTTGCGTAAATTTTTAGAGTAAATCATTGCTTACATTTTTTGCTTAATCTGTTGATTTTTTTCATATAGTTGATACGTTGATTAAGTTTTTTGAAATTTTATAGGTATATTTTTGAAGTTCATTCTCCAACGTCGTAAAAAGTTGATCTTAAAAATTGTATATGTAGTTGCAATCAATGGAAAGTGAAGGTTTTCCTTGTGCACATGCTTTGAAGTGTATTTCTTTAACCAGAAATTTCGTTTATGAATATATTGAGAATTACTTTGCTGTTGAATATTATCAAGCTTCGTATTCACATGTGATCAATCCTATTCCAAATTTTGATAAGGAAGCAACTGAAGCAGAGGAATCATCTACTGTTCTTCCTCCTTAGCCTATTCGTGGAGCTGGTAGGCCTAGGATGAATAGAATTGAAGGGGCTGATTTTCATGCTAAGCAAAAAAGACATGGAAAGTGTAAAAAACTAGGACAAAATAGAAGGGGTGTTCTTTGAATAATTGAGTTGAGTGTTTTAATCCAATGTATTTGATTGATTGTTCTTTGAATATTTTCAGTTGAATATTTGAATAATTGGGTATATTGAATTGTTGTTGATATGTTTCTGATTATTTTTGGTATTAAGCAATTTTTATGTTTAATTGTTATTTGGTATATATTGTTGTTATTTTTGTGAAAAAGATAAATTCATATTTCCTTTTTTTGGTTCTATTTTAGATTGAAAGATCCATCAATGTACCAAGTGGCATTTGCTGTCCAGAAATTATTTTTCTATGCTGTTACAGTAATAATTTCGTATGTGTAAACTATTAGATAAAAGATTGAATAATTCTAGCATGTTGTATGTTAGGAAGAGAGTTTAATATTTTTCCTTATTATCTTTATCTATAATTAAATGATTTTCAATCAAAACATATTGTAGGTATACAGAAAGAGCTATATGAGATACTAGGTGTTATATTAATTTTATAAAATTAAGATTCTATAGTAAAATTGACAGCATTACCACTTGTATTATACTTATCCCAAATTTTATTTGCATTAATATGTACAAACAGAATTTATACATAATATGCTTTAAAAAGAACAAGTTGTATAGGGTTTTTCTTAGGCTATCAATTCTACAAATACCATTTTCAGGGTGATGACTTCAACGCAACCGAGACCATGAATGTAATTAATGTTTTTATGTATTTCCTAAATAATCAGCTTAGTTCTGTATTGATGGACCAAAAAGGAAATAACAAATGTTTTATTCTCTTATATGCAGTATTTCTTCTAATGTATGCTGCATTTTGACAAACTTATTAATTGACAAGTAAACAAGGTGAAAAGCTTTTGTAAATAGTTTGCTCTGTAACAATGTCTGTATTTATGCTGCTTGCTCTTATGAAGACATAGGACAATATGCAGAATGTTATATTGTACATGAAATAAAATGAATAGTGCTATACATGTAAATCTGGGACACGTAAGAACAATGCATACTGTAAAAGACTGATACAGCATACTATTAATAATGTGTTATCTTATGACATCAGAATATTAAGAATAAAATATAAATGCTTTTATCTTTGTTAACAAAGCATTAGAAAAAAATTAGCCATTAAAATTCATGATCAGTTATCAGAGTTTCACCGTCAAATTAACATCAGTTGCATAAATTTTTGCTATTTAAGATCAACCATTACAAATTCATCAGTAAATTCAGATATACTGCCTAAAATCTATCATCAAATAAATTTTTAACAAATGTATGATAAAAAACTGTCAGACATCAAAGAAATTTTGCTATCGTTCTCAGTTTGAATTTTGTTGTTGTTGAAGCTGAACTGCAAAATTTTCAACTGTCCAGCAGTACGGTTCATGTGAGAGAATTTGTGCAGCTATTTGTGCTCGCATTAGGTTGTTCTAGACTAATTTTTGATGTAATATCCATTCCTTGTGCAATGTTTTGTATAAACATAATTACAAAAACTCCACGGTCAAACCTATATCTGTTAATTTTGGTATTGTGTAGCATGCATTTTTGTATAAAAATCTCCAATATGTTGAAAATTACCCATTGCTTTGTTGGGCACAGTTAACATTTTTAAGCAATGTAGACTTCCCTGGAATTGTTTTCTCCCCTGCGTCTTGTAGCTCTTTATTGACGTAGTTTACCACTGCTTTCTGCTAAATATTTATATATATATATATATATATATATATATAATTTTTTTAAATAATGATAAATCTATTTATCTTTTTTTACTTTCTGTGTACTTTTACTTACCACATTAGTAGCAAACTTTGAATGTCCACTTCTTAAGGTCTTAGATCTTGTGGTCAAGTGTAGAGAATCATAATGGTTCCAAGTACACGATTCCACTGCTAGTTCAAGCAAGCCCCAATGTTCGTTGTCGTGTATAGGAAATAATATATTGCAACATAATGGATTTAGAAGTGTTTGTTTAATAAAAGGATTAAACATATCTCTTTTGATATTTTCCATGTTTCCATCTGTTGCACTTTTCTGTTAAAAAATAATTTTAGAAAATTTATCTTATAAACAAATTAAATTTTACATTATTGTTCACTTACTGTCATAGTTGTGTTCACGTATATAATGCTAGAACTTTGTTCTAATAGTTTTGTTTTTCTGAACCAAAACCAATTAATAGCCTACATTTCAAAAAGAATATGGATTAAGTATAGAATTTATAATGAAGCAAAATATAGTTTTTTCTACTTACTTGACTAGAAATATATTCTCCATAGAGAAGTTCTTCTATCATACTTTTTGTGATGGTGATGAAGTTTCCATCATCACAAGTAAATGCTTCATCACTAAAAAATTAAGATTAGTATGTTTGCAAAAGATATAACTAGTATCTTTATGAAAATACTAATTCTATTTGTTAATGTTACGTGTTTTTTTTTGAGTAACTGAATTTGGAAGTCCAAAAGAACATTACAAACCAATACAACAGTTCATTGTTAATGTTACTGACTGTGGTTTTTACAGTTAGCTTTGAGTATGTCTTCTGTCTTTCTATTACCATTGCTTAAATTTGTGTAGTCTGTATCGTATATAATTAACAAACCTAAAAATGCAAAGCATCAAAACTAAAAATGAAGATATAAAGATAAATTAATTTAGCTTTTTTAGTTTTGTTTAGTAATTTTATTTTTTTTAATTTGTATATCATCAGATTTTGATGCTGGAATAAAAAGCTTTATTTGAATTATATGTTGTTATCACATTGTACTAGAAACAATATCATATTGGAATAAATCTATATTTAATTCAATTGATTGAAATGTAGTTTAGTTACTTACTTGTTTCCTCCAAGAATTTTGAAAAAAAAATTGACAATTTCTTTTTGTTCTTCAGTAAGATATTTAAGAAGTGGACATTTCTCAACATTCCTTGGCTTCTTCTTCTTTTTTGGTTCTTTTAGGACAACATCTTCAACAACAATAGGATTTGTGGGAGAAACCTCTTGAGCTAGTACTTTCAAATTGTCAGATTTTAAACTATCATGTGTCTGCTTTTCTAGTATGAAATCTTGAGTTTGCATTATACAAAATTTGGAAAATTAGCGGAACTGTTTATGTGAATTATACCAACAATTTTTCTTTTTTTTTCATACCTTTTTCAGCTTCAGCTTTTTTATTCAATCTTTTTCCTTCACATCGTGCTCTTCTAAATTTTCCAACTTCTGGAACTTCATTCAAGAATCTGGATTCTTTTTTAGTCATTTCTCTTAAATGTCTTTCCTTATTTAATTATTCTGCAACATTTTTCATCTCAGTAGTCAAAAAAGTGACTTTTGACTCTAGCTCCATTATGTTATTAGTACATTCTTTGGCATATTTTTTCTGACTTGGGTCTTCCTGACGCTCATCTAATTTTATTTTATTGTTTTGTTCTTCTTCAAACTCAATAGCTATCATTTTATTGGAAAGAAATTCTTTCTCTTCTTTTGTTACAGCTGCAAAAAAAATTTAAATCTGCAAGGAATATATTTAAAGTTAAGCTTGCACAGATATTGTCATTCAAGTACTAGGCAAGTTACACACAACCGGTATTGAGGTAATATAGTTATGAGCTAAATAATTAACGAACATGGTTATTTTATAGAATCAAAG
Source organism: Allium cepa (assembly GCA_030765085.1). NCBI lineage: Eukaryota > Viridiplantae > Streptophyta > Magnoliopsida > Asparagales > Amaryllidaceae > Allium > Allium cepa. The sequence continues at coordinate 1,037,756,019 of CM060929.1, forward strand.
AGTTATATAATGGAACAAGGGTAATCCCACTGTCCTAGAACATGAGAAGTTGATCGTTTCTATTTTCTATCAGATCGGTTATAAACTTCCAAGTTATTGTTATTATCGTCTATTTATAAAAATTAGTACCCTTAACTAACGGGAAAAAGTGTAATGTGTCAAACTTATAAAGTGGAATGCGACTTCAGTACTTAAGCTTAATATAATATTGTTATGCAATTCATATAGGGGTACGGTCCTGTATTAGTACCAACTGAAACTAGCTTACTTTCTATACTCATTTGTTTTTAATTATTTAGGCCACTAACATTCCAAGAAATAGCATTCCAAAAAATTATTAAAAAAATGTACAGTTAAAAAAATTAGCATACTTAACTTCAGTGAGGTCCAAATCTTTTAGTTTTGATAAATCCCATTTTCTCATTCTTGGGATTTTCGTTTGCAGATTTTCCTTCTCTTCAATTATTTGTGTACGTTCACAAAACCAGTGCTGCAAGAAAAGATAAATACATTATATTTTTTGTAATAAATATAAATTTGAATATATTTATCTTTATTTAAAGTTATGAAAACATACTAGTAACATCATAGTACAGCCAGGTGTACTTCTAGGGTCAGCATGATACTTTTTAACATTTTTCAAAACATTTCCACATATTGCACGTGGCCAGGAGATTGAATTTAACTTTTTTAAATTTAGCAACTTTGCAAGAAACCCCATTGCATATAGCTTTGGTTGTTTGGAAAAAGGAAAGTTATAACCAGAATTAATAGTAACAATTTCACTAAATCTTCATTTCCTTTTTCCCCTTCTAACAGTGCATTCAATCTTTTTATTACTATTTTTTGGCTGATTATGTCTTCATCTTGAAAATTGGCACTTAAAAAATTAGAGAAACGTTCCATGGCAGAAGCTTTCTTAGAAGCTGGTATAGGAAATAATTCTTCTTTGGCTAATGGCATTCCAAATATTAGACTGAATTCTTCGGGACTTATTTTGAGTAATTTGTTTCCAACTGTGAAAGCATTTTCTTTTACATCAAAAAAGTAATGATGTCATCTAAATTCGAAGCACTTTTCATTAAATTTTGTCATGCTATTGAATCTCTAAGAAAAACATAGAAAAAGTTTTCGAATGGTGTTTTTTATATAAAAGCTTTTGCTTCATGTGAAAGAATGTTTTTCTCCTTTATAATTGACATCACTTTACCGATTGCATCCATATCAAATCTATATGTACCTGTGTGTTTCCTTTTCTGCTTCTTGGGTATTTTTTTTAATTTCATGCTCAACAATATCTTATGAATTAGTAGTTTCTTCAGCCAGTTGTTGTGAAATCATTTTTTCTTCATCGGAGATTTCTAATTGATTATGGATAAAGTCCTTATCTGTGAAGTCTTCTTTTTCATTAGCATCAGGTAATTCTTGTGTTAGTCCAGTCTGATTCTACATTTATGAAAATCATAAAATCAATTGGGAGGTAAAAATAACAAGTTGATCAAAAAAATACCATACTGCACAAAAATTTGAATAAAAAGATAATATGCTTTATCTTTTTAATTATTTTGTATTTTTTTTGGGATTAAGATATTATTTAGTATATGAAGTACCTCTTTTTCAAAGAAAAAAAGATAAAGCACTTTTAGTATATAAAGTACCTCTTTATTCCAAAAAAAAATACAAATTACATCCAACAAGTTTTTTTGTAAAGAAAAATGTCTGAATTTTTTCTTTTACATCAATTTCAATTTGCACACTTTAAAATTTTCTTATCATAGATGATATGCAGACATTAAAGTATCTTAACTAGTTTATCAATGAATAATAATGTGATAACCCAGAATTTTGGACAATATCATTTAATAATCTGTATTAATAATTAAATTGTTTTGATAATATTCTTTTATAATTTTAATTTAAATTGGCAACTTTATTCTTCTAAAAGACGAAATTTATCAATTTAAATATTTAAATTATTAAAAACAATCATTTGTGGAATTGTTTAAGTATGATTACTTAATGAAAGTAATTAAAGGGATTAATTACTTAGTTTAATTAATTAAATTAATGTGATTAGTTTAAGTTTATTAGTTAGTTTAATTAATTTAAATAATCATTGGATGATGGGTTAAGTATAATTACTTTGTAATTTATAAAGTATAATTACTTAGTGAAGTAATTAGTGGGTAATTAGTCGATGTAATTAATTGAAGAATGGTAGTGGTTTTGGGTTTAATTACTTTATGTAATTAATATGAAGGATAATTACTTAGTGAAAGTAATTAATAATTAATTGCTTAGTGTAATTAATTTAAGAATTGATTAATAAAGTCATTTGAAGATAATTAATAATGTAATTAATTAAGGGTAACTAATTACTAATGTGATTAATCAGGACTGATTAATGAATAAAGATTAATTAAAGATTAATTATCTAATGTGGTTAATTAGAACAATAATTAATTTAAGAAGTAATTAAGGATCACTAATTAATATAATTAATGAAGTAATTAAGGGATTGATTAATTAAGGTTAATTAATCAATGAAGTGGTTATAGGATAATTAATTATTGTAATCAATTAAGGATTAATGTAATTAATTTTAGTTAATTAATTATTGAAAGTGATTAAAGGTAAATTACTGTAAATGGTTAAGGATAACTAATTTGTGTAATTAATTAATGGCTAATTACTTAATGTAATTAAAGAATAATTAATCAAGGATGATTAATTAAGATGGATAATTAGATGGTGATTAAATTAATTGGTTAATTAATGGTTAAGTAAGCAAGCTTTATGTGATGAAAGTAATTAATTTAATTTATTTTAAATTAATTAGAGATGAAGTAATTAGTTTAATTTATTTTGAATTAATTATAAATGGTGTGATTAATTGATCTTTGCTTATGGATGGCTGATTGATATTGAATGCCTTGATGGTTTGATATCTCTGATATAAGATATATGTGGATTTGTGATATGTGATGCCTGGGTTGAACTGTGATGATATAGATTATCTATTTGTGATACTGTGAATTATCTATCTATGTGAATATAGATAATGAATCAAATTGTTTTAACTTTAAAACAACTTGGCTTTAAAAGATGGCGTTTTGGATTTCGATGAAACCGGGATCGGGTTTCCAGATTTGGATATCTGAAAACCACATCGATCCAAATAAACGATGGGTCATGAATCTCAAGTGAAGATGAAGATTCAGAGTGCAAGGGCTATTGTCGTTAACTCTGAGGGTGATTCCAAAATGAATGTAATGAGATAATGTGTTCGGTTTCGTTCGAACCCGGAATGAACTTGCATGGATTGAATGCTTTCAGAACATCGTCAGGTGGACGATGAGCATTCAAAGATAGATGTGTTATATAAAGGTAATCGTAGCCTCAAACCTCATCAACTGGGAATAGCTAAAATAGGGGACGTGCAGCAAGGCTAATTGGGTAGCACCCAAGTAGGACGAGATTTTCTCCTGTCTAGAGGTCCTTTTTTATTTGGCTGGGTGGGCAGTTGGTCGCGAAAACTGCTGGGGTTGTTTTGTTCAAGACTATCCAGTAAGGGATGGTTCCGGCCTTGTGTTGCAACGGATCGGAAGGGATCCTCGGTACGTTGATCTAGACCACGTACTGTGACGGGCGGTACCCCAGTAGCCCTGCTGTTGATGGAAGCCTATTCTTACTATGTGCCCTTTACGGTTTTGATTGTATAACCCACTTTGTGGCTAGTATGCTAGAATTTAATCATGTAACAATTTCAGTTATTTCTTATTTACTTGAAAACCCTAGACCCTATTATAATATCACTGGATTTCCTATCAAATGTTTTGGTTATCGTTTGGTAAAAACTTTTTCGTGTTTATGTGCGGAAAGTCTTACGAGATACCTATTATTTTCGAAGGTTTTCAAAGTTAAGCAACTATAACCTATTACTCACACCAGACCCATGTCTGACGCAGAGTTTATCTTCTGTTTTTCTTAAAATCTTGGGCACTCAAATTTTTATGAGTAGCCAAGGGATTTAGGTTAGCTTTGACGAATTCTGGAGGAGATATGGAGCAGGAGGCTTCAGCGTTTGTAGATGTATATTTTTCCGCTGTGTTGGTATCTCTATTGTATATGAGTTGTAATAACTAGACAGGTGTTTATAATTGTCTAGTATGTGATGTGTAAGCTGTGTAACTCTGGTAGATGTTGTATACTATGTAATACTTCTATGATTAATATAATTTATTCGTTCCGCTGTTGAGATTCTGATGTTGTTTCCTTCTTTCTTCTTTATCTTTTCTCTTTTCTATCCCTTTCTTTCTTAATGATGATGGTCTTACTGTGGAGAGAAAGTCGGATCGTCACAGTAATTGTTCTTTCACAAGGTAAATATCAAACATCTTAATTGAATATTATAGCACATATTATTGAGAAAGTTTTTGATAATAAAGGCTACGCTAAGTTAGTTAGAAAGTTGAACTAAATAAGACTTTAGGTTAAAATTAATAAAATAGAAAATTAGTGAACATTCGCAACTAAAAATCAACAAGCATTATTTGATGAAATGAAAATTTACAATTTGATGCAAGTGAAGAAAGTTTCAAAGTGTTGAAATATAATATGCTTTATCTTTTTTAGTTGTCTAAGTAATGGTCAATTAGAAATTTGAAATTTAACGAGAAAAAAACATAAAATAGCCAATATTCACAATTAATAACATATTTTTAAATAACTAATCATGTTTGTTAATATTCATAGTTTAGATCATTTATCATTCAAAATTAAAAACATTTTTAGGGAGAAGCAATTTTGGTTGTAGTTGTAGAAGGTAGAGAAGAAATAGATGGTGACAAGTAGGGAACAATGGGTAACAAAGATCAAATGTTGTATGGATATTGGAAATAGGAGACGAAAATAGGAATAGCAATGATGAATGTAGAACACTAAGTTGAAAATGCAATAGCAGCAGTAAAAACATAAAAATTTAACACATGTGACATTATCTAAAGTGATGTCGTTTAATAGGATGCCAATATGTTATTAAACCAAAGTTTGGCTCATTATCTAAGACTTTGCACAAGATGATGTTATTCAATTTGATGCCATGTTGCTCATGGACTCTTGATTTAATTATGTAAGTGTTTAAGGGTTCATGCCATATGTTCAAGAGTAAAATAAGCAAATTGCATAAGTATGAAACAGTCCATCAACCATTAGTTAAAAGGGAAAAATGGATGATGAGTAGCTATAATTCATTGTTCATATGAAGATGGGCAAGACGGTCATTATGCAAAATGACGTAATTCAAACAAGGGCTTAAGTGGCCTTGTTTTAGATAAAGGCCCAAAGGTCAAGTCCAAATTTAGTTATATGCATATCCATATTCAGTAATTGTCAAATTTGCATGATCAAGATAACAGGTTATGCTAGATTGCCGGTCCAAGTCCTTGTTCATAAGCGTTTAAAGTTACAAATCAATTCTTGATTTTTTCCTTAATTCAATTTAGAGTTACAATACACTGATTTCAAGAAAAAGAAAGAAAATTTGCCCCATTTACATTGTTGTGGGATCCATATTTATAGGGGTGGAGTTGGGCGGCATGGCTGCCACGTGGCTTACGGCATGCTTGGTTTTTGTCATCATTCATTTTGTTGATGGCATGCAGCATCCCTTTGTTCATCATTGATTTCGGCATCATCTTGAGAATTGACGTTTTACAACATCTTGTTGAATGTTGTTGATTTATGGCATTAACATAGTGTTGTTGTTGGCATTTGGTGTTTTGCTTCAGCATAGACATCTGACATCCTTCCAAATTGTTGGTACGCGACAACCTCTCCCATCCTGTTGAGACTTGACATTGTTTGCTATGTCGATAGCATATGATGTCCTTTGGCACACTACTGAATTATGACATCCTTTTTACATTACTATTCGATATCTTCTAACATTTCATGAAGCTCAGGGTCCTTCAACTTGCTAGTATTCGACATTTGTTGTTATATTAATGAAGTGTGACATTTTGCCTTATTGACAATCTACGACATAGGTCCTTATATCAACGATATACAACCTTCTTGCTTTGTTGATGATATATAATATATTCTATGAACATTTATGATCAACGTGACCTTTGTTACAATCATGACTTACGACACCTATGCTGTTTATATAGATGATATTCGACATCTCCTCTTCTATTGTTTAACCATCTGGAATTCAATACTCTTGAAAATTGGCCATCACTTCAATACCTTGGATTTTGACGTGCTCTTCTTAAATTTTGATGGAGTTATTTATAGTATTAACTTCGTTACTCTGCAAACTTGATATCATTTTCTTGAGACTGATTTTATGTTTATAAGCTATATGTCTTAAATTAGATATCCTTTGTGGGTCAATACCCCTATGTTAGATGCTTGATAGGTTTCCGACTTGAATTCTTTCATATATAATCATGTATCTCCCTATCTTCTTGCTCACACTCTTAGAAAAATATATGGATACAATTACCAATATAGGGATCATAAATGTAAGAAAATTACTTATTTTAAATACACGTGGAGAGTGGAGTTTTAGTTATAAGTGTCGTAAATATTTGTGTTGAATATATGTATAAACATGATAATTTATATGTTTTTCCCTTTGTATGAACTCGGTTATGAGATCCAATGATATGGTCACATTGAATAAGTGCGTACTTCATGAGTTTATGCATGAAGATAGAAGAATGTCGTAAGTTGAATCGAGTATTACATTAATTCATGATCGATTTTATTTGATTATTATTTTTACATGTATTTAGTTGGTTTTTGTTTGCATGTATGAAAATATAAAACATTTTAAACAATATTTAATGTAACTAAAGATATAAAATTGAATATACCAATCTTTGTAAGTTAGACTGTATGCAGGGGAAACTAATATGTTTGGTTGTTTCATACAAACATGGTTCCTCATAATAAAATAGAAAGAGAAATTCTTGGATTATGAAAATGTGTTCCAAACTAGAATTTTGAAGTGTTGGGATATCTTTACTGTAGTTTAGACAAATCAATAACGGAAATGACACATTTGATTTTGAGTTCCTTCCTGTCCTTTTATTATGATATAACGGATTTACAAAAGACTAATGCGAGAAAAATTGAATTAATTTTTTAAAATCGATCTCACAAAATTGAGAAAAACATAGAAAGATTTGATTGTTTTGATGTGACCCTATGTTATCTCTCCATGATTCTTGCATATATAAGAATGAATAACATAATTTTCCTAAGATTAAATATGGTAAAATTGGAGAAAGAATTATATTTCTCTTGAATTATTAAACATAATATTACTTATGATGTGAGGATATATATATATATATATACCTCTATTAAGAAAATTTGGAATTTCTATAAGAGTATGTAAGGGAAAGAGGAGGCAAGTCTATTTTGGACCTAAAGCAATTGAGAAATTGGTAAAGAAGCGATCTCATAAAAATGAATAAGATCAATGAGAACTTCATGGATCCACTTTCTAAATTATTTTCAAAGGAAATTAGCCCTTGAATCTTCAAGAGAAATGGACCTCGAGCCTAGAGTAGAGAAAAATAAGATGAATACCCATTATGGTCAAACAACGGAACATGATTCCTCTTTTCCTTCATATTTTTATGTTTATGAATCTGATTGCTTTTGTATAATACATAACCAGTTTTTTAGGGGTGCTTTTTAAACGCACTTGATGAATTTTGCTATTTTATATGATTTCAATTTTTTTTTGCTTTTATATAATCTATAAAAAAATTGATGATGCCTTTGAGATGTACTTGATGGATTCTTTCATTTGATATGAGTTTTAACTCCTTTGCTTTTTATATATTTCACTACCAGTTTTTGGTGGTGCTTTTGAGACTTGATGGATTTTACTATTTGACATGATTTTAAGTTTCTTTACTTTTATATAATCCATAATCAATTTTTGCGGTGCTTTTGAGACAACACTTAATGAATTCTTTTATTTGATATGAATTTGAGTTTCTTTACTTTTATATAATTCATATTTGACTTTTAGTAGTGCTTTTAAGATGCACTTGATGAATTTTTCTATATAATATGCTTTTAAGTTTCTTTACTTTTGTGTTATCCATAACCAATTGTTGGTATTGCTTTTGAGATATACTTGATGGAATTTGCTATATGATACGTTTTTAAGTTTCTTTAGTTTTATATTATCCATAACCAATTGTTGGTAGTGCTTTTGAGAAGCACTTGATGAATTCTTCTATTTGATATAAGTTTGATCTTTTTTGTTTTTTATAATTCATAACCAATTTGGTGGTGCTTTTAAAACGCACTTGATGAATTCTACTATTTTTTATGAGTTCGAGCTTCTTTGCTTTTGTATATTCAATATCCATTTTTGGTGGTGCTTTTTTGAGATGCACTTGATGAATATATCGATTTATCTTAGTTTGAGCATATTTTCTCTTTTCAAATTCAAAACCGGCATTGGTGGTGATTTTGAAACGTTCTTGATGGATTTTATTGATTTAATTAGTTAAATAAAATAAAATAATTTGAAGATTAATACGTTGAGATTTGATTAAATTATAGATAATCGTGCCATGTTAATGTGTAAATTAAAATACGAAAACATAACTAATGTGTTAGGAAATGAGTAAGGGCATTATAGAAAAGGCTTATACCCTAAACCCTTAGGATTTGAAACTCACGTTCATTCTCATTTTACCAAACTAAAAAAATCTTAAAGCTGGCCACCATTATTGTTCTTAAGGAAAGATTAAAGATAGGATTCAAGAGAAGAAAGATAATCAACTAATTCAACATCAAATCTCACAACTTTTAATCTCAAAGCTAAGGTGAATAATTACTTCATCCCATTTTCTTATAGTTTTCGGTTTTAAGAATAGATCCAAAAAAAAAATTTCAAGTATATGTTTTAATGATTAAAGTCATACATTTGTTTGTTGGTGAATTATGCATGTTCAGATTAGTATTTATGAAATGTTTGATATGAAAACCCTATTCAATAACATCCAAATGCCTTGAAAATTTAAATATAGGTTAGAAGTGGTATTACAAAGAGGAATCCAATTTTCATAATTTTCTGGACTTATGTGGATTTTATATTAATTTTCTAGTGAAGAAAATAATTTATTGAGTTATAAATTATTTATGGATAAATAAATAATTCTTTGCATTTTAATTTTTGTATGTTGGAAAACATCTTAAAATAGATTTTTTGGAATTTTTCCAGATTTTTCCTAAGTACTTTGATGAATATATAAAATTATTTAGGGTATGAGACTTAAATGTTTTACATATTTAATTAAAGGGAAGGGGCATTTTATAAAATAAAATTATTATTTAATTCTGACATTAATGTAGCACTTTTTTGAAAAGTATTTATTAACCAGTGAGAATTTGACAAGCAAATGCAGGTTAGTTGAAAAGTTATCTTTTTCAAGTTAAAAACAAGAAAATTATGCTTTGAGCATGTTTCAGCCATTTTAGGGATCAAACCTTCTGACCCGGACCTTTCGACAAAGTCGAAAGGTTATAGCCTTCAACAAGGTTAAAGTTCAATGCATATGGTATCAAGTTACTTTGTACATAATGAATTAAACAAGGTTCAAGGGTACTTAGTCGAAAGGTTGGTTGCCAAAGAGGTTGGGGTATGTTTGTTTTGTAAACCAAAAGCTTACACCTGCTTGCTTTCGAAAAGGAGCTTTCGACTTGGTTGCTTTCGATCAGATCAATTGTTTAAAAAAAAGGTTTTAAACCTTTCGACAAAGTCGAAAGGTTACTGCCACTTTATCAATGTTTTGTTTTGAACCTTCAGACAAAGTCGAAAGGTTTACCTATTTCTAAAACCAGCCTCTTCTCAATGCTTTCAGAAGGTATCAAAGCTTTCTACTTAGATGTTTTACTTAACTTTTCTAATTAAAATATAACACAAAGCTTTTGAAGGAGTTGTTTTAAAGGCAGGGTACTATTGTTTTAAATGATGTGTTTTAAAGCTTTTGAAGCAGTGCTTTCTACAAAGTCGAAAGGTAGCTTCCAATGAAGTCGAAAGGTTTTAAAAGAAGTTTTTCTACATGTTTTAAATTGAACCCAATAAGCTTTCGAAATATTTATGTTTTAAAAGGTTGAATGCTTTCGAAAGGTTTTAGTTTAATTGCTTCAAAACGTTTGAGTTCAAGGATCTCGAAAGGTTTTAGTTCAATGGTTTCGAAAGGATTGATTTCAATGGTTTCAAAAGGTTCTAGTTCAATGGTTTCGAAAGGTTTGAGTTCAATGATTTCGAAGGATTTTAGTTCAATGGTTTCGAAAAGCTTGAGTTCAATGAATTCGATAGGTTTGCTTTTAATGGTTTCGCAAGGTTTGAAATGGAAGGTTTTTCAAAGGTTTTCTAAGGCAATGTTTTAAGTTTTAAAATAGGATGTCTAAAGTTTTATTGCTTTCGAAAGGAACGATTTCAATAGTTTCGAATGGTTTGATGTTTAGATTCGAAAGGTAAGGTTTTGGCCTTTTGGCTTAGAAAATTAAAAGGTTTCACTTGATTTTGAAAGAGATGTTTTCAAAAGTTTAGAAAGAGGTGCTTTCAAATGTTTAAATATTTTCATCAACAAGGTTTGAGTAAAGAAGATATATATGCACCATGGTAATGTGATTTTAAGTAAAGCATAAAGATTGTATATTTTTCTTGTTTGAGTTTGATTTAAAGATTTCAAATCACTTTGAAAATGTTTTCAAGGAAAATTATGGAAAGGCATCCTTAAGTGAAAATGACTCTGATATTAGAATACTAGATAAGACTAGTATGGGGTCACGCCCTATACATTAGCTATTAGCCCCAGCTAATTGTTGTCCAAAATTCCAGTGTGTAGGGTTTGGTCACAAGTAGACTAAAATTATGATTACACACCAAAGAGAATATATATTTGTATATGGACAAGTTATTTGTGAGCTTGAAAAACCATTAGGATCTAGAAGATCCGGGAGATGATTAAGTTAAGGGCAGACCATCTAGAAGTGAAGTAGTTAACAGATATGTTAAGGATAGATAGTCCAGAAGAAGAATAACTAACGGGTGTTAGATTAGTTTTGATTATATTATCTGGTAGGCCCATGTCAGCCAAAGGTTAAAAGTTATCCAAACAAAACTTATGTGTTTGAACCGTTGGTTCGTTATTACTTGATGTTTATGTATGTTTACATAATGATGTATAACAATATTTAACCAGTTTTAGTGCAGGGAAAAGGTTTTGCAAAGATATATTTTAAAAGCATGTTAGTGAAGGAAAACCCATTCCTCTAAGTGGCATGGTCTCACTTAGCATATAAAACCAGGATATATAGTATTATTCACACTAGGCTTTATGTCTGACTCAAAGTTTATGTTTTTCCCTTAAACTCTCAGGTACTCAAAATTAATTTGAGTAGTCGAGGGGTTAAGGTCTTTTTCATGTTAGTAGGATGACGAATAAAGCTACCAGAGGCATGCAGGAGGCAAACGGATAGCTATTTAGGAGTTGTAGTTTTATGTTTTATTGCATTTTCACTGTGTTTGTATTAACTCTATTACAACTATATGACTCAGATCATCCAAGGGAGTATCTTCATATACTGCTCTTGGCATATTTTATATTAAGTTTATTTTATCTATGCCTGGAAACGTATTGGGATTATGTATTAAGAATATAGAACATCTGTTTTAAAATAATGAAGAAAATGTTGTTTTTAAATATGTGTTTTGTTTCATATTCAAGTGCTTCTAATATTGTAGATACCATTAACGAAGCCGTATTTAGTTGCTGGAAGCTATTATTATAGATGACTGCGGCATCTATAACGCTTAGTTTTGGGCCTCTAGATAGGGGATGTTACAGCTTGGTATCAGAGCATGGTTTATGAAATATTTAACTAAAAAATGGTTTCTGAAAACATAATCCTTAGTAATAAGAGTTAAGATCGGGGTATGGGATAACGCTATAGTAACATACTTGTATTTGTTATATATAAGTATACGCTTTATCTTTAGACTCCTATCTTAGTTAAGCTATTCATCTGTATCTCACGAAGAATACAAATATGGAAGGAAGAAGAGGTAGAGTTAATATTGAAGGAGATAGCATTATCACTAATGGAAATCCTCGATCAAATGCTAGAAGAGGTCCAGGTTAGGTTCAAGCTGAAACTATTGGTGCCGGGGTTCCCCAAGTGGATATAGGAGCCATGTATCAGTTTTTCATAAACTCGATGCAAGCTGGAATTGCAGTTGGAGTTGTCGGAGGAAATGCTGCTGGAGGAGGATTTCAAGAAGCTTCGATAGTCAACCACTATGCTAACTTGAGTAGAGACTATACCAGGCTTGGAGGAAAGCCATTCATTGGAGCTGAAGATGCGATTGAGGTGGAAAATTGGCTGTTACATTGTGGGAGAATCTTTACTGACCTAGGATTGAATGACGAGCAGAAGAGGAGATTAGTTTCAAGACAGCTTTAAGAAGCTGCTCTATTTTGGTGAAATATTGTTGTAGCTAGTGTTGATGAGGAAATCATGACTTGGGCAGAGTTTAGGAGAAGGTTTCAAGAAATATTTATGTCGGTAATGGTGCAGTCGTCATTGATTAGGAAGTTTACTGAACTAGAACAAGGGAAGATGTCTGTTTTAGAGTATGCAAGAAGATTTGAAGAGTTGGTCTGGCACAGGTATGCGTTGGTTAATACAGCGATCAAGAGGAATAAGAAGTTTATAAGAGGCTTGAGGCCGGAGTTGATAAGTGCTACTTTTCCGTATCTAAGAGATCCAAATGATGTAGTGGTAGAAATGGCGTTGATGAAGGAAGAGGCGTTAGCTTGTTTGAGGAGAAAAATAAAGGAGGTCAAGATGGGACAAGGCCAGAAAAGAAAGTTTTTCCAAAAGAAGAATGTTCAGAAGGGAGGAACATAAAAGAAGGGAAAAGATGAGGTGGTTTGTTATAAATGTGATAAGAAAGGATGCTATGCTAATGGGTGTCGTACTAGAAAAGGAAAAGAGAAAGGAAAGGAGGTAACTGGGAAAAAGAACATCCGATGCTTTAATTATGACCAGATCGGCCATTATAAGAACCAATGCAAAGAGCCTGCTAGAGATGGAAAGGGATAGTTGTATGCATTGGATCCCGCAATTTCAAGGCCAATTGTGTAGGAGAAAGGGAAGACTGTTTTGGGAGGCTCACCACATATTCATAGTATGTTTGTTAGCGTTTTATTTGTACTAGTGCATCACATTTTTTATTTCTCGATGTTTGGTAGATAAGCTTAACTTAGAACTCTCATATTTAGTTACTTCCTTAAGGGTTATAAGAGAGTATGCGACACTTGGGATGAGGTGTGATCATTTAGAGTTTGATTTGCTAGGTCATACTTTTGATTGCTGTTTACATGTGTTTGATTTTATGGGATTCGGGATTATCCTTGGGATGAATTGGTTAAGTAGATATGATGCTAGGATATTTTTCCATGATAGAAATTATCACTTAGTCACTCAGATTGTAGTGATCGGATAGTTTATACTGTAAAGAACCCTAGTTGTGAAGTGAATGCTTTATTGGGTATTATGGAGTTGGAGGATGAGTTGCGTCGAGTCTTCGTGGTTAGAGAATTTGCTGATGTGTTTGAACCAGTAATTGGATTACCATCGAAACGAGCCATTGAGTTTCAGATTGATTTAGTTCCTAGAGCAGAACTGGTGAGTAGGTCACCAAGCAGGATGACACCACAGAAATGAAAGATATGAAGGTACGGTTGGTGGATTTGGAAGGCAAGAATTTTATCGACCGTGTAGTTTGCCTTGGGGAGCTGCTGCACCGTTCGCCAAGAAGCTGGACGGATCATTAAGGCTATATATCGATTATTGTAATTTGAATGAGAAGATGATAAAGAACCGATATCCACTGCCGAGAATTGACGATTTGTTCGATCAGTTAGGTGGAGCCAAGGTATTCTCTCAGCTGGATTTGGCGACGGGATTTCATCAGCTTAGAGTGGCAGAGGATGGTATTCATTTGAATGTGTTTAGGACAAGATATGGATCGTACGAATGGAAGTTATGCCGTTCGGGCTAACTAATGCGCTGGAATTCTTTGTGGATTTGATGAACCGAATTTTCTAAGAGCACTTGGACAGGTTTGTGTTGGTCTTCATACATGACATTCTGATATAGTCTAAGGATGAGAATGAGCATGAAGTTCATCTTAGAGTTGTGCTTGAGACGTTGAGGGAGCATCAATTGAAGGCTAAGTTTTCGAAGCGTCATTTTTGAAAGAAGGAAGTGAAATTCCTTGGTCATATAGTCTTAGAGAAAGGGATGTCTCTAGATCCAACCAAGATTAAGACAGTGAATAATTGGAAGAGACCCGAGACAGTAACCGAGGTAAAGAGCTTTCATGGATTAGCTGGATATTATCGAAGGTTTGTAAAGGATTTTTCACAGATAGCAGCACTGATAGCTTAGCTTACATGAATAAATGTGAAGTTTGTATGGGCTAATAAGTGTGAGGATGCATTCCAAAGCTTGAAACACTTATTGACCCATGCATCGGTGTTGGTGGTTTCGGAGGGGAATCAAGATTTGGTTGTTTACACTGATGTGTGTGGAATTGGATTGAGAGCTATGTTGATGCAAAGAGGTAAAGTGATTGCTTATGCTTCTAGACACCTCAGACCACATGAAGTTAGGTGTCCAACGCATGATTTGGAGTTAGCTGTCGTAATATTTACTGTAAAGGTATGGAGGCATTATCTGTTGGAAGAGCAATTTGAGCTTTATGCAAATCATAAGTCTTTGAAGTACTTGTTCTCTCAAAAGGAGCTGAACATGAGACAGTAGAGATGGTTGGAGTTTACTGCTGCTTATGATTTTGGAATTGAGTATACACCCAGAAAAGAAAGTAAGGTGGCGGATGCACTTAGCAGGAAACATCAAAATGCAGTATTGGCTATGATTGCTGAGTGGAAAGATTAGGAAGCATTATCAACTTGTAGTGTACATTATAGATTCGAGGCAGGTTCTACTGTAGGAAGTGTTGTATTGTCTTGCTTAGAAGTTCGACCAGTAATGATCGAGAGGATAGCTTCTAGACAGAAGGAGGATCTAGTTTTGGCGGAACGGATCAGAAAAATAAAGGAGGAACAGAGAGCGATGACTTAAAGGATTTCAGTCTTGACCAAAATGGATAGTTGAGAAAGAAGGAAAGGTTCTGTGTTCCAAATATAGGAGACATAAGGAAAGGAATTTTGGATGAATGCCATCGTTCGAAGTTCACCATCCATCCAGGAGGAACGAAGATGTATCAGGACACGAAGGGAAGTTTCTTCCGGGAAAGTATGAAATGGGACATTGGTTTATGTATTAAGCAGTGCTTGAACTGCCAATAGACAAAGGCTGAACACCAGAAGCTAAGTGGATTGCTTCAAGCGTTGGAAGTACCATTATGGAAGTGGGATTCTATCTCTATGGATTTTATCGATGGGTTGCCAAGGTTTAGTAGACGAAATGAATCATATGGGTCATAGTAGATAGACTGACTGAGAGTGCATTCCATTAAAGTCAACTAAGATGGCACCTATTTTAGCGAAGTTATTGATAAAGCATATAGGTGGACTACACTGGATTCCTAGTTCTATCATCAGTGATAGAGATTCTTTGTTTACTAGTGAGTTTTGGAAGAGTCTACAGGAAGAATTAGGAACCAAGCTCAACATGAGTACCGTTTACCATCCATAGACTGATGGGAAAATGGAAAGAGTTAACAAAGTCTTGGAGGATTTGTTAAAAACTTGTGTATTGGATTTTGGAGGATCATGGGAAGACCATCTTCACTTAATCGAGTTCTCTTATATAATAGTTATCAGACTAGTATTAGGATGGCACCGTTTGAATCTTTGTATGGAAGGCCATGCAAATCTCCTGTGTTTTGGTTAGAGACCAAGGATAGGTTGGTTCTTGGTCCAGATTGGTGAAAGAAGCCATAGAGAAGATTGAGTTGATTCGAGCTAGGATGAAGGAAGCTCAATCTAGATAGAAAAGTCATGCAGACAGAAGAAGCAAAGACTTGGAATTTTCTATTGGAGACTATGTGTTTATTAAGGTTTCATCGATGAAGGGTGTAATTAGATTTGGAACGCCAGCAAAGTTAGCACTTAGATTTTTTGGACCCTTCCATATTGTTGAGAAGATCGGGAAACTCGCTTATAAAGTGGAGTTACCGAGTAGTTTAGCAGAAGTCATGATGTTTTCAATCTTTCTCATCTTAGAAAGTGTATTAGAGAAAAGAAGATTACTATAGCACCTATAGTGTTAGAAGATTTATTAATAGAGCCAGACTTGACCATAGTTAGAAAGCCGATTCGGAATGTTGTAAGAGATGAGAAGAAGTTGAGGAACAAGACAGTCAGATTAATAAAGGTCCAGTGGAATGACGATGCAAGAGACTGTACTTGGGAGACTGAAAGCAGGATTAGGGAGGTGATTTGTTTGATGGTATGTTTTACCTTCGATTGTTTTGATTATGTACCTTATAGTAATTTCGAGAACGAAATTCTTTAAGGTGGGGAGTCTGTAACACGTCATATTTTTATAACATTATCTAGGATATTTAGTTAGTTAAATAAAATAATACGAAGATTAATAGGTTGAGATTTTATTAAATTAAGCGTAATCATACCATGTTAATGTGTAAATTAAAATGAGAAAACATAAACTAATGTGTTAGGAAATGAGTAACGGCATTATGGAAATAGGAAAGACTTATACCCTAAACCTTTAGGAATTGAAACTCACGTTCATTCTCATTTTACCAAACTAAAAAATCTTAAGGTCGGCCACCATTATTGTTCTAAATGAAAGATTAAAGCTAGGATTCAAGAGAAGGAAGATAATCAACTAATTAAACATTAAATTTCACATCTTTTAATCTCAAAGCTGAGGAGAATAATTACTTCATCCCATTTTCTTATAGTTTTTGGTTTTAAGATTATATTCGAAATTTTTTTGCAAGTATATGCCATGTTTTAATGATTAAATTTATATATTTGTTTGTTGGTGAATTATGCATGTTCATATTAGTATTTATGAAATGTTTGATACGAAAACCCAATTAAATGACATCCAAATGCCTTGAAAATGTAAATATAGGTCAGAATGATATTCTAGATATGGGTTTCAATTTTCATAATTTCCTGAATATGTGGATTTTATATTAATTTTCTAGTGAAGAAAATGAATTATTGGGTTATAAATTATTTACGGCTAAATAAATAATTATTTAGATTTGAAATTTTTATATGTTGGAAAACATATTAAAACAGATTTTATGGAATTTTTCTAGATTTTTCCTAAGTGTTTTGATGAATATATAAAATTATTCAAGGTACGGGACTTAAATGTTTTATAAATTAAATTAAGGGGAAGGGGGATTTTATAAAATAAAATAATTATTTAATTCTGAAATTAGTGGCAGCACTTTTCTAAAAAGTATTTATTGACCAATGAGAATTTGACAAACAAATGCAGGTTAGTTGAAGAGTTATCTTTTTCAAGTTGAAGACAAGAAAATCATGCTTTTAGTATGTTTTAACCACTTTATGCACTAAACCTTCCGACCCAGACCTTCCGACAAATTCGAAAGGTTAGAGCCTTCGACAAGGTCAAAGTTTAATGCACGTGGTATCAAGTTACTTGGTATGTAATGAACTGAACAAGATCGAAGAGTACTTAGTCGAAAGGTTGGTTACCAAAGAGGTTGGGGTATGTTTGTTTTATAAACCAAAAGGTTACACCTGCTTGCTTTCGAAAAAGTGCTTTCGACTTGGTTGCTTTCGGCCAAGTCGATTATTTACACCTTTCGAAAGATTACTACCGCTTTATCACTATTTTGTTTTGAACTTTCAGACAAAGTCGAAAGGTTTACTTGTTCCTAAAACCAGCCTCTTCTCAATGCTTTCGAAAGGTATCAAAGCTTTCGAAGATGTTTTACCTGACTTTTCTAGTTGAAGTATAACCCAAAGCTTTTGAAGGAGTTGTTTTAAAGGCAGGGGACTATTGTTTTAAATGATGTGTTTTAAAGCTTTTGAAGCAGATCTTTCGACAAAGTCAAAAGGTAGCTTCAATGAAGTCGAAAGGTTTTAAAAGAAGATTTTCCACATGTTTTGAATTGAACCCAGTAAGCTTTCGAAAGGTTTATGTTTTAAAAGGTCGAATGCTTTTGAAAGGTTTTAGTTCAATGGTTTCGAAAGGTTTGAGTTCAAGGATTTCGAAAGGTTTTAGTTCGATGGTTTCGAAAGTGAGTTCAATGATTTCGAAGGGTTTTAGTTCAGTGGTTTCGAAAGGCCTAAGTTCAATGAATTCGAACGGTTTGCTTTGAATGGTTTCGGAAGGTTTAAAATGGAAGGTTTTACAAAGGTTCTCTAAGGCAATGTTTTAAGATATTTTAAAGTAGGATGTCCAAAGTTTTATTGCTTTCGAAAGGAACGATTTCAATAGTTTCGAAAGGTTTGATGTTTAGTTTGAAAGGTAAGGTTTTGGCCTTTTAGCTTAGAAATTTAAAGGATTCACTTGGTTTAGAAAGAGATGTTTTCAAAAGTTTAGAAAGAGATACTTTCAAATGTTTAAATGTTTCCATCAACTAAGGTTTGAGTGAAGAAGATATATATAACATGGTAATGTGATTTTGAGTAAAACATAAAGATTATATTTTTTTCTTGTTTGAGTTTGATTTAAAGGTTTTAAATTATTTTGAAAATTTTTTCAAGGAAAATTACGGAAAAGGATCCTTAAGTAAAAATGACTCAGATATTAG
Organism: Allium cepa; assembly: GCA_030765085.1. Lineage (NCBI taxonomy): Eukaryota > Viridiplantae > Streptophyta > Magnoliopsida > Asparagales > Amaryllidaceae > Allium > Allium cepa. The sequence goes on from CM060929.1 coordinate 1,037,774,869, forward strand.
AATATCAAATGGGACTAGTATGGGGTCGCGCCTTATACATTAGCTATTAGCCCCAGCTAATTGTTGTCCAAAATTCCATTGTGTAGGGCTCGGTCACAGGTAGACTAAAATTATGATTACACACCAAAGGAAATATATATTTGCATACGGATAGGTTATTGGTGAGCCCGAAAAACCATTAGGATCAGGAAGACCTGAAAGATGTTTAATTTAGGGATAGACCGTCCAGAAGTGAAGTATTTAACAGATAGTTAAGGATAGATAGTCCAGAAGAAGAATAGCTAACAGGTGTTAAATTAGTTTTGATTATATTGTCTGGTAGGCCCGAGTCAGCCAAAGATTAAAAATTATCCAAACAAAACTTATGTATTTGAACAGATAGTTCATTATTACCTGATATTTATGTATGTTTACATAATAATGCTTTACAATATTTAACCAGTTTTGGTGCAGTGAAAAGGTTTTGCAAAGATATATTTTAAAAGGATGTTAGTGAGGGAAAATCATTTCCGCTAATCGACGTGGTCTCACTTAACATATAAAACCGGGATGTATAGTATTATTCACACCAAGCTTTATGTTTGACTCGAAGTTTATGTTTTCCCCTTAAACTCTCTAGTGTCCAAAATTAATTTGAGTAGGTTGAGGGGTTAAGGTCTTTTTCAGGTTTCGTAGGATGACGAATTAAGCTACCGGAGGCATGAACGAATACTTATTTAGAAGTTGCAGTTTTATATTTTTTTTATTTCCACTGTGCTTGTATTAAGTCTATTATAACTATATGACTCTGATCATCCAAGGGGGTATCTTCATATACCTCTCTTGGCGTATTTTGTATTAAATATAATTTATCTGTGCTCAGGAACGTATTGGTATTATGTATTAAGAATATGGAACATCTGTTTTTCATACAATGAAGAAAATGCTGTTTTAAAATCTATGTTTTGTTTCATAATTAAGGGCTTCTTATATTACAGATACCATTAACATAGCTGTACTTAGTCGTTGGAAGCTAATACTATAGATAATTGCTGCATCTGTAGCGCTTAGTTTTTTGCCTCTAGATAGGGGATGTTATAGGAGCACTTGATGGACTCACCTGCTTGGGTATGAAGTAAGCTGCCTTCTATTTGAGTTTTTCAGAGTACTCATGAGTTCCCAAGCTAAGCGCGTGGCCATTAAAGCTCATATTTATCTCGGACTTATATAAAATGAAATTGAATATGTGTTATGGGATCTCAACCAAAATATTTATAGTTTAGATAAATTCACTACTTAGACTAAGTTGATCGGCCCAAATATTTATAGTTCAAGAAGAAATTCACTATTTAGATCAAGTTTTAAACTCAGTTTTTTATGTATCAATTCAATCGAAAGACATTTTGACTTACTTATGAAGCTTTCTTCTTGTCCAGGTTATTTTTCTTCATCTTATTTGATCTTTGTTTTAATTGTTTGGGGATTGTTGGATAATTACAATAAGATCAAAGTTTTTTGGGAAAAGTAATACAAAATTTTACGGTAAACGGATATTATCTTTTTCATTTCCTCGCTCAAAGATTTCATCTGAAATTAAATCTGTCTTTCAAATATACTTAAAACTCCTGGGCAGTGATTTCTGCAAGCCTCCAAATCCTTTGGCCTTGAGTGCACAAGTTTCAAGGGTCGTTGTGTTAACTTTTATGGGAGCAGATGAGAATTATTGATTGCACCAAAGTCGTGCTAAATTTTGCTTTCAAGACAATGGTCTCATCCACAACATACCTTCCACTACTTCTTTTTATTGTTCCAATAAGTATGACGATGTAGGGACGTTCGAGGAGATGAGGAGGCGACGACTACGGGGTTGGATTGTTTTCTATGCTTTTGTTATTTTTCAAAAAACGAAAAACAAAATAAATTTGTTTTCTATTTTATTCATTAACTTTATTTTCCAAATTAATTGTATTCCATAAATACATGCGTTATGTGGATTTTTGTTTGGACGAAAATCCAAAATTAAAAGTGACTAGTCAAACGGGATCTTAGATTTTTAAATTTCTCCTCTACTCCTCTTGTAAGTCGTAATAAAACGCAAAACATAAAGCTTAAAAATGAAAATGATTGGACCATTATCTTTTGATACAACCACTTGGATGCTCTAAAGGGCACTGAAATTCACGCATATGGATCCTCTGAATTCCTCCCTTACTACACTTTCTAGTTCGGTTTGCTGGAGAGGTGTAGCAAATTGGCACATGTAAACTGTGACGATCCGCCTTTCATTCCATAGAAAGACATATCATCATAAAGAAAGAAATAGGTAGAAAAGAGAATAGATAGAAGAAAGAAACAACAACATCAGAATCTCACAGCAGAAATGGAAAAAATATAATATATCACATAACTATTACATAGTCATTATATATCAGTCATATAGTTACAACATCACAGTAGACAGTCGTGAAGACCTGTCTATCGATTACATTCCAAAATACAACAGACAAATGATACCAACACAGCGGAAAGTTATATAGATACGGAAGTCTCCTGCTTCAAGCTTTTTCAAAATTCGTCAAGCAATCCTGATCAGTTGGCTACTCATATAGTGCAACAATGAACTACATCCTGTGAATTCCTCTGTTACTACACTTTCTAGTTCATAAAAATTAACAATGAACTACCCTCCACTTTTTACTAGGGTCTCAGTCCCTTCTCTATGCCCAAATAGTAGGAATAGGAGTCAGTTTCAGAGATGATTTTTTTCAAAATGTTCATGTTCCCTGAACACTACTGGGTTTGTACTATATAATGTAATTAACCACCCTCTTTCGGATATCTTAAGCAGGGTTCAATTCCTGTCCTCAAAAGTCATATATGCCCATTGTCCCACGAAATCACAAACATGCATTCAATAACATTAAGTATCTGATTTATTTAGTTAATCAACAATGAACAGTGAAGATTCAGTGAGAACAGAGTACATTTGGGTTTTGAAGATAAGTGGAATTGAGCTGTCTAGCATACCATGGCCACTAGTGCTCAAATAATGGTTCTGGAAACACTACCGCTCATATGTCTTTCACGTGACGCAGATACACTAGCTAGATATTGAGAAACAGCATACAAATTTGAACCAGCAACCTTGCTAAAACTGTTCAAAAATTAATACTGCCAAAGAAATTTCGACAGCAATCCACGTACAACTGTCCTTATCATGTGCTAAGGCATCTCTTTCAACAAACAAAAACACCTTATAATAATTCCAATCATGGAGGAATGAATGGACTGGCTCTTAGTGCACGGAATGCAAAATGCATTTGGTTTCCACAATTAAAAAGAACACAAGACTGTCGACTTTTTTAAAAATGAAGAATAAAGGCTATGTATCGAGACATCCCAACTACTCCTGTTTAGGTTGTATACATTATCATCTGCTACACTTGAACATAGACCTATTAGTACACGGCTAGAAACAAAGAAACAAAATGAAGTTGGCAATGGGAACAAAGCCAAAATTGGCACAAAAGATATTATTCAACCGGCATTATTGGTTCAAAACATGGTAAAACCTCAAATTAAAGAGAGAGAAAAAATGTATCTAATCTATCATTAATTAATATAAGTTAATTACTACAACTTTATTGCAATGGATGAGGTCAAAATTTTTTGTATGCTCCTCTTGTCCCTGTACTCTCGACTTTACATGCCCTCGGAAAAAATTAAGTTGAAACCCTGCATGGAGTACATAAAAAATTGTTAAGAGCATGAAAAGGCTATTATACATGCATTCAAGCTAAAATCTAATTCAATGCTTAGAAAAAATGTTGATGTAACACAATTATATGCACATGTTGAGTACTAGATGTGCAACTCTCCTATTATTTTGTCTAATGTCCTCCATAATACGAGAAACTGTTTGTTTATCTAATTGTAATCACTTATAAACTGTAAAGAAACTTCCAAATAAGATCCAATGTTGATGTGTACGGTGCTAAATATACATTATGATCAATTGTGAAGATATATATAGGGAGTAAATATCTTGCTCTAATTAGAGCAAAACATAAACATCAATAACACAAAACAGTTTCTGTTAACCCTGCAGTTATTTAGTGATAAGATACAATGTTGGATTACAAGGGTCTTTTAAATATAGAACAGTTTCTGTTGATAGTTAAATTTTTATGATAAATGATACCATGCTTTATTCACTTTTTTTTAATTAGGAAAAATAAAGAAATACAGCTAACTGTTGTACCGGATTAACAATTTTTCAAAGTTTAGCTACGAACTATACTTGGTATATCGATCGAGAATATGTCATGGGATCATGAGTCATGATGATGGTAGAGCTCAAAATTATTACTATTAACAACCTCAAGTAGGATCAATCTAACTTGTCTTTGTACAGACAGAAGTACATACTAATGCACATACATTGTTTATCAAATCAATTAAAAGAACCATGGAAAAGAAATGGCTCATATATAACTTTTATCTACTGTAGAATGTACATATTGAGACACGAGGGGTAATGTGAAATAAGAAACAATGATGCATGCTTGTGATGGACCGTCAAGGAAAATATTTAACCATGCGTTCCAGATTATAAAAGCAAATAAAGTAGATCACATATATGTTGAGTTCAACATACAAAAGTAGAATGCCTTCATGAGTAGTCGTGATGATGTCAAATGGGAACATGTACTAACTATACCATTAGCTATCATAATATTCACACAAACATATGTCTACACACACATTCCTTAGTAATATGTGAAACTGTAACTTAAAGGAAGTGTGTAGCAATGTGAACAGTAGAATCAGATTATCTTCTGATACAGCATAATATTCTGGTAAACGTTTTTACAACTAAAAAATACCAAGACAGATAAGGAATCAGAGCATACCTGTCTTCTATATGTGTGGCCATGAGTAAGTTGAGTAGAAACTGAAGGATGATGCCAGAAATAATAATAACAAGAACCATGAAACTTCAAAGTACATCTAAGGTGAAGACTCCCACACTTAAGAACGAGAACCACGTAACTTCGGAGTAAATTTAAGATTCCATAGGTGAAAACCTCCGCACTTAAGATGCATTTGAAGTGCCAACATCAGTTGAACGAGGTACACTATCATCGACTCCTCTAACCACTCTATTGTAAATAAGTTTAAATGACTGTGACCCATACGGTCTATTAAGTAAACTGATGGGAGTTCTTAGAGTTTGCTTTCTACGACTTCTTCCCTTTATGTATATACTAAAGCTTCCTTCACCTTCATATCTTTTACTGTTTCTAAGGATGCGTTTCTCAGAGCTTTTCTCTTTGACTTCAATTTCAGCTTTCGGCTGAGTAGTATTAACTTCAAATTCACTTTCAGCCACTGCATTCACATTTTCAATGAGTGTTGAACTCTCTCCTTCACCCTGTGTTTCCTCTACAACATCATTCACTAGTGGGGTCGATACACAATCAACACTATCAGTTTGCACATTAAGCACAGACAAATTTTCAGAAACTGAAGTACTGACAGATGACATGTGAGAGAAATGCATCGGGTGACAATTTGGCCATATTGTTCCAGGTACAAACTCAGGAACATTTGGATGCATATTGCATTGCCAAGAATACTGGGTGGGGTGAAACATATTGCTGCTCATAGCATATGTTCTGCTTGGCATTACTTCTTGAGGTTGTGTATATGGTGGGTACACAAATCGTGGTACAGGATGAATGATATTAGGGTGATGGGGCGAAGAAGGATAAGTGTGATGAGGAGATGCATATATATGAGGTGGGACTGGAACAACACCTGTAGGCCCAGGATGAAGTGATACATTTATAGGCCAGGGTGCAACTGGAATTGGGCCACTTACTGGGACTGGACTAAGAATGAGAGGCGGTGATGGATTAAATGGTGCAGCAGATGCAGATAACCTTTTGTTCGATATATCCCTCGCATCACTAATGTTCAGTGATAATTTTTCCTTTATATCATCTGTAACAGCTTTTATCCTGGCATCCATATCCTGAGATACTTCTTGATTTCGTATGCCAATTAAATTACATTCAGGCTCAGTTATTTCAGGTACCGTCTCTTTTTGATGATCTATCTCAGGCACCGTCTCTTTTTGAAGCTTCATTTCAGAATCTTCGGAAATTGAAGGTTCACTAGTAGAAATATTGATGTTAAGTATGTGCTTCTCAACCTCAATCTCCAAATCATTTTTGGCTTTTACATCTGACGAGGATAATAATTCAGAGGAAATAACTGAGTCCTTATCATCTCCTTCAACATTATTCTCTTCCTTCGTAGAGGAATTCTCTCCTTCAACATCATTCTCTTTCTTTGTAGAAGAAGCTTCCCCTTCAACAGCATCCTCTTTCTTCCTAGAGGAATCTTTTTCAAGATTCTCAGCAACTACAAAAGTCTTCTGCTTCAAGGGAATTTCTTCCTTGGCTTTCCTGACTTGCATTTTAGCAATAGTTCCTGGGGGTGCCAATGCTACATCTTTGTATGATGGAGAGTTCGCAAGATCCACAATCGTACTATTGTATGATTCAATCGCTTCACCCACTAAGATTTTTCTATTATTCAATCCAACATCAGGTAAATTAGTAGATTGGGTTGCTGACTCGGTGTTACTAGTGGAAGGTACTGTCTTGACTCTATATGTCACAGCTTTGTATATTTTCCTACCAGATTGAACTTTCGCATGATGGTGATTAGCATGGCTTCCGGAAACTAAGGTGTGTTTCTTCAACACATAGTAACGACTATTTGAGTGAGGATTTCGTAGTTTCGCTTGTGATTTCTCAGATGTAGTATTGCTTTTGTCGTAACTATAAACCTTGTCAGCCTTCTTATTTTTATATTTAACCCATTTTTCGGATGATCCTGCTGACCTTGGTCTTTGAACTGGTTGCCAACCATCTTCTACCTCCTTATTTACCTCAGTTGACGCTTCATTTATGATAGTATTAGTTTCTTTGGATGATGCTTCTAACTCGTTATGAACAGCAAATTTCTCTTCAAATCTTCGTTGCTCATCCTCAATTTTATTTTTTGAGGTATCTATTAGATCATCATCTGGGATATAAGTAGGTTCGTTGGCTTCGCTTTCTTCAATATCGGTTTTGATAGCACTCTCAACAGGAGATGTTATGGTACCATTTAAGTTCAAATTTTGAGCCGACCTTGCTTTGACCTGCATTAATTAATAGCAGTTAAATAGTAGGCTACAGATAGATATGCATGGATGTTCCCAGTACTTCAATCAAGTCTATATTAATTTTAGAAGAATGGAAACCTATGAAAATGAAACTGAGTTTCTAACAAAACACAAAAGAATGAATTAAGTATTTTCTTAACTAATGGCCAACTGACAATGTATTATAAGTTTTAAACATGCATTCAGGCTATAATAGTAATATTTAATACTTTTCTATCATATGTAATCAAAACAAAACCAAGCCAAGCCTTTAATTTTTTGTCAATTCCTATACTTTCAGTAGAATCTTGATTGTATAGGTAGAAATCTTGACAAGTGAATACGTAAACAAGCTTATAATTTTGGGGCCAGTTTAATACGCATGAAAGATTTCAAACCTGCAATAAGGCTACTATAACTATTCATGCACATATAAAAATATTAATAGAATCAAAGAGGAAAAAAAAGTAAAAATAAAACATCTTTTATATACGTCATTTCCAATTTAAAGCATAAATAACTCATTGATTTGTCTGTTTAAATGCTCTCCTACTCTACAATTGTCCAGCAAGCCAATGACTTTTGATCTATTTTACATTGTTTATGATCTCTCCCTTTTGAATCCATTAGATCACTAACTGATGCAGTATCTGTTATAAGAGAGATTTTTCATCCTTATTTATATAGCATAATATAACTTTTCTTCAATTAATTCAGTGCAACATATAAAAACAATTTTCTGAGTGTATATGAAATTAATCATAACTACAGCTGAATATGGTGAAAAATAAGGATTTGGAATATAAATTAAATAGTTTATTATTATTATTATTGAAAGTGTATGGCTTCGATCATCAAATATGATTTGTGCAAAGGTTTTTTTAGGAGCAAAGGTTTCGCCATAATATAGTAATATAGTTTAGTAATTGAACAAAGGTTCCACCATAATATAGTAACTGAACAAAGGTTTGACAATAATAAAAATGGTATGGTGATAGTAGTAAAATGCCAACTTAGAGTAATGTACAATTGCAAAAAATAACAGTTAAACGGCAATAATTGACCGACTTTTTTTTTGCTCTAGAATCAATATATTTGAGCATAATTGAAGCTTATCTCTTAGAGAAACATGGGCCACACCTTTATGCTCAAATTTCTCTTCTTTAGTGCCTCAGAATCTCGTTGACTAGGATTTATGTAGTCCAGCAAATCAGGCACACTATCGCATAAGACAAATTAGAAGAAAATTAAATGAGGATAAGACAAATTAGAAGAAAATTAAATGAGCACGTACAAATAGAGGTGTCTGAGCAAACAAATGAAATATTCATATAAGAGAAGAAGTTCAACCTTAAATGGCCCTTGCTAGCAATAGACGCATCAGGTTTTCGAGTGCCATTTCGAGCAGCTTCTTGCTGTTCAAATGCCTTGGACTCAAAGTACTCGAGCCATGCAGCAGCATCCTGCAATATAAGAAGCATTACATATATGGATAGCATACATAGATAAATGCTGCAAAAATCAATAAAGATGTTTAAAAGAAAAGAAAGTACTTGTATCGATTACATTGAGAATTCTAGAACTCTAAATTCTTTACATTTAATACACTGAAATACAAAATAGTAAATATTACATAATAATCAATATGAAATACAATACAATAAAGTACTTATGCAGGGCCAACCCCGTGTTGGTGTATAGAATATCAAACACTCAACATGAGTAAAAATAACTATAGTGGAGAACAATGTACCAGGAATGGAAATTTAAATACTATCGCAAACTCTAATGCTTGTTAATTCATACACTCTACAATCTAACATGAACAATATGTATCATCAGCAGGATACCTGGGTTCGCAAGTCGTCTGGACCAAGCTTTGCTCGAAGAATCTGTAAAGTTGTTTGTTCATGTTGAACACTCAATGGATACGCTTCCATTAGGGAAAGTGCAATGGCTATTGCATGGTAACTTGCTGCTGTCTGTCATAGTAATAGCTCCCATTTTACTTTACAAGATGACAGCTAACGACCACAAAATTAAATTGCAGGGACTCTAAGATTGTAATTAAGAGCATGCCTGAATATGGTCTGGACCAAGCAGCCTCTGATTGCACTTTAAAGCTTTATGGAGGTATCTCAATGCCAGGTGTACATTACCTAAGCCTTCTTCCATCATGGCAACATTAATATATGTAGCCGCTGTGTTTGGATGAGAAGGTCCACAAGTAAGATGTAAAAGGTACAGAGCACGCTTAACATATCTGCATATATCAGAAGATGTTTCTATGAGAACCAGGGCAGAATTATCACACTAAATTGTAGTTATATGATAAATCTATGCTAAAATCAACCAGAATACAGGACGTGGACTTACTTCAAGGCCAATTCTGTATGTTGGAGCCTGTAATAGAAAACGGCTAGATCACCATAGCTCTTCATAGTATCTGGGTGATCCAGACCTAGTTCACGCTCATTAATATCCAACGCCTTTTGCTGATATATAGTAGCCTGCAAACGTACATAGTTCATAAATGCATAAACTGACAACTTATAGAGTTAAAAATAATGATCGACACCCATCTTTGATTTGGAAGAGACTGAAGAAAGAAAATAAGATTTGGACTGTGGGTGTAATGTCAACGGCACAAGTAATACAAAGAATTGAGATTCTAAGACAAAATGGTATGGTAAAGTGAAAGAGCAATAACAATGTTTAAAATTGAATTCAAATAAGAATAATTATAACAATGATTATACTATACAATCCATGCATCAATTTGAAGCAATAACAAAGTTTAAAGTTTTATTAAAATTAGAATAACTATAAGAATGATTATACTACACAACCCTCCATTTGGAGCAATAACAAAGTTAAGTTTTATTAAAATTAGAATAACTATAACGACGATTATACTATACAATCATGCAATAATTGGAGGGGATATATCGTAGACAAGACAATAGCTTTAAGGGGAAAATATTTTTGTTCTGTAAAATGACGATTAGATTGGAAAATAGTCAAGGGTGCATATTTTGTTTCAAAGTACTACAAAAATTCAATTACTATTTACTCATTTATCAACATACATTTAAATGGCAACATCTATAATTTATTTCTCATTTTGTTAATACATCACTAGCACAACTTGCCTATGAGCTCTTTTTAGTTATATTTTTTTTTACAATGAGCTGTATGCCCACTCGAGCATAATCGCACACACCCTCGCATTTTCACACCCATATTTTGGGCTTTGGTCGATAGTGGTGGGCACTTTACCGAATTAACCGACATAACCAACCTTAATCGAACCAACTTAACTGATTAAAACGGTTAATCAACGTTAACAGTTAACCGACCAACCATTTTCGGATCAGTTAATGGTTAACGAAATTTGGTCAGTCGATTAATCGTTAACCAATTATATTTTTTCGCATAAGTTTTTCATTACAAAACCCAGCCCAATAAGACCATTAATAACTGGTTAACCACCCGATGATGATGAAAACCTTAGATGGATAACCACGGTTAACCGATTCAACGGTTAACCGCTTAAAATGAGCGGTTAACTGTGGTTAATCGATTCAACATGAGGTTAACCCTGGTTAACTTTGGATGGGTCGGTTGACCAAGATTAACCGTTGTTTGGTTAACTGAACCATCGTCGTTAGGTGGTTAACCACTCGGTTCAGTTAACTGACTGTGCCACCATCGATGATTGATTTCGGACTCTAATCATGAAATATATTTTTTCATATCTATAATGTATTCTTTTGAATCATAGCAGGCTCAATTTGTGTTTTTTAATTGTTTCTAACATGATTTTGATGATTTATAAAATCTTCTAAACTGTAACTACTATAAATATATGTATATTTCGCTGATTTATCGTAAGTTTTCTAACCAAAATAGTTTCGCTAAATTTGAAAAGAGAAATAGAGGGGCTCTTTAAATAGGAAAATGTAATACATTGAAACCTTGAGTGAAGCATCAGGTATGAAATGTTTTATGTTAAAAAGGGCCAAGCGTCAGGTATTAAATATTACATATTACTTTAAAAGCTACAGGGGAACATAGACTATCAAACCAGAGTAACACCATTATTCCAACTTGAGCAACTTTTTAGCGAACAATGTTTTAAACACATGAACTAACATATAGATTGCTCAAAGTTTTAAAAACTATTCTTACAAAAAAGTTTATAATAATTGTCGAATCGGCCCCCCTTCGAAGCCGGTTACTGAGTGGTCGCCCAGCTGACCCATGCTCAGGGATGGTCCAGTGTTGAATGTGTCAACTTGTGACTTAGCCCATTTCTACGGAATAAACCTACTAGGAAAATATAAAATGACCTCAGGCCTATGGGCTTTTTAGCCTGATGAGCCTCTCGGTCTAAAATAGCACTAAAGATGACTGGGAGGAAATTGTATGCCCTTGATGTATGAATTAGGAATTTAGTATTTACTTGATTGAAGTCTCCAGTATGGTATAGAACAACAGCAAGAAGGCTATAGGCACCAGCTGTCATTCGATGATAAGGCCCACATACAGCAATCAGCTTAGCAAGAGCCTAGTTCGCATAAAACATATATGGCAAGTGAGTAAAGTGATTTATTTCATATACATATATGTATAATATACATACATACATAACATACATACATACATACATGTATGTATGTATCTATGTATATAATTTCAACTAGAAAAATACCTTGGTTCCAAAACTGACTGCATCTTCAAGTTTGCCTTTATCTAGTGCTGTCTTCGATGATTCAAGAAGCTGCCTTCCATCTGCAGATGAGCATGCAACTTGCTGCCAGATAAATTAGCAAAATGAAACTGTGAGTTGAAGAAAAATAACATTACAATCAGACAAGTCTGCTTAATATAGAGTTGGGTCCTCACCTTATGAACAGGCACTAAGCTGATAACATCCCATTTGCTGAAGGGATGTATTGAATCCATATCAAAGTCTCTTGGCGACAACTCAATACCCACCTAAAACAATAAAAAGTCTTAGTTACAGGATATCAAAGTCTATATGAACCTCAAGGTCGTTTATTATATAAAGAAGAGCACTATATGGATCAATATAAACACAGGGATTTTATTATGTTATAACACGGTTATTTTTATCAGTATACCCCTTGACCCATTAGGTGGGTCAGTGAATATAATGGTAATAAAGCGTATCATAAATTATAACACAGATTCAGTTTTCTGTATAAACAAATGTATTTTAAATCACCATTACCATATCATTTTGCCATATGGTTGTATTATTAGGCAGCACCCCAATATCAACTTTTTTTTTATGACATCGACTAACATTAAGAAACAAGTTACACTGATCATCATCAAATAGAAAAGAAATGAATAAAAAAAAAAATTAGTTCTTCATATCATCTATAAACTTTATTTTACTTTGACATGTTATACAATACAAACGGAAACTTCTGTCATTCAATTGGAAAATGGCACATAAATCAGAGACCATGATTCTAATCAAATCGGTACTAATATTCATCAGAAAGTAAAATTCTAAAACTGGTACCTTATGGCAAACACCCCTTAAGATAGCATATTTTCTAACATCGCAGTAATTTTTCATTGTAAGCTCGTAATCATAACGCTTCTTCAAAAAAACAACTAGCCATCTCCACACAGTGTCATGAACAACATCTGATGCAAGCTTATGAGGCTCAGTGTTGGGTATGCCAAGAAGTAAATTCAGTGTAGCAGCTATTGATATGGCTATATTTGAACTTTCAGAGATGGATGCAATCACAGCTCGAAGAATGTGTTTGAAAGCTCTAACTATCATTTCATGAACACAAAGTGATTGCACATGAGAAAGCTTCTCAGAAAGTTTAATCTGAATTAAACATCAATAACGGATTAGATAGAAATGTTAGAGTAAGATACTTTCTTATATAAAACACAAATCAAAGCTAGACTTAAGTGTAACTTGTTTAGGCAAAAGACAAGATGACACAACAAACCTACTTCTCAACTTAATGGGCTTAAATGTTGCTCAAGGAATGTTTAGTTCTACTCTCAAATACAAAATTAACTTATACGCTAGTCTCTACATATAAGATATTAAATTCACACATTTGATCTTTATTTGATGCATGATATAACAACATTAAGAAATCAAACAAAGCATGGAGAATGGACAACCACAGATCTAAAATCATATTGTTATGTCAAATAATAAAATTTATGATTTTAACACCGCAAAATTTAATCGTATGATTTAATATGAAAATATCTATTGAGAAAACCAAATCACACATTCACTTTTCTTACATAGTTCTCAATGAGTTTACAGATTGAATAAGAAAACAACAACCAAAAACAAGTTTATTGCTTAATGTGTCTTAAAAAAATGAGCATCTTTGAGCACTGCTTAAGTGCACTTGAGCTTCAAATAATCGTTAAGCTTTGAATATAGAAAAGCAAAGGTTTAATTATTGATTGAGTGTCGCTTAAGCATTGATTTGAAATGACACTTAACCATATTTTTAGTAACATAGACTTCAAGTTATAAATACACATACACAATTGTCTAATTCAAGCTAGTTTAAAAGGTCCCCAAAGGTGGTTTGTTCGCTAGGTGTGTAAGAAGAATTACAAAGCAACAGTACATGCATGAATATGATGAAATGCTAATAATATAAATAGACTATAGAGATTTTTAAACATAGAGATAGTTGTTTGTAATTTAAAAGAACATGAAAAACAAAAAATATTATGTATGAAATAAATAATAACATAGAAACTAGAAAGTTGAGAAATGTAGATCTCGGATATTTGTGGAAAACTTATCAAGTTGAAAAAAATACAATCATATATTTGCACGTGTGCAGCGTTGTTCGCATGGAAACTGTAATGCTGCATAACTTGATAAAGAACTGGACTTAAAACAGCATAATTTTTTAGCTCTATGACCATTACCGAATATGTACAAATATGCTTGTCAAATTATATAAGCATAACACCATTAAATGAGATTAGGAACTTACAACTCGTCCCAGAGAGCGTATTCGCAGACCTCTAGTATGCATGAAGTCAGTTAAAGTACGGCCATCAACAGGTGAAAGTTCTAGCGAACCAAAATCTGCAACCTGGAAGAAAATTATTCAGAAACAGAAGGCAAAAAATTGAAAACCAACACACAACTTATGTTGATTACCAGCTTTGGAAGAGCAATGTCATCATAGTACTTCATAGCCATCTCAGTTAATTCCTGTGGAGACTGTTCAAGAAGACTGTCCATATTAATAGGACTGTGTAATACAAAATTGAACTGGTTTTGACCACTGATTGTAATTGTTTATAGTAAACAACTTTATTGGCCTGCTTAAAATAATGACTTGCATGCATGCATGCATACATACACACACACGTGTGTGTATGTGTGTATGGGTAAGGATCCATTACGTGTCATCTAAACCCGCCGGGTTTTAAAACTACACAATTCGAAAGCAAATGGAACTTTGGAGCTGTATAATCTATACTAAGATCGTCATGTCCACAAAAAATGGGATAACTCACTCACTCACTCCGTCCCTCCCTCTACACACACACCCTCACACACATACATACATACACACATACATATATATACATATATCACACACATGTGTGTGTGTCCAAGACCACTAGTCCAGTACTAGGACTCTAAAGTGTGAATCTAGAGGTATTGGGTTCAAAATCCTATGTTACATGATTCAGAATCACGTTCACAAAATTTTGATTAATTTGGATTATCCTATCATATTTAGAATCATATCTCAAACAATGGTTGAGATAAATGATTTAGCATTTGATATTGACTTAACGTTTTAAATGTGTAAGGAGTTTCGAAATGACATCATTTTTGTGGACATTATTATGTTCAAGGTGTAGATTGGACTTCTCAAAAGTTTCATTTGATTTCGAATTGTACAGCTTTAGAAACGTAAGAGTATAGAATGAGGTGTAGCGAAAGAGAGGTGTAGCGGTTTTTACCTACAAACATACGCACGCATGCACCCCACCCACCCACACACATATATTCAAATGATTCAAAATCTACAACCTTAACAAATCAGAATATTCATTATGGAACATGCATTCAAAGAGGTTCAATAATAGCATTGCAAAGTGCAGTTTGGATTGAAAAAGACAAATCAGAAACCATTGATAAAAGATGAAGATTTTGTTTATGTAACAGAAAATTGAATAATAGAAATAGCCAAAGGTTTCCCTGATCACTGTAACAAGCAGCAGACCAACTCCAAAATAACAAGTAAACCAGACTCCAGAAGAAAGGTACAAGACTATTGTTCCTATAACGTACTTGATTTAACTGAAATATAAAAAAAAATTGTGTCACGGCATTTGATCTACATAATTTAATTTCTGACTTGTATCACAGCGCCTCCAAAGTACTTCTTAAAAAAAAACTCAAAATTCAAATTTTATTTTATGTGTACCTTGAGATGAAGACCTGTTTCAGACTCCTTTAACTTCGTAAATGCAGAGTCAGACAGCAAATCTTTCAGCAAACTATTTTCATTTTCTTTATTTCCTCCATTGTTCCCATCTACTTTATTGGATATTTCAATATCCTGTGAGGAGTTTTCTTCATCATCAAACTTTTTCTTGAGATTCTTAAGTATTTTAAGAGGCTTTCCAAGTCCTTCAACTTTAGTTTCACTTTTTGACTTCTCGCCAGTATTTTTCTTATCCTTATCGCCAGTATTTTTCTTATCCTTATCGGCATTCTTTTTATCTTGCAAATGCTGAATCCAGCAAGCTCCAAGTTCCCATCTGATGAATATATTCTTATCAGCCTTTTCTTCTTGTAACTTTGCTATGCTACTGTTCAATATTTTCTCCACATAAACCTGGGCTGAGTTTAGCTCCTCCACGTGCTTTAGGCTAAGAGAATGAGCAAGTGTTCTTTTCTGCTCTGAAGTAGAGTGTTTGTGAAGAAGCATTCGCAAACTGATGAAGGAAACAATTAAATCTGAGACAAACTCGTTTTGAACAAGTGCAAAGGTAATTCAAAAGATAGAATCCATTTAAAATTTAAATCTACATTGGTTCTCTGGGTCTTCAAAAAAAAGACACCTCAATCTACTCTGGATAGGACGTGTTAAAGATTTAAAAACAATGAGTGAAAAGATGATACATTACTGACTGGCAATAAGAAGCAGTAGATGGGTTTATACTGTATTAATTTATAATAATACAGAGATGAACCTATATCAAAATATAATACTACAGGTATGCACCTATTATCAAAGTATAATAATACAGATGTGCACATATACTAATGGATACCTGTTAATATTCAATGCGTTGGCTCCTCCGTCAGGTTGATCTGCAACATCACTGGTCTGAAGAGGAAGTTCCAATCTGCTTTTATCTAGGTTGTTGACCTTTACAATTGCAATGTATCCGCAATATCTTACATTTACAACACCTAATGTAGTAAAATCCTGTACATATCATGAGATTTATACCGTTACTCGAAATATTCCTTTAGTACAAGGCAAGACTGAAGGAAGAGGAAACTTTTGAGTTTTGAAACACAGTAATGGTTCATTATACAATTGGCATAAATACAGCAAACGTGTAAGCTTGAATTATTTATTTATTTAATAAACTGCACAAACTTTCAACAAGCACAGGTATTTCTACCTGGGATATTCTCTTTCTAAGAAAATATCTGATTAGTACTTGGTACTCATTCATAATATAAAATATGCACGGTATCTATCCTAAATGCATATGTTTTATATATCTTGAATACGTTGGATATTGATGATATTTTACTGGAAAAAGAATGAGATATATTTTTCTCACATGTGCAGCAGTATTTTCATCGGCCGTTATTCCTTTCAGTAAGTTCCTTTCCGTTAAATGTTTGCAATCCATTCCTGTTGTCCGACTTCCATCAATCTTTGTATCAACTTTACAGCTTGCATCAAAAGCATCCTTTGTGACAGTAACACTAAAGTCACCAACCATCTCAAAATGTAAAACTTCATCCTTCCCAACAAAACCTTCGCCGTTATATTTCTCCATGACAACCCGAACTGCAGAGATGGCCCTAAAAATCGCAACATCAACAAAAAGGCTATGTAGAAGAAAAGCTCTTCTATCCCGAACCTGTCTTTCTTCAGCTGTTTTGCATGGCATGGTAGTTAGAAGTAAAAATTGATCTGACCAATTAATTGTATCACAACCACCATCTCTACCCCAACCACCTCCATTTCCTCCCCAGCTCTCATCTTCAGTTGGTAGGCAAGGGAATGATGATGGTGACTGAGCAGCAACTGGAGGAACAAGCCATGTATTGGCACGATACCCATAAGGTAGATTTCCAAACTGTAATGTAGCAAAAAAGAAAACATATAACCACTATGGAATTATGTTTTGCGACATGTCGTAAGAAATGTGTATAACTGAGTATGATGTCCATTCTAATTGATTACACAAACATAACATCGCAGTGTCTAGACAAAATGTATTCGTGTAACCTAAGCAATAAGAACATTGGGCATTTAAAGTGGTAGAAGTCACATCCAGATCCAGATATTTAAGCTTGTGTTATGAAACTAGAATGTGCGTGTGTGTGTGTGTACATTGGGCATTTATGTAATGCATATGTGTGTATAAATATACATGTATGTGTGTGTGTGTTCCAATCTCCATAAAATAGCACAAAGATTTTTTGTAGAAACAAAAGCCTATATCTTGGCAACATAAAGTAATTGACTGAATTATGGATTCACATGCAACACAGGAGCATAATACCCTTACTAATTGCGAAAATACAGGGAAAAATAATATGAAGCGTATTTTGCCAAAACTTCTAAAGTTATCTGTTCCTAAACAATTTGAACAGTCAAAATACTAATTTAACAATAAAATACACCTCAATATTTGGGACATTCGAATCTTGAAATTCATTTTCTACAAATATAGAAATACTGAAGTCAAAATAAGATCGGCTTTTATCTTTGACAAATACACAACCTTTCAATGATATTTATATTACATATCTAAAATAATTTGAAAGTTGTATCTTACGTGCAGTGCAGATGCAAATACTTGAATGAAGCTTTATTTGTCAATTTTTTCTAAACTAGTTTACGAAACAAAATAGTAATTGCATATCTGATAAATTATGTAAAATTAAATAATCGCAAAAAAAAAGTCTTTTTCAATGGAAAAAAAAAACATATGTGAATATATGAGGGTTTCCCTCTCTTTTATTCATTTAATTTACCTCTAAGTATCTACACTAATAATAAGTTTAACTTTGAAAAATCAATATTATTCTAGAATAATACTAGTTTTCAGAATTGCCGTGAATGGTAAAAGATATTCATCATAATCTTTTTATAATGTTTAATGTGTGTAAATGTTGTTAGTTATTCAAATGCAATGTTTTGTGAGAAGGATGATATGGCAAAGCTATTATAGTTTTATTTGAGCCTGCATCATCATCAGTAATATATGAATATAATATTCGTAAAGATTCACATGCAACTTTTGAGTTGTAAACTCTAATTCTAATTCAGAAATCATTTACATCATCTGTAATTTTGGAGTCATTGGAAGATTCTATGGCTGTTTTTATATATTATCAACATAATAAGCAAAATAAAAGTATTCACAACATTTTTGCATCACATGTGCAAAAGACTAGTATAACATAATCATACATCCACTGAACGAAAAAAAAAAAAAAATTAAAGGTGCTAGACACTACCTTATTACGTTCTAAGAATGCATTCATCAGATCTTCGTAAGCCTGAAAAACACGACATATAAATTATACAAATCAAATGAAGTGGTACTTTATTAAAAGTTTCAAACCAATCTCAGTAAGAAACTAACAGTATTAAAGGCTCTGCTAAGATGCCTTAGCAGATCGACTAGGTTATGACATAATAATTTTTGCTTCCCCATGCTATAAAATCCCTCTGTGCGAGCTTCCACTAGTATCATCTTTCCATTACAAACCTTCACCTTCAGTAAATATTAGAGCATATATAGTTGGTTAATAATGATGCATATAACGTATGTTTGTCGCTTTCATATCAGAGAACATGAAAGGTTCAACAAGTTTGTAGTTAGTACCATGAAATATGCAAATTGTTATACCATGAAATCCCATCGTTTTAAGTTCGATGCAGATTGTCATATTATGCAATTCCATCGCTATTTAAGTGCAAATGCATTATTGAATACATAATTAACATTACACAAATGTTTTATAGCTTGCTAGCAGCACCTAAACATACCAATAATTAACGTCTATTACACAAACTTCTCTTTATTAAAGAACCAATGAAAAGCTGTGGTTTAACAAACACTATTATCTTCACGGTATAAATAGCAAAATATAGTTCTTAAACTACATAGGTTCCTACAGTCATTGTTAGCGTTTTTTATAACTAAGATTGGTAGTACATTCATGTGGAATAGTCAAGCTGCCTAAATTATAGCAACATACCAGGCAGACACCGCAGACCATGGAAACAAATGAAATTTTACTGTCAAATTAAAACATGTTTCATATGTATCAAATTTAGGTATACGAATCATACTTCAAGAAAGAACAGATGATCTTCTGACTTCCTTTCATCCTGCTTAACAGCATTACTTCTCCTAATAACTGCAAACAGAAAAATTCATATTTCACAAAGAACAGGGACTTAATAAAGTAACTAAAAATTCACGCAAATAACTTTACATTGGAGAGGAGGAGAAAGATTAGCGAGCGAAAAAAACTCGTAAAAAGCACCGAGTTTCGGACACGCTCCGCTCATCTCCGCCTCGATGTCGGTCGGAATCTCCTTTGTGGGTGCCGGAGTCGCCGCCTTATTTTTTGAATCCGATGTGGAAGTAGGTGCATCTTTGGATGCTGGTGCTGCGGGACCGAAGCTGGAGACGCAAGCAACGATGTCCAGCAGGCGACGCACATGAGATAGAGCCTGTTCTTCGTCGTATGGTTCTGTTTTGCAAATAAGGAAAAAGCCAAGGTAAAGATAGCGACGTGACGCTGTTAGGAGAAAAATGTTTTACAGAAATGGAGTCCAGATTTCGAAATTCGGAAACCAACTTTACATAAAAGGAGCTGTTGTTTTTGAGACTTTAAAAATACCTTCTGTGAGCGTGAGAGTGCAGGGTTTTAGCACGGAAAGGTCCACCGTATCTTTCAATTTGGCCCCTCGAACCTGCGAAATTTCATATTTTTGCCAATAAAACCGTTACTTTTACTGTTTGTTTCCCTCGGGGTAACCGGGCAATAATAAGTATACAAGGGGGTTTGTGTGTCTCATCTTTCTTTGTGTTATTGTAATTTGTAAAGTATATTTTAATGGGAAATCAAGGAGAAAGGGCAAACTTCGAGAGAAAAAAGAACTTAGTGTGAAGAACACTAAATTTCATTTTAAGTTGAAGGACAAACTTTGAAAAAATATACTTCAGTCTACTTTTTTTCGAAGTTTATTCTTCAGTTCAAAAATGAAACTTGTTATTCAGTCTAATTTTTTTTAAAATTTGTTTTTCAGCTCAAAAATGAAACTTATTGTTATTCGGCCTAATTTTTTTTAAAGTTCGTCATTGTGCCTATTTTCCACTTTTTTAAGATTTACTAACAATTTAGAGAAAATAACAAATTTTACTGCTAAACGAACGATACTAGCTAAATTTTTACTAGGAATCAACCTAATGACCTAGTGTGATGATATATCTTGGCTGGATGATCTATCAATGTTGCTCGCATTTTCCATCTCGCGGTCACCAAAATAACATAAAATGATTATAATAAAATAGCATTTCTATGCATAAAAAAATTGGTTTGAGATTTAATTTGAAAGTTCATTTGGACCATTCAATTTATTTCACACTTGAAATGTGCAATAAAAAAGTAATATACTTAGCAATGAAAGTATAACCATGATATAGAATTGTATGTGAATTTTACTTCAAAAGAATAAAGAATATTCGAAAGTAAAACTAATCAACTAACTTAACCCAAAGTCATTTGAATTTTACGTGGTTATCATTTTTCCTACGCAAATCTTTCTCTCCTGTAAAAGGAATAAATTTAGAAAATTTTCGTAAAAACATTCCGCTCAAGTTTTAAAATACACAAACGTCTCTCCTCGAAAATCATTTATTTATGATCTCTTACTTTATTTATGTCAGCTATCCATTTAGCAATTTAACATCTGTCCTCAAAGACCGTTTGTTTATGCTCTCTTACTTTATTCATGCCAATCGCCTACTCAACAATTTACGGAGTAAAATATCAATCGGAAGTAGAAAATAAAATGTTAGTGACTGTCTACATTTTTAATAAACACCTTCATTTGTGTCCATGTATTATTAGCCGCAGATGCGTTTACATATCTACAACTTTTTAATTGTAATGCCTAGTGTTTATCATGCACATATTAACCTTTTCCACCAACACTAATCTCAATTGGAAAATATGTTATAACCTCGGTAAAATCCAATGAAAGTTTATGTGTTGACTAGTTCTCAATTACCCATATGACCTTTGTGCATTCTATTGTTAGGCACTTTTGCATATTTTTATCTAAATAAATTTCCAGATTACTTTATATTCATCCTTGATTAAAAAGTAAGGAAGTGGAATATTTTCTAGTTTTCATTATTTTTTCTCATTAAGCACAGGCCAAACCAAAATAGCAAGAAATTGAATATAAAACATAAAAATCAATAAAAAAAGAAAAAAAAAGAAATAGAAAATCAATGTCAAATGAGGATGATTCTTAAAACAGTTTGAATTTGAGAATTCTTTATTATAATAATAGTGTTGGTTTATTCAAGCAGAACACTCATTTTTGATGTCTTTGAGGTTCGAACATATCACCTCTAGGATATCAACCTGCAACGTTACGCTACTGCTACTTGAGATAGTGGTCTTTGACAATTTGACCTTTTTTTCAAAGTATTTTATATAAATCAAAAATGAAAAGGAAAATATGTTACATTAAACTTGATGATCTAATTTTATTTCTTTAAACTTAATAAAAAAGTATGTTACTTTAAACTTAAAAAATGGTGATATATGTTATATATGAGTTATATGTTGATTCCACTGTGATGCTATAGGCAAATATTTGCTTACTGAGGCTAATAAAAAAAATATTAAAAGATCATGGGACATTCTCCAAAACCTTACATCTCAATTTTATGCTGATTTGAAATCTGGATTTAAGTTTAATCACTTGAAGATTCTCAATTCAAGGATACTAATGTGGCCTAGGATGTTACATAAGAGGAAAAAAATTTGAATCTCAGTTTAAAAAAATTGAATAATGAGGGTATAGATAAGGAAAGGGATATGATTTAGCTTTTCTAACATATTAGTTTAAGAATGGTCGTAGATGAAATGTAATTATGTAAATGTATATAGTTATTAGAGATGAAAGGGGTATAAGTTTGTGTGGAATAGAATATTTGTTTTGGGTTAGATAATTTTGGAGTATAATGCATATAATAATTGAAAATCGCACTAAGGTTTTTTGTTCTTAAAACTCACATTCTAAAGGATTTCATCCTTATATAGTACGAATTTGTCTTCTATTTCAACTTGGATGTCTCAAAAGTCTCAATGAGAACTTTTGCCAAATGCCATCAAAAAGCTCCAAAAAGTTAAAATATCAACCTTGATAAAATCTTATAAATTACATCTTTATTTTTTGAATTTTGATTAAATCATGACAAAATGTTTAAAATCAACATACGATACCATTAGGTTCATCAATGTTTTTACTCTTCACGTATATTTCAACTAGACATGAAAAAATGGTCAAATTAATGCAAAAAATTCCAACTTGGTTTTTTGCAAATACTTGAAATAGAAACTATTTACAAAAAAATATTTCGTTTTTATATCACATTAGAATCCCACATGAATTATTTATCTATTTTATGTTATATATAATCATCATTTAGTGTAGATTTCAATTGTAAGAAGACAAGAAAAATTCTTATAGTTTTCTTTCTGTTTATCATCAAAAAAGCAATCGCACATTTATTTCAAAGTCGACGCACTTCCTCCACAAATCAAGCGATTAAATTTTAAATGGTTGGCTTTTTCTCTTAATCTCTAATTCGATGTATGATTCTTGGTTTAGTAATGTCCTTTTTACTTTCATGTTTATTTTTCTTGATTAGATTGAGCTTATGGTTGAATAAGCAATGGTAATCAAATGAATCTTTGAGTTTAATACATATTATCGATATTTAAATTCATGCTTACATAACGTATTTGCATGATTTGTTTGAACCAATATCAGTTACGATGTTTTGCCTTTTCGATATCTACCACGAGGAATATAATTTGCAAAAAAAAACAAGAAATATTAGCTTGAGTTGTGTTGAGATTTGTCTGTTGTGTAAAATGCAAGTCATATCACACATCGCATTTGTGCTTTAACAAACAATATGCATTTCTGATCATGATCTTTTAAATGTTTAAGGAAATTGAAAGCCCAACATAATGAACCTTGGAAATTTATACTAGTCCCACAACATACTCGATACTTTAGTAAGAACTTAGCAAGGAGTGTACTCTATACCATCACTATAGTTGAACCTGTATCTTTCATCAGCAAATTAACTATCAACCACTCAAGTAATCTCTGTGATTTTTTTAATGTTTCATATAGAAAGATGTATTGAGCAATTTGATGAGATAAGGATTTTGCATGGAAAATCACTATGCGTTGTATCGACATTTAGCTTGGATTATATAAAAATACTAGTCACGTTATACTTTTTATCAGCTTATGTCGCATAAATGCAAGAACAGTATAATGTGTATAATAGAATCAGTTGTATTTAAAAGTTGTAAATTATTGCATTATATTACAAAAGTATCATGTATTGTTAATTCGTCTTTTACTTAGTTCTAGTGACCCGATGACAATTGTTTGCCATACTTGGATTAGAAAATGTGTAATTCATCTTGCTAATATATAATTTGGAAAATATGAATGTAAATCGAAACTCCTTACATCTTAGTGTACATGTCAAACAGTGAGAGAGAAACATTAATAAAATTGTGTCCGACGGAGCGCACATGTATGTATGTATGTATGTGGGTTATGATCGGTTACACCTTATTTTCGCTACACCTCAAATTCTCCCGATTTCAGCCGCATTTAATTTTAAACAATTATATAAGTGACCGAAGAAAGAAACTATAATTATTTAAAGGGGAACATATGGTCGAAACGAGTAGGGATTTGAGATGTAACAAAAAATTAGGTGTATCCAATCTTTGCCCTATATATATGCGTACGTGTATTTGCGTAATTGTGTGTACGTATGTGCACGTGCGGGCGGGCATGTATGTATGTATATGTGTAAGTGAGGGATCCATAATGCCTTTCTTGTAGAGCTCGTCCATAGCATTTCTCTATCTTCTTTGAGTCGAACTTTTTGGATTTTTTTTATATATATAATCTACAGGAAAATAGACACAAAAACGAACTTAGAAGAAAAAAATTAGGCTGAAAGACGACAAGTTTGTTTTTTCGACTGAAGGACAACACTAGTTATAACTAGCATTTTGTATGGTGTAAAACTGAATATAATGCTAAATATAACTAGCATTTTGTATAGTGTAAAAGTTGAATATAGTGCTAATTATAACTAGCATTTGTCCTTCGGCCAAAAATTAAAACTTGATGTCCTTCAACCTGATTTTTTTTTTTCAAAATTTGTCATTTTCCCTACTTCCCTCTATAATCTATTTGTTATTGACATTATGAAAAAATTGAATCGTTTTGGAACTTCAAACTCCTTAAAAATTATAATTGTTAAGAACAGTCGAATATGTGGATTTTGTACCATTGATAGAGAATGTTACTTTGGCGAGGTTACGGGTTTTAAAATAATAAATTATATATGTATGTATGTGTATGTATATGTATATATGTATGTACGTGAGTGATTTCAACACTATATAGATAATATATATCAAACTATATCCCATCTTAGAAATTTTTGACATAAAGATATGAAAATAGGATACATATGGGCTACATAAGAGATAGGCTATGAGTCCTCCTTATATATAAGAAAGTTTCATAGCCTCTCTCTTGTATCGCCCCTTTATAGTACATGTTTTTGTCCATTTGAGCTTTTCTTGAACAAGTTCGTTTAGATGGACAATCTATAAATATAACATCGACCCTTGTTTGTCTTTTTGTCTTTTTACGGAGAAACAAAATTTCATATACTAAAAGCAGAGCAGTGACCTTCGTATATATAATATCACACACATGTGTATGTGTGCCCAAACATGTGTGTGCTGTGTGTAACATGTGGTCATTGGCTTGCCTTAACAACCATTAATACGCACCAGAAACCAAAAGTTAAACACAAAGCACAATAAATTTGATTGTTATAAATTCATATTATTTACATTAAAGCGTAAATTGCAAAAGTATAAGAGTTATTATAGTATTCATGCAATCTTAACATAAATCTTTTGGGCACGCATTGACATTTCTCTTATACGTACAAACACATACATACACGCACGCATGCGTGCGCGCGCACACACACTTATACATGGGTGTCACGCATGAACGATTGTGCGTGTGTGTACACGTAGGTACAAAGAGATTATCTTATACTTCTAGTATTAAAGCGAGTAAAAAATTTCAACATGGCCATAGATTACAATAATAACGTGGATTAAAGATCTTTAAAAATTCACAAGGAAAGATCCAAATCTCTATCATATAACATCACGGAATTCATAAGTGCTCTTGAAGTGTTTTCCTGATTTAGTTAGTTTTTTGTTATAACATGTCGATTGACATCATAAACTTTCACATCATTCTACCCACTTTAAAATCATATATATGTTAATGGAAGTTATTGAGAAAAAATATTTCGATGGTTAATTTACAATGTAGTACCGAGGGGGTTAGTACCCCCAAAACGATTTGAAATTTTTTAAAGTTGATCAACATGATATAATCACAACACCTACAAAAGAATTAACTAATTCAAAATATGTCAATCATGGAAACTTATGGAGGCATTTTGGCAGAATTATATGATGGGAATTGGATCCTTCTTCAATATTTACAGTATTTGAGATAGTTTAAATGATAGGGACATTATAATAGAGTAATGTCATGCAACCACTTGCTCGTATGTATGTGTGCATTAACATACATACATACGTGTATATATATGTGTGTGTGTATGTGCGTGAGCGTGCGTGTAAACACTCGTGCACACATATGTACACATATATAAGAAAAGATTTGATAGACCCCTCTTCTTGTAGTTCCTTCGCAACTTCCTTTTGTTTAATACTATTAAAACAATTTTCTAAAAATTTATCTAAACATAACGCATTTTCTATCAAGATCGATTCATAAATTTTTAGACCGTTCCAAAACTTCTAACTTGTTCAAGTGTGTAATTCAATATGATTCATTATGTGTCTGTGCATGCTACGTATGTGTGTATGTACACACATATACGGTCTCTTGGAAATGTAATCTTGATGGAGCCGTAGTTCAAAACATTCCATGTACAAATGATTGTGTAGATAATATGGATAGTGGATAAACTAGATCTACAAAATTTTGTTTTCTTCAAAATAAGCTGACATATATATGGCAAGGGATTATATAAGAAGGTGTTATGTATCCTTTATAACACACACTCACATATAGTGCGTGTGTGCGGTGCGTATCTTGATATAAAATACATATACTAGTTTTATGTACATTAGTTAATTGTGGTACAATACAGTCTAAGCATATGACCTCAAAATATTTTATTGTAATATAGTCCAATATTAAGTCTATTTTGTTGCATTAAATGTTTGTTAGTAGTTGTTTTATTAGATAGTAGTTTGTTAGTAAAGCAAAAAATTTACTATTATCGTATTTTTTAATTTATTTTTGTACTTTTATAAACATTAACATTAAAATATTTTTGCACTGCGAAGACATAATACGTCGAATTAAAATTTTATGTTCATATTATTAGATTTATCAATCGTAGATTGATAAACAAAATTTTGATTTCCATTCCTATCCATTGATACACGTATTTGATTTCCAAACATTAACTCGGATATGCTGATATAACGCTATTCGTGTGGAGTGATATCAATATAGATATATAATATAAAGTACCAACTAAGTTTAGATATTTTAAAAGATATATAGAAATAAAAGATATTAAACCCCACTAAGTTTTACATTTTTGGACCCGTAAAATCCGCTTCTCCTTTTACGGGCTTCATAGCACGATTCGAAACTGACAAAATAGAAGGCCGAAAACGAGAATTCAAATTTGAGTTCGAAATTAACACGCTGACTGATATTAAATTAAATAATTCAAATCAACTACGTTCCTGTAATTCCGCCTTAAACCTGCATGAATCCGCTTTACTTGTTTGGGCTTCTTAGCATGACTCTTAAATGAATAATGTTAGACTCGAGAGGGGTTAGAGGTACCTAACATATATTACATGAACAGGGTAGTTGTGCACATTATATTTGGTTACCTCATGAGACAAAGAATAGTTTGTAATGGAACATGTGACCGTGTTCACGCACAGCAATCTCTTCACGTCAATGATTTTATCCGTTGAAATTCCCTGCAGGTTCAGTTTACTATATCAAATAGAGAAAAATCCGCAGATAAGTGAATATTTACCATAAATATACCTTTTAATTGTTAGCCGATAAATATGTAGAGTGGATATTTACGCAACATTATAAATTTAAGTACACCTTGCATTTGAAGTACATAGTCATGAAAAATATATACCTTAAGAACAACCTGAGATTCGTCCGGCAAGTTTATAGTAATATCCATGGCGACAGGTAAAACTACACAGCAGAAAGAAAAATACAAGCAAATAAGTTACGAATTTTAATTAGCTAATTAAGCAAATATACATATTTAAATATGATAATGCTGCCTAATTACCCTTCTCATCCTTCTTCTTCTTCTCGCCCTTCCCCTTCCCTCTACCGCCTTTTGGTGCCATTTCTATGTACTGGCCTGAGCTTTTCTGAACAAAACAGCATTTATACATACTACTTTATAAGCTCGATATAGAGTCAATACTTTAACATTATACAAATATAAGTTGGGTCTCAACATAGAAGCACTTTTGCTAGATATCATTGCCTAAAAGTTAAGACCTTTTCTCAAATTCAACCCAACTTATAATAGAAAAATCCACCTCCAAAGTCCACTCATACAAAAAATATTGCACCGCTTAATTGGAAAGTGCAGCTTAGCTTATATATATATTTAGCCTAACAATGATATAATTGAATTTACAACTTTCTTGTGCCAATACTAATTATGGCATACCAATGAGTTGCTAGCACAATCTTCAAAAGCGCTTTTAAAATAATTCAACTAACATGAAGATAAAGCTTATAGAAAATACTTTATAGAATTATGAAATAAGACTCATTGCTGCTGTTATGAATGAAAACGTAATACATGACTTACTGGCTAATGGTTGAAGAATGCTTTATCCAAAAATACTTGTAACCAAAGAGAGCAAAGGAGAATGGAAAAATGTCACTATAGATAGACTGAGAGAGAGATAGAGCCAGAAGCTAACGGGACTTAAGTGAAAGATAATAAGAGCTTGAGCTCTATGATAAGGAATGGAGGGTCAGGATTTGCTTCTCAGATTTTAGATTGGCATTTTATTAGCAGGGGTCAGTAACAATACTTTATTTATATTTTCATATCTCTCTGATTTGTATTCTTTCACTTCGTTAATATGTTTACATTTTCCAGGTTTTTTTTTTAATTTACACTTTTACTGTAGATTCAGGTTGTTTTCTGCCGGTGGATTTTGTTGAGTTGGCCATAAATGATCAGCTTTAGATCCTGGCTGTCCAATGTCTTCGGTTAAAGTGGGGCTCATGTGTAACTATATTACTGTTTGTTTTTTGGGGGTTTTGCAAGATTTTGGGTGGTGCAAGGTTTTATGAAAAGACAACTACGTGCTATCATGAACATCACAACCACATGATATTTCAAAGCCATATTTTGGTGCTTTGGGTATTAAAATTCGGTTGTAGATATACTTCTTTCTGGATTTATAAGGAAATTTAGTGACATGTACCTAAATAAAAAGCAAAATAAACAGTTTTATCTATTCTTCCATACTCTATTATCCTTCTATCACATTTCTTTGTCTTTTCATTTTTAAACAATCCCACTTCTCCCTTGCTCTCGTTCCAACAACGTTCATGTTCTAAACCGATTTCCAATTAATAAAAGTTAATGGTCACGTTTGTCCAATATTCATATTTTCTCTCCTTGTTTCTTCTCATTTATTTCATCATGATTTGAAATTAAATTAATGGTTATGTTTATTACTTCTTGTTTTTTCTTCGCAAATCAGTAATTTGTAATTTTTTCTCCGAACTCGATCTCCCAATACATCATCATTTACACCTCCAAATCCGACCCTAGTCCTAGACAACCTAGGAGATGGATTATGACCACAAAATTTTAAGGTTCTCATGATTAGGTAAAACAATACTTACATGTGTTATTTGCCTTATAATTGAAATTATGCATGACTTTATGGTAAGAGTGCAAGTTCTTCCGTTGCAGGCATAGAGTTTAATTCCTATATCTGATATTAATTATTATTCACGGATCTTGTATTTTAGAGTGATTCAAATATGGGATGTCGTAGTAAAAAATTAAATAAAATAATTAATTTAATTTGAAATGTAAATTTAATTGCTCAATTAGTAATTTGATTCATAAATAAAAAGATGGGTAGATGGTTATTTAAATTAAATATTTGGTAACCGATTATGATGCAATGAAATAAGATGTGTGAATGAAAAATAAATTTTAATATGTTAATTTTCGACCATGAGTACAATTTTTATGTAGTAGAATAATGTAAATTATGATGCAATGAGAGATGTTATGGAATTAATAGATTAAACATAAATCTTATGGTATTAGTCCTTATATCTCTTAAAAAATTTCGATTATCTTCATTTTATTTACTAAAAAAAGAACCTTAAATTCGGCTACCATTATCAAGAGGAGAGAAAAGAAGAAATTCAAATTCAAGTAAAACTTTCATTTTTTTTAAAAAGAGAAGAATTTATCTAGGTGAGTAATATTATAGTATTTTCTTATATAAATCTACATAGATTCGGATTTAATATTTATTTCCAATTTATGATGATTTGAACAAGTTATCATGATGGTGAAATGAATCTGTATGGATCTATGCAGTTAAAGCCCTGCAAAATTCCTGCTATAATGCATATCATTCTTCGACCGCTACGCCATTTCAATTTAACGCTATTAAACAGTAGATCCGCTTTAAGTCATGCTATTTTCTGCTCCAACCGCTAAATCAATGTTCTTTAGCGCATCCGCTTTAGCAAATATAATATACAAGGTTGATTTGACTAGTTCTCTTTTATATTAAATCAGTAAAGACCTAATTTTAAGGCATAAGTGCTCAATATAAATTAGAAATATATCGTAGTCATCAAATCTAGTTTGTATAAATTATGATATTCTTCGGTTGTTATATAAGATTAAATAATATTTCATTTTCCTACACAAATGATGTGAATATAATAATAAACTGACTTTATATATTTGGTTTATGTTTAATGAAGCTTTATGCACCTCCATTATTTTCTGCTATGTCTCCGCTTTATCCTCGCTATAACTTTTTGCACCTCCACCCCGTGTAGTTAATGCCCGCTATTACCCCGCTACAACATCGCTATATCTTATAGCGGATTTCTACCGCTACGATTTTTCATATAGCCCAGAATATAACATTTCCGCTTTAATCCCCGCTATTTCCGCTATATCCCGTTATTTCCGCTATTCCCGCTATATCTTTTTAAATAAAATGAATTGAAAAATTGCATTGTACATTATAAAATTATGAAACTAATTTATTTGATTTAATTTTTAATATATTTTCAGAAATGAAAATACTCTAATATTCTACCAAATTCAATTATGTTATATAACAGTTTTTCATTTATTTAAAGTATATTCGCACATGTTTTTATTTAAAATTATTTATGTATTATTTATAATTCAATTGAATGACAATTTTTCATTTAATTACCATTTATATATTTGTAAAAACATTAAGTACGAGTTTTATATGCTATTTTAGAGTCATCCACTATATCCTCGCTGTATCCCCGCTATGACTTTTTGCACCTCCACCGCTTTGAATCTACCTAGCACATTAACTGCACAGCCTCCACCGCTATGTGGTCGCTAAGCGCGTCAACTGCACAGGTACGAATTATGATGTTAATGGTTAAGATAATGATCAAATTAAAAGTGAAACAAAGGTTAATCACCTTCAAACAATTTGAAATGTTATAATGTTAAAGCATAGATAAGTTCCCGATTTCATAATTCCTATTTTTCTCATATGTATATTAATTATTATAATCTTTCTAATACTAAAATTTACATTTCGATCCAAAAAAATTAATGGAGATAGATAAATACGTTTCCAGTTTTCATTAAATTTTTGGGATGATATGAATTGTTTAAAGAATCAATTAAAAAACTAGTTGATTTAATGAAAAATTAATGGAGATAATTATTGAACATGATAGGCTTTATAATTTGAAAATAACAAATGAAGCTATAATAAGTGTTAAAATTAAGTCAGAAGATATTACTTTGTTAGATAATAAATTAGTTTTATACTTATTTATGGATTTTCCACAATGTCCATATCTTCCATGAACTAATATCCTGAATATAATATGTAACTATCACCATATGTGTTGTCTCTATCATTGAAAAAATGATGGGAACAATTTGTTAAAATTAATGTTTAGTTGCCTTTTGATGTAAGCACTACTATCTCCATTTCGATAGCCAAGATGTTATGTTATGAAAAATAGAAAATTTGAAAGGTGATACCAACAATTATATAGAATGATAAGCGCTTGTCGTATAGGTGACAGGAACCATAGATAGGAACCATCACTTAACCCTATAGGAAACCCGAAGGGACTATCATGTAAACTCGACAGCCCGAAGGAACTCCAAGCTAATGAGGCAATGCACCCATTCTTCAACTGGTAGGCCCCATTGCAAGAAACCCAGAAGTCAATAAGTTACTTCTTTAAAGCAACCATAGAGTAGAGATAAGAATGTTTCGACGTACCTATGTCGAAGTGATAGAAATGATGCAGTCATTGGCTATGTGCGATGTGACTCGAGAAAGATCTTAAAGGCGGTTTGAAGTAGCTCTTAGTGATGATCAGAAGTAAATAAGTTCACGAAGACTTGTGGCAAGTTTGAGGGATAGACCAAAGTGACCTTAAAAGAAACCTGAAGTTAATTGCAAAACAATACAGGCAAATGATGTTTTGGCTAATGAGATTCAAATTAGCTGAAATATCATTTTGAGTAAAAGGTTATTAATTAATGGTCAAACTTTATGATGATATTTAAAAACTGATAATTTTTCTTTTGAAAATATGAAAATGATTAATTAGCTAAATTTTATCTAATAATTGAAGGTGAATGAGGAACTATGTTTAATTGGTTTTAAATGATAAAAATATAAGAAATAGATCTTGTATGGTATTATCCGACATCATATGGATGTGTTTGTTTACTTATGTTATACGAAAAAATATTGATCTCATTTTATTATACTGAAATAATTCTAGTGATGAATGCTCCATCATCGACTTCATGTTTTGCTCTAGAAAAGGAGGATATTACAACTTGATACCAATGCTTTGGTTAGGGAAACTTATGTTAAAAGGGAGCTAAATAGGCACCTTGTAGCCTAGAAAGAAATAATATGAGGAAGAGCGTGTTAGAGTTAAAGGCGCATCCTAGAGGATATGAAATTATGTAAATTATTATGTAGCTTAACTCTTGCAAAAGAATCTTGTTTAGAATAAAATATGCTTTTACTTTTTTTTTCTTTTATATGCATTGTTATATTTTGATATTAATTATTAGTATATTAAACATATATAAATAGAAAATCTTTAGGAATTTTTTTTAATTGCAGTTGTGAATGTGTTTGTAACCATGAATTTTGAACCGAATGCTCAAAATACTTACACTTGAATGTTTCTGGTCAATATGTATCGGGAAAAGAATATCAATGTATCATTCAGACCAGTGTACATAATGCTTTGTAAAGACTTGCCACATTTGACACTCCAAATTAACGCTTGATTAACAAATCCAGTTCGTATGTATTGAAACACGATGTTCCTTTGATAGGTAAAAAATCAAATTGTTCATTATGCAACGTCATTTGTAAACTCGCATAAGAAGAAAACATATAATAGAAAACAGTGCAGTATAACATGACTGATAAAGCACATGAGATACGTAAAAGTACTAGAGATATGACAGTTCATCTCATATATACGTACATACTTTTTACTAATACTGTAACCACCCCCATCTATGCTCATACTATCCAAAAGTACTACCAAGTAATACTTTCGAATAATATAAAGAATGAGGCGATATGGGATACACACGTGAATATTCACTTGGACTAACACTAGTACGTATTAAAACCTTCGATAAAACTTCCATTTATGTATATAGTATCGGCATAAAGCAATAAACACATGTGCCTCACATGTGCTTGGGGATAAAATAATACACAATATACAGTAAATAATGCATAATACAGAGTCAGAATTGCAACAATAATATATAATACCAAATATACAAGGTATGTCCAACATATAACTCAAGGATATACATACATGAAATTATATAATATTCAAATGATAGACAACAATATTATATATTAGTTTCCTCTAAGCCTAATAACATAGCTGGCCTCTATGTCCATGTATTTGAAATGTCTCGGAGTGACCAAGTATTGCATACATAACACATAGGCCAGACTATGTCTAAATCATTGGTTAATATACATATGTAGCTCGGTATATGCAGGGTATGATGATATGATAACATCATCAGGATAATTCATAAAAACATCAATATTATCATTATATATAGTAATATATATTGTACATAATTATAATATTATAAACAATCAGTAATGCATCACATAATACCAAATACCACAAAACCAGATGTAAAATTGTCATCATCTATCTAGAAGCACATCAAATAAGAAATCATAGAATCAACATCAAATAGGTGAATCATTCATATCCAGAAATCATCATCAAATCCAAAAATCATGTGTAAGTGAGATAGTACTAAGTATAATCAGGTTGGCACATGATATTTCCTGAATATATATCGACGAATAGGATAGGTTGCTTATCATGGTCATAAAATACATAAGAATCCACTATACATTGGACACCCATCTAAATATAATACCATTTCCTCCTATATGAAAAATAATAATATATCATGATGGGGACTTATGACATACACTAAATCCCAAGTAGAGTGATATATACATCAATATGTGGGTCGCCTAGCCCATATCTATACTTAGGCGAGGAGTATAAAAGAATATATGCCCATCTATCACTTCGTGTAAAACCAGGCGGGTGACTGATGGCCGTGTACCTTCTTGAGGAACCCGAGATCACCTCACTAGATCTGCTTCTACTGACTTCAGTTACCTCGATGGACATCATGACACATATCCACGAGTGGCTTGTTTATGCATAGCCTTAGTCATGGCTTCTGTTTTTCTCCTATAGATAACAGACTGCTGACCGATGCGACAGAAGGGGCTATAGGGCACCTACCCTATAGGTCACCTGACCAAAATATAAAGGTTTCATGGATCTAGGGTGCGATCCCAAGATCAGGTCGTCGGGTTGGATACTGGTCTTCTGGTTCTCTCCAATGCCAATAATAGGAGTACACAATGATTGTGGCACATGGTACTAATAAATATAAAGGCACCTACCCTGCTCACACCTATGAGCATCACCTCACGTAAGTACAATCTCATAATACTATTCACGTCACGTGAATGTGATTTACTTACAATGAATAATCGAATAAACATCACAACAACGTCTCATACCACTACGTGATACACAATCGTTTGTTCACTTCTTATAAACTACACTCAATCTCGGTAATATTCTATATAATGAGTCCAAAGAATAATCGAAGAAATATTACGATAAGTCCCATAGCAGACGATATTATATCTCCGTTTATTCAGATTTCTCATCGTACAGAATTAAATATCATGAAATTATACAAAAAGATGTCATCATAGTATCACATCAAAATTACCAATCATTATCAACTGTGAATTATTCATATCATCCAAAATCAATATGGAAACGATAAGAAGTCAGAAAAGAAGAATAAAATCTCATTAATCAAATATATATGAAATATACTTATTTAAGCTTATTTGTTCTATATTACTTTTAAAATACCAGAATAGTTATATAAGAAACTATTTCATATTTCCGAAATTATATACATATACCTTTTGAATAATCACCTAAAGCCGAAATAAATTTACTTTTCATAAAATTAGAAATATATTGAAATACTATATTTTTGAGTAAAAACTCTATTACATAAATTCACATATTCATTTTACATAAATTATCAATCAATGAATCATCCAAACTGATAGTCATAAAGACGAGAACATTAGGATCGTGCAATAACCATTTAGAATTAAATTGGATGTTTAAACAAACTTCAAATTAGTAAACACATATTTTATTTAATCAAATATATATACATGCATACTTATATATAATGTACCTCCATTTAAACTTATTAATCACAAAATTCACTTTAAAATACCCAAATTATTAATTAGAAAATATTTCTCATTTTCAAAATTTATAAATCTTCAGATAATTATGTAATACCTAAATTTGATTTTTCTTCCAATAAATCAATAATTTTAAATATATATGGATACTGAATTTTTAAATAAAACTTTTTTCATAAAATTATATATTTACTTTATATAATTAACATGTTTATTTTCGATGCAAATATACTTCATTTACTATTAATATATACCTTACAAAAATAGCATAACATGGGACTCAAACCCTAGTGGCTTGGCAGAAGAGCACAAGCTCTTACCACTATGCCACACCTATTTTTGATGAAGCAGATGCACCACTGGTTGACATGTAGCAGTTGACCAGTTGGAGCTTAGGGGGTCGACCAGTTAACCTACCGGTCATGCTCCTGGTCGATTATTTTGACCAACTGCTGGCCATCTCCTCCTCCTTCATCAACTGTTTCTCCGTCAATTCGATGCACACATAATGTATTCAATCATACATCCATCCAAATGCTAGATATGTATAATATAAGAGGAATTAAACATAGATTTTTGAATGCGACACTCACCTAAAGCCTGTGCATTTCATCTCCCTCTTTACACACGTTCCAAAACTCCAACCCATCAACGAACCCGAATTTCTTCTTGCCTTGAGTGCTTATCAATGTCGAGATGAACGTATTCAGTTTTGGAGAATTATGGTAATTTTTAATTTGTTTTATAATTTAGAAGAGAAGGATTACTAGAAAGGGAGCATCCGATTGTACTGGTTTGAAAGTAACTGATATTTGTAAACGAGAACGAACTATCCAAAATGGGAAAACTCTGGATTTAGAAATATCAGGAGGAGGAATGATAAGTTTTGGGTTTGGTTTAATGGGCTTGGGCTTGGTAAATAATCATTTATTATTATTATTATTTTATTTATTTTCTTTTAAATTGTTTTCTATTTAACTCATATCACAATAAAATTCCAAATAAAATTTTTATTTACAACATTTAGTTATTATCCCAATATATAAAATTTTCTAGAATTTATTTCCATATTCTGGTTCATTTAAAATTAAATATTCAATATTCACATTTTACGCACATTTACTAATAACTTCTAAAGTAATTTATTCCATAATTTTTTAAACAAACAATTATTCTCAAACCATTTAATTTCATCACTAAATATTTTAATATAAAATTCTAATATTCCAAAATAAATCCATATTATTCATATTCAATTTCTAAAAATCTATTTTAACTAATTAAATAATTATTATACATTTTTATTAATTACCCCTTAATACAAGGTTATTACAAAGACATAAATAAAACCTAAATCGGACAATAACTAACAACATCTTCAAGCTCTATTAGCTACTCCAAGGCTTACTAGATCGTACTCATCTAGACCTGACTCTCGGCCTTCTCGTGGGAGTACCCAAGGGTTATCAAAGAAAGAAAATCAAGACAAAAAGCCTGGAGTGAGAAGGAAATTAACACATGATATCATTATGAGGTACATAAATGCGCATATACTAAATATATGAAATTATATATAAGAGATATACGGCACATGAAACCATACCTCAACTTGTCTCAGCTGCATCCAACAAGATAGAGCGGTAAAAATATGTCTAACTGTAAACTTATAAAGGCATAGTAATGTATGTGGGTTATACCCCTATTTCATTGGGTAAAGTCCGATCATCATCAAAGCATAGTGTATAAATGTAACGACCAATACTTTATATGTTGGTGGTTAAGTGAAATATTATTTACATAATCAAATGCATTTAAAATAAGCTAAACTTTCGCTAAAATGGTAATTTGGCATTCTTAGACTTCAGAATGAAATGTTGACATTTTCTGCCTGTAAAACTTGTAACTGCCATAGCTTTTGATATGAGTCAAATTCAGACCTGATTCTTGTTCCAAATGAAAGGTACAATGATTTCTTATTTAGTAGAGTGGTCGTAATAGCAATTTGGACTGACCATTTGAGAGATATCACAATTTTAAAATTAGATAGATATAGGCAGACTTTGAGTGTAGCCCAAAGGCCCACATTTTTGAGTTGATGTTGCAATTTCTGGAATTGTGCTAATCTCGGGACAGTGCAGCCATCAAATCACTTTCTATCTTCCTAAAACAGATATAAACCATCATTAATCATCTCTCTACCATCATATATCAAGTATCATCAACGTAACCCCTTCTCTGTCTTTATCGAATTTGGTCCACTTTGTTGGGAACTGGGTTAGAACCGAGAGCAATTTAACTTCTGGGGTCGCTCCTAATGTTGTATTGGATGGTGGAATCGAGTCAGATTTGTTTAGTACATTTGCTAATTATTCTGGTGATCGGAATAATGTTGAGATTTTGAATTGAACGATGCTCATCATATCGGTGATAATATTTCTAGGCAGCAAGCTATTTCTGCTCCTAATTCGCCCATTCCAGTTTCAAGTTTTCCAGCAGCTTGTGCTGTGAATTCAAGTGATATTCAAACTGATATGTGAACTAGAGGTTTCGTGTTTGTTGTTTCTGCCTCCCCTTGTATTGTTGTTCCAAATAATGTTGGAAATTGCATTTTTAATCAAACTGTGTCTTGTGATAATTTAAAGCGGTGTTTTTCTCTTTCTGGTGATATAGCTTCTTCAATGCCTAAACCTCTGCCAGTTGTATTGAATGGTGAAGTTGTCTTGTCCTTGGATGGAAACGTGGTCCACGCAGCGACTGGAATGGTTTCTGAGTCGGTTGTTGTGGCCGATTCGGGGCTATGCTTTGGTTCTGCGCTTCCAAAGCCTTGTGATGTTGGTGCTCCTGCATCTCCTACTTTTAGTTCCAGTGATTTTCCAAGTGTTAGCGTAGAAGGATTTGCAGTTGAAAAGCCTGCCTGGTCATCCTTGTTTAAATCTCTGCCTCATAACGCTAGTGCTTTCACCCCACAAAAGTTTTGCACTAAGTTATTGATGGGATTAGTTTGTTCCCTCCAGAAGTGGTTCAGGAGGCCGAGAACCAGTGGTCCGATCACCTTGTTGGTTTTTTTCTTGATTCTACATCTACATACTCTGTTGTTCGTGATCATTGTAGGCGCGCGTGGAAAATGAAAGGTACTCTACATGTTTAAATTATTAACTCTTTTCTATTTCAATTTTGGGAATAACGAAGACAAGCTCACTGCTCCTGAGACTAGCCCTCTAATTATTGAGGGGAAACCGTTTATGGTAACTCCTTGGGAGTGTTAGCATTGACAAAGCTAGAGAGCAAGTTCTCTCTATTTCGGTTTGGGCCATATTCTCTAATATTTCGTTTCTTCTCCAACCCCTTCTTGATCTGGCTTGCGAGCCTTATTGGTGAATTCAAATGCTTCGACGCTAATACCGTCGCTTGCAAGAATTTACTTTATGCTAGAGCATAGACAATCATAAGTGATTCGTCATTCAGTCAACATTTCCAATCATTTAAGCATAGACAATCATGCATATATCATTCTCAAGCATTATAAACAGGCGTAACTTGAAAACGGACCGATCCAATAACTATTAGAGCATCTTCCCTAATCGAAACCCATTCATCAATGTTGTTCAATATGCATAATATACAAAGAAGTTTATCATGCCAACTATACCTTTTATACAACTGTATAACTGATTCGAAATTGCTTCTTTACAGGTATGATTAGCATATGGACGAAGCGAATGCGACAGATGCAGTCTGCTGCAAGGCCCTCGGGAATCATTAAAGGATGAAATAGCCTGCTACCTTGGAAGAATTCTATGGGAACGCAAACTGGTTCTAAAGATTAGAAGTAGCGCAATTAGAAGAAGACAAACCCTGCAGTGTGCCAAAGAACATGCTAAACGGTAAAAGATCTACAGGACCTCAGGGACCTTCTGCCTAAGCAAGGTTACTGAGACCCAGTGGAAAAGCGCTCCAACTAACTGATGAAAGCAAATGAAAAGATGATTATCAAATCTGTGTAATTAATGTCCCGCTATTACCCTGCTACCACCCCGCTATATCTAATAGCAAATTTCTACCGCTACGATTTTACCATATAGTCCCAGAATATAGCCTTTCCGCTTTAATCCCCGCTATTTCCGTTATATCCCGTTATTTCCGCTATTCCCGCTGTATCTTTTTTAATAAAATGAATTGAAAAATTGCATTTATGCATTATAAAATTATGAAACTAATTTATTTGATTTAATTTTTAATATATTTTCAGAAATGAAAATACTCTAATATTCTACCAAATTCAATTATGTTATATAACAGTTTTTCGTTTATTTAAAG
Organism: Allium cepa; assembly: GCA_030765085.1. Taxonomy (NCBI): domain Eukaryota; kingdom Viridiplantae; phylum Streptophyta; class Magnoliopsida; order Asparagales; family Amaryllidaceae; genus Allium; species Allium cepa. Next base: position 1,037,815,206 of record CM060929.1, read on the forward strand.
TATATTCGCACATGTTTTTATTTAAAATTATTTATGTATTATTTATAATTCAATTGAATGATAATTTTTCATTTAATTACCATTTATATATTTGTAAAAACATTAAGTACGAGTTTTATATGCAATTTTAGAGCCATCCGCTATATCCCGCTATATCCTCGATGTATCCCCGCTATGACTTTTTTCACCTCCACCGCTTTGAATCTACCGAGCGCATTAACTGCACAGTATCAAATAACACTCTAGCTAGCTAGCAATTAAGGAATGAGACAACAACCTAAAGCGATGCCTTCTCATCCATCCTTGTCTACTCTCCCTTTTCAAATGAGTCGTATTGGGACACTAAGGGCATTGCTGACAACACGACGAAAGAAATACTTCTATGCCCTCGATGAGTCATGTCAATACCCCCTTTAAGAACCAGCATTGCTAGTGGTGTCGAGAAGTCTTGTCAAAAGGATCGTCGAACAAACAGATCCAACGCCGTAGCCTATAGGAATCAATAAAATTGTGTTCCCTCGATCTGAATCTGAAAAATTCCTCTTAAAGTCGATGAATCATTGCTTTAAGATCGTCGGGACGTCGGGCACACGACCCAAAACTCCTTTCGGAATCAATAAATTATCATTCTAAGGTCATTTAGTCGTCGGACATCCGACCACAAAAAACCCTTCACGAATGTGAAGGTCTTTCTTGAACTTAGCATCGTGAAGGTAAACCGATAGATCAACGGTCATCTGATCCAAAAAACCCTTTGTGAACACAAAGATCTTTCATGAACTGAAACATCATGAATGTGAACCGTAGATCAGCGGTCATCTGATCCAAAAAAAACCTTCGTGAAAGTGAAGGTATTCCATGAACTAAAGCGTCATGAAGGTGGACCAGTGGATCGGTGGTCATCTGATCCAGAAAACCCTTCGCGAATGTGAAGATCTTTCATGAACTAAGCATCATGAAGGTGAACCGGTAGATCAGCAGTCATCTGATCCAAAAAATCCTTCGTGAATGTGAAGGTCTTTCATGAATTAAAGAGTCGTGAAGGTGAACTGATAGATCAGCGGTCATCTGATCCAAAAAACCCTTCACGAATGCGAAGATCTTTCATGAACCAAAGCGTCATGAAGGTGAACCGGTAGATCAGCGGTCATCTGATCCAAAAAACCCTTCGCGAATTCGAAGGTCTTTCACAAACCAAAGCGTCGTGAAGGAGAACCAGTAGATCAATGAAATTTATGTACGACTGATATCCATGAAGGTGAATTGGAAGATCAGCAGTCATCTGATCCAGAGCTCCCCGAAGTCAACAAAGTCATGCTTCAAGGCCACAAATCGACAATCATACCAGTCACTCCACAAAATTGATGGAATCACTTCCAACGACCAATGAGACAAACAGTGCTAAATTACAGAGCTTTAAAGTCTCTTAAAGAAACTAAGCCAAAACTGAACTAACATTGTGATCAATCAGAGGCCAACTCAAATCAAGCTAAGATTCGACACTTGGGAAAACCGCACCCACTGGACCGAGGGGCAACCAAACGAGTCGTGGAGAGACCATGGATATATTTTAAGCATGCCAACAGCCTTGTGGCATCGAGGGCACCACACACACTTGAATAGCCATAAGAAAGGCCAGGACTAATCATATCATAGTTCTATTATGCTCGAACAAAAATTCTGCCATTCTGACAACCGTGGACTTAATGACCTAGCTAGTGTAATAAACAAAATACTAGCATAATCTTGCTCGCTTCTTTCCAACTACTATTTTACCACTCTTGGTGACCAATTCCTCCTCCTGTTAGACCGTATGTCAATCAAAGACCCATTCTCTAAAGGCAGTTTGGACCAAGAGCTAAGGGTCATGTCCTGAACTCCCATAGGCCCTTTCTTTAATCCATCTTCATGCAGTCAATTGTAGATCTCTCCACCATGGCAGCCTGATCTATTTGGACACGTACATCCTCCAAGAACATGGAAGGATCATCCAAACCATGGTCACCCGAACCAAAAACTATTTAGCTTCTTGAACCAATAAAACCATGTCCATGTAAGCAACCGGCTGAGTCAATGAGGTCAAATCGACTCAAACCGCTGGATCGGCGGTACCCGATCCTTGCCTTCTAAAAACCGATGTTGCTCCGGCATCATCCGGAAGGCCGAAAATTACATTCCTCACGTTTCTCGAAGATAGGCAACACCGAGGAGTACTAAAAGCCGCACATTTCATAAGCTATGCCAAAACATACGCTCCTCATGTTGCCTTAAGATAGGCAACACCGAGGAGTAAGAAAAGCCGTACACTAAATAATAGTTCCTCACGTTGCCCGAAAATAGGCAACACCGAGAAAAACCAAAAGTCGTACACCTTATAAGCCGCACACTAAAATAATAACTCCTCACGTTGCTTGAAGATAGGCAACGCCACGGAAAACCATAAGCCGCGCACCTCATAAGTCACGCACTAAAATAATAACTCCTCACGTTGCCCGAAGATAGGAAACATTGAGGAAAATCAAAATCCACACACCTCATAAGCCGCACACTAAAATAATAACTCCTGTCGTTGCCCGAACATAGGTAACAATGAAGAAAACCAAAAGCCGTGCACTAAAATAGTAACCCTCATGTTGGCCGAAGATAGGCAATACCGAGGAAAATCAAAAGCCGCTCACTAAAATAATAACTCCTCACTTTGCTTGAAGATAGGAAACATTAAGGAAAACAAAAAGTCATGCACTTCATAAGCCACGCACTAAATTTCAAAACACTTCTCCTCACGTTGCCTGAAGATAGACATTGCCGAGGGGCACCAAAAAGCACACATCTCATAACTAGCGTCAACCACTTTTATGACTGGGAATAATGGGCACAGCTACAACAAAATTGGAGTGCTAAAAACAAAAAGAAAAGTTTCAACTGATGACATTTGATGATTAAAAATGCCTTCGGTTAACTCATGCAACGTGCTACTCTCCAACATGCATATATTGCATGCTTACCAAAAATCATTAGAAACTTGGATTACATGCTAAAGTTGTAGAACTTTCGAAAAAAGGAAAATCAAGCTGTGACTTAACCAAAATTCAAGTCTAATATGAAAATTATCTAAACTATAAGTTAGCGGTCATTTGAAGTAAACAGCCCTGTGAACTGGGGGGCATGCACCAGGTCAAAATGTGGAGGTTGTACCCATGCAACACTGGCTGACAAAAAGAAAATACAACACTAAGTGTAGACTCTGCCCTTGAACAAAATGACTCAAAAAGAACCAAAATCAGACCAATCTCCACACAAGCTCATCAGCGCTTCCTTCCACCGCTCCCCTTTCCGCACTTTGTTTGCAGTTTCTGCCTTGTCTCGGGAGTGGTGTTGCTGCCGTTAATATCAACAAAATTCTATGTGGCAACGTTCTCCTCTTGCTTCATCGCCTTCTCAGAAGATTCTCCCTTTTCTTTGCACTTCTGTGATTTATGGGAGCTCTTCGAGGCTTTGATCACTTCAACCTTCTCCTTCTTGATAGCAACCAATTCAAGTTGAGTCTTACGAGGCTGCTTCATTTGAACTTCCTGCTTAAATTCTGCCACTATTACATCACCCTCCAAAGACACAGAAGTATCATCCAAGCCATGAAGGCTGTGGAAACAGTAGCAGGTCCAGGCACTGAGGAATCTGGCATATCAATAGGAAATCTTGATCCCAACCTTCTAAGAATTGGTGTTGCTCCGGCAACTTCGGAAAGGTCCAAACCCTCGCGCATCACTTCTTGGGCCATGGGACCACTCTTAAAGTACAACGAGTCATATCGATCCCATAAGCTATGCATTTTGTAAGCCGTGCACCCCCAAAAGCCGTGCATCCCATAAGTCACGCACTTCATAAGCGACACCACCCATAAGCCACACACTCTCGTAAGCCGCGCATCTCATAAGCTACACAGATACTACCCAATGTCGCTACGGAATCATCACTGGACCGTCAAAATTCTCTAATTATCGGTGTTGTCTAGATAACACCGGGAGACTTGTTTATTTCAGGATTAATAGGAACCGATCCCTACCACCCAAAAGGACTGACATTGCTCCGGCAATGCCACAAAGTCCCCAAACCAAGATTTCAATAATGAATTTTGATCTTTGACCAAAATGTCTAAAGTTAAGATATTCAAATCACGAGCTCCCAAAGATAGGAGCCGCGACATAACTTTGACTGGGGCCATCCAAAGAGCCACACAGAACTTCAAGTCTCGCATCAAGTGTTTGGAGTAATCAGCCCCATGGATTGGCAACACATAACATATTAACACTTGGTTTGGACCAAAAATCACTCCATTGTTTAGTTATGCCGAACAGAGAATTTCGGCAATCGCAACAAAACTAAGCAGTATAATAGGCTGGGCGAATGTGGAATTAAAAAGGAAACTGCTCCAACCCGCTAGACATCGATATTGCCTCAACAACATCTAGAACTCCAGACCATCATATCAACAAGAAAATCGAACGCCTTAAAGTTTACCATCGCTCCGAAAGAGGGATAAAAGGAGGAACTTCCCGACGAGTAGAGATAGATAATGATGGAAGACATTTCAAGAATCAAGTCATCGACCCAGCGGCTTCCAAAGACAGAAGCAGGAATAAGGTCTCAAACCTTAACTTGCAAAAAACCAGCTCTTATTCGAAGACAGGCAGTGGCAAGGAGAAAACACTCAAAATCGAGCAGCTAAACCATTGATTCCCTAAGATTGGAACCAACAAATAAGGTTGATATCTGCAACAATGTTGTTAGTCCAGCATAATGTATATGGCTTGAAACAAGCAAGGTTAGGTGTCAGGGATTCAAGACAAACACTACCGAACTCTACCGGTCCATGATCAGTATAGGACTGAATGCGCTCGTACCGTGGGCAATGTGATGACTTTCTCTATAATTTCAAATTTTCTATAAGAACCAGGAGTTTGAGACATAGAAATGAAGGATTTCGCTAATAGTCGTCAGATCATAACCAAAACTGGTTGGAGGAAGTTCGATTTTTCGTGAATAAGAATAATTAAGGAATTGGTTAAGCAACAACCTTGCATCTCCAAGGGTAATACTTGACGGTTAAACAAAGTTCGACAACGAAACGCCTATGACTCTCACCCTTCCAAAACATGGCGCATCCTAGACTTAAGCAGCATTGAGAAATTAGCCACATTGGGTTAAAAGGAATCTACTCAACTCTACAGGATCGGGTGAATGATTCAATCCTCGCTAACGCGACTTTAACACTACCCTAAGAAAATACTTCTACAATCCAATCATCGAAGTGCTAGTTTCTGAAGGCTGAAATTAGTACCTAACTGGACTAAAAGTGCCGCCGAATCGATGGGAAAAATTGATCCAAACTCCTGAGTGTCAGTGCGTAACGACCCAAAATTTTCGACTCCGAAAATTCCAGATTGCTAGAGAAAAGAAGAAGAACAGAACAACAACATCTCACATTTGCAGCGGATCAAAATATAATAACAAATAATAGCATTTATACAAAAAAACCTGTAGTTGTTACTTTACATTCAATATATCTGAGTTACAACCATTTACAAAAGGCTAGACAGTTATAACAACCTGTCCCAGACTAATATCATAACAATTCTCAAATATACAACGGTAAACTCCATACGTTCCTGCCATCCAGCTCGTCTCCTGTGCTCCAAAACGTCCTTACCTGAAAATCTATAATACTCGGTCTGACCCGAACATTACATCAAAGTAACACCCGGGTCAGGCTGGAATCCAGCATGAGTAAGCCCATATAATACAAAATACTAAGTTATAAAACTTATATGAATTACCAAGGTAACTCGTACCTTTTACGAGCTCTTAACTTGCTATGGTCAGTCACTTATTTCAAACAACTTTTTACACAGTTAAAATGGCCATGGTACTTAGTTTATTTCATTCCAGCCTGTTTGCCTCTAAAATCCAATTTATAAAGAACTATTGTAGATACAAATCAATGTAGTTTCGGGTACTTGCCAATACCCGACCCCTGTCTCTTCGAATTCAATGTCATCTTAATCCCAGTTTAAGTGGATACAATCAATTTAAATACAGTGTATCATAATTCACACAGCATTCATTATCGATAGATAACCCACAATATCATAGTTCAGCTCATCCTAGCATATCACAATACATCACAACTCAATATCAGAGATATCACATAATCCAAATCACCCAATAAAATTCAATCATCCATAAGCAAGATTGATTATTCATAATCAATTTAATTAATCTTCTATTAGATTAATTACCACCTTAAATCACTTGGTTTACCTTAATCTTGCTTACTTAACATTAATTAATTACAAAACAATTAATTAATCGTTCTTAAATTATCCATCTTAACTATTCTTCCTTAATTAATTATTCTCTAATTACACTTAGGTGATTGACCTTTAATTTATTAAGTAAATTAATTATCCTTTAACCATTCACATTAATTAACCTTCAATTACTCTTATTGATTAATCAATTATAATTACATTGATTAATTACATGAATTAATTAATCTTAAATTAATCATATTCATTAATTAACCTCAATTAATCTCGTTCAGTAATTAACTATTCCTTAATTGCTTATATTAATTAATTAATTTAATCAATTTCATAAGCGATTATCCTTAATTAATTAAATTTAATTAATTATCTTAAATTAATTACCTTAATTAATCATCTCATAATCACTAAATAATGATCTTTAAATTAATTACAACCATTAACTATCCACTAATTACTTATACTAAGTAATTACCTTTTGATTATCAATATCAATTAATTAATCTATATTAATCTCATTAAGTGGTTAACTTATAATTAATTTCACTAATTTATCTTAATTACTTTCTTAATTATCATTTAAAATCTTATTTAATAATATTGGAATTAATTTATCATTAATTGATAATTTTAACTTAAGACCTTTAAGTTAAATTAATAATAAAACATTTATTTTCTCAATTCCCACATAATCACATTATTGATAAAGTTTTAAATAAACTTAGGAACTATCTTAATTAATTTAAGTTAAAATAAATTACATAACCTTTAATTAACCAATCATTTTAAATAAAATTTTATTTAAAAGAAATAGTTTAAGAATCAGTTTTAAACTTGATTATCATTATCTTTAAAACTTTGTTAGCCTCAACGTTTACCCGAGCCCAAACTAGATTTCCCGAAGCCACTCACAAACTCGCACGCGTATGACCTTCATCGAGATAAACATGAGAAAACTCGAGCAAGTACCCATGCCTTCCTTCTTCCCCAAAGACTCAAATTCTATTAGACATTTACGTGCACGCATGCATGTGCACGTTAGAAACTCACCGTTCTGATCACCGACAACAACTCTGACATGTCAGCGACCACCTCCTCTAATGGTACAACTACCCAGATCTCTGAATCTGCCAGAGAAACAAAATCGATCCCACGACCACACTCAAGAACCCACCATCATCCAAAAATCAATTCGCATCACCCAATCGTTCACCAAAAAGTATGCTCTTCCAAGCAGAGATGCGTCACGAACCTTCTTTAATTTCCCCCATATGCGATTGAGTTCGTCGCGAAGACGAGGCTGTAATTGCCACGAGACCAACCACAAATAAATGCTCAGCTTAAACCCTAGTTCACCGTCGTTTCGCCACCACAACGCTCGAGAATATCATCGATTATTTTTTCCACCATCGTTGACCCACCAGCCACCACTAACATGAACCCCGACCACCCTAGTCACGTTGATCGCCAGAATTTAGTTCAAACATGTTTTTCGTTCTACCCAAAAATTCTCCAAATCCAACAACTTAAAAATCTCCATATTAATTCATCATTTTTTATAATGAATCTGATTATACAATCAAAGCATGAAGATTAAAAATCAAATTTGCGACATTGTTTGAATTTCACTGTAATATTCAATTCCTAAAATATTTACCAAATATTTTACTCGAATTTATTTTTTTAAATGATGTTATACACATACAAACACCTTTATCTAGAGATCAAAGTTTAGAAATCATTTTGGTGAATGATTTGAATTTTAAAAATCAGGTTTTAAACCTGAATATTCAGACAGAGGCCTGTTATACTTGTTCCAAACATATACACTGGGTTTAACACACACACATATATAATTATTTTTAAACAACATGTACAACATAATTCATATCATATTTCATTGATCATCACATGCAATTTCAAGATATACCAGATTTTCAGAGTTTACTCACAGTTAAAAAGAAGAACAGAGAAGACTGAAGCTTGAAATCTAGAACCTTGAACTACTTCTGATCTTGCTTGTTGATGTTGTTGTTTTAAATTAAAAGTTTAAGTTTGTTTTTTTTTTCCTCTGATTTGCTGAAGCTTAAATCCCTGCTTTTGAATCAGGTTAAAATTTTCAAGAGTTTGATTTCTTTTTCCTATGAATTCTCAGATTTTGGGTACTTTGATATTATGAAAGAAAAATGGAAAGAATAGAAATTTATGTATACATATGTTGCTTTTCCTTTTCATTTTATTCATTAATTCTAAAAATAAAAAGAATAAATGACACTTGTTATATTTATATGATACTTACCTTACATTTGTCTATGCATGATATATTACACTTGTAATTTTGCTTAAATTTATATAATATTTTTTTTATTTTCGTATTATATTTATATTCTTATGTTTAATACTTTTACATATATACAACTTGTACATGTATTTAAAGAAGGTATTAATCTTTGTTAAATCCTACTTAAACTTAAGCTATTAACTTAATTTTATCATCGGTGTTTTATGTTTTTATATATTTCCATTAACACATTTTCTCTTATGCTTATATTACTTAAAGAAAATGATATATAAAACCTAATTACATACTGTTTAATAATCATATATATTATCGTTAAAATGTAGAGTTTACTTAAGTAGCTTTTTAAAATCATCATGTTGAACTCCAAAACAATAGCTTCCTAATCATAATATAAATATATATGCACTTATATACATGTATAAGTACACACTTAAATTTTTCAATATTATAAAGTTTGCATATGTCTATTTACAAATTTGATAATTTACTATAAGATATATCATTTCCAAATATTCATAATTCAATATTATTATAGCTCAAATCCATTTAGATATTATCAGCAATTTATTTGTTAAACTTACAAATTAGTATTTTAAAATTTTTAATCCTATTAATTTCTAATTAACAATTGTCCAAAAATCTAGGTTATCACATTATTCCCCCCTTTGAATCTTTTCGTCCTCAAAAGGAACGAAGCTAGAATTTATTAAATTACTTAATATCAGCTAAATTTTCCCTTTGAACATTTTTTAAACACTTTAAAATCTATATAATATTGCCAAAATAGTTTTATAAAAATTTCATTTTATAACTCGATGTTTCAACAAGTCCATCCTCGTTCTCACAGAAATTCGGTCATACATTGACCAGGCATAGGACTGAAAATCTATAAGTACTTGGTAAACCCATTTCAACACCCAGTGAAAATACTTGAAAAATAATTTTAATGAAAATATAGAAAACATTTTTGAAAATAGAGGAACATCTTTAGTGAAAATGCTCTGGAAATCATCACCCCTCCATGGTCGCAGTTAACCCGATGGTTACGTTGCCATCCCGGCAAAATCCATAGATAACTATAGGCACTCCGCACCCCTCGATTACGCCATGGAACCTGCCACAGATCACAGTTACATCCTGGGTTAAGTTGCCATCACAGCAAAAGTCCATGCAACTGTAGGCATCAGCGCCCTCGATTTTTGCTGCCAAATGAAACTTCACCACTCTCGCATAGATCGCAGACTGCATCAGTCAAGTCCCAATGTAGCCTTAGGCTCTCACGGCCTCTCGACTTTCGCTATGTCACCATAGGTCGTAGTCTACCGATGTTACGTAGCCATTGCGGCAAAATCAAACGTAGACCGTTGGCTCTCAGCAGCACACACGACTTTCGCTATGGTCCGTAGTAGATCTCAGTTACATTGAGTTACACTGTCGTCACAGCATAACCCAAATGTCTCTGTAGGCATCAGCGCCCTCGACTTTCTCTACCCACAACACAAAATCCTCAAGAACTTCAGTTTGTCTGGACTTCCTCACATGATCAACTTTAGAACCCCCCTTAGGGTTCAAGGTAGTACCACCCCGTTGCACTCCTATGAAGTTCATTTCAATGGTAGCGTCTTTTTCCCAAGAGCCAATCTCAAAACATTTTATACTATACACTTATAGTATCTTTCAAATCATACCTTTTATGATTCTCATAAAAATCTCCTTTACACAAAATCGATATCTCAAATCAATAGTTTCAAACTTGGCTTTCCAAATTCCCAAAATTGATTTTTTTTCCCAAAAATCAAAAGCCTTTCCAAAATCCATAGGTTCTAAAAAAAACCTTTTCTCCAAAATCATTCTCATAATATATATATATATATATATATATATATATATATATATATATAATATAACCTTGAAAAATCTTTGGATCACTTCATACTTATATAAATTCCCTTTTTATACTTCAAATACTTTCAAAAACCCTTTTTCTTCTGGTTATAGATTCAACAAGGGGAGTTTATCATATATAACAAAGATATATAACTTTGTTTATTCCAAATCAAATATTCGAATTTGATTACTCTTTTATAAAGTTGTTAACCATATTACTTTTCTATAAAATGTGTTCTAATCATAGAAATATCCAGCTCCCATTTTATTTCATCATTCATTTTTCAAAATATACCCTTCCATTTTAAAAATCATTTTACAGTTCTTATCCACAAATTTCCAATATCAATTTCATTCAAACTTGTACGATGTACGCATATCATTCGTACGCAATGTCAAATCTGATCGCTCACTCAATCACACAATTTCACTTTCAAACTAGTATCGTCCACCCAACTTCCTAGTGCGGACTCATATTGGGTTTCTTGATCAGAAACCATCATTCTCCTTGCATGGTTATAACTATGATAAAGAATTCCCAGGGTCAACCAAAAATCCATATCCAGGGTTCGCCGTTGAAAATCGAGTGAAAAATTCCAACTCGGATCGATATACTATCTCGAAATTCTATGCTCGAATCCGGATCAAATCACTATACGAATAGAATAATATACATACATCCTACGTATTTATCTTCATTGATTATCAGCTAAATATATTCTCTTTTACTCATCCACAATTTCCCCCAATTTCCATTTGGGTAAACACTTCGATTCTTATTTCAGTTGGTACTCAACTATACACAGTTTGTACTCCGACCAACTTGTATTAAAAAAATAGCTTGAAATTTTTCAAAATAGATAAGTAGTTGTAAAATAGTTATTAATTGAAAATAGTAGTAAAATAGCTAAGGAATTTTAAGATAATTTTAAAATAGTCAAATTGTTGTAGAATAATTAGATAATTGCAAAATAGTTGTAAAATAGTAATTAGTTTATAAAATAGTTGTAAAATTGTGTATAATAGTTGAATAGTTCCAAAAGTAGTTGTAAAAAAAGTGTAAGATAGTTTTGGGTTTTAAAAAGAAAGGTTGTACAGTGAATAGCTAGGAAAAATAGATTTAAAAATAGTTATATTAAAATAATTTATTTGAAAATAGTTCAGAGCCAAATTGTTCAATTTCCAATCTCCATTAAATTTGATTCGATTTATACTCAATTAAAATTAACTTTAATTTCTATCCCAAATTCAAATCAATTCCCATTTGAATTTCAAACTTATTCAACTTCAATTTCACTTCAAATTAATTCAATTCGAATTTTCCATTTGAAATTTATGCTTATCCATCTTCAATCACAATTCCAATTAATTCAAATCAAATTCAATTTGAACTAATCCATTCAAATCTCAATTTAAAACCATCTTGAATTTCATAAATTCGATTTAAATTTTTAAATGTTGTTTTAATCCTCTAAATCAAACCAACCTTTATTTTTAAATTAACAACTTAAAATTTTTAAACCATTTAAATTTGAGTTCAAATTTCAAAATTCCATTTTAAATTACCTTTACTTAACTTATTTCAAAGTTCAAATAAGAGTTCAAAACTTTTTAAGCGATTAAATCTTCAGAATCCAATTTATTACCTAATCTTAATTTTCAAAACCAATTCTTAACAATTTTTCAGCAACTCATTTCTAACATTTAAATCTCTAAGTTCAAAGCAATTTCCCTTTTCATAAATTCAATCTTATTTCTATTTTATTTCAGTAATGGATGTATATTACCTCAATCCATTTCTTAATTAAAATAATCAAACTCTCAGTTTCATAGGTTATTAATAACAATTGGATGATATTAAGATAAGTTAAAATAAATATCCAAATTATTTTCAAGCATCCATCCATAGCAACCATTTCCAATTTCCAGATCTCGAACTCATTTTGAGATCACATATATTCCCAATTCAAATCAACCATTTAATTTCATATTAATTATCTTTCCATTTATAAGTTCAAAAACTTATCACTTTGGGTTTCCACATCAAATTCCAAGGAAAAATTTAAAACTTAACACTTAGAGTTTATTTCAAATCATCTTTGATATTATGTATATCCCTTATATATACATGTTTATTTCCTTTGCATACCTAGTTATACTTTAAATTTTAATCCACCTTTGGTTTAATTCAAAAAAAAAATCATTAAAATTTTCAAACAACTCTTGTTTGAAACAGGACCATTTCATTCAAATAATACTATTTATTTTTTCTTTTAGCACTTTGAAACAAATTCCAAATTTATGAACTTAGATTTAAAACTTCACAACTTAAATTATCTTCAATTTATAAGTCATACTTATCTAAATTGTTATTACCTTAAAATATTTTATTTACTTTTCATTAGAAAACAAACACCATTTTTAGCTTATTTAGTTTGTATAGTTCATATTATCCAATTTTTATTTGACTGTATTTTTATTACCACCTAAATCTTATGATCTTTATTCAACTTTAATAATCAATAACCAATTATCGTAATATAATAGAAAACTATTGCTTTATATACATAAAAATATAAACATATAAAAATCATTTTTTTAAAATCATTTTATAAGAAAGTAACAAATACGCCCTCATATATACTACACTCAACTCATTCTAGGGCACCATCGACCCTATCCTTAATGAGTAAACCCACCAGAGCCAAGGTTCTCGCTTATCCTTCAGCTCTGATACCAAATGTAACGACCCAAAATTTTCGACTCCGAAAATTCTAGATTGTTAGAGAAAAGAAGAAAGAAGGTAGAAGAAGAACAGAACAATAACATCTCACATTCACAGCGGATCAAAATATAATAACAAACAATAGCATTTGTACAAAGAAAAGCTGTAGTTGTGACTTTACATTCAATATATCTGAGTTACACCATTTATAAAAGACTAGACAGTTATATCAACCTATCCCAGACTAATATCATAACAATTCACAAATATACAACGGTAAACTTCATACGTTCCTGCCATCCAGCTCATCTCATGCGCTCTAGAACGTCCTTACCTGAAAATCTGTAATACTCGGTCCGACCCAAGATTACATCAAAGTAACACCCGGGTCAGGCTGGAATCTAGCATGAGCAAACCCATATAATATGAAATACTAAGTTATAAAACTTATATGAATTACCAGGGTAACCCGTACCTTTTACCAGTTCTTAACTTGCTATGGTCAGTCACTTATTTCAAACAACCGTGTACACGGTTAAAATGGCCATGATACTTAGTTTATTTCATTCCAGCCGGTTTGCCTCTAAAATCCAATTTATAAAGAATTATTTTAGATACAAATCGGAGTGGTTTCGGCTACTTGCCGATACCCGACCCCAGTCTCTTCGAATTCAATGTCATCTTAATCCCAGTTTAAGTGGATACAATCAGTTTAAATACAGTGTATCATAATTCACATAGCAATTCATTATCGATAGATAACCCACAATATCACAGTTCAACTCATCCTAGCATATCACAATACATCACAACTCAATATCAGAGATATCACATAATCCAAGTCACTCGATTAAATTCAATAATGCATAAACAAGATTGATTAATTCATAACCAATTTAATTAATCTCCAATTAGATTAATTACCACCTTAAATCACTTGGTTTACCTTAATCTAGCTCACTTAACATTAATTAATTACAAAAAAATTAATTAATTGTTCTTAAATTATCCATCTTAATTAATCTTCCTTAATTAATTATTCTCTAATTACACTTAAGTGATTAACCTTTAATTTATTAAGTAAATTATTTATCCTTTAACCATTCACATTAATTAACCTTCAATTACTCTTATTGATTAATCAATTATAATTACATTGATTAATTACATGAGTTAATCAATCTTAAATTAATCATATTCTTTAATTAACCTTAACTAATCTCATTTAGTAATTAACTATCCCTTAATTACTTATATTAATTAATTTACTTAATCAATTTCATAAGTGATTATCCTTAATTAATTAAACTTAATTAATTATCTTAAATTAATTAGCTTAATTAATCATCTCATAATCACTAGATACTGATCTTTAAATTAATTACAATCATTAATTATCCACTTATTACTTATACTAAGTAATTACCTTTTGATTATCAACATCAATTAATTAATCTATATTAATCTCATTAAGTGATTAACATATAACTAATTTCACTAATTTATCTCGGTTACTTTCTTAATTATCATTTAAAATCTTATTTAATAATCTTGGAATTAATTTATCATTAATTGATAATTTTAACTTAAGACCTTTAAGTTAAATTAATGATAAAACATCTATTTTCTCAATTCCCATATAATCACATTATTGATAAAGTTTTAAATAAACTTAGGAACTATCTTAATTAATTTAAGTTAAAATAAATTGCATAACTTTTAATTAACCAATCATTTTAAATAACATTTTATTTAAAAGAAATAGTTTAAGAATCGGTTTTAAACTTGATTTTCATTTATCTTTAAAACTTTGTTAGCCTCAACATTTACCCGAGCCCAAACTAAATTTCCCGGAGCCACTCACGAACTTGCACGCGTATGACCTTCTTCGAGATAAACACAAGAAAACTCGAGCAAGTACCCGCGCCTTCCTTCTTCTCCGAAGATTCAAATTCTATTAGACATTTACGTGCATGTGTGCATGTGCATGTTAGAAACTCGCCGCCTCGATCATCAACAACAACTCCGACATGTCAGCGACCACCTTCTCTAATGGTACAACTACCCATATCTCTGAACTAGCCAGAGAAACAAAATCGATCACACGACCACACTCAGGAACCCACCATCATCGAAAAAAATCGATTCGCATCACCCAATCGTTCACCAGAAAGTCTGCCCTTCCAAGCAGAGATGCATCACAAACCCTTCTTCAATTTCTCCCATATGCGATTGAGTTCGTCGTGATGACGAGGCTGCAATTGTCACGAGACAACCACGAACATATGCTCAGTTTAGACCCTAGTTCACCATCGTTTCGCCACCACAATGCTCAAGAATATCACCAATTATTTTCCCAACCATCGTTGACCCACCAGCCACCACAGACATGAACTCCGACCACCCTAGTCACGTTGATCGCCGGAATTTAGTTCAAACATGTTTTTCGTTCTACCCAAAAATTCTCTAAATCCAACAACTTAAAAATCTCCATAATATTTTTAAAATTCATCATTTTTGATAATGGATCTAATTATATAATCAAAGCATGAAGATTTAAAGATAAAATTTGTGACATTGTTTGAATTTCACTGTAATATTCAATTCCCAAAATATTTACCATATATTTTACTCGAATCTATTTTCTAAATAATGTTATACACATACAAACACCTTTATTTAGAGATCAAAGTCTAGAAATCATTTTGGTGAATGATTTGAATTTTAAACATCAGGTTTTAAACACGAATATTCAGACAGAGGCCTGTTATACTTATTCCAGACATATACACAGGGGTTAACACACACACACACACACACACACACACACATATATATATATATATACATACAAAATTATTTTTAAACAACATGCATAACATAATTTATATCATATTTCATTGATCATTACATGTAATTTCAAGATATACCAGATTTTCAGAATTTACTCACAGTTAAAAAGAAGAACAGAGAAGAGTGAAGCTTAAAATCTGGAACTTTAAACCGCTTCTGATCTTGCTTTTTGATGTTGTTGTTTTAAATTGAAAGTTTAAGTTTGATTTTTTTCCTTCGATTTGCTGAAGCTTAAATCCTTGCTTTTGAATCAGGTTAAAATTTCAAGAGTTTGATTTCTTTTTCCTATGAATTCTCAGGTTTTGGGTACTTTGATATTATGAAAGAAAAATGGAAAGAATAGAAATTTATGTATACACATGTAGCTTTTCCTTTTCATTTTATTCATTAATTCTAAAAAAAAGAATAAATGACACTTGTTATATTTGTATGATACTTACCTTACATTTGTCTAAGCATGATATAATTCCTATTACACTTGTAATTTTGCATAAATTTATATCATAATTTTTTATTTATTTTCATAATATATTTATATTCTTATGTTTAATACTTTTACACATATACAACTTGTACATGTATTTAAAGAAGGTATTAATCTTTGTTAAATCCTATTTAAACTTAAGCTATTAAATTAATTTTATCATTAGTGTTTTATGTTTTTATATATTTCCATTAACACATTTTCTCTTATGTTTATATTACTTAAAGAAAATGATATACAAAACCTAATTATACTGTATAATAATCATATATATACTATCATTAAAATGTAGAGTTTACTTAAATAGCTTTTAAAAGTCATCATGTTGAACTCCAATACAATAGCTTCCTAATCATAATATAAACATGTATACACTTATATACATGTATAAGTACACACTTAAAATTTTCAATATTATAAAGTTTGCATATGTCTATTTACAAATTTGATAATTTACTATAAGATGTATCGTTTCCAAATATTCATAATTCAATATTATTATAGCTCAAATCCATTTAGATATTATCAGCAATTTATTTATTAAATTTACAAATTAGTATTTTAAAAAATTTAATCCTGTTAATTTCCAATTAACAGATGTCCAAAAATCTGGGTTATCGCATGGTGTTTCCTCGGTAACGCCAAGGTCTTCTTTTATCTTTCAAGTACTGGTGTTGCATTGGCAATGCCGGGAAAAATTTCTATTCCTAAGTATTAGTGTTTCCCTGGCAACGTTGGGAAACTTTCTATTTCATAAGTACCTGTGTTGCCCCGGCAACTTTGGAAAACTTTCTACTCACTAAGTACTGGTATTGCCTCAGCAATTCCAGTAAAACTTAAATCTACAGGGCTGATGAGACACACTCATTGTAGTGACCCATCAATGCACTAGCTTTCGGAGATAGATGTTGGACCTCAACCGAGTTTCTACCCCGGTCTTCAGAAAACTACCGTTTCCCAATGACAGGCAACGATCGAAAGACATATCCTTTGATAGGTCAACCAGATGGTTCAACCTGACATCGCATTAATCAACCATTGCACGGGAATAGAGCTACGTAGAAAGGAAATACAAGGATTGAATTTCCCCCGTGCTAATTTCTAAGGATGAAAAACAATCGAATTTCCAAAATTCAACTTAGAAAGAATTTAGATACAACCAAAAAATAGGCAGCCTCGAGGAGATGTTGTTCAGAACCAAGTAACTAGGTCATCAATTCACAAAGATAGGAGTTGACATATGAACAAAACTTCCGTGATTACGTTAGCAACCAAGAAAAGCATGCATGGCCAAGGATGGGCTAGAACAATCATGGAAGGTCGAAAATAAAATCTCGAACTTCCTCAATTCCATATTGGGATCGAGAGCCAGACTAGGGGCAGTTGAGCAATTCCCCTCATAGATCTCCATCTCTCACAATCGCCCAAATACAGGCGTTCGAAATAGCTACTTCCTCAAGAAGAGATAGACACATAGATACTTGATCGAAAGAAATGTTTTAAAGTCCAAACATGAATAACCAAGAGGTTTGTTAGATCACGGTTCTGTATGGCAAAATAGAGCATTCTGGCAATGAAATCGCCAACAAAGGAAATGAAGGATTTAACATTCAGAATTCAACCATTGCTCATAATTTGGCGACGACGAGAAGTATAGATGACTTACTTACAGTCTAACTAGATCATTTGGTTCCAACTTGCAGGAATATGCCATTACCCGAAGTTTGGTGATGCTAAGAAGAAACTCCCAGAATGAAACTATCAATATGTCGACTTTCGAAAATATCGAAGCAAAAGCTTGATCGACTCTTTAATCCTACCTTCTGGAATCTTACATTATTTGAAGGTCCACAACATCAAGGAAAAATCCGTAGGTTTGAGTCACCCGTACATGAGTCTACGAAGATAGAAACCAACACGTGATTCTCCATGTTGGATTCAGAAGAATTTACTTTAGCAAAGGATGCCAGAAACACATCTTTCTAATACATACCAACATCATTACAAAACTCAGATCTTGGGAACAACCTACAAAGTCCCTGATTCCCAAAGATAGGTGCTATCGTGTCAATCAGTCTGGGGCAATCGAACTTATTGCTTAGGAGACCTAGTCTCCCAACACATGTTGGTTTAGTAGTCAAATTAATCAGCCCTATGGACTGAGGAATTTACACCAACACTTTGTTAAAACGAACTCAATTGAGCATAAGCAGGGATTAGCTATAGAACTGGATAGACCAAGATGCCTCATAGTTCTGAACAAAGATATGAAATAAAGTATGTCGAAATGACCACAGAAGCATTACTTCATGTATAGAATTACAGTAAATGAATATGCTGCACATGAACATAAGGGGTGCAATAGGGAGAAAAAGCAATAATCGGAATCGAGCAGTTAAACCAATAGTCCCCGGAGACAAAGGCTTGTGTGCAAGTTGAATTTCAAAAAATGCAAAGGAAGGATAATCGTAATCGAACAACTCATGATAGTTTTCGAAGCCTTGTAATTTGATTGTAATCAATCATCCAATATGATAGGAATAATAAGCGAAGCCTAAGTTGCGAAGGACCCAGCTTCTGGAGGAGTGGATGTTCCTCAGACATACTACGGATTGGATGACGAAAAGTCATTTTCAACAACAAAACTTAGCATTCAACCCTGCCATGTATGTTCTAATTTAAATAATATCCTCGTATAACCAACGCACAGAATCCAGGGAAATCAACGTATGTGACCAATCGGGTTTTGAGCGATAACCGAGGCAGATGCGGTGTGTTATCTACATAAGAAGAGTCCAGTATCCCGAACACTGCAAACAAACAATCTAGTGTAGATAGCTTGCTTACATTTAAAAGACAATCCATATCATCCTTTGAAAATATCCCTTCAACACTTACCCGTTATCGGTCAACGATCGAAAACGGAGCCACCATCCACAGCGATGCGGAAGCTATTTGGTTTAGGATCATTGGAATAAAGAAACGGGAAGAGCGATACGATCGAATCATCCCTATATCCAATTTTGGAATAAATTGTCGCATTGGAATTCAAAAACATCGATGGGAACTTAACCAAGTTCTCGAAAAGGAGAAGTTAAAGAAAAAGAGCAAGATTTCGCTCCAAGACAACGTACAATCGTTCGAGACAAAACTTAACTTCACCGCCGGTCGAGTTAAAACTATATAGGTTGACTTCAAACCTATGTCATGCACCCATTACTGACCTAAACCCTTGTGTTAACCTACAGAATAAAGATTGCATCATCAATACCAGGAATTGAAATTTAGATCGAAAAAAAAACCGAATGGCTGTCATAAGTCAGTCAATTGAGAAAAATATCTTGAGGTGGACTCTGACGATTCACATTGAAAATTCAACAGTCCAAGGCAAGTTTGCATGGTAACCTCGACACGATCAACTGGATTTCACAAAATGAAGACTCAAAAGAAGTTACTTCCAAAGCACGCCTTGTTTTCAACGAACACGTACTCTGGTGGGCAAATGTTATCCGGGATTTAAACCATCAGGATCCAAAGGAAGACAGAATGACTCAATGAAGTCAAAATGGCTCAGAACCCAACCAAAAGGGATAAAGAAAAAACTTAAAGAGAGTCAAGTCTTATTACTAGAGCAACGATTGAATTCGACTAAATCAAAAACCAAGAACCTAGCGTCCTTTCAGTCCAATCAGCAGCTGAGCACAAACAGCTAGTAAATTGTCATCAGAACGGAACAACTTAAGACGAGACTATGCAAGCAACGACAACACAAGACCTTGGAAACATCTCAAACTCCAAACTCCAAGAAATATCCTAAGTGCTTGGGTCGCCAACGACCCATACCCTATGGATGGCTAGTGATCCATGCAAATGAAGGGTCTCTCTATTGCATGGAAGAAGAGAAGGAAGGAAGAAGGGTGTTAAAAAATATGCTAATTGTATGGGTTGCATACACCACGGATCGCTAGCGACCCATGCTTCTCCACGAGTCTTCAACGAGTCAACTAAGTAGTGCAATGGCTAGGGAGCCAAGTTATTAGCTCGCGTATGAGCCAACTCTACAGGCCGCTAGTGACCCATAGACCATGGGTCACTAGCGACCTATGGTTTTAGCTCAGATCGCGAGCTAAACCCTCCTAGGTTGATTTGCATCCATATGTGAGAAGTTGATGAAGTGGCATGGCCTAGAAGTCATCCGATCTCTATAAATACCAACCTACCTATGACATAAACTGGATGTTCTGGGGATTGGTGGCTAAAGCTCTGTTGGAAACATTTTTCACTCTCTGCCTCCTTCACAGCAATCTCCAAAGGGATTCACTATGATTCTCCAGTAGATTTCAACTCTGGGGATTCAATCTACCTAAGGATAATCAAATCCTTGTAATTAAAATACTTCTTGTAATAGCAATCAGCCTATAATAAAACTATAAAGTGGACATAGGCTTCATTAATAGCCTAAACTACTATAAAAATTCTCTGTCTACTTTCTTTTACTATTCTTTTTCTATATATCTACGATATGTGATATTGCTCTATCAGAACAGGGCTGGTGCTTTCAAACTCTAAACAGGGTGTTGATCCATTTTTTGGGTTAATATGGTATTTCTTTGACAACTTTTGGTACAATTGCTTTTGAGCAATTAATATTTTCACTTGTGTTTTTATGAATTTCATGCTTTTCTATAAAAACAAAGAATATAAGTAAACAATTGAACCGTCGAATTGGCATGAGACTTTTCGTACAACTCTTATGTTTAATTCTATAATTTGTTGAATAGAGTTTGTAGTCAAAATTACTAGCTTTTAGAAAATACTTGAATTTACTTTCTGGTATGGGACAGTTACCTAAATTCTCATGATTACTTTAGTGACAGTAATTAACACTTAGAGTTGTATTATCTTGAGGTACTCGGATTTTGTTGTTATGCCGATAGATTCTTGAGAGACAACAACTCCTTTTTAATCGACCTGAGAGTCGATACTATTCTTAAATTTGGGTAGGCAAACTTATATTGTTCTAGATAGGTTTTTGATGATGTATTATCTATATTGTTTTGGGTAGATATTTACATGCATCGTGGTCTATATGTTTCTGGATAGACTACAGCTCTTTAGTTATTAGGCGGTCTCGACATTGTCTATATTGTTCTGGATAGATAAATTTGCTTAATCTATACTGTTCTGGATAGTGTTTATATAGGAGATAATATCTATATTGTTCTGGATAGATATTTCTACATTTTTCTGGGTAGCTCCTATGTAAATATGCAAGTCTATATTGTTCTGGATAGACTTTTACGTCGTACTGTGTTGGACTACAAAGGACCACCATTTTATTTCATTAATGAAATGTTTCTTTGGAGATGTTTATAGTTGGATATTTTAATATCATTTTGGGCTCTGAAGAATTTTGATTGCTCTCACCATATTTTAGATGATAGTCAACTATGACTTGAGATGAATTTATGAAATGGTGAATTTGTTTGTTATGCCTTATTATTGTTAAGTTGAATTTGGCATATATATGTTGCTTGGGCATGTTTATTCGATACGACTTATTTTGTTATGGTTAAGTCATATGTTTTGTTAACATGCATATATTTTGTTTAAGCACGCCTATTTGGTATGAATTATTTTGATATGGTTAAGCCATATATTCTTGTTATCAGTATCTCACCTTTTGATATTTAGAGATAGTTTGACCCGAGTGTTATTTGATGCTCGGGTCAGGCCGAGACATTTTAGGTTACATGTACACCTATGGATGATTGGGCTAGCTGAGAGATATACTATTTTGACTTTGGTTTTATCTTATTTTAGTCATTTGGACTTTGTATATATATGATGTATAGTTGAGATTATAGAATTGTCATACATTATTTGAGTCTAGTGTTCCATTTAATAAGCTCACAATTGTATAAGTCATGAGATTTATTTTTCCGCTGTGATTTGTGTAATTCTGACATATGTTTTTGTATTTTATACTGTTTTGAATACTTTTAAATCAATGTGTTTATTACTTTGTACTAATATTGTACATGTCAAATTTCAATTCAGACATTAAAAAAAAGGTATAAATGACGTGTCAGTGTTAGTATAAAGATATATTCACATTTGATCGTTCTTAACAAGCCTATTCTCCGGATTAGCAGACGACATTACCTGTAATGTTCTTTGCTAAACTGGGTATAGCGGTGGTGTCCTTACAGGAACCCTTTGGGTTTATCTTTGCTTGCATGTAGCATTCATTTTTGTTATTTTGTGAAGGGACGGTCTCCTAACTCATTCCTTGCTGTTTTCTACCATGACATTAGAGCAGTTTTCCCATGGATGTTATGCAATTTGATTTCAATTTTGACTTGATAGTTGCAACACCATTGGACTTTGAGTTTTTTGTCGCACTATTAGTTGTGTACAAGTTGCAAACTGCTTAGTTGTCTTCGAACATGATCTGTTGGGATTCATATGTCCCATTTTTCATAGTTCCCTTTTTGTTTAGTTGTGGCTCACCTTGCATTTTCCTTTGAATTATGCAGTCTATTTACTTCATGCACTTGAATTACTGACCTTCATTACATGTGTTGTAGGAGAAAAATGAGTTTAACAGTTGCCCCAAGTCTGCATTAATGTATATTAGGATAGACTTATCATCTTTATAGCTAGTTTTCTTAACTATCTAGTCAACACTTTGTATTTGATGCTATTCACATGCGACTCATGACGAATGGTTATTTTTTCGACTATTTGCATACAAATCGTTTCGAAATCTAGAAAATCTACCTCGTTCTTTGTGTATTTTGGGATTTTTCATCTAGTTGATTATCGTGTTGTTTAAGTTTTAGGATTGAGATTCTTTTGCAAAAAATAGACAATTTTGCTCTTCTCCTTTCTATTTCCCTTTTACTTACTCAAAAAGATCTTAACTTTGAATTACTGGTTTTCTCTCCCCAGCATTGCTCTCTTGTTTCAGGCCTTCAATTCATCTCAAGTCATAAGTTAGACTATTCTCCATCATTTTAGTTTTCTTAAACGTGCACTTTTTTACACCTCTCTCTTTCCCTTTTCTTTTATATTTATTGGCGTATATATATTTATGCCTATAATCTGTTTGGTGAAATGTTTATCTGGAATATTCAATCGATTCAATACTTAGAGGATATCACTTCTTATTTATTCCTGAATTGGGTTGATTTATTATTATTGCCATTTTTTGGGATTCGATCTTGACAACAATTTCTTATTATTTTGATTAAAGATCCTAAAAGCATGCTCCCACTGTATTTTGTTTTTCCTTTTCAGTTATTCATGACCGCTGATGACCTTCTAAGTACTTCGGGTCAGAGTACAGCTCCTTTTATTAAATTAACCTCAGCTATCTGTGAAGATAACTAAGCGGATAGGATTCTCAACCATTTTGGGTATAAGGATTACATATTTAGGATTCCTACCCCTTCCGGTCGCATCCATATGCCCCTTAATGGGTTTGTTTCTATTACATTTGACCACATTCGAAATGAGTTCTATCTTTCACTTCTTCGCATTATTAGGGAATGACTAACTACTGTAAATTGTCTCTAATCAATAATCTTTCATCTCCTATTATCTGCTTACGTGCGCTTTCATTTTGTTTGCTGAGAATTTAACTACGTCCACCTGTCAAGCGTTTTTGTTCTTATATTCAGTTCATGAAAACGTCACTGCAGGCTACGATGGGTTTCATTTTGTTCAAACTATGAAATCTATCCTGTTAGTTTCTCGTTGCAAAACTCAGAGGTGGGTGGATCAATTTTTCTATGTTTCTAATCGAGACGACTTTATTTACTCCTTTCAATCCCCTGGTATTATTTTCAATCTTTTCTCATTCTTCTTTTTATTTTTATTTTTTATATACTTCGCTGATTTATGTATTCCTTTGCCTTTTTTTCTTTTGTTTTAGTTAAACAACCTAACTTCTCTAGCGCAGATCAAGGTTCAGTATCGATACGTAGAGCTGAAGCGCTTAGGCTTGATAAAGACACTCACACGGGTTCTTATATATTTCCTGCAGCCTCGCTACGTAAGTTGGTTTCTCAAGCGAGCAACATAGTATATGCATTTTTTTTAATTTTTATGGACATATTACTGTGGATGTGTTGTGATATATGCATTCTAGTGATGGTCGATCCTACTTTAGTTATTTTCTCATTTATCGTCATGTGTTCTAAAATATATTGTTGAGTGAATTATATTGGTACAGTGTCTGAGATACTTGACGCATTCAAGATATAGAAGTCGAATAAGAAAAGGAAGATTGAAACCCTCGGTGGTGATGGTGGGGGCAGATTATCTATGGCGGTTCTTCACCCCTTCCTCCTCCTCCCGTGTCTTCTGCTAGCACTCCTGCCATGCTCATGCCTTCCCTAAACATGCTTTGATTTTCTTAATGCTTCTTACCTCTTCGAAATAGTGGTGTTGTTTCTGCTCTGCCTGAAGATGGGATGCCTCATGATTGATGATGTTTTGATCCTTGGCTATACTCCTTTGCCTCCACTGCTTCTCCCAGCTTCGGAGCCCTTTAGTGTAGAGATATTTCAGAATCTTCATAGAAGCTTATTCCATGTAATAATTTGTCCTTGCTTCTATGAACTTATTGTAGATTTCTATCTGTTGGTTTATTGTTCCTCGCGTTTACTGTTACTTTTGTCATTCATTTGTGCATCCTTTTTTGTAGGGGTGCGCCATGACCATGGAAATGCACCCTCGGATTAAGACTTCTGGGCCCACGTTGGTAAGCACACTAATTGATGTTTAGAAACTCAAGGGAGACTTGAGTGTGGCCTCACTCGACATTGAGAACTATAAGAAACAACTTGATGGGCTTACTGAAAAATATAAGGAGATAGAGGCACATGCAAAGGAGGGGGAGGAAGTGCTTACTGAAGTGGAGAGAAAAGGGGAAACAACTATAAAGGAAGTTGGCTAAAACGATAAGAGAAGCCGAGGGCACCGCTTTTAATACTCTTTATAAGGTCTATGCATATGTTAAGAGATAGGTTTTCATGGAGCATCTCAATGACCCTGATGTAGAAGTAAGCTTTGAATTCTTGACTAACCTAAGGCTTGCCAAGTCTTCCCAAGAGCATTCCTAGAAGTTATGGGTTAAGGAATGCAATGGAACTTCCCATTCTGTCTCTACACATGAACTATCAGATAACTCCAATTCCAAGGATGACTGTAAATCTGAGCATACCAATGAGGCCTTCCATTCTGCTGAAGCAAATCCTTGAACCCTGGCTTTCTTTTCTTTAGTTGTTGCTTATGTTTCGTGAAATTTGTAATAATATTTTTGATACTTGTTAATCTTTTAGTTGTTGTGGTGGTTTTTGTGATAACTTTATAGTAGATGAACGGATTTCCGTATTTAGATATTTGACCTAAGCTTTTGTTATATGCACATTATTATAACTTCTAATTTTTGTTGTTTTCATCGGTTGCTGCGATGTGTTTAAATTAATATTCTTTTCCTTTAAGGTAGGGATTGTTAATATTGATAAACCTCTTTTATTTGAGCCACAAAGAGGGTAGCCTAGATCAGTATTTGTAGGGGCGCGTTGAAAGTTCAAAAAAACAAGCCATAGAAAGATTATCAAGAAGGACCGCCTTTGTTAGTAGGAGAGAAAGTGAGCTGGAAAAGTCTATCATTAGAGGGAATCTTAGGAACTTTTATTTAGAATCATCCAAGTTATCTATTAGAGGGATGACTCTTTGACCTTGTACAACACAAATGGGGTCCATCATTGCCGAGTGAACTGCTTCTTTAGGGCGTCTCTATTTGTTATGGTTTAAAATAGACTTAATCATTGACAAGGATAGTGTTTTTTTTACTTTTGGTTCTCGGTTGGATTACAATTTCATAACTTAAGTACCCTCGTATTCTTTTATTTATCATGCATGCATTTTTTATGTTTGTTTTGTTTGGTTGTTCATCGATTTCTTGCTTGGTTATCCTATATTCATAAGCTTTCCTTACTCCTCCAACGAAACTTTCCCGGATGCTCTTTATGGAAGGAGTAACCCTTCTCATGTTCTTTGCAATTCCTGTCTAAGGGACGAGGCTTCATTAAATGTTTTTGAAAGTTATAAAACTTGAATTAGATAACTTGGATTACTAATGCGGACTTCATGAAAGAGGAAGAGTTGATCGATGACAATGTTCAGGATGAACTGCGCCTTGTGTACAAAGAGCAGATGCGACAGTTTGAAGAGTCTAAGCAGACTAACATTGTGATAACCCAGAATTTCAAAGCAATTTGAATGTGATGATTTCAAATAGTTTTTAGAATGATTATCTTTACAAATTCAATTTGGTTGTTTTATAAATAGATCTTTAAGTAAACTTATTATTTTCAAATTTAATAATGTGATTGTTTAAATTAATATATGTGTTTAAGTTGATTTTAAATTGGATTTTTAAAATTTGAATTTAAATTTAATATTTGGATTTACATTTGGATTTAAAGGATATTTTTTTGAAATAATTCGGATATAATATATATATATATATATATATATATATATATATATATATGTATATATATATATATATATATGAATAAAGTTTTCATCAAAATATAATTTGTTTTATATTGTTTTTCCTTAAAGAATTTATTCATATAAATTATGAAAGTATTTATTTAAATTGTAACAAATACAAAAGTTTATATTATCATTTAAAATGAATATTTATACATGTGCTAATTTATAAAACCTCCTTAGGGACAAGTGTTAATTATGAAAGCTTAATGTTAACATGTGTTAAGTGATTGGGTGTGGTAAATAACAAGTGTCATTCCTTGTATTTTTTTTTTTGGTTTTCTTTTTCTAAATTTTTACAAAATCTTAAATTAGATTAAATGTATATTCCTTCTTCTCTTTCATTTCTTTTATCACATATCTCCAAAAACAAAAGTCTATAAAACATAGAAAGAAAAATCTGCAAACCACAAACCCGAGGAAAAAAATCATCATAAATCTTTCAAAACAACAAAACTCAACCTGAAGCTATAATCAACTCAGTTCTGGTACAAATTCCAGTTCAAAAACCTATAAACATTTCAAACTAGAAGTTAAATCAAGCAAATTAATTAAAGCTTCAGATCAGAGGCAGGAGCAACTCAACTAGTTACAGTTCATCATCTTAGATCAATGCAAACCAAGTAATCCAAGCTCCAATTTTAAAATGCAAGATCAGATTTCAAATTTCAACTGTATGTTCCCTGTCTTCAAACACAGGTGAGTAAACTGAACATAAAACATCTCTGGATTTGATGCATGAGATAAATGTTGAAGTGAACTTGTGATGTATGTTTTGAAATGTATATGCAAGTTTGTTTTTAACCTAAATACAACTATACTAATGATTGAATCCTGGGTGCATGAGTGATTCATCTGTGTGTATCTCTGTTCATGTTACAGAGTGTAAATTTGGTTTAAAAATTTCTTATCTTTTTATCCATTCACTGTAAGTACTGGATTCCAAAAAAAATAGCTTAGTTTTAACAAGACCTAAGTGTTAAAAATATGTACAAGTATTTAAATTTTGAAAATATGCCTGTATCTAGGAAAATACAGTAGAAATTTTAGTAATATGATAAAATTGAATGTTAAATTTTATTGATTTAAGTATACATATTGAATCATCACTGGAAAACATGATTTTTAAAAAGAAAATCATGATTTTTAGATGGTTAATTGTTGAGATATTTGGGGTAAATTGGAATTCGTATTTATGCCAAATTCTGGCGATCGACAGGGAGGTGTGACTCGAGGACATGGCTGAAGCTTGTTCGTGGGTTTAAGCGCGTAGGAAAATTGTTTGGAAAAATTTTAGTGAGCCGTGGTGGTCGAGAGTGGTCGAGAGGAGCCGGAGTAGGGTTTCAGAGACCGATGTGGGTGTGGTCGGTCTTAAGATAACCATGACGACGTGGAAAGGATTGGAAGGTGCAGACCAGAGGGAGAAGAAGGAAGGGTTAGTGTCACTCATTTCAGCAAAGTTTGACGATGCACGGTGGCTTGAGATGTTGGAGCGAGGGGGAAATAGAACAGGGATTGTTCCAGTGGTTTTGGGAATAGCTCGAATTTTGCTCGAGGGGTAGATCTGTGATTCTGAGTGACGAGAAACAACAAGGGTGACGAGGATGACCAGCGGTTGGGTCGGTAGCAGGTCGAACGGACGAAGGAGGGTGTGCACGTGCACTGAGTCTTTATGTGCAAGTGAAATAAAGAAAGAACAGGAAGAAGAAGTGGGATCTGGAAGAGTTTTTGTGCGAAGTGATTCACGGGGTTTCACTTGGTTTGCTCGGATGGGTCTTCGAGTCTCTTGAGATTGTGTTGATCCAGTTTTTCATATAACAGTTTTTTCTAAAAAAAAGAGAAGTGGAAGCTCGGGAAAGGAATGAGAAGCTCGGGTATTTGTTTGGATTTTCTCAGGTGAAATGTTTAGTTTTCAAGAGTTTAAGATAACATAATTAAGTCTTCAATTAATTCACTTGAATCAATATTTTAAATAGAGTTGTTTTATTTAAATGTTAATTAAGTTGATTCTTAAAGTTGTTTAAAACTAAATTAATAATGTGATTTAATTAAAAGATTTAATGTCTTAAAACATTAATTTAGCTTAAGGATTAAGTTAAATTCTAGATTAATGATAATTTAATTCAAGTTTATTAAGAAAGTTTTTTTTTCAATAAGAAGTTAATTAAGATGAATAACTTATCTTTTAATTAATTAAAGTTTGGATGATTAAGATTAATTGATTAATTAAAGATTAATTAACGAAAGCAATTAAAGGTTAATTAATTATAGGATAATTAATGAGTGTGAATAATTAATGATTGATTAAGATTAATTAATCAATGTCATTAATGAAGTTAATTAATAAAAGTAATTAAAGAAAATTACTTAGTATCATTAATTAAGGAGAGTAATTAATGGAAAATGTGATTTATTTAACAGTAATTACTTGATTATTTATATTGATTAATCCTTTAATTACACCGAGTAGTTATCACTTAATTCCTTTCACCAAGTAATTATCCTTTAATTACTTCCCATCAAGTAATTTCTCTTTAATTAATTACATCCAGCAATTATTCACTAATTATTTCACTAAGTAATTATACCTCATTAATTACGTTAAGTAATTATACCTAACCCAACATCAAATGATTACCTTTAATTAATTAAACTTGATTAATTAACTAGAAATAACCACTTTAACTTAATTAACTTCACAAATTAATTAACCTTACCCATACATATTGATTACATTGATCCATTTTAATTGCTCGAATAAATTACTCTATAATTACTTACATTGATTAATTATCCTCTAATTAATCATCTTCATTAATTAACTAACCCTTTTATTAATTCCCTTAATTAACGAATCCTTTAATTTATTACACTAAGTAATTAATCCTTAATTACTTTCTTTAAGAGTTGGTTCAATTGATGAAGTAATTAAGAAAAGTTAATTATCTGATTGTGATTAATCATGGTTGATAAATAAGTGTAATTAAGTTAAATGTTAATTATTAAATATAAAATTAAGAATAATTAACCAATGGAAGTAATGAGAGGATCATTAATTAATGTAATTAATCAACGTGATCAATCTTGCTTATTAATGTTTGAATGATGATGAGTACTTTGGATTGGTTGATATCTCTGATATGAATTGCTTGTGATATGATATGTTAGATGGACGGTGATAGTGTGATTATATATCAATTATGGATTGCTGTATAAATATGTTATCCAATAATTAAAGTTGAGTTGTATTTAATTGGATAACTGGGTTCTAGATGACATTGAATTCGAGGAGACCGGAGTCGGGTACTAGTAAATACCCGAAACCACTTCGATTCTTTATAAATTGATGTGTGAAATAAGTGATGTCTGTAACAACTTGGGAAGTTGTAAATTGATAAGTTACCCCGGCTTTTATGTAAGTTTCATGCTTTTGTATTCCTTGTTAGATGGGTTTACTAACGCTGGTTTCCAGCCTGACCTGGGTATTACTTTGATGTAATGCTCGGGTCAGACCGAGTATTACAGATTTTCAGGTAGGTACGTTCTGGAGCTCAGGAGGCGTTCTGGATGGCAAGAGCGTATCGAATATTTCCGCTGTAAAGTATAATATTATTGGTTATCTGTGACGTGATAATCGAGTATATTCAATGTCTGTGTATTTGTGACTCTGATTGTATTAAAGTGTAATTCGGCAGATATAATATTCTTTTGTAAACTGATATTATTTATTATTATATTGATCCACTGCGAATGTGAGGTTTTCTGTGTTTTGGTGTTTCTGTTTTTTTTCCTTCTTCTTCTTTCTCTTTCTTCTTTTCACTAACTATCTGGAATTTTCGGGATCGAAATTTCCAGATCGTTACATTTGGTATCAGAGCTAAAGGTTAAGCGAGAACCTTGGCTCTGGTTGGATTACTCATTAAGGATAGGGTAAGTGGTGCCCTAGAATGAGTTGAGTGTATATATATGAGAGAGCGTACTTGTTATTTTCTTATATAAAGATTTTAAATGGTTTTATATAAGATTATATTTTGATATATAAAGCAATATATCTTTCTAACAAATAGTAAAGGAATTGGTTGTTAAATTATCGAGTTAAATTAAGAAGTAATAGAAATACAATCAAACTGAAATTAAATCTTGAATTTGGGAAAGGTTTCAGGATAAGGATAATCAATTAATCAAACTTTATTTAATGAGATTAATTAATGGATAATAATTGGAAATGATAAATTAAGAGGAAGTTACTTAATGAAGTAACTAGAGGTAAGTAATTTAAAGGACAATTACTTAATGAAGGTAATTAAGAAATAAGTTAATTACCGAATGTGATTAATTGGAATTAATTAATGACGTAATTAATTTAAACAAACAATAAATAACATTATTTAATGCAATTGAATGAAATGGTCCTATTTCAAACAAGAGTTGTTTGAAAATTTAAAGGAATTTTGTTTTGAATTAAAAAACCAAAGGTGGTTTAAAATTTTAAAGTATAACTTGGTATGTATAAGACATTAATATGTACATGTGGATATACATAATGTCAAAGGTGGTTTGAAATAAACTCTAAATGGTGAGTTTTGAATTTGGAATAAGATGTGATACTCAAAGTGATAAGTTTTTGAACTTGATAAGTGGGAAGATTATGTATGAGAAGTTCAAAATTTGAAATGGAAGTTCAAACTGGGTAAGGTTGACTGGATTAAGTGAATTGAGTTTAACTTGGAAAAAGTTAAATATGTTGGAATGTTCAACCTGATTTGTAAATTTTATGATGAAATTAAGATTTAACTTGGGAAGTTAAATGGTTGATTGTAATTGAGAGTTTGAGTGTGTGATATTCCAGAATTTTAGACAATATCAATTTAATAATCTTTATATAAAATTAAATTGATATTGACAATATTGATTAATAAAATATGTTTTGGTTTAATAATCAAGTTTGAATAATATTTAATTTGTGATTTTATCTTTTAAAATGCTAAAAAAATGTTTAAATTATAATGTGTATATATTTGTATATATATTATAGTTTAACTTTGTTTGGAATTTAATTTACATGAAAATAAATAAATGAAGTTTGTTTTTAAATTCTAATAAATATTGAGTAATTAGGAAATTATGTTTTAAATTAATATTAAGCTTTTAAAAATCTATTTAAATTAATAACTTTATGGTTTGATAATATTTATAATAAGTGTTATATTTTTTAAAATTTGCCTTAGTTTAATTTTTTGTTTTAAATTTAAATAAAAGTTGATTTTATTCCTTTTTAAAATATTATTTGATTAAATCTGAATTGAGACTATTTTATATAAGTTTAAAATGTAAAATAGCATATGATTTAAATTCATTTAAATATAAAAGTGATTTATAATATAAATCATATAAAATTGTAAATTGTTATTTTAAACTATATTAATAAATATTCTATTTTTCTTAGATATAAAGAAGGATTTAGATAAGAAATAGAATCTTCATTCTTAATTTGAATAAATTGATTTTTATTTTGATTTCAAAGAATTTATTTGAATTTGGAAATTTTATTCCCAAATTAATAGATTCTTTAAAACATTTGTATAAGTTTTAATTTATTAATTTTCTTTATTTACATTTTCTTTAAATAAGAAATTTACATGTATAAAATGAATTAAAGAAAGACCCTTTATAAACATTTAAAAAATAACTAAATTAAGTAAAAAGACAAGTGTTAACTTTTTAAGTATTTAACTACATGTGTTAATAAGTTAGTAGCTCTAATGACAAGTGTCATTAAATCTTTATTTTCTTTTAATAATTTTGTTAAATTTATTTCAGCCTCTTTTAAAAAATTTTCATTTCCCCTCATTCTCCTTTTCAAAACAAAGATAAAGAAATCAAGAGAAAACTTCACTTAAAATCTGAAATCTTCCCAAATCAAAACCTGCATTGCAAACTTTGAAATCTGTAACTCCTCTTAAAAACTAAAACCTGTAAAAATAAATCCCTGCAATTCAAAATTCTGCATTTTCTAGAGGCACATGCAACCTACTTTCATACAAAACCTGGGAACTAACTACATTTTCTCTGGAAAATCATGTTTGCAAGACATATCTGCAAATTCTTTTCAAAAAGGAATTTCTGCATCTTTATCAAATCCTGTATTTTCATCATGACCTGCATGCATCAAATTTTTGGTTGAAGTTACAAATGCAAACTGCATTTCTTTTCTACCTGGAAATCAATTCCTGCAAAATCAATCTGCATATCACCTCTAGATGAAGCCTGCATTTCTATTATGGCTTGCATGCATAAAGTTTTGGGTCAGAGTTTAAAAACCTCAAGCCTGCATTCATGAATGATATCAAAAGTAGGCTCTGTTCTTCAAGTTTCTGGTGAGTAACATTTTTGTTAAAATAATTTAAGTAACATGGTTGCATGATTGACTTCTATAATGAATATGACTTGTGATGAGTAAGTTTGTCTATATATATCTATGAATTATCTGTAGATATGTGGATGATATTGTGTGCATGTCTGCTAGTATATTTCACCCCCTCTGTTTCTTGCTAAACTCGGTTTTTTAAATTTAAATCCCCTATCTGATGATCTAAGCATTGTTAAGAATTGTGATACAAACAAAAATTGTTCGTGTAATCATAAGCTTGAGTTTAAAATTTTAATTAAGTTAAAACAGATAAAATTTTCTCTGGAAACCCAATATGATCAGGAAAATATGAATTTTTTTAAAACTTAAAATCCTTGATTTATTAAATTAAGATTGTGATCTGGAAACTTAAGTGAAAACAAGATTTTTAAATCATAAAACAGAATTTTTAGTTAAAGATTTTGGGGGTAGTTCACTTCTTTCTGGAAGAGAGGAATTTGGGAAATTTAGATAAAACTGGGATTTGGAAGGGTCGGGGTAGTTACTGGAGGAAGTGAGGCCTATGGTGTGGCCGGGAAAATTTTCAGGAGACGATCAAGATGATCATGATGGCGGCAGTGATCAAATTAAATTGGTAACCCTAGTTTTTAACAGGGTGAAGAGAATCGATCACCATTGTTTGTAGAGGTGATCGAGTTCAGCATAGCTTTGGGAAATTATAGTTTGGGGGTTGGTGATTGTAAGGCCGGAGGTGTTGATTTTCTAGCGGTCGGAGGAGGGAGGATTCGTCGTTGACAGGTCTAGTGTTTGGGTTTGTACTGTGGTTTCTAGGTTGGAGGTGGGGTTGGTTTCTGGAAAATGTGGGGAAAATGTTCTCGAAAAGTACTCGGGTTGCTTGAAGGTGTGACCCGAAGTTAGATTCTTGATGACTCGAAGATATTGGTGCCTGGCTCGAGTAGTTTGCTAGTTCCAGGTTTTTATATCTGAAACCTTACAGTTTCAGGTTTTCATGAAAATTTAAACAAAATTTAAATTAAGGTAAGCAAAGTAAGATTTGAACTGGAATTTGAATCAAGTTTAAATATGAATTCAAATTGAAATTTAAACTCTTGTTTTAAAATAAATAAATTCTATTAATTGGAATGTTACAGCTGAAACCTGTTTACAGAATTTTAAATAAGATTTTAAACATAACTTAAAATTTTAAGTTCAAATCTGGATTAAATGCTTGAATTCAAATTTAAATTTGAATCTGAAAGTTTCAAAAAGAAAATTGGTTGAAAAATTCAAATGTTATATATTTAGTTTGAGTATTTTATAAAATCTAAAATGAAGATTTAAAACAGAGTTTTAAATTTTAATATGTGTATTTAAATCTGAAACATGGTTCAAAATTTTGGGTTGTAATAAAAATAAGATTTGAATTTATATGTTTCAATATATTTGAAATATTTAAGGTAATTTTATTTAAATTGGATATAGGCTTAGGTAAACTATTAACCTAAGATTACTTTAAGAGTTAAGTGAATTTGAAAAAAAAATTGAAGAGTTTTTAATACTTTAAATCTTGTTAAGTTTAAAATTTAATTTCTTTTCAATTTTAATTTTAAATGGAGTTTAGAAAATTTTAAAAGCAATTTGTTTTTCAATTTCTTGATAATGATAATTAAATCATTAATGAAATTAATGATTATCATTAAGTTATTTTGAACTTAAGAATTTATTTATTAAACAAGGAAATTAAGTTCATAATGAATTAATTTAATAAATAAATAAATAGGATATTAATTAAATAATTGAGGGTTATTTAATTAATTAAAAGTTTAAGTTAGTTAACTAAATTTGATTAAAGTGTGATTTAGGATTTAATTTAAATAAGACTTGATTAATTTAATTAATGAATTGAAATTATTAATCAAGTAATTAATAATTAATTTAGTTTTAATTATCACTTGATTAATTTTTAGATTAATTAGTGAGTCTCTTTAAATAAATTAAGAATTAATATTGATTAATTCAGTTAATTAATTTAGAAAGTAATTAAAGATTTATTATTGGTTAATGAAGATCATTAATTTAATATTATTTTTATAATTAATTAATGTAATTAATTTTAATAATTAATTGGATTAATTAATTTAAGATAATCCTTTGAATTGTTCAAGTAAATTACTTAGTGAAAGTAATTAAGGAAATTAATTACTGACTTGTAATTAATTAAGTTTTTGATTAATTAAGTTAACTAATTAAGTTTAATTAATTTAATTTAATCACTAGATGATTTGAGAAGTAATCACAAATGTAATTAAAAATGGAAAATTACTTAATGAAGTAGTTAAGAAAATAAATTACTAGATGTAATTTAATTGAAGAAGTTTTGGAAATTAATTACTTTGTGTAATTTATTTGTAATTTATATGTTGTATAATTACTTAGGTAAGTAATTAATAATTAATTACTTAGTGTAATTAATTTAGGATTAGATAATTGGGTTATTTGGAAATGGTTAAGAGATGTAATTAATTTAAGTTAATTACTTAATGTGATTAATCAAGAATGATTAATCAATGGAGATAATTGATAATTAATTTAATGGAGTTATTTTAATTTAAATAATTAATGATGTGATTAAGAATTGATTAATTATGAACAATTAATCAATGAAGGTATTAATTAATGTAATTAATTAAGGATTAATGTAATTAATTTTGATTAATTAATTGATGAAGTAATTACAGGTTAATTACTGGTTTGGTTTGGATAATTAATTTGTGAAATTAGTTAGAGGTTAATTACTTGGGTGTAATTAAAGAATAATTAATCAAGATGATTAATTAGGGTAATTTGTTAAGAATAATTAATTGATGTGTAAGCAAGATTTATATGGAAAAAAAATTTAATTTAATTCATTTTAAATTAATTAGGGAAGATGTAATTAATTTAATTCATTTTAAATTAATTATAGGATGATGATTTAATAAATCTTTGCTTATGAATGATGATTGATATTTATTACCCTGAATGGTTGAGATCTCAGTTATGAGATAAATGTTGTGTGATTTGGATGTTATGGTTGCATTGAGTTGATAATATGATTTATCTGTTTGAGTTGATAATGTAGATTATCTGATGTTATGATAATATTGATTATCTATTATGATGTTAAGAATTATCTATCTATGTGTATATAGATAATATTGAATTGAATTTGTTTTAAACTTTTAAAACAACTTGGCCCTAAAAGACACGCTTTGGATTTCGATGAGACCGGGATCGTGTTTCCATATTTGGATATCCGAAAACCACATCGATTCTAAATAACGTTAGGTCGTAAATCCAAGTAGAGCAAGTGAAGACTCGAGGTGTAAGGGCTATACGTCAGTATAACTCTGTGGGTGATTCCGTAATGAGTTGACGGAATAGTGCTTATAGATTCGAGATGGTGGATTAGAGTGCAAGGGTTATCGTCGTTAACTCTGAGGCTGATTGCAAAATGAGTGTAACGAGATAATGCCTTCGGTTTCGTTCGAACCCGGAACGAACTTGTATGGATCAAATGCTTTCAGAACATCGTCAGGTGGACGATGAGCATTCTAAGTGATGTGTCCTATAAAGGTAATCATAACCTCAAGCCTCATCAACCAGGAATGGCTAAAACAGGGGAGGTGCAGCAAGGCTTCGTGGGTAGCTCCCACTGGAGAGCGAGATTGATGCCTGTCTAGAAGTCCCTTTATATTCGGCTGTGTGGGCAGTTGGTTGCAAACAACTGCGGGGTTGTCTTGTTTGGAACTGTTCAGTAAGGAATGGTTCCGGCCTTGTGTTGCAGGGGAGTGGGAGTACTCCTCGGTACGGTGATCTAGGCCACGTACTGTGACGGGCGGTACCCCAATAGCCCTGCCATTGTATGGAATCCACAATCCAATAAGTGCCAACGGTTTTGATTGTATTACCCACTTTTGTGGCTAGTAGCTGGAATTTAATAATGTAACAATTTCGGCTATTTCATATTTACTTGAAAACCCTAGACACTATTATAATATCATCAGATTTCCTATCAAACGTTTTGGTTAGCGTAAGGTAAAAACTTTTCCATGTATATGTGTGGGAAGTCTTACGTGATACCTTTCTTTTAAAAAGGTTTTTTAAAGATAAGCAACCTTAACCTGTTACTCACACCAGACCCATGTCTGACCCGGAGTTTATTTTGTTTTTCATAAACTCTTGGGTACTCAAATTTTTACGAGTAGCCAAGGGAATTCAGGTTAGCTTTGACGAATAATGAAGGAGCAATGGAACAGGAGGCTTCCGCGTTAGATATAGTTTTCCGCTGTGTTTTCTCTGTGTTGTGTTTTATTGCGTTGTAAATACTAGACAGGTGTTTATAACTGTCTAGTATATGTGATGTGTATGTTGTGTAGTTCTGATTGGTATTGTATATTATGTAAATACTTATGTTATTAATATAATTTATTCGTTCCGCTGTTGAGATTCTAGTGTTGTTTTCTTCTTTCTCTTCTTTCTTTTCTTCTTCTATCCCTTTCTTTCTTAATTCATGATGCGATTTTCTGGGAGTAGAAAGTCGGGTCGCTACAGTTGGTATCAGAGCGTTAGGTTGAGTGAATACCTAGACTCTGGAGTGGTGTCTTTCTTGAGAGAGCGTACTTGTAATTTTTATATAACTATATATATATATATTTATATTTCTACCTATCTATTGGGTTACCTGTTCAGGTTTTCCAATATAGGCTATAAAGGTAGATGAGATAGTAGTGTGTGTAACACGACTACCATTGGCTGGTGTTTGATTTGATAAGGTTGGAAGTGTATCTGTCGAGACTGTAGACCTAATACCGTCTCGAGTAAGTTTTGAAGTGGTGTAAAGACTTCATTAATCTCCGAAGGTAACCTGTTAAGGTTCGGAGTTCATCTTTGAAGTTGAATGAGTAGAGTTGGATCTGTTGGCTGAACTAAAGCGAGTAATGGTATCTTATTACCTCAGGAATAGTAGCTGCGTGATGAGATGCAGTGACTATGGATGTTTCCGAAGATGTTTCTTTGGAACAAATTTTAGGAAGTAAATCTGCTTCGGTGTTGTGGCTAAGTTCAGCTGGATGTTTCTGTTTGGTTTGAAGTCCGAGTTTCTCGGAGAGCTTTGGATTGAGAATTCTTTGGCATTGGTGTCAGCAGAGTTGTCTGGCTTAGCAAGTTTTCTGGAGATGGAGTTCAGAAGCAGTAAAGTAGAATCCATTTCTTCGACGGATTGGCAAGACCAGCATAAGCTGTTCTGATTGGTTTAGAGAGAACAGTTTTCTTTGGATATTAGATTGAGTTGATCGCAAAAGTGACTTGCGATAGTTGAGTATTCTCTTGGATTGTTGGAGATTTTTCTGAATATTTTCAAAGAAGTCAGAGTTTGTCTTCATCTAGAGATTTAGTGGTACCGGTGGTTCAACTAATTGAAGGTTGATTCCTTGAGATGGAGTTTATTAAAGCAACTCAGGTTTTGAGGAACTTCTGAGTTTTCTCTTGGTTAGCTGAGGTCTTCTTGGTTTTGCTGTCCAGTTAGCTTGTGTTCTTCATCAGCATTCTTTTCTACTCCAGATCAGAGTTACACAGCGGAAGCAGTTTGGGAGTGCATCTGCTTTTCTTTTCCGGATAGGAGAAGTTGTTTTCTTCTGATAGTTGTGAGTAGAGTGGTTCTTGACCTTGATTGATCATGGAGGATCATTCTGATGGGTTTGGTCTAGATTGTTTCTTGAGACATCAGCAAGGATTTAGCTGATCGGGTAGGAAGTAGACAACTTAGGATTGTCCGAAGAGCTTTGTGAATCTGAAGTCGGAGTTCTGTTTTTGGATAAGTTTTCTCAGTTTTTAGGGGCTATAAATTTTGGTAAGGTTGGGTAAGCTAGCTCTGAGATATTTTGGATTTCCTCTGAGTTTTGTTTTGAATAAGTGTTTGGTTTTCTGGATTGAATTGCCAGTTTGGACAACTGGAATTCGTTGTGTTTCACATATCTCTGAGGGAGTACGTGTATGATCTATTTCTGGTTTTGGAATCAGCTGTTTTGGAAGATTTTGGTTGTTGAGTCAGACTTGTCTACAGTCTGATGTTTTGTTAGTTATAAATCTATATGAATAGAAGTTCTATAGCTTAGTGGTGTTGATTGTTTGGGTTTTATAGAGCGAGTAACCCGGTGTTTACTGGGGAAACTCGAGGAAACTCTATCCAGAATTTTGTCTGCATAGTTAATTTTGTTTGATTGGATGAATTGATTGCTATGGAGGTTAGCATATGTTTGATATATGCTTGGTTTTAAAATTAAAAATCTAAATAGGTTATTAAATTACCTTTGTTTTAAATTTCGGGGACGAAATTCTTTTAAGGGGGAAGGAATGTGTTATCCCGGAATTTTAGACAATATCAATTTAATAATCTTTATATAAAATTAAATTGATATTGACAATATTGATTAATAAAATATGTTTTGGTTTAATAATCAAGTTTGAATAATATTTAATTTGTAATTTTATCTTTTAAAATGCTAAAAAAATGTTTAAATTATAATGTGTATATATTTGTATATATATTATAGTTTAACTTTGTTTGGAATTTAATTTACATGAAAATAAATAAATGAAGTTTGTTTTTAAATTCTAATAAATATTGAGTAATTAGGAAATTATGTTTTAAATTAATATTAAGCTTTTAAAAATCTATTTAAATTAATAACTTTATGGTTTGACAATATTTATAATAAATGTTATATTGTTTAAAATTTGTCTTAGTTTAATTTTTGTTTTAAATTTAAATAAAAGTTGATTTTATTCCTTTTTAAAATATTATTTGATTAAATCTGAATTGAGACTATTTTATATAAGTTTAAAATGTAAAATAGCATATGATTTAAATTCATTTAAATATAAAAGTGATTTATAATATAAATCATATAAAATTGTAAATTGTTATTTTAAACTATATTAATAAATATTCTATTTTTCTTAAATATAAAGAAGGATTTAGATAAGAAATAGAATCTTCATTCTTAATTTGAATAAATTGATTTTTATTTTGATTTCAAAGAATTTATTTGAATTTGGAAATTTTATTTTGAAATCCAAATTAATAGATTCTTTAAAACATTTGTATAAGTTTTAATTTATTAATTTTTTTAATTTACATTTTCTTTAAATAAGAAATTTACATGTATAAAATGAATTAAAGAAAGACCCTTTATAAACATTTAAAAATAACTAAATTAAGTAAAAAGACAAGTGTTAACTTTTTAAGTATTTAACTACATGTGTTAATAAGTTAGTAGCTCTAATGACAAGTGTCATTAAATCTTTATTTTCTTTTAATAATTTTGTTAAATTTATTTCAGCCTCTTTTAAATTTTTTTCATTTCCCCTCATTCTCCTTTTCAAAACAAAGATAAAGAAATCAAGAGAAAACTTCACTTAAAATTTGAAATCTTCCCAAATTAAAACCTGCATTGCAAACTTTGAAATATGTAACTCCTCTTAAAAACTAAAACCTGTAAAAATAAATCCCTGCAATTCAAAATTCTGCATTTTCTAGAGGCACATGCAACCTACTTTCATACAAAACCTGGGAACTAACTACATTTTCTCTGGAAAATCATGTTTGCAAGACATATCTGCAAATTCTTTTCAAAAAGGAATTTCTGCATCTTTATCAAATCCTGTATTTTCATCATGACCTGCATGCATCAAATTTTTGGTTGAAGTTACAAATGCAAACTGCATTTATTTTCTACCTGGAAATCAATTCCTGCAAAATCAATCTGCATATCACCTCTGGATGAAGCCTGCATTTCTATTATGGCTTGCATGCATAAAGTTTTGGGTCAGAGTTTAAAAACCTCAAGCCTGCATTCATGAATGATATCAAAAGTAGGCTCTGTTCTTCAAGTTTCTGGTGAGTAACATTTTTGTTAAAATAATTTAAGTAACATGGTTGCATGATTGACTTCTATAATGAATATGACTTGTGATGAGTAAGTTTGTCTATATATATCTATGAATTATCTATAGATATGTGGATGATATTGTGTGCATGTCTGCTAGTATATTTCACCCCCTTTGTTTCTTGCTAAACTCGGTTTTTTAAATTTAAATCCCCTATCTGATGATCTAAGCATTGTTAAGAATTGTGATACAAACAAAAATTGTTCGTGTAATCATAAGCTTGAGTTTAAAATTTTAATTAAGTTAAAACAGATAAAATTTTCTCTGGAAACCCAATATGATCAGGAAAATATGAATTTGTTTAAAACTTAAAATCCTTGATTTATTAAATTAAGATTGTGATCTGGAAACTTAAGTGAAAACAAGATTTTTAAATCATAAAACAGAATTTTTAGTTAAAGATTTTAGGGGTAGTTCACTTCTTTCTGGAAGAGTGGAATTTGGGAAATTTAGATAAAACTGGGATTTGGAAGGGTCGGGGTAGTTACTGGAGGAAGTGAGGCCTATGGTGTGGCCGGGAAAATTTTCAGGAGACGATCAAGATGATCATGATGGCGGCAGTGATCAAATTAAATTGGTAACCCTAGTTTTTAACAGGGTGAAGAGAATCGATCACCATTGTTTGTAGAGGTGATCGAGTTCAGCATAGCTGTGGGAAATGACAGTTTGGGGGTTGGTGATTGTAAGGCCGGAGGTGTTGATTTTCTGGCGGTCGGAGGAGGGAGGATTCGTCGTTGACAGGTCTAGTGTTTGGGTTTGTACTGTGGT
Organism: Allium cepa; assembly: GCA_030765085.1. Lineage (NCBI taxonomy): Eukaryota > Viridiplantae > Streptophyta > Magnoliopsida > Asparagales > Amaryllidaceae > Allium > Allium cepa. Next base: position 1,037,857,482 of record CM060929.1, read on the forward strand.
TTCCAGGTTGGAGGTGGGGTTGGTTTCTGGAAAATGTGGGGAAAATGTTCTCGAAAAGTACTCGGGTTGCTTGAAGGTGTGACCCGAAGTTAGATTCTTGATGACTCGAAGATATTGGTGCCTGGCTCGAGTAGTTTGCTAGTTCCAGGTTTTTGTCTCTGAAACCTTACAGTTTCAGGTTTCATGAAAATTTAAACAAAATTTAAATTAAGGTAAGCAAAGTAAGATTTGAAATGGAATTTGAATCAAGTTTAAATATGAATTCAAATTGAAATTTAAACTCTTGTTTTAAAATAAATAAATTCTATTAAATGGAATGTTACAGCTGAAACCTATTTACAGAATTTTAAATAAGATTTTAAACATAACTTAAAATTTTAAGTTGGAATCTGGATTAAATGCTTGAATTCAAATTTAAATTTGAATCTGAAAGTTCAAAAAGAAAATAGGTTGAAAAATTCAAATGTTATATATTTAGTTTGAGTATTTTATAAAATCTGAAATGAAGATTTAAAACAGAGTTTTAAATTTTAATATGTGTATTTAAATCTGAAACATGGTTTAAAATTTTGGGTTGTAATAAAAATAAGATTTGAATTTATATGTTTCAATATATTTGAAATATTGAAGGTAATTTTATTTAAATTGGATATAGGCTTAGGTAAACTATTAGCCTAAGATTACTTTAAGAGTTAAGTGAATTTGAAAAAAAAATTGAAGAGTTTTTAATACTTTAAATCTTGTTAAGTTTAAAATTTAATTTCATTTCAATTTTAAATTTAAATGGATTTAGAAAATTTTAAAAGCAATTTGTTTTTCAATTTCTTGATAATGATAATTAAATCATTAATGAAATTAATGATTATCATTAAGTTATTTTGAACTTAATAATTTATTAATTAAACAAGGAAATTAAGTTCATAATGAATTAATTTAATAAATAAATAATTAGGATATTAATTAAATAATTGAGGGTTATTTAATTAATTAAAAGTTGAAGTAAGTTAACTAAATTTGATTAAAGTGTGATTTAGGATTTAACTTAAATAAGACTTGATTAATTTAATTAATGAATTGAAATTATTAATTAAGTAATTAATAATTAATTTAGTTTTAATTATCAATTGATTAATTTTTAGATTAATTAGTGAGTTTCTTTAAATAAATTAATAATTAATATTGATTAATTCAGTTAATTAATTTAGAAAGTAATTAAAGATTTGTTATTGGTTAATGAAGATCATTAATTTAATATTATTTTTATAATTGATTAATGTAATTAATTTTAATAATTAATTGGATTAATTAATTTAAGATAATCCTTTGAATTGTTTAAGTAAATTACTTAGTGAAAGTAATTAAGGAAATTAATTACTGACTTGTAATTAATTAAGTTTTTGATTAATTAAGTTAATTAATTAAGTTTAATTATTTAATTTAATCACTAGATGATTTGAGAAGTAATTACAAATGTAATTAAAAATGGAAAATTACTTAATGAAGTAATTAAGAAAATAAATTACTAGATGTAATTTAATTGAAGAAGTTTTGAAAATTAATTACTTTGTGTAATTTATATGTAATTTATATGTTGTATAATTACTTAGGTAAGTAATTAATAATTAATTACTTAGTGTAATTAATTTAGGCTTAGATAATTGGGTTATTTGGAAATGGTTAAGAGATGTAATTAATTTAAGTTAATTACTTAATGTGATTAATCAAGAATGATTAATCAATGGAGATAATTGATAATTAATTTAATGGAGTTATTTTAATTTAAATAATTAATGATGTGATTAAGAATTGATTAATTATGAACAATTAATCAATGAAGGTATTAATTAATGTAATTAATTAAGGATTAATGTAATTAATTTTGATTAATTAATTGATGAAGTAATTACAGGTTAATTACTGGTTTGGTTTGGATAATTAATTTGTGAAATTAGTTAGATGTTAATTACTTGGGTGTAATTAAAGAATAATTAATCAAGATGATTAATTAGGGTAATTTGTTAAGAATAATTAATTGATGTGTAAGCAAGATTTATATGGGAAAAAAAATTTAATTTAATTCATTTTAAATTAATTAGGGAAGATTTAATTAATTTAATTCATTTTAAATTAATTATAGGATGATGATTTAATAAGTCTTTGCTTATGAATGATGATTGATATTTATTACCCTAAATGGTTGAGATCTCAGTTATGAGATAAATGTTGTTGTGTGATTTGGATGTTATGGTTGCATTGAGTTGATAATATGATTTATCTGTTTGAGTTGATAATGTAGATTATCTGATGTTATGATAATATTGATTATTTATTATGATGTTAAGAATTATCTATCTATGTGTATATAGATAATATTAAATTGAATTTGTTTTAAACTTTTAAAACAACTTGGCCCTAAAAGACACGCTTTGGATTTCGATGAGACCGGGATCGGGTTTCCATATTTGGATATCCGAAAACCACACCGATTCCAAATAACGTTAGGTGGTAAATCCAAGTGGAGCAAGTGAAGACTCGAGGTGTAAGGGCTATACGTCAGTATAACTCTGTGGGTGATTCCGTAATGAGTTGACGGAATAGTGCTTATAGATTCGAGATGGTGGATTAGAGTGCAAGGGTTATCGTCGTTAACTCTGAGGGTGATTCCAAAACGAGTGTAACGAGATAATGCCTTCGGTTTCGTTCGAACCCGGAACGAACTTGTATGGATCGAATGCTTTCAGAACATCGTCAGGTGGACGATGAGCATTCTAAGTGATGTGTCCTATAAAGGTAATCGTAACCTCAAGCCTCATCAACCAGGAATGGCTAAAACAGGGGAGGTGCAGCAAGGCTTCGTGGGTAGCTCCCACTGGAGAGCGAGATTGATCCCTGTCTAGAAGTCCCTTTATATTCGGCTGTGTGGGCAGTTGGTTGCAAACAACTACGGGGTTGTCTTGTTTGGAATTGTTCAGTAAGGAATGGTTCCGGCCTTGTGTTGCAGGGGAGTGGGAGTATTCCTCGGTACGGTGATCTAGGCCACGTACTGTGACGGGCGATACCCCAGTAGCCCTGCCATTGTATGGAATCCACAATCCAATAAGTGCCAACGGTTTTGATTGTATTACCCACTTTTGTGGCTAGTAGCTGGAATTTAATAATGTAACAATTTCGGCTATTTCATATTTACTTGAAAACCCTAGACACTATTATAATATCATCAGATTTCCTATCAAATGTTTTGATTAGCGTAAGGTAAAAACTTTTCCATGTTTATGTGTGGGAAGTCTTACGTGATACCTTTCTTTTAAAAAGGTTTTTTAAAGTTAAGCAACCTTAACCTGTTACTCACACCAGACCCATGTATGACTCGGAGTTTATTTTGTTTTTCATAAACTCTTGGGTACTCAAATTTTTACGAGTAGCCAAGGGAATTCAGGTTAGCTTTGACGAATAATGGAGGAGCAATGGAACAGGAGGCTTCCGCGTTAGATATAGTTTTCCGCTGTGTTTTCTCTATGTTGTGGTTGTATTGAGTTGTAAATACTAGACAGGTGTTTATAACTGTCTAGTATATGTGATGTGTATGTTGTGTAGTTCTGATTGGTATTGTATATTATGTAAATACTTATGTTATTAATATAATTTATTCGTTCCGCTGTTGAGATTCTAGTGTTGTTTTCTTCTTTCTCTTCTTTCTTTTCTTCTTCTATCCCTTTCTTTCTTAATTCATGATGCGATTTTCTGGGAGTAGAAAGTTGGGTCGCTACAGAGTGATCTCAAATTGGGTTTAAAATCTAAAAATTGAAAATGAATGGATGTTATAAAATAAATTAGATGATATCATCCTATTGTTGTTAAAAATCTTTAAATTGTGAATTGGAATTGTTTAAATAAATGAGAGATGAAGTATGGTAATCCATTGTTGAGAAAAAAGGGAAATTAAACTTTAATTTGAAATTAAGGGTATGGAATTACCTTGAACTAAAAATTTGAGTAATTGAATTTGTAAATTAAAATTTGTTTGAAACTCTTACTTGAATCTTGTAATGAGTTAAGTAAAGATAATTTAAAATGGAATTTTGAGAATTGGACTCAGAATTAAATTGTTTAAAGGTTTGGGTTATTGTTGTAAAAATAAAGGTTAATTTGATTTGTGGTATAATATGTTAGGTCTGAATTGTGAATTGAATTGTTTAAAACTTTAAAGGTAATTTGATTTAAAGGAATTGTGAATTGAATTGTTTAAAACTTTAAAGGTAATTTGATTTAAAGGAATTAAATCAACATTTGAAGTATTAACTCGAATTCATATAATTCGAGGTGGTTTAAATTTGAAATTTGAGTTAGTTCAAATTGAATTTGATTTGAATTAATTGAAATGGTGATTGAAGATGTATGAGTATAAGATTCAAATGGAAAATTTGAATTGGATTGATTTGAATAACTTGGATTATTTAAGTTGAATAGTTTTAAATTCAAATGGAATTTGATTTGAATTTGAAAGGAATCAAGGATAATTCAACTTGAATTGGGATTTAATTCAAACTGGAGTTGAAATGAATTGTAATTGGAACTATTTCAATTGAAATTTATTTGAATTAGTAGAATTTTAGATCAAGGTTGAATAAAGTTAAATTTGGAAAGAAACTGAGGTTAATTCAAATTGAATTGGGGTTGAATCAATTTCAATGGAAATTGAAGTTATTTAAATTGGAATTGGGTCAATTTTAATGGAAGAGGAAGTTTAAATTGAATTGATGAGGATGAAGATTGGGAAGTGAGCAGTTTTGACTCTGGACTAATTTTAATATAAATTGTTTTAATATAAACCTATTTTTCCAAGCTATTCATTATTTATACAACCTTTCTTTTAAAAGCCAAACTATCTTATACTTGTTTTACAACTATTTTGAAACTGTTCAACAATTTTCCAACTGTTTTATAAACTAATTACTATCTTACTATTATTTTACAATTATCTAAACTTTCTATAATTATTTTAACTATTTTCTTACTATTTTACACCTATTTTACAAACTAGTAATTATTTTCCAATTACTTATCTATTTTTAAAATTTTCAAGCTATTTTCTAAATAAACGGGTCGGTGTTCAAACTATTATTGGTTAAATACCCAATCGAGATAAGAATAGAGGTGATAATCCAATGGATTGAAGCAATTGTGAGTAAGTAAATGAAAATCAAAGTGAATGTGAATAGAAATGAAATTGTTTTGGCTAATAACCAATAAATATAAATACGTAAGGTGTACGTATGTTATTCTATTCACATAATGATTTGATCCAGATTCGAGCACAGAATTTCGAGATAGTTTGTCGATCCGAGTTGGGATTTTTCACTCGATTTTCGACGGCGAACCTGGATATGGATTGTTGATTAGTTCTGGATATTCTCTATCATAGTTATGACTATGTAAGGAGAACGACGGATTCTGATCAAGAAACCAGATCTGAGTCCACACTAGGAACTCGGGTGGACGGTACTAGTTCGGAAGTGAAATTTTGTGGTCGAGTGAGCAGTCAGATTGGTATAGCGTATGGATGATATGTGTACATCGTACGGATTTGAATGAAAATGATATCGAAAAGAGTAATCAAATTTGAATATTTGATTTTGAGTAAACAAAGTTAAATATCTTTGTTTTATAGAATGAAACTCCCCTTGTTGAATCTATTGTCAAAAGAAAAGGATTTTGAAGGTGTTTGAAGTATAAAAGGAGTTTTATACAAGTTTGAAATGATCCAAAGTTTTAGAAATTATATATAAAGGATCTTATGAGGATTTTAGAAAAGGTTTTGGGAACCTTTGGATTTGGAAAGGCTTTTGATTTTTGGGTAAAATCACTATGAGAATTTGGAAAGACTAGTTTGAGAATTATCGACTTTGGAATAATCGATTTTGTGTAAAGGAGCTTTGTATGAGATTATACTAGGTGTATGATTTGAAGATACTATATGTGTATAGTATAAAATGTTTTGATGATGGCTCTGGGGAAAAAGGCGCTCCTTTGAAATGAACTTCTCAGGAGTACAACCGGGTGGTGCTGCCTTGAGCCCCAAGGGGGTTCTAAAGTTGATCCTGTGAGGAGTCTGGACAAAACTATTTCCTGGGAATTATGAGTAGAGTATACCATAGCGAAAGTCGTGTGTGCCGCTGAGAGCCAACAGTCTGCGTTTGATTTTATATCGGTAGACTGCGACCTATGTAGGAGTGGAGAAGTTTCATTTTGATAGCGAAAATCAGAGGCCGCTGAGAGCCTGCAGTTACATGGACTTTTGTGGCGATGGCAACATAACCCTGGGATGTAACTGCGATATGTTGTGGGTTCCATGGCGTAATCGAGAGGCGGCGGAGAGGCTGCAGTTACATGGACTTTTGCTGTGACGGCAGCGTAACCCTGGAATGTAACTGCGACCATGGATGTGGGTGATGATTTCCAGAGCATTCTCACCAAAGACATTCCTCTATTTTCAAAAATGATTTTCTATATTTTCAATAAAATTATTTTTTCAAGTATTTTCACTGGGTGTTAAAAATGGGTCTGCTAAGTACTTATAGATTTTCAGTCTTACGCCTGATCAACGTATGACCGAATTTCTGTGAGAACAAGGATGGACTGGTTGAAACATCGAGTTATGAAAATTATTTTTATAAAACTATTTTGGCAGTATTACAGATTTTAAAAGTGTTTTAAAATGATCAAAGAATATTTTAACTGGTTTTAAAATATTTAATAAATTCTGGCTACGTTCCTTTTCGAGGACGAAAAGATTCAAAGGGGGAAGAATATGATAACCCAGAATTTCAAAGCGATTTGAATGTGATGATTTTAAATAGTTTTTAGAATGATTATCTTTACAAATTCAATTTGGTTGTTTTATAAATAGATCTTTAAGTAAACTTATTATTTTCAAATTTTAATAATGTGATTGTTTAAATTAATATATGTGTTTAAGTTGATTTTAAATTGGATTTTTAAAATTTGAATTTAAATTTAATATTCGGATTTACATTTGGATTCAAAGGATTATTTTTTGAAATAATTTGGATATATATATATATATATATATATGAATAAAGTTTTCATTAAAATATAATTTGTTTTATATTGTTTTTTCTTAAAGAATTTATTTATATAAATTATGAAAGTATTTATTTAAATTGTAACAAATACAAAAGTTTATATTATCATTTAAAATGAATATTTATACATGTGTTAATTTATAATACCTCCTTAGGGACAAGTGTTAATTATGAAAGCTTAATGTTAACATGTGTTAAGTGATTGAGTGTGGTAAATAACAAGTGTCATTCCTTGTATTTTTTTTGGTTTTCTTTTTCTAAATTTTTACAAAATCTTAAATTAGCTTAAATGTATATTCATTCTTCTCTTTCATTTCTTTTATCACATATCTCCAAAAACAAAAGTCTATAAAACATAGAAAGAAAAATCTGCTTACCACAAACCTGAGAAAAAAAAATCATCATAAATCTTTCAAAACAACAAAACTCAACCTGAAGCTATAATCAACTCAGTTCTGGTACAAATTCAAGTTCAAAAACCTATAAACTTTTCAAACCAGAAGTTAAATCAAGCAAATTAATTCAAGCTTCAAATCAGAGGCAGGAGCAACTCAACTAGTTACAGTTCATCATCTTAGATCAATGCAAACCAAGTAATCTAAGCTTCGGTTTTAAAATGCAAGATCATATTTCAAATTTCAACTGTATGTTCCCTGTCTTCAAACACATGTGAGTAAACTGAACATAAAACATCTTTGGATTTAATGCATGAGATAAATGTTGAAGTGAACTTGTGATGTATGTTTTGAAATGTATATGCATGTTTGTTTTTAACCTTAATACAACTATACTAATGATTGAATCCTGGGTGCATGAGTGATTCATCTGTGTGTATCTCTGTTCATGTTACAGAGTGTAAATTTGGTTTAAAAATTTCTTATCTTTTTATCCATTCACTGTAAGTACTGGATTCCAAACAAAATAGCTTAGTTTTAACAAGACCTAAGTGTTAAAAATATGTACAAGTATTTAAGTTTTGAAAATATGCCTGTATCTAGGAAAATACAGTAGAAATTTTAGTAATATGATAAAATTGAATGTTAAATTTTATTGATTTAAGTATACATATTGAATCATCACTGGAAAACATGATTTTAAAAAAGAAAATCATGATTTTTAGATAGTTAATTGTTGAGATATTTGGAGTAAATTGGAATTCGTATTTATGCCAAATTCTGGCGATCGACGGGGAGGTGTGACTCGAGGTCATGGCTGAAGCTTGTTCGTGGGTTTAAGCGCGTAGGAAAATTGTTTGGAAAATTTTAGTGAGCCTTGGTGGTCGAGAGGAGCCGGAGTAGGGTTGCAGAGACCGATGTGGGTGTGGTCGGTCTTGAGATAACCACGATGACGTGGAAAGGAGTGGGAAGTGCGGACCAGAGGGAGAAGAAAGAAGGGTTAGTGGCGCTCATTTCAGCAAAGTTTGACAATGCACTGTAGCTTGAGATGTCGGAGCGAGGGGGAAATAGAACAGGGATTGTTCCAGTGGTTTTGGGAATAGCTCGAATTTTGCTCGAGGGATAGATCTGTGATTCTGAGTGACGAGAAGCAACAAGGGTGACGAGGATGACCGGCGGTTGGGTCGGTAGCAGGTCGAACGGTCGGAGGAGGGTGTGCACGTGCACTGAGTCTTTATGTGCAAGTGAAATAAAGAAAGAACAGGAAGAAGAAGAAGTGGGATCTGGAAGAGTTTTTGTGCGAAGTGATTCACGGGGTTTCACTTGGTTTGCTCGGATGGGTCTTCGAGTCTCTTGAGATTGTGTTGATCGAGTTTTTCATATAACAGTTTTTTATAAAAAAAAAGAGAAGTGGAAGCTCGGGAAAGGAATGAGAAGCTCGGGTATTTGTTTGGATTTTCTCAGGTGAAATGTTTAGTTTTCAAAAGTTTAAGATAACATAATTAAGTCTTCTATTAATTCACTTGAATCAATATTTTAAATAAAGTTGTTTTATTTAAATGTTAATTAAGTGGATTCTTAAAGTTGTTTAAAACTAAATTAATAATGTGATTTAATTAAGAAGATTTAATGTCTTAAATCATTAGTTTAACTTAAGGATTAAGTTAAATTCTAGATTAATGATAATTTAATTCAAGTTTATTAAGAAAGTTTTTCTTCTTCAATAAGATGTTAATTAAGATGAATAACTTATCTTTTAATTAATTAAAGTTTGGATGATGAAGATTAATTGATTAATTAAAGATTAATTAACGTAAGCTATTAAAGGTTAATTAATTATAGGTTAATTAATGAGTGTGAATAATTAATGATTGACTAAGATTAATTAGTCAATGTTATTAATGAAGTTAGTTAATAAAAGTAATTAAAGAAAGTTACTTAGTATCATTAATTAAGGAGAGTAACTAATGGAAAATGTGATTTATTTAACTGTAATTACTTAAAAGATAGTAATTAAGGATTAATTACTTAGTGTAATAAATTAAAGGATTCATTAATTAAGGGAATTAATAAAAGGGTTAGTTAATTAATGAAGATGATTAATTAGAGGATAATTAATCAATGTAAGCAATTATAGAGTAATTAATTCGAGCAATTAAAAATGGATCAATGTAATCAATGTGTATGGGTAAGGTTAATTAATTTGTAAAGTTAATTAAGTTAAAGTGGTTAATTCTTGTTAATTAATCAAGTTTAATTAATTAAAGGTAATCATTTGATGTTGGGTTAGGTATAATTACTTAACGTAATTAATGAGGTATAATTACTTAGTGAAGTAATTAGTGGATAATTACTGGATGTAATCAATTAAAGGGAAATTACTTGATGGGAAGTAATTAAAGGATAATTACTTGGTGAAAGGAATTAAGTGATAACTACTCAGTGTAATTAAAGGATTAATCAATATAAATAATCAAGGAGTTGGTTCAATTGATGAAGTAATTAAGAAAAGTTAATTATCTGATTGTAATTAATCATGGTTGATAAATAAGTGTAATTAAGTTAAAGGTTAATTATTAAATATAAAATTAAGAATAATTAACCGATGGAAGTAATGAGAGGATCATTAATTAATGTCATTAATCAACGTGATCAATCTTGCTTACTAATGTTTGAATGATGATGAGTGCTTTGGATTGGTTGATATCTCTGATATGAATTGCTTGTGATATGATATGTTGGATGGACGGTGATAGTGTGATTATATATCAATTATGGATTGCTGTATATATATGTTATCCAATAATTAAAGTTGAGTTGTATTTAATTGGATAACCGGGTTCTAGATGACATTGAATTCGAGGAGACCGGAGTCGGGTATTAGTAAATACCCGAAACCACTTCAATTCTTTATAAATTGATGTGTGAAATAAGTGATGTCTGTAAAAACTTGGGAAGTTGTAAATTGATAAGTTACCTCGGGTTTTATGTAAGTTTTATGCTTTTGTATTCCTTGTTAGATGGGTTTACTCACGCTGGTTTCCAGCCTGACCCGGGTATTACTTTGATGTAATGCTCGGGTCAGATCGAGTATTACAGATTTTCAGGTAGGCACGTTCTGGAGCTCAAGAGGCGTGCTGGATGGCAAGAGCGTATCGAATATTTCCGCTTATAAAGTATAATATTGTTGGGTATCTGTGACATGATAATTGAGTATACTCAATGTCTGTGTATTTGTGACTCTGATTGTATTAAAGTGCAATTCGACGGATATAATATTCTTTTGTAAACTGATATTATTTATTATTATATTTTGATCCGTTGCGAATGTGAGGTTTTTTGTGTTTTCTGTTTTTTTCTTCTTCTTCTTTCTCTTTCTTCTTTTCACTAACTATCTGGAATTTTCGGGATCGAAATTTCCGGATCGTTACAAACATTCAAAACTATAATTGTATCACTAAACAAAGGCTGACTTTGCATCCACACAAAATAAATTACAAGAGCTAGAAAAGGATTTAAGACTGTGCTAGACCATGTTACTAAATTGGAGAAGTTATTGAATGACCTTGAAAGATTGTATAGAGTTTCCTACGACGACAAGATTAAGAAGCTTGAAAAAACCATCGAGGTGCTATCCCAACAAGTTGCTCGTCAACTAGCCAAAGAAAGCAATCCTTCTTCTGGTATTACTTCTGCTAAGGCATCTTCTTTTAGGACAACTTCGGCTACTCCTTTTGATTCAGATAGTGATGTAGCCTGATAATGGCAAAAAGATTGGTTGCTTATTATAAAAACAGATTTGACGAGTTGAATGCTATATATGAAAATAGGTTGGAGGATTCTAAGTGGAAGAGGAAGGTGAAAGGGTGTTTAATCGGTTAAATTATTTAGTGCATTCTCAAAGAAAACCAAGAAGACGAAGGTGGAATTTTTTGGACGATCTAGAATGGGTGCAGCGTATAGCTACTGAGCGAGTTAATAAGTAGGAAGATCAGATGTGTGAATTGAGCCCTGACCCACAATCCATAATTATGACTTTAGTTCGATTTGGTAGAAAAGCTCAGAAAAGAGGAGGTCATGCGTGTTATGGTTAGCATAGCTGTAAAATGCGCATTTCATGTGTTTACCTATTTCTTGCCTAAATTAGACATAAATTTTCTTTATAATCAATTTGATTATGTTTTATGGGTCGAGACCTAGGCAATCCTTAGGCCGATGCAAACTATGATCTCAAGAACCCTATTATTGGCGCGCTTCATCGTTCTTTAGTTGTCGTAACTGATATACCTCGTTCTCATACCGTTCGAAGTTCGATTAGGGTGATTTTTATGACTTTATTGAAGCTTAGCTTATGTGTATTTCTTTTGTACCTACTTAGTATTTTATGATGAATTGTAATGTAATTAGGAAAAAAAATCATAAATTTGTTTGCGCACCTCTTCGAGCTTCGTACAAAATTTCTTTAGATTTTTCCTTAACCTGCACTGTAGGATTTCTTCTTCTTTTTGCAACAACTCTTGACTCTGAATGTGGTATAATTTTTGTCACGAGATTCACATGATCTGCCCCGCTTTGGGGTGCAGACTTTTGTTCTTTGAATGCGAAGTTATGTCGTGTGTTTACAACCCCTTATTTCATGTGCATGGCTTTGTACTTGTTCGGGCAGTCCAATAACCCTACATTCAGTGAAGTTTTCTCTTTGGTTGAAAAACCGAGTTATGTCGTTATAACTCTTATGTAATTTACTAGCAATTAAAATTAACAAGTAGATTATTATACAGGTTCGTGCCATCCAATATTCCTCCATCTAGTTTATTATTTTATTAACCTTTTTCAATCATAACTTGGTACATCGTACTTTGTTACAAGAAATGAAATATTAAACAAAGTAGGGTTAGAGGTGTTTTGAGTTCCATGCCCATGGGGTTAGGTTCCCACTAAGTCTTGAGAGGCGATATGTGCCATTTGAGAGCATTTCAGCCACTTCTAAGGGTCCCTCCTAGTTTGGTCCAAGCGCTTCTTCTATTGGGTCCTCTGTGTTAGTCATTACTTTTCTTAGGACTAGATCTTTCTTACGGAACTTACTTTCTCCGAGTAGCAAATTAAAATTCCTAGCCATTCTTTTCCTACCGTTTCTAGACTTAACTGATGTTTCATCCCTTTTTTCTTGTATAGAGGCCAAGGCAGTTTCCTTCAGGCACAAATTTTGTTTGATCACATATGATAAGAGCTAATATGGCAGTACATCTACTACAACTAGCTGCATAACTTCATAACTATATGTTAAGGAGAATAAGGTATGACCTATATGCCCATAAAACTAAAGGTAGCTCCTCTGCCCATTTTCCCTTGGCTTTCATGAATTTCTTTTTTAGTAGCTTCTTTATCATTTTGTTTGCTTCTTCGACCTACCCATTTGTCTGTTGGTGGACTATTGATGAGAAGTTTATGACTATTCTGTTTTTCTTGTAAAGACCGGAGAATTCTTTACACTCAAACCGCCATTCCGTTGTTAGCGTTTATTTTGTATGGGATTCCAAATCAAGTGATGATGATTCTAAGCACAAAGGTGACTATTTTCTTTGAAGTTATGGTTGTAAGTGGTTCGGCTTCCACCTACTTGGTAAAATAATCTGCTGCTGCTACTAAATATCTTTCTCCCCTTTGGACATTGAAAGTAGGCCAATCAAGTTAATTTCTCATGTATCAAACGGTCGTAGGTTAGTCATGATGGTAAGTTCATGTGATGGCAACCTTGGGATACTAGCGAAACTTTGACACCTGTTACATCTTCGAACGAACTCCCGTGCATCAGTCAACCCAATTGGCCAAAAATAGCCTTGTCTCAATATTTTCTTAGCCGACTTCATTCCTCCTGAATAATCATCGTAGTATCCTTCACGGACATCTCTCGTGACTCTAGTTCCCTCTTCCTTGCCACACATCTTAGGTAGGAGGTTGAATAGTCCCTCTTGTAAAGTATCCCATCAAAGAACATAAAGTAGGGAGCTTGATACCAAATTTTCCTTAATATATTTGTATATGTTGATAAAATTCTTTATAGTAAAAACATTTAGTAGGGGTCATCCAAGATTCTGCTACTTCTTGATTCATTACTGGCGGGGCATGGTTATCTTGAAACCCCCTATTTCCTGACCCCTTGCTTGATGAGCTTGCGTCGGCACTAGAATCTATTGTGTTTTCGAAATACTTGGCTTGGTTATCTGTCTCATAGGAATTGCCTTCATTTCTTACACAACCTTGGTGCTTGCCAGCTTAGCTAATGAATCCGCTGAAGAGTTTTCTTCTCCATAGATCCTCTTTATGTCTAATTGTTCAAACTAAGTAATAACTCTTTGGATAGTTCCATATGTTTTGCTAGGTTTGGTTCCTTAGTTTGGTAATTCCTATGCACTTGATTTACAAGTTGGGAATCGCGATGAACTTCAATATGAGTTACCTTCATTATCTATGCCATGTTCAAGACAACGACGAATTCTTCGTGTTATGCGACATTATTTGTTGCTTTAAATTCTAGGTGAACAACTATGTACAACTTCTACTTACATCGAGTAACAAGTACATACCTAATTCCTGCCCTTTGTTCATTTAATGTGCCATATACATAGAGTTTCCATACCTGCGAAGGCTCCTTCATTCCCTCGTTTGGTTGTGCTATTGGAGCTGTGCATGCCATGATGAAATCGGCTAGAGCCTATTCTTTGATGGCACTTCGAGGGCAGTAGGAGATGTCATACTGACTTAATTCAATGGCCCACTTTAAAAGGCAACCAGATGTTTTCAATTTCTGAAGTATTTGCTTTAGTGGCTTTTCCATCAGTACTTTGATGGATATGCTTGGAAATATGATTGCAGTTTTCTGGCTATAAGTAATAGTTGTAAGCTAGCTTATCAATCATGGGGTAGTTTAGTTCTGCTCCCTACAAGCACTTGCAAGTCAAATATGTTGAGCTTTGTACACTGGCTTCTTCTCTTATCACTGCCGTGCTTAATAGCTTGATTATTTATAGCTAAGTATACATATAATCTTCACCTGGAACTGGCTTTGAAAGTATGGGCGGGTTAGCTATATGATCCTTTAGTACCTGTAAATCTACTTTGCATTCTTCCATCCATTCGAAGCTTCATCCCTTCTTGACTTGATCAAAGAAAGGAATGCATTTATTGAAAGCCTTAGCAATAAACCTACTCAAAGATGGCACCTTCACATTCAAACTCATCACATCTTTGGGCTTGTCTAGAGCCTTGATTTTCCAAATAGCTTCAATTTTTTCTGTGTTGGCCTCTATTCCTCTTGCGCTCACTATATATCTCAGTAACTTTTTAGACTAGATTACGAAAGTACACTTTAGTGGATTCGAATTCATACCATACTGCTTTATGGTAAAAAGGTTTCCTCTAAATCTTGTGCATAAGCTACTTTGGATTTGACTAATATATCATCGACATAAACTTCAACGTTCTTCCCAATCCAGTCTTCGAACGTCATGTTAACTAGCCTCTGATACGTTGCCCCTACGTTCTTCAGCCCGAATGACATTACTTTATAGCAGTACAATTCCCTATCGGTAATAAAGCCTATATGCTTCTGATCAGTCTCAAATATGGCTATTTGGTTGTATCCTGAATATGTATCCATGAATGCTAGCAGTTCGTGTCCACTATTTGCAACTGATCTATCCTAGGTAATGGAAAGCTATACTTGGAGTAGGCTTGTTGAGGTTTGTCAAATCTACACAGGTTCTTCATTTCCCATTCTACTTCTGTACCAGAACTGGATTTGCTATCCATTTTGGGTAATATACTTTTTGAACGAATCCATTCTCTTTCAACTTCTAGATTTCTTCGTGAAGGGCATTGTATCTTTCCTGATATAGGGTACACCATTTTTGCCTAACTAGGTGTGCATCGAGATCTATATTGAAGGCATAGAAAATCATAGTTGGATTGATTCTCTTCATATTTGAGTGAGTCCAAGCGAAGATATCATGATATCTCTTTAGGAAATTGATTAAATCGATACACAGTTCACTACTTAGGTTCTTTCCAATTTTCATAATTTTAGTTGTATCTAAAGGGTCTGGTTTTACATCTTCCAAGACATCCACAGGCTCTAGATCTTTTCTTTTCATCCCAAACATAGATCCACCTCATCTTCTACTTCCTACGACTTTTGATGGGATTGCACTTTACTGAGATGGGGAGACATTTGATAGATATTGCGCAAACACTAAGTCATATTCAACCATTCCAACCATGTGCAAATAATATCTTTTAGCTTCCCTCTTAGATGTTATGGTTGTAAGTTGACCTGTTTTAGTATTTACCTTCAAAATCAATTCTGATGTGGTCCTTTGGACCGACTTATTATTTTTATTTCCATTTTTACATAAGTAGAAGAGATGAGATTGTAATTTTGAACAATTTTATTGCTAGGATTCAAAGATACATTGTATAAGTCCCTAACTAATAACCGTTCATACTCCCTACTCCTACAAAGGAACGAAACTTCAAGATTAAGTCCTTTTGAGAAATGATGGCCTCTAATTCAATCAATGAAGGTCTCCCTACGAAAGCATTGTGTGGAGATTATTGATTAATAATAAGGAAGCTTTATAGGTAGATTTGGAAGTGGTAAAGTTCTCACAGTAACAAGGAGTCGAGCCATTCCCACCGGTACAGTTCTGTTTTGTTGAAACCATATATATGTATTGGGTTTGGCTTCAAAAATTAGGTTGGGAGTGCCATCTTGTTTTATGTTGCTTCAAAGATGACATTCATAGAGCTTCCAAAAACCAAAGATACCTTTTGCATTGTGTAATTTTAGATCTGTATAGTTATAATCAAAAGAAACTAATGTAGGAATGTAATCCTGGGTGAATCTGCAAAGGTATACATGATGTTTAGCATGGACTTATGCTTGATGTGGAATAAAATTGTATGCTCAGAGTAGTCTTCTTGGACATATCTCTCCCGTGCCTTCTTTCATTTTCTTGCAAAATAGGGTTCCCCATGGATTGAAGCTATGGGAGTATTGGGGTTCCTCACAAGATCTTCATGAGGATTGGTGACAGAATCTGTATAGGCGTGACTAGATAATCCTTCTAATAAATGCCTAAGCATCCTTTCTGTATCAACCACTTAATTTCATTATTTAAATAGTGAAAATCATCAGTGCGGCGTCCATTCACTTTATGGAATCTGTAGTATGCATCACCTTTGTTTAGCTCTGCCTTCTTTCCTTTATTTGGGATGTTGTATGCCAATTCTATTCTGGTTAGCTCATAGATATATCCTTGGTATGAATATTTAGAGTTTTGTTGCAAAGTTGAACTCTCTTAGCCTTTTTGTAGGTGGGTTGTTGTAAGCTTCTACTCCCCCTCTTTCTTTTGTTTTGTGTTGGAGCAATTCTTTCTGTAGAAACCCCTCCAGTTGTTCTAACTTCTTCTATGCTTATGTACTCACTAGCCCTTTCATAAAAGCCTTCATACTCCTATAGGATTTCCTTACATGTTCTTATCCCATATGTCTATATTTCTATTCACTCCTTAGTGAGCTGCCATCAGTAATGCATCCTTATTTGTAACTCCTATTCTCATTGCTTCTTCCTTGAAGCGTTTGATGTAGCTGTGTAAGCTCTAATCGTCTCTTTGCATAATGTAGAATAGGTTATTAGGGTGCAGTGAGATTTCTCTCCCAGCATGAAATTCTAACAAACCATCCCTTTTAAAACCTAAAAATCCACGTCTAATGATAACATCAGACTCTCGATTATCACAAAAGATGACTTGTCGGGAAAAAGAAAGAAAGAAGAAGAAACAAAACACTGCTCTAGGGAATAACTATATAATCTCATATTGGGATGATAACATATAATGGACTACACTAGCGGAAGTAACTGGTAAATAAATATCAACATAGAAAGTTATAATAAAATATATACAACAAGCATCATATAAAAATAACATATCTATCATATACTACTACGATATC
Organism: Allium cepa; assembly: GCA_030765085.1. NCBI lineage: Eukaryota > Viridiplantae > Streptophyta > Magnoliopsida > Asparagales > Amaryllidaceae > Allium > Allium cepa. The sequence goes on from CM060929.1 coordinate 1,037,874,994, forward strand.
AAGTATATATCCAAAGTATCATCTTCGCCTCCAAAGCTCCAACTGCGCCACTCTGATAGTGTATCTGCAAAAGCACTTGACTCCCAAACCACTCAATCGAGTACCCTAGTGTTGCCATGACATAAACAGACAAAGATAAAACGTGGGTCAAACATAAAGCTAGGTGTGAGAGGAACTATCTCTAAACATTGTATATTAGAACTATATGCAGATAAACATGAACTACTAAAGAACTGCGATCCTCTCCACGAACGTGGCTCAGGGGTAATCTGAATTTCCCATAAACAAGTAAAGTAAACCCATGTCAAAGGTAGGCAATCATACCATAACCTTCATATCTCCTGTAATTAATGAGTCAGGTCAATTAATATGAAGTGGCTGAAATGGAACAATATACTATGATAAAGGAAACCCAATATAAAATGCAGGAGTAATATAAACATCACAATATAAGCATATCCCCAGATGCACAACAACAATGTTAAGCAACTAATGTAACACACACAATATAACGATAAATGATAAGCAACAAATAGAGAATATGAATTAATACTCGCATTGTTGATAAATGGAGTCCGATGTGGACACAAATCAATTCGATGACCACTACCAAAGGTCTAAAACAATTGGAGTCATTACTAAATTGTACTATAAATATCAATCGAAATCCAATGGTTCCTATTAAGAATCTAGGATAAATAGAGTCAGCACCAAATGTATCTTAGACCCCGAGCCACATCCTTAGTGATCGGTCCCGTGTAGATCTCACTGTACCTCTTAATGTGCTTTGGTGACATATTACATACTCTATATACCTGAACCTAGTCCCATAAATAAATAAAGTCAGTACCTGATTGTACTTTAGACCCTAAGCCACATTCTCAGTGATGAATCTCGTGTAGATCTCACCATACGCTCTGCAGCAAGCTTTAGTGATATGCAATCTACTCTAAGTACCTAAGACCTTTGCGAATCGCACTATACTCCTTTATGAGATTTAGAGATATATTATGCCATAATGGATTATTGTCATCATCCCTTCTTTCTAGTCATCACATATTTGTCAAATAACTGGCGTACGCCTCTATCAAAAAGAAAATGATAGTCGTGTCTCCTGTAGTACGCTACATGGACCACATAGGAACACCAATGCCATATGTATGGATAAATCAAATATAACATCGCGTATAATTGCCATTAAAGGACCAATGACATGTATGACCACTAATATAAGGCTAATGTAGTGTATGATCACTAATATAAGGTTAATCCTAGGTTCGATACTAATATAAGATCGATACAATCGAACTATGCTTACCCTAACGTTAAAGCTCGAAAGTATGGATTTACTCCGTTTAATAATACACATTTGTCGGACGTAACCATGTGACCGGTCACTGCATTGATCCCATGCACAAATCTTGCTGATCCCACATGAACCATTTAACATTAAAATCTGGATTCGAGCTTTGCCTTTCACTCTGCCTCCTTAACTAGCCCATAATCTTTCCCGAAGTTGAGCTAAAGCTCCACAGGAACCCGCATCTGAAACTGGAGGAGAATCCCCGTTAAATACGCACACTGCCTAGGCTTTACTACCCAGGCTGGTGCACCACCAGTGCACCGATGGTGGCCTATCCCAGGCAGTAAAGCCTGGGGCAGGTCATCGATCACCGATTCGAGTTCCATCTTCTCCGTTGCTTTGCCCAATGGTCGCCTAGCTCTCCTATCCTGCCTCTGCCGCATTAGACCTCTTCTGGAGTTCGTCGGCCTATATTTTAAAAGTGGTTTCTTTAGTAATCTAATACTGATTTCGATACGAAAAACCAGAATTTTATGCGTAGGGTTCTGCAGGATGATTCCAACGACCTGGCCTCCTCTAACACACCAAAATGGACCCAACCGACCTTCTCGCTTTATATGATGCTCATCCGTGTGTTGGTGCACCTACTTGTGCACACACACACATATGCAAACACATAACACAAATCATGTTTCAAGCTTCACCAAAGTGATTACTTAACCCGATATTTTCTCATGCAGCTTAACGCATCCGATAGTCGCAATGGCTATGCGAGATTGCTCATAATATGCTTATATACATGTATATATAATCCCATACATATATATAATTAATTACACAAATAAAAAACTATTATAAATAATTCAAACCATTCAACAATTCTAACTACAATACATGAATGTATTGGTTATTATATGACTTCAAGTACACATATATGTATATATATATATGTACATGTATATTTAAATATCAATTGATTGTTTAATAATCAAATATTACTTCTGCAATTCAATAATTTTAATGGTCGTAATCCCTGTCTACGATCATGATCCTTAGTTTTCTCTCTTCGACCATTCTTCCTCCCATCTTTGTTCTTTTGTATCCCTTCTCACCGCTTTCAAACTCTCATGCCTAGCCCTATAATTGTTAATCCACCTATCATGAGATCTGGTCGATCCTTCAATGCCACTTCTTTTCTGCCGATCCCTTCGTGACTTTGGCTGTATTCGTGTTTTTCGATGGTAAATTTCCACCACTTTTATCAAGCCCTTCAGCTCGCCTGTCACCCCTAGATATGTAAGTGGATTTCACACCACCTCTAGTTACTATGAATGCTTTCATTGGTCTAGAAAACTAATTGGTTGGCTTTGATGCTACCTATGCTCCATTATTAGGTCTGTCTAGAAATGTTATCTCTGATGCTTTGGCTTCACCCTTATCTCCGTTGTTGGCTACTTGCTCTATAGGTATTCAACGGCAGTCGAATATGAATTTCAAGGTAGCGGCTGATTTATGTGATTGGGTGTTAGTTGATGGTGATCAAGTTGAGGGTGGGTCTGCTGTTGTGGTGATGTTGTGCGCACTGATGATGCTTTTGTTAATGTCAATGAGGAAATTTTCAATCCTCCCATACTCACCGCCTCTATTTGTTCAAATCCTCTTCAAGATCTCATTGTGTCTATTTGTAAGTAGACTTCACTTTTTGAGTTATTACCAAGATCGCCATTTTGAAATAGAGGAGATAGATGGCATATGATTCCTCCGGTGGAAGTGTTGGAAACCGGGCTCATTTCTAGTTGGAGTATTTAGTTGGTTTCTTCCCTAACACCAACCCTCCTTATCAAATAGTTCGAGATCATGTTCGTAGCTTTGGAAATTAAAGGGTCGTTTCTAGTTCGCTTTGATACTACTTTGTACTTATTCAAGTTCTCTAGAAAAGATGAAAGGCTTCGTATTCTTGAGGTGGACCCTTCCATCATCAAAGGTCGGCCTTTCATAAATACTCCATGAAGCCCCTTTCTAAGGAGAAAATTCTTTCTATTTCGATATGGGCTCGCTTTTAGTCACATTCTATTTGTGTTGCAGCCTATGATTGGGCTGAACTGGCTAGCTAGTGTTGTTGATAAACTCAAATATTTTGATGCAAGTACCGTCGCACGAAATAAGTTAGTTTATGCCAAAGCTCTTATTGAAATTTCTTTAGATAAGCCTTTGCCTTCCTAGATTCTTGTTTATATGGCTGAAGGACATGTCGCGATTGTCAAAGTCCAATGAAGTTGAAAGCCTAACATTTGCACGTCATTTCACTCTTTCGGTCACTTGTTGGAAAAATTGTAAGCTTTTGGCTAGTGATTCCTCTGATCTGCTTCCTAATATTATTCCTCTTACTCGTCCTGTTTTGAAACGGGTTCCTTAGCTCTCCCTTATTATTCTTCTTGCTCCTTTCGAAAATGTTTCAAAGGATTATATTATTTCCAATATAGAGATTATAACACAGGATAAGGCTATTGTTGATCTTCCTTCCGTTGATGATTTTATTTGGGGTTCATCTGAGCAAGCTTGGATTCATGTGCCTTCTAAAATGAGGTACGAGCCAAATGATGGTTGGTTTTATAAGTATGAGGCGGAGATGAGGAAGATAGGTGGCTATTTTACCATATGGATGGAATTGGATTAGCTCTCACTAATCTTGGGCTAGTTGGTGACAAGAATCACATTTGTTATCGAGTGAAACATAGGATATGAAATATTTTTACTACTCAGACTCCGTAGACTTCATTCCTAACTTAAGCTAATGTTTTCTATATTTTGTCATGTTATTGGGCCAGAATCTTTGGATGATGCAAGTGATTCTTCGTCTTCGGAGGGAGGCTATGTTTTTGTTTTGTTTGTATATGTTAGCTTTTTTGCCAATATCCTATCCTTATTTCATTAAAGTTGTTCAGGCGCATGAGGCAAACACTGGTTTCTTAACTTTTATACATGTAGACGACCTACAATAATAGCTAGCCTTGCTTAAAAAAACCTTACTTTTATTTATCGAATCTTTTTAAAAGTTCAATATTATTTTCTACTATTTTATAAAATCATTCTATGATTTTATAATGTACAACACTAGCTTATAAATCATTTTAAGCCTTTATAATACTTTTCTTCATTAAAATTAAGCATTTATCTATAATAATTTTATAAAACCTTACAACCTTTTTATAAAATAATTACTTCTTACTATTTTATAAAATCTCATACTTTTATAGATATCTCTTCTATATTATTTTACTAAATCTCACTATATTTTATAAAATATCATTTACGCTATTGTGTACAAAATCATTTTATTCTATAAAATATCACTTATACTATTTAATAAAACCATTCTATTTGCTAAAATATATCCTTATTAATATTTTATAAAATCTCATCTATTTTATAAAATATATCTTTTACTTGTAAAATTATTTCTATATTTAGATAATATTTATAAGTACTAATTAAGCTTCGTTAAGTCTCTAGTACTTTAATTTAATAATAAGTGCAGAGTTCATTACTCGCTTAATTAGGACACTAACTTTATTTCATAAATATTCCATTATTTTTTATTGTTAATTGGGTTTTTAACCCAGTAGAATTCAGTAGGAGCTAGAATATCCAGACTAAGCTAGAATGACTTGAAACTTGAACGAGGCATCTAAAAGAACAAGCCAATGGAACTTAAGAGAGACAAGCTAAAAATCCATGATGATCCATCATCCATGGATCGCTAGAAATCCAAAAGAAAGCATTACAAGTTGTCAAAGCCTCTTGCATCATGATTTGTTACCTCTTCTAAGAATACTTACCAAGTTTCATAGCATTCCAAGTAGGGTAGTTCAAGAAGTAAAGATTCATTTGATTCAAGCTGTTTACTTGCTTTTTGACCAAAGTAGCTAACTTTAAACAGGCCTATAGAACTCAACTTAGTCGTATTGACTTGAAATTTTGGGAGAATACTTAGAAGACATAAAAGAAGGCAATCACCAAAAAAGAGCATGATTGGATAAAGCTAGATAGGTCGCTAGTGACCTAACTAGATGGATTTCTAGTGACCCATGTAGAGTAGGCTCCACTACCTGAAATTTTTATGGTAGGTCCCAACACCCTCTAGAGTATACATGCAAAGTTTCATCTGATGTTGTTAGGTTTTGAGTGAGTTATGGATGATTCTTCTGAACCAGATGACCCATAAAGACGGATGACCAAACAAACTTCAAACGACTTGATATTTGGACAAGACACTCAAATAAATGATAGGAAGAAAACCAAATGAAGATCACTCAAAAATGGCCTAAGTACATGGATCGCTAGCGATCCATGTGCTATGGATCGTTGGTGATATATGGAATTATGTTGGATTGTTATGACATTTCCAGAAAGGATGAAGCAAAGTATTCCAAGTAATTGGATCACTAGCGATCCATCACATATGGATCATTAGCAATCCATCAGATTGGCTCGGGTCGCCTTCAAACTTTCTGACGTCCTTCATGGAATCATATGAAGGCTTTTGGCAAAGCAGGCCTAGCCTAATAGCTCTCCAACCCCTATAAATACAATCCTTCATGCAACATAAACGGAATCTGGGGGACTGGTTGCTGAAACTTTGTAGAAACTATTCTTCACCCTTGTCCTCCTACATAACAGTCATCTAAAGGGTTCACTACGATTCTCCAGTGAACTCTAACACTGATGACTTGATCTAACTTATAAGATCCAATCAAATTGTAATCTGATTCAACTTGTAATTGTAGTTATTCAATAACAAAAGTTATAAAGTGGACGTAGGCTTCGTTAACAGCCGAACCACTATAAAAATCTCTTGTCCTTTTACTTTATCTGTAATTTTTTATTCCTTGTCTCTATTTTATTTGCTTTGATAAACATGGCTGGTGCTTTCACACTCAGTTCAGGGTGTTGATCCTTTTTTGGGTTAACATACATAATCATTCCTTCTCTTAAATAATATTTGTAAATACTAATTAGGCTGTATTAGGTCTCTAAACACTTTAATAATAAGTGTAAAGCTCCTAACTCACTTAATTAACTTACTAAATTTTCTAAAATCAATTAAAATGGTTTAATTAATACTTTCCAATGACATGTACATCATTGTATCACTTAACTAATCATAAATCAAACTATAGCATCATACATAATCATCCTATTAACTCATATCCATTTCATAGCTTACTAACTTTGTCAAATAAACAAATCTATGAAGTATACATGTAAATCAAGTAAGAGAATAATCCTGCTCATCTCTTCTTCTCCAAACCAAGATCAAAATCACTATAATCCATCGTTTAGCTCTCTTGAAATCTTGGATGGATCCCCAAATACATGTTAGGTTTTGTAAGAAATTATATGAGAGGAGTTATGGTGATTTTGTCATGAATTTAGGAATTTATTTGAGAGGGGTTAGGGCTCCGAGATTAACTAGGGATTAAGGAGTGATTATGAAAATATTAGGAGAGGAAGAGGAAAAGAAATGCAGAATGAAAAATGAATGGAAATAATGAAGGTCTTAACTAACTTATAAGTTAGCTTATGGGCCTTAGCCAACATTCAATTTTCATTCCTTTCTAGAAATGACTATTCACTCTAAAAACTAATCAATTTCAAACATAGCCAAGTTTACGCCTATTTTCTCATGATGAAATTGCAGTCTCAATAGTGGGTGCCTCGAGTCACAATTCATCCATCTCTAAATACTAAAGTATATTGGACATTCCATAAGTTAGTGATTAAATATTTAAATGAACTATTTAAATATTCAATCGTTAAAATTATGGGTTGTTATATAGATTTTCCGTGGAAATATGGTAATAACATCATTGAAGTGTGGATCTTTCCTGGTAAATACCTCTGGAACCACTAGAGATGCCCTTACAAGATACATACGGAACAACTTGCAGTGAGCTAACATTCCTACCTTCAGTATATCCATGTGATATTCAGAGGTGGATAAGTGATCCTCCAAGTTGGCCGATCCAACATACTTTTTGGTGGTTGGGGCCTTAAAGATATTTGGGAAGTTTGATTCAATGGTTGCCTTACTAAATGGGGAACAACACTCTTCCCTCCTTGTTTTGCTCATATAGACTTGATAATTACTCTATACGGGCTTTGGGCTCATCTATCACTTCATCATTTGTGCTCGCACATGACCAGCCATTTATGTAGATAGAGACGACCTCATCTTCATTTTGTGCAATTTGATTATTGCATTTTTCCAACAACAGTGGGTTTATATTACCTTGTTTGGATTTAATGTTTGTGTTTCTTTGGGCCTTGTTCTTTGCTCTTGGTCCCAAGCTTAGCAATCCAGTATCGCCATTCTCATTAGCGAGATTGTCGTATTTGTCCCCAACTTGAGCTTATTGTGCAATAGGTAGACACCGGCATTAAGCTGCAGAGATGTGGGAGTTGGATGACTGTAACGACCTGGAATTTCGGTCGTTAGATTTTGAACATATAATTCATTTTTAATGTTAAATGTGGATTTTGAATTGATTTTTAAGTAAGAAGATTTTGGTTAAATCAATATAATTAGTTAAAATATCGAATATGGCAATTCAATTAAAATTGGATAATAACAATTAAATATGTGGAGTTGGGATAATTGGTGAATCTGGGTGTAAATAGATATAAAAATAGTTTCTAAAATTTATTTTAAGCCTATTTGGATTTAAATAATGATGTTGGACTTTTGGATGGAATCAAAAGTCGATAAGTTTAAAATTTGGAATTTTATATTATTTTAATAATGAAATTTAATATTTTAATAATGTAAATAATCAGATTTTGATTTAAATTGAATCGGAATAATTTCTATATGATTTATTATTGAGTTAGTAAAATTTTAAAGGTGAAATTGTAAGTGATTTCGACGGTTTTGAAAACCGCTCGAACTTATCGACAAGTTAAAATAGCCTTCGGGGGCACAGTCTCGGAATTCGACGAAAGCGGTTCCATTGGATCCGTAATAGTATATTATTATCGGATTTCAAAATTTCTTAGTGTTTGGAGTTACCATTTGCTCGAATGGGTGAGAAACGCGTTGGAATTTAAATCGATAATTTAATATTTAAACTCGATACAAAAAGCTATCTTCCACATATGACTGAATTGGGCTCCGAAACATACTCCATTGTGTTCGGAACGCGGGTAAAACCTTATAATCGCCTGACGGCATGTCTGATTTGGAGTTCGTTTGAAAATATTGTTTAAAGTGGATTTAATATTAAAATAATATTTATAAACGTATATATAAATATACGTTAAGTAGAGAAACCCTAGTCTTCTTCACCGGCCGTCGCATTTAGTTTTTAATGGCCGAAAACTTATATTGTTCCTCCCTCTTTTTCTCTCAATCCAACAACTTTCATCAGAAATCTCCAACTAGGAAATTATAGAGCTTTGCGAGCTCTATCAATCTATACGGCGATGATGGCGTATAATGGGAAGATGGGCGGCGAATCACGTTTAAAGTGTGGGCGTTCGAGCGTGGAAATTGAGGAAGCATGGGACCGAGTCCGCCGAGATTTGGGGCATGGGTGGAGTTTTCTTAGTGTAACGCCCCGAAAATTTTCGACTTTCGAAAATTCAACATCGATACTTACTTTATCGACTGCCGAGAAATCGAAGGCTGGAAACACAGAATGTTATGGTTTTTAAAAAAAGAATTTAAGAAAAGAAAAAGAGAGAAGAAGAGATAAGAAAGATAGGAAATAGAGAAATAGACAATAGAAAATTTTAAAATAGAACGGAACAGAAAACAACATTAGAATCTCACAATTCGCAGCGGAACAACATATAATAATAAATGAAAAATCTTTAAACAAAGAACTATATCAGTTATTACATTACATTATATTATATTACATTACATCAAATCATCAGAGTGTACAACAACAACAACAACAAACAGCGGAAAAAGAAATACTATATTAAGTAATACGCCATGCCATCCAGCTTGCCTCCAGCAACTCCTGAATATCCAGAATATCCTGATAAACCTTAACTCTTGACTGCCCGTGTGGAAATTGGTGGGCACCCAGAGTTTAGGAAGGAAAACAATAAACTCCGAGTCAGTCATGTGACTGGTGTGAGAACTCAAAACAGTTTATTTATCTTAAAATCAAAATAGAGAGATATTTTTAAATTCAATTCGCAATGCTTTTAAAAATGAGACTACCATAAGGCCTCCCGCACACACACACAATGCAAACACAGAATCGGAGGAGATTTCTCCTTATGATAGTTAAAGATGCTTGATACGCATTAAAAGAACATTTCATATTATTATTAGTGTATAGTGTAGAAAATTATTTCGAAAGTAGAATATAAATCTTAGCCAACATAGACATTTCGAACTATGCCTACTATAGCTACCATCCAAACAGTGGTGACCACCATAAGTAAATGGCAGGTTCTACAACTAATACCGTACAAGTTTCGTATTGGGAATTGGATTTCCAACAAATGGTCAGGCCAAGGAACTTCCCATTGCCACATGAGAATGCCTCTGGAAAGACATCCCCGAGAACCAAACCGGAACTCTGCCAACACAAGGACGGGTTACCCCTAACTGGGTAACTACTGACACGAGCACGCCATTCCCCGATCGTAAACGACCTTTCTCACGGGGTCCCGATAACCAACAACCACAAAGTAATAAATTCGTAGTAACCACATAGGTTAAATATCTGGGCTCCATACCATGATATCACCTCTATCCAGAAGGAAATGTACATACCCTAAAGGGTGCTACCCCTCATAACCTTGCTGCTTCTTTCCTGTTTTGACCATTTCCGGGGTGTGAGGCTCGACGAAGTCACGTCCACAAAAACATACTTTATACAAAAGCCATGCTTTGGGTCAACAAATGATCAACACAATGATCACTAAGATAGACGATCAAATAAACGATCCTATCCCAATAATCAACACAATGATCATTTACAGCAACACTCAGCATGTCACATTACCAAATTGGGAATATATCGCTGATAACTTCAACTATATAACCTCTGAGCTCGTACGTCTCAGAGAAGGGTGTTAAGCTAAAAGAATAAATTCTCCGCCACCACAGAAATATATTTGAAAGAAATCGGCTTTACATCTCAACTTGTAATGTCAGACACACAATCCATACAAGTCTGTTCCGGGCTCGAACAGAACCGAAGGCACTTACAAAGAAGTCCTTGCAATCCGAATAATCTCTAATCACGTTCGGATTTCCCATCACATATGGAGATCTCAATACCAGGGATCAGCCAGTGCAGAGACAATCAACAAGAAATCCTTTCGCTTTCGAAAATATCCGGTCTTCAACGCCGATCTTCGAATGCAATTCATAACGACATATCACATATTCGGAATGGGTTATACGACCCCAAAGTCCTTTCCCGGTTAACCCGAATAGTGAGCGCTTATTTTAAAAAAAATAAGTTTGGCATTCAAATTCAAACAAATCACAACAAATACCTATTTAAAGGTAAATATTGATAGTCGGTTATTGAACTATTAATAGATATGCCAACATCACCAGATTCCAAATAATTTTTCCAAATTATTTATTTCACAAAAATATCTTTACAAGATATAAACATAATTTCCATACTTTAAAAATAAATCAATATTTATTTTTAAATCTAATTTCCCAATTTCATTTATAAATTCTATATTGAATTTACATTCCAAAATATTTATGAATATATGATTTCCATTCAATTTCTAATATTCATTTTCAATTTATCTTCAAAAAGATAAATTCCAAATATTCACTTAATATTGGAAAAGCATTTCTATACTTATTAAAAATAAGTAGTTCAAAGATCCTTTTATTTTCTATACTGAGAAAATATTTAATATACCCTAATCGAAATTAAGTATATATTTCATTCTTTAAGGAAATCATTCACTTAAACATATTCATTTGAGTCAAAACGAATGTCGCGTAAAACATCATTACGACAACCCAAAATCACTAGTATAGGGATCCGAAATTAAAATAGATATATAAATCCCAATACTCTGCAAAACATTTCCTTTCGGAAATCATTTACTATAACAACAGTGTTATAGTCCATTATTTCCTTATATTTCTCGAAAGCATCTATTTCAACAATAAATGTTGAAATTTATGGTTTCGAATCTCAACATTTTTTAAAAACATCTTTAGATCGTTTTAATGCTATTTCAAACATCACATCCAAAATAATTTCTTTAACAAAATATTCACTATTCAAAAATGTGAATACACTTGTTAATAAATTTCATCACTTCTATTCATTTTATTTTAAAGAATTATTCACTGTCTAAAACATGAATATAATTCCATAAATAAATTACAACAATTCCTTATCAAAATAAGTCGTTGCGGATTTATAAAACAACGTTTATAAATTCTATTTCTATTTATTTTATAACAACTTCCTTTTATAAATTTCCTTTATAAATCTATTAAATTTCATATCTCAATGATATACTAAAATTTCATATTATAAGTCAAATACTTATAATTTATTTATTTATAAAAATCGTTCCTTTAAACTTCATAATTATAAATCTTATAACTTATAAGATTCAATTATTTGTCCAAATTCCATTCCTTTAATAACTTTATGAATTTTATTTTGTTTCCCTTTATAAATTTTATAAACCTACTATTTATAAAATTCTATTTATAACTTTATCGTTATAATCCCATAAATTTCATTCATTTGTGAAATTCATTCACAATTCTTTCTAATACTTATAAAAGCTCGTTTTATAATTCAAGATATTCTAAATTTATAAATATCAACTTATAAATCTTTTAATATAAATCAATTTATATTATTACTTTAAACATCTTTAAATTCTTTTATAATTTCATCATTCTGATTTATAAAATAAAAATTTTATAAATCCTATCTTTAAACTTCTTATAATAAATTCAGAATTCCCAGTTCAAACTATTTTATAAAATCACTAATCCCATATTTTCAAAATCAACTTTTAACTGTATTTCTCAAAAATCATAATTTTTATAATATTAAAATTATAACGTTTATTTATTTAAGATGAATCAATTCCAAAAATATTTTATAAACGTATATTTCCAAGAATCACTTTAGAAATCAAAAATCGTTATTTTTAAACTTCAAAAATTGGATTCGATGATGCAACACATCGATAGTCAATCACGACTTTCAAATATCATATATCATCCATGATAACAATCAAATATCATAATATATGAAATCAAATAAATATTTGTGAGGAATCCAGTTGGATCCCTCCAACCTGTTTCCCTGCATCCACAGACATTAGCACAATACCATTCCGTTTCTAGACGGAATATCGCGGTACATGGGATTTTATAAATATATATCCGCTCACTAACGGCGCAATAGGGTCTCATCCGCTAAAAAAAATGCGGGAAATCAATCAACTGCAATATATACATATGCCAATATATATATATATTGCTATATATATAATATAATACCAATTCCACTTCGAGGTGGAATATCGCGGTATATGTGTGTAATAAATAACCTCCGCTTACTAACGGCGTATAGGGTCTATTCACATCCAATATATATATATATATATATATATATAACAATCATCATTCAATCATTCAATCAACACAGTCAAGCAAATTTTAAATCTAACTATTTAAAATTTAAATAAACAATAAAATTCCTTTTGAGTGAGAAGTTCTCACCTTTATTCCCGTTTGCAATCCACTTCCAATTCAACTTGTTTTCTTCATTTATACCTTGTATAAATATTATACACAATTTATTAATATTCGAATCAATCGAATAAATTAAATTTTCATTAGATAATTTCGATTCATTGATGATTTCATTTTAATAGTTAAATTAACTCATAGTTTCGTTTAAACCAATTTTTCGTTTAATAAATTTATTTAAACAAATTTTCTTCTTTATTAAATTTATTTAAACTAATTTTGTCCTTTTAAAATAATTTTAACTAGAGATTTCCAATTGAACTTAATTTCCTTTTTTATAAATTTTAAATCAACAAATTTTTTTCTTAAATAAAATTATTTTCTTTTCAACCGCATATAGGATATTTAAATTACCGTTTTAAATTTAAATACTTATTTATTTATAATTTAAGAGTTTAAATTGTTTGAAATTTCTGTATATATATTGAACTGCATTTTTAAATCTTCAAACTTTTAAAATCCTATTTCTAATCTATATACATTTTACTTAAATTAATTTAAATTTGAAATCATTAAAATTTTAAAAACTCGAAAACTAAGTTACTGCAATTTAGAATTTTTAATTAAATAAATTATTAAAACTAAAATCAATACCTTTTCTGCTTATATATAAATCTATAGAACTGCAATATCTTTTTCTTTCTTTTTTTTTTCACAGCATAAATGTATATTTAAATTAAATCAAAAATAAGATAAAAAAAAAACAATTTACCTTACAGTAAAAATTGAAACCCAGAATCTCGCTGTACACGATTTGCGCACCCCCCCAACCTTGCCGCCTCGCTTGAAGCCGCCGCAGCCTCCGTTCCCACGCGCGACCCAACCGAACCTGCTCGCTTCACCACACCGACCTGACAACGCGCATGAACCCCAGCTCCTTCTCTCGCCGCCTCCTACGCGAGCCTCCACCAGGCTAGACCGCGTGCGCGCTGCCTCGATGTTGCCGTCGCGACTCGAGCTCGCGAATCACACCGAAGCGACCAGAGCTTTGACCTAATCGACTCGAGACTTCGAGCTTCACGAATTGATTTTTGTGGATTAAAATGAAGAGAGAAGGGGCTTGCGATTTTTTTTTATTTTGTTTGAATCTGAGAGGGCTTCGGCCATTACAGTTTATTTTTTTTCTCTTTGATTTGAGAACTGAAGCTTGCGTTATTTTTTTTTTAAAAGAAGGATGGAGGGAGACAGAAGAACGTGTTTGCACGATGTCTACATGATCGAAGGCATAATTGAAGGGAAGCTACAGTGTTTTGAATTGACCAATTATGAAAATTAAATTTTAAATTTAAATTGAATTCGACCTAAATTTCAATGCGTTTATGCGTCGTGTGCTCACATAACAACTCCGAAAAATACGAAATTTGAAATTCAGCAATAATTCAATATTACGGACTCAATGGAACTGGTTTCGTCGAATTCCGAGACTGTGCCTTGGACGGCTAATTTTAAATATCGATTCAAACGATTTAAAATTTCAAAACTGAACAATTCACTATAAATTTAAAATCTGAAGCTTCTATTGTCTTCAATATTATCAATATAAATTTTATAAGCCTTTGAAATATTTTTAATTGGCTTAAAATTGAAGATTCAAATTTTTATTCAACTTTCAATAGATTAAATTCTATAATTTAATCGCTGAATTTATTCTGATAATTTGAAATTCAAATCAAATCATCATTCAAATATTTAAATTTAATCAAATATTTTCAATTTAAATTATTCAAAATTCTGGGTCGTTACAATCTTCCCCCCTTAAAAGAATTTCGTCCCGAAATTACAAGTTAAGAAGAATGCCCTTATCCCGTCTATCATTTTTTTCTAAATTCAAATAGTTTTATCAACTTACTAAAACAAATCTTTTTACTAGAGATTCATTATCATTTCAACTAGCTTTCCAACTTCAATTATAAGTTCCAAACAACATTGTTCTCCTTACAATTCAAATTTAAATTCAAATTTCAAACTTTCAAAATTTCTCAAAATTTTTCTAACACCCTAAATTTTCGAAAAATTTCGCCAGCGTCTCCTTTGCGCGGCTAGCTCGGTACGACTACAAAATGGCACCACGGCCCCTCAGAATCAAAAAGAAAAGAGAAAAGCCAAGTGGCTAGAGAAGAAAGTCATCAAATTTCATACTGAAATTGAAATACGTACCTTTTTGTCGAGCAATTCAATTTTAACTTTGAAATCAAAATCTCAATTCCTTTATACACCTGTATATCCTGCTAGTAGTAGTAGCATACAAATCCAAATACAATATTCAAACCATTTTGCACATTTACATTACAAAACATTCCAACATATGTTTCTTATATATTTTAACTTCACTGTTGAAGTTACACATTCAATTTCATTAAATTTCACATTTTAATTTCGTTTGAATTCAATTCACAATTTAAATTTCATTCGAATTCAATTCTCAATTCTAAATATTGAATTCTATCGATTTACTTTCATTTGCTAATTCATTTTACTACTTTAAATTAGTTTTATTCACTAATTCATTTCAATATTTCAATTCATCTCGAATTTACTTAATTACTAACAAAGAGAATTTCAATTTCTATATTCAATTCATTCCATTTGAAATTGTTTCACAAATGAATAAATTATCAAGTTAATTTACTTGAATTCAATCCATTTTATTTCTTATTTAATTTTATATACTAATGATAATAATTCTATATTATCACTTCCTAACAATCCATGCAACCATATACTATAATAATTCATAGAAAATCATTTCTTTTCTATACAAAAATAGTTTTGGGCAAAATTATCTTATTTACTCGATTCAAAAACAATTTTATATTCACTAACAAATACGCTCTCATATCTATTATTACACTCAAACTCATTCTAGAGTACTGCTGACTCTATCTCTAACGAGTAATACCCAACAGAACCATGGTTGTCGCTTAACCATAAGCTCTGATACCAAATGTAACGCCCCGAAAATTTTCGACTTTCGAAAATTCAACATCGATACTTACTTTATCGACTGCCGAGAAATCGAAGGCCGGAAACACGGAATGTTATGGTTTTTTAAAAAAGAATTTAAGAAAAGAAAAAGAGAGAAGAAGAGATAAGAAAGATTGGAAATAGAGAAATAGACAATAGAAAATTTTAAAATAGAACGGAACAGAAAACAACATCAGAATCTCACAATTCGCAGCGGAACAACATATAATAATAAATGAAAAATCTTTAAACAAAGAACTATATCAGTTATTACATTACATTATATTATATTACATTACATCAAATCATCAGAGTGTACAACAACAACAACAACAAACAGCGGAAAAAGAAATACTATATTAAGTAATACGCCATGCCATCCAGCTTGCCTCCAGCAACTCCTGAATATCCAGAATATCCTGATAAACCTTAACTCTTGACTGCCCGTGTGGAAATTGGTGGGCACCCAGAGTTTAGGAAGGAAAACAATAAACTCCGAGTCAGTCATGTGACTGGTGTGAGAACTCAAAACAGTTTATTTATCTTAAAATCAAAATAGAGAGATATTTTTAAATTCAATTCGCAATGCTTTTAAAAATGAGACTACCATAAGGCCTCCCGCACACACACACAATGCAAACGCAGAATCGGAGGAGATTTCTCCTTATGATAGTCAAAGATGCTTGATACGAATTAAAAGAACATTTCATATTATTATTAGTGTATAGTGTAGAAAATTATTTCGAAAGTAGAATATAAATCTTAGCCAACATAGACATTTCGAACTATGCCTACTATAGCTACCATCCAAACAGTGGTGACCCCCATAAGTGAATGGCAGGTTCTACAACTAATACCGTATAAGTTTCGTATTGGGAATTGGATTTCTAACAAATGGTCAGGCCAAGGAACTTCCCATTGCCACATGAGAATGCCTCTGGAAAGACATCCCCGAGAACCAAACCGGAACTCTGCCAACACAAGGCCGGGTTACCCCTAACTGGGTAACTACTGACACGAGCACGCCATTCCCCGATCGTAAACGACCTTTCTCACGGGATCCCGATAACCAACAACCACAAAGTAATAAATTCGTAGTAACCACATAGGTTAAATATCTGGGCTCCATACCATGATATCACCTCTATCCAGAAGGAAATGTACATACCCTAAAGGGTGCTACCCCTCATAACCTTGCTGCTTCTTTCCTGTTTTGACCATTTCCGGGGTGTGAGGCTCGACGAAGTCACGTCCACAAAAACATACTTTATACAAAAGCCATGCTTTGGGTCAACAAATGATCAACACAATGATCACTAAGATAGACGATCAAATAAACGATCCTATCCCAATAATCAACACAATGATCATTTACAGCAACACTCAGCATGTCACATTACCAAATTGGGAATATATCGCTGATAACTTCAACTATATAACCTCTGAGCTCGTACGTCTCAGAGAAGGGTGTTAAGCTAAAAGAATAAATTCTCCGCCACCACAGAAATATATTTGAAAGAAATCGGCTTTACATCTCAACTTGTAATGTCAGACACACAATCCATACAAGTCTGTTCCGAGATCGAACAGAACCGAAGGCACTTACAAAGAAGTCCTTGCAATCCGAATAATCTCTAATCACGTTCGGATTTCCCATCACATATGGAGATCTCAATACCAGAGATCAGCCAGTGCAGAGACAATCAACAAGAAATCCTTTCGCTTTCGAAAATATCCGGTCTTCAACACCGATCTTCGAATGCAATTCATAACGACATATCACATATTCGGAATGGGTTATACGACCCCAAGGTCCTTTCCCGGTTAACCCGAATAGTGAGCGCTTATTTTAAAAAAAATAAGTGTGGCATTCAAATTCAAACAAATCACAACAAATACCTATTTAAAGGTAAATATTGATAGTCGGTTATTGAACTATTAATAGATATGCCAACATCACCAGATTCCAAATAATTTTTCCAAATTATTTATTCCACAAAAATATCTTTACAAGATATAAACATAATTTCCATACTTTAAAAATAAATCAATATTTATTTTTAAATCTAATTTCCCAATTTCATTTATAAATTCTATATTGAATTTACATTCCAAAATATTTATGAATATATGATTTCCATTCAATTTCTAATATTCATTTTCAATTTATCTTCAAAAAGATAAATTCCAAATATTCACTTAATATTGGAAAAGCATTTCTATACTTATTAAAAATAAGTAGTTCACAGATCTTTTTATTTTCTATACTGAGAAAATATTTAATATACCCTAATCGAAATTAAGTATATATTTCATTCTTTAAGGAAATCATTCACTTAAACATATTCATTTGGGTCAAAACGAATGTCGCGTAAAACATCGTTACGACAACCCAAAATCACTAGTATAGGGATCCGAAATTAAAATAGATATATAAATCCCAATACTATGCAAAACATTTCCTTTCGGAAATCATTTACTATAACAACAGTGTTATAGTCCATTATTTCCTTATATTTCTCGAAAGCATCTATTTCAACAATAAATGTTGAAATCTATGGTTTCGAATCTCAACATTTTTTTTAAAACATCTTTTGATCGTTTTAATGCTATTTCAAACATCACATCCAAAATAATTTCTTTAACAAAATATTCACTATTCAAAAACGTGAATACACTTGTTAATAAATTTCATCACTTCTATTCATTTTATTTTAAAGAATTATTCACTGTCTAAAACATGAATATAATTCCATAAATAAATTACAACAATTCCTTATCAAAATAAGTCGTTGCGGATTTATAAAACAACGTTTATAAATTCTATTTCTATTTATTTTATAACAACTTCCTTTTATAAATTTCCTTTATAAATCTATTAAATTTCATATCTCAATGATATACTAAAATTTCATATTATAAGTCAAATACTTATAATTTATTTATTTATAAAAATCGTTCCTTTAAACTTCATAATTATAAATCTTATAACTTATAAGATTCAATTATTTGTCCAAATTCCATTCCTTTAATAACTTTATGAATTTTATTTTATTTCCCTTTATAAATTTTATAAACCTACTATTTATAAAATTCTATTTATAACTTTATCGTTATAATCCCATAAATTTCATTCATTTGTGAAATTCATTCACAATTCTTTCTAATACTTATAAAAGCTCGTTTTATAATTCAAGATATTCTAAATTTATAAATATCAACTTATAAATCTTTTAATATAAATCAATTTATATTATTACTTTAAACATCTTTAAATTCTTTTATAATTTCATCATTCTGATTTATAAAATAAAATTTTTATAAATCCTATCTTTAAACTTCTTATAATAAATTCAGAATTCCCAGTTCAAACTATTTTATAAAATCACTAATCCCATATTTTCAAAATCAACTTTTAACTGTATTTCTCAAAAATCATAATTTTTATAATATTAAAATTATAACATTTATTTATTTAAGATGAATCAATTCCAAAAATATTTTATAAACGTATATTTCCAAGAATCACTTTAGAAATCAAAAATCGTTATTTTTAAACTTCAAAAATTGGATTCGATGATGCAACACATCGATAGTCAATCACGACTTTCAAATATCATATATCATCCATGATAACAATCAAATATCATAATATATGAAATCAAATAAATATTTGTGAGGAATCCAGTTGGATCCCTCCAACCTGTTTCCCTGCATCCACAGACATTAGCACAATACCATTCCGTTTCTAGACGGAATATCGCGGTACATGGGATTTTATAAATATATATCCGCTCACTAACGGCGCAATAGGGTCTCATCCGCTAAAAAAAATGCGGGAAATCAATCAACTGCAATATATACATATGCCAATATATATATATATTGCTATATATATAATATAATACCAATTCCACTTCGAGGTGGAATATCGCGGTATATGTGTGTAATAAATAACCTCCGCTTACTAACGGCGTATAGGGTCTATTCACATCCAATATATATATATATATATATATATAACAATCATCATTCAATCATTCAATCAACACAGTCAAGCAAATTTTAAATCTAACTATTTAAAATTTAAATAAACAATAAAATTCCTTTTGAGTGAGAAGTTCTCACCTTTATTCCCGTTTGCAATCCACTTCCAATTCAACTTGTTTTCTTCATTTATACCTTGTATAAATATTATACACAATTTATTAATATTCGAATCAATCGAATAAATTAAATTTTCATTAGATAATTTTGATTCATTGATGATTTCATTTTAATAGTTAAATTAAATCATAGTTTCGTTTAAACCAATTTTTCGTTTAATAAATTTATTTAAACAAATTTTCTTCTTTATTAAATTTATTTAAACTAATTTTGTCCTTTTAAAATAATTTTAACTAGAGATTTCCAATTGAACTTAATTTCCTTTTTTATAAATTTTAAATCAACAAATTTTTTTCTTAAATAAAATTATTTTCTTTTCAACCGCATATAGGATATTTAAATTACCGTTTTAAATTTAAATACTTATTTATTTATAATTTAAGAGTTTAAATTGTTTGAACTTTCTGTATATATATTGAACTGCATTTTTAAATCTTCAAACTTTTAAAATCCTATTTCTAATCTATATACATTTTACTTAAATTAATTTAAATTTGAAATCATTAAAATTTTAAAAACTCAAAAACTAAGTTACTGCAATTTAGAATTTTTAATTAAATAAATTATTAAAACTAAAATCAATACCTTTTCTGCTTATATATAAATCTATAGAACTGCAATATCTTTTTTTTTTTTCACAGCATAAATGTATATTTAAATTAAATCAAAAATAAGATTAAAAAAACAATTTACCTTACAGTAAAAATCGAAACCCAGATCTCGCTGTACACGATTTGCGCACCCCCCCAACCTTGCCGCCTCGCTTGAAGCCGCCGCAGCCTCCGTTCCCACGCGCGACCCAACCGAACCTGCTCGCTTCACCACACCGACCTGACAACGCGCATGAACCCCAGCTCCTTCTCTCGCCGCCTCCTACGCGAGCCTCCACCAGGCTAGACCGCGTGCGCGCTGCCTCGATGTTGCCGTTGCGACTCGAGCTCGTGAATCACACCGAAGCGACCAGAGCTTTGACCTAATCGACTCGAGACTTCGAGCTTCACGAATTGATTTTTGTGGATTAAAATGAAGAGAGAAGGGGCTTGCGATTTTTTTTTATTTTGTTTGAATCTGAGAGGGCTTCGGCCATTACAGTTTTTTTTTCTTTGATTTGAGAACTGAAGCTTGCGTTATTTTTTTTTTAAAAGAAGGATGGAGGGAGACAGAAGAACGTGTTTGCACGATGTCTACATGATCGAAGGCATAATTGAAGGGAAGCTACAGTGTTTTGAATTGACCAATTATGAAAATTAAATTTTAAATTTAAATTGAATTCAACCTACATTTCAATGCGTTTATGCGTCGTGTGCTCACATAACAACTCCGAAAAATACGAAATTTGAAATTCAGCAATAATTCAATATTACGGACTCAATGGAACTGGTTTCGTCGAATTCCGAGACTGTACCTCAGACAGCTATTTTTAAATATCGATTCAAACGATTTAAAATTTCAAAACCGAACAATTCACTATAAATTTAAAATCTGAAGCTTCTATTGTCTTCAATATTATCAATATAAATTTTATAAGCCTTTGAAATATTTTTAATTGGCTTAAAATTGAAGATTCAAATTTTTATTCAACTTCCAATAGATTAAATTCTATAATTTAATCGCTAAATTTATTCTGATAATTTGAAATTCAAATCAAATCATCATTCAAATATTTAAATTTAATCAAATATTTTCAATTTAAATTATTCAAAATTCTGGGTCGTTACACTTAGGCACACGATTTGGTGGCCTCCGATCATGGCTGAGTGCAACGGAGAGGTCACGTAATTTGATGAGTTTGGCGGCATCGTTCAAACCGTGGAAACGAACATATCGGGGAAGAAGAGTAGTTGCGGCCTGGATTTGTTAACTTAATCAACGGTCGATCTTGATGGGTATTATTTTAAAAAAAGGAACTTTATTATTTTCAATTATACATACAAACTTCTTAAAACCATAACTTTTGCATGCATTATCAGAATTCGACAAAACTGGTGGCTTCAGAATTACAGCTACGCGATTTACACACTGCAGCAGATCCGAAGACGTTTAGAGCAAACAATTTTTTTGAATTAAATCGAATGGTTCGATCTAGTTTAAAATTGGAACGCTCTTCGAATTCAAGGTGAGTTTATCTCACTCACATATGGAATGCTAGTTAGTTTAAATAGTTAATATTTAAATGATTGCTTGATTGGTTGAATGTGATAATTATTATCAGATTGGATTGATATTTATTGGTTGTGCTAATACCGTGGATGCAGGAAAACAGGTTGGAAGGATCCAACTGGATTCCTCAAAATTACTTAGATTGTTCAATATTTTGTGTTATGAGTATTTGATATTCTGTGATGAATTATATTGATAATTGAAATATTAAATGCTATGGTTTGCTTGAATATATTTCGGTACACCGAGTTATCAAAATATGTAGAATTTGATTTTTGAAAAGAAAATAAAAGAGTGAATTTTTAAGTAAAATAATTATAGAGAATTTGAATAAAAATAAGAATGAACTGGAAAGAATAAAAGTGATTTTTAAATCCTAATAAATTCCAGGTATGAAAAAGGGATTTTGAATAAGCAGAGAAATAATGAATTTTAAACTTAAGTGATGTTATATCAAGAAATAAAGAATTTGTTTTAAAATTCAAGATTTTAATTTGTTTAAAAGGATAAAAAAGGAATTTATGGAAATCTGAAATTGGTTTTTTCAGTTAAAAGATTTTAAATCATAATTAAGGAATAAAAATCTGAAGTCAACGGGTTTTGAAATAAACGAGTAAGTAAAGGAATTTATTTCAAAATGGAGTAAATTGGAAATCAATTTGGAAATTGATTTAAGTGTTTGAAATTGGAAATTTAAAAGAGAATGTGACTATGAAATTTATAAACTGGATTTATAAAAGTGAAGTAATATATCAGTGAATATTTGAAAGAGTAAATTCACGGTCGAAATTTATTAATGGAATGGGTTAATTTGTTTAAAAATAAATAGTGAATTATTTTTAAAAGATGTGGAAGGGAAGCGTATTTCCCTGAATAACAAAGTACGTTTCAAACAAATTTTAAGTATAAGTAAAAAGTTTTAAGTTGTTTAAAAGTTATGTTTAGAAAACTTATTATTTCTAAATGTTTAAATTCTAAATAAGTATTTTCTTTTAATCTATTATAGCAGTAATTATTTAAAGGTGGCTTGGTATTATTTTTTAAAAGTTAGAAATTCAGTTTCATATTGTACAAAGTAGTATTATTTTAAATATTCTTAAAGTATATATTTTGAATAAGTATTAAAGTAATTTTTAATTTAAATGTTTTAAAGGATAATTTATAATAAAGTGTTTTAAATTATTTTAAAAATTTAAAGTTTTTGTGCTTGGTGTTTTCAGTGGAAATAAATATTTGGAAATTTATTTTATTTGAAAAGTGTGGTTTGAAAACTGTTTTCAAAAGGGTTGAAAATGGAAATATATCTTGCGAAGATATTTTGAGATTAATAAATAATTCAGGAGAAATTATTTATGTTTGATGGATGTTTGTGAATGTTAATTGATAGTTAAATAACCGACTATCAATATTGGCCAATGCGTTGATCGTTCGAAGAGACCGGGATCGGGATTAATTCCTTGAGAACCACTTCGATCCGATTTGCGCGTTTTCATGGGGAAAACGAGTTCGGAGTCGAAGATGGATCAGTGAATTGCAAGGGCTAATCGCTACTAATCTCGAGGATGATTCCAAAATGGATGTAGTAGGAGTAGTGCCTTCGGTTCCATTTGAACCCGGGACGGACTTGTATGGATGAATGCTTTCAGAAAATCATCAGGTGGACGATGGGCACTCTAAGTGAAACGTTCTAAAAAAGTAATGCTTAGCCTCAAACCTCATCAACCAGGAATGACTGAAAATCAGGGGATATGCAGCAAGGCTAAGTGGGTAGCACCCATTAGGGTAAGTTCATCCCTGTCTAGATTTCTTTTTTTATTCGGCTTAGTGGTGCGGTTGCCGATTCCAATCGTAGGGTGATCTTACTCGGGATATCCAGTAAGGGTAGTCCCGGTCTTGTGTTGCAGGGGATTTAGGGTGGATCCTCGATACGCTGATCTAGACCAGGTACTGCGATAGGTGGTACCCCAGTGCCTAGTCATTAGTTGGAAATCCATTCTCCCTACGTTCCTTTACGGTTTTGTTTGTATACCTATTAGCTGGAATTTAATGAATGTAGCAATTTCGGCTATTTGAGTAAGTATTTGTATATAGACACTATTATAATATCAGAGGATTTTGATAAGAAATGTTTGGCTATCGTAAAGTAAAAACCTGACATGTTTGTTTGTGGCGTGGTCTTACGAGATGCTTTTGATTTCAAAGGATTTTGAAACTTTAATAATCAATTTGGGTGTATTTTTCCCTCGCTGGTATTCCAGACTGACTCGAGTGTTATTTCATTATAATGCTCGGGTCAGACCGAGTATTATACAATACAGGATAGGATGCTTGGAAGCTCAGGAGAGGAGCTGGAGTCTGAGACGTATTACCGTATTTGTTTATATCCGCTTCTTTGATTGTTTGAAATTTTCAGGCTGGTAATTGTTGTTTGTTTGTGATACTCCGATGCTGTAATATATAAAACAGATATAGTTTTCATTTTGTGTAAAGATCTGTTATTGACTATTATATTTTGTTCCGCTGCGATTGTGAAATTCTGTCATTGTTTAGTTCCTTCTTTCTTCTATCTTCTTTCTTTTCCCTCAACTATCTGTCTTTTCTAGCACTCGGTCGTTGGTATATTATACTATGGTGTATTTGTGTCGATTTTTCTAGGGTCGAGAAGGGCGGGTCGTGACAGTGGTATCAGAGCTTAGGTTAGCGATAACCTAGGCTTTGGTGGGAATTACTCATTAGAAATAGAGTCCCTAGTACCCTAGAATGAGTTGAGTGTAATAATAGATATGAGAGCATACTTGTTAGTGAATATAAAACTGTTTTTATACTGTGTTGACTTAACGGTTGAGTGTTTATGAATTCTGGTCGGTACGGGAAGTACAACCGTATCGATAGGGTTTCTAAACTCTTAAAACAAGATAAACCGACATGGTATTGTTTTTAAAGTGGGTAAATGAAATAATTTTACCCAAAATTATATTTTGATATGAAAGAAATGATTTCTAAATTATTATATATATATTTGGATGTTTGGTTGTGGATATCTTAATCAAATAAGAATAAAAAATTTGATCTAAAATTTGAAAAGGTTCATAACCAAATAGAATTCTATAAGTACGATTTATTCAAAAGAAGAATAACTAAAATATGATTTAGACTAGAATTTAAATCCTGAAAATTTTGAAAAAGCGTTTAAAGTGTATTTAAACAAATGTTTGGAAATCTTAGAAATGGTGGAAATGTTTTCCAAAAATTTGAAGTAAATGATGGAGTATTATTTTGGGAAATATTTTTGAATGGAAATTGTTTTGAAAGGAATTTGTGGTAGTAAGGAAGCACTAAACTCACTTCAGTCTGGAAAATAATGCTGATGATGATGGCCACATCATCAGAATTCATTTTCGAGTTTATAAAGTGATGGATTGTTACTGTGGAGATTGGTTATGATATTTGTTTGGACTTGTGTGATATACAAGGTGTTTTAGAAATTTCAAAAGAGAAATTCGTTTTGGTAAAACCAAGTTGTTTAGAATTCGGAGATTTGATTTGATATACCAAGTGGGTATGTGTTGATTATTATTTCAAAATGGTTTTGAAATAAAAACCGAGAAATTGAGTTCTAGAAAATTCTATTTTAATAATGTGAAAGTTAAGATAAATCAACTATTGAACCAATAAAGTGAAGTTGATTTGAATAAGAAAGAAAAATGAAAATTTTACTCCTGGAATTAAAATTTAACTTGAGTAAATGGAAGTAAATAAGATATATTTGAATTTAACTTGAGATTGGTTAAAATAAAATTGAAATTTAATTAAATTGGATATAAAGTTGAAACATAAAATGATTATATAATTGTGAGTTATAATTGAGTAATGAAAATTTATACCCTTAAGTTACTAAGTGTAATATATAATCTCGAGTTGTGATTATAAGATGCAAATAGACTCTTATGAGCAATATAAGATTTTAAATAAATAAGTCGGTGAACTTAAGAATAGGAAATGAAATTGTAAAACCAAAATAAAATGGTTGGAATTTTATGGGAAATTCAAAATTTAATTCCTAAATGAAATGTAGAGTGAGATAAGGCAAAGTGAAATATAAAAGGATGAATGGACTTAGGTTACTAATTAAGTTTTAAAACTTATATATTAGAAAGTAAAAATTTAAATTGAATGGAGAAATAAATTGGATCGAATTGGATTTAACTTAAATTAAAAAGGAATTGGGTTGAATTTGAATTGAATTAAAATAAAAACTCAGTTGTGTTATAAATAATCTTGAATAACATTATGTTCTTATTCAAAATAGTAAAGGAAATGGTATGAATTTAAGTTGGTTAAATAAAATTTGGTTGAACTTGAATTAGAATCGGAAAAGAATTGAATTGAAAGAAAATTTAATTTAGTTGAAATGATACTGAATGAAGTAAATGCTCCCTCAATTAAATCCAAAGGAACTGTTTGAGGATGAAATTAGTGTAAGCAAAATTAAATGGAAATTGTATTGGAATGAGTAAAATTTTGGTAGCTTGTTAAAAATTTAAAAAAAGCAAAATAAAACCCAGATCTGGTTTAGAATAATTGGAATGGTTATGTTATTAATAATAAATTCAGAAATGAATAAAGAAGGTGAATAAATTTAAAATGGATTGAGTAAGTAAACAAATTGAATTAAAATTTGTAATGGATTGGAATTTGATTGAATAAGAATCAAATTAAAATGGAAATAAGATTAAGGTGAGAAGAAATGGAGTTATTCTATTATTGAAATAACATAAGCAAATTGGAAAATGATTATGGCCTAGCTTTATAAGGGGTCTTGAATGAAATTTGTTTAGATAATAAATTTTTAATGCAAGCGAAAGAGTTTTAATTTCTTATCGTGATGAAATAAGAATGTATGAGTTGTAAATAATCCAGAATGGAATGATATTAATATAAACTTAAGTTGGATGATGAACTTGAAATGAGAATAGGGATTTGATTTAATAATTGTGATGAAGTAAAAATTGTTTGGGTTATGAATAATTCCGAATGAAATAAAAATTGATATGGATTGAGATGGAACTAATTTTGAATGGTTATAAGCTTAAGTGATGGTTATTTGCATGGATAACTTTAAAATTTGTATGGAAATTGGTTGTTTGTTGTAAACGGAATTGAATTGATTTAAAGAAGCAAATTAAGCTGGTTTTTGAATCAATTGGATTAAGTGAAATCTAATTAAGTGGTTTTTATATAAATGCAAGTGAATCATAAAAGAAATGCCAGTATATCAAATTTAAAATAAAAATTTGATTGTGAATCAATTTGGAATTGAATTGAAGTAAATTGATGTAAGTTAAGCATATGTTAATCATATTGAGGAGAAAATGAATTGGTTGTAGTAAATATGAATTGTAAAAAAGTAAACTTGAATGTAAATCATTCAAGTGAAATAAAATGAAGTTGGATTTATTAGGAAATTAAAATGGCGATTGAAATCTTGGGATTTGCTTATAATATATGGTTAACAGGTTGAATTATGAAATTTGTGTGTTTGAACTATGTAATTGAGGTGTTTGGCTAAGATTAATATATGTAAGGATATTATAAATCTTATATTATTGAAAACTTATGGCTTGTTTGAGTACGTACGGGTGCGGTAGACAATCGATAGAGTGGGAGCGCGTAAATGCAATATAAATTAGCCTCTTGCTTTTAAAATGCTAATCTAAGGTACGCCTACGCTATAAAATTTGAAAATGATAAATATATATTGTGATATATTTTGTTTTCCGACCGTGTGGGTCGATGTGTATATATTTGTGTCTATTGTGGTATTGTGAAACGCTCTTCGTACAAAGGAGCGCTGTCAAAAAAATTTCAAAAATTTTGAGAGATAGAAATTTATTGAGGATTTTGGAAATTTTGAGTTAACAAGAAAAGGCCAATTTTTGAAATGATGTTGAAACATAAGCTTTTGAGTTAGAAATAAAAGCAAATGGTTTTGGTATTGAGCTAAAGGTTTTGGTGAAGTGAATGTAAGATTTTAACTAAGTAAGTTTGGGTAAGTAAACGAGTTTAGTAGCAATTTTCATACCTTAGCAAATTTCGAGAATAATTTTTTTATAAGGGGGAGGAATGTAACGACCCGGAATTTTGGTCGTTAGATTTTGAACATTTAATTCATTTTAAAGGTTAAATGTGGATTTTGAATTGATTTTGAAGTAAGAAGATTTTGGTTAAATCAATATAATTAGTTAAAATATCGAATATGGCAATTCAATTGAAATTGGATAATAACAATTAAATATGTGGAATTGGGATAATTGGTGAATCTGGGTGTAAATAGATATAAAAATAGTTTCTAAAATTTATTTTAAGTCTATTTGGATTTAAATATTGATGTTGGACTTTTGGATGGAATCAAAAGTCGATAAGTTTAAAATTTGGAATTACATATTATTTTAATAATGAAATTTAATATTTTAATAATATAAATAATCAGATTTTGATTTAAACTGAATCAGAATAATTTCTCATGTGATTATAAATTCTATATGATTTATTATTGAGTTAGTAAAATTTTAAAGGTGAAATTTTAAGTGATTTCGACGGTTTTGAAAATCACTCAAACTTATCGACAAGTTAAAATAGCCTTCTAGGCCACAGTCTCGGAATTCGACGAAACAGTTTCATTAGATCCGTAATAGTGCATTATTTTCGAATTTCGAATTTCGTAGTGTTTGGAGTTACCGTTTGCTCGAACGGGTGAGAAACACGTTAGAATTTAAATCGATAATTTAATATTTAAACTCGATTCAAAACGCTATCTTCCTGACTGAATTGGGCTCCAAAACACGTTCCATTGTGTTCAGAACGGGGTAAAACCTTATAATCGCCTGGCGGCATGTCTGATTCAGAGTTTGTTTGAAAATATTGTTTAAAGTGGATTTAATATTAAAATAATATTTATAAACGTATATATAGATATACGTTAAGCAGAGAAACCCTAGTCTTCTTCACCGGCCGCCGCATTTAGTTTTTAATGGTCGAAAACTTATATCGTTCCTCCCTCTTTTTCTCTCAATCCAACAACTTTCATCAGAAATCTCCAACTAGGAAATCATAGAGCTTTGCGAGCTCTATCAATCTATACGGCGATGATGGCGTATAATGGGAAGATGGGCGACGAATCGCGTTTAACGGAGAGGTCGCGCAATTTGATGAGTTTGGTGGCATCGTTCGAACCCTGGGAACGAACGTATCGGGGAAGAAGATTAGTTGCGGCCTGGATTTGTTAGCTTAATCAACGGCCGATCTTGATGGGTATTATTAAAAAAAGGAAGATTATTGTTTTCAATTATACATACAAACTTCTTAAAACCATAACTTTTGCATGCGTTATCATAATTCGACGAAACTGGTAGCGCCGGAATCGCAGCGATGCGATCTATGCATTGTAGTAGATCCGGAGACGTTTGGAGCAAGCCAAAATTTTGAATTAAATCGAACGGTTCGATTTACTTTAAAATTGGAACACTCATCGAATTCAAGGTGAGTTTGTCTCACTCACATATGGAATGCTAGTTAGTTTAAATAGTTAATATTTAAATGATTGCTTGATTGGTTGAATGTGATAATTATTATCAAATTGGATCAATATTTATTGGTTGTGCTAACATCTGTGGATGCAGGGAAACTGGTTGGAGGGATCCAACTGGATTCCTCAAAATTATTTAGATTGTTTAGTATTTTGTGTTATGAGAATTTGATACTCTGTAATGAATTATATTGATAATTGGAATATTGAATGCTATGGTTTGCTTGAATATATTTTGGCACACCGAGTTATCAAAATATATAGAATTGGATTTTCGAAAAGAAAATAAAAGAGTGAATTTTTAAGTAAAATAATTATAGAGATTTTAAATAAAAATAAGAATGAATTGGAACAGAATAAAAGTGATTTTTAAATCTTAATAAATTCCGGGTATGAAAATGGGATTTTGAATAAACAGAGAATAATGAATTTTAAACTTAAGTGATGTTATATCAAGAAATAAAGAATTTATTTTAAAATTCAAGGTTTGAATTTATTTAAAAGGATAAAGGAGGAATTTGGGGAAATCTGAAATTGGTTTTTTTAGTTAAAAGATTTTAAATCATAATTAAGGAATAAAAATCTAAAGTCAATGGGTTTTGAAATAAATGAGTAAGTGAAGAATTTATTTCAAAATGGAGTAAATTGGAAATCTATTTGGAAATTGATTTAAGCGTTTGAAATTGGAAATTTAAAAGAGAATGTGACTATGAAATTTATAAACTGGGTTTATAAAGTAAAGTAATATACCAGTGGATATTTGGAAGAATAAATTCACAGTGGGAATTTATTAAAAGAAGGGGTAAGTTTGTTTAAAAATAAATAGTGATTTATTTTTAAAAGATGTTGAAGGGAAGCATATTTCCTCGAATAGCCAAGTATGTTTCAAACAAATTTTATGTATAAGTAAAAAGTTTTAAGTTGTTTAAAATGTATGTTTAGAAAACTTATTATTTCTAAATGTTTAAATTCTAAATAAGTATTTTCTTTTAATCTATTATAGCAGTAATTATTTAAAGGTGGCTTGGTATTATGTTTTAAAAGTTAAAAATTCAGTTTTATATTGTACAAAGTAGTATTATTTTAAATATTCTTAAAGTATATATTTTGAATAAGTATTAAAGTAATTTTTAATTTAAATGTTTTAAAGGATAATTTATAATAAAGTGTTTTAAATTATTTTAAAAATCTAAAGTTTTTGTGCTTGGTGTTTTCAGTGGAAATAAATATTTGGAAATTTATTTCATGTGAAAAGTGTGGTTTGAAAACTGTTTTCAAAATGGTTGAAAATGGAAATATATCTTGCGAAGATATTTTGAGGTTAATAAATAATTCATAAGAAATTATTTATGTTTAATGGATGTTTGTGAATGTTAATTGATAGTTAAATAACCGACTATCAATATTGTCCAATGTGCTGATCGTTTAGAAGAGACCAGGATCGGGGTTAATTTCTCGAAAACCACTTCGATCCGGTTTGTACATTTTCATGGAAAAAACGAGTTCGAAGTCGAAGATGGAGCAGCGAAGTGCAAGGGCTAATCGTTACTAATCCTGAGGATGATTCTAAAATGGATGTAGTAGGAGTAGTGCATTCGGTTCCGTTCGAACCCGGGACGTACTTGTATGGATGAATGCTTTCAAAACATCGTCAGGTGGACGATGGGCACTCTAAGTCATACGTTCTCAAAAGGTAACACTTAACCTCAAGCCTCATCAACCGAGAATGACTGAAAATCAGGGGATATGCAGCAAGGCTAAGTGGGTAGCGCCCATTAGGGTGAGGTCATCCCTGTCTAGATGTCCCTTATTATTCGGCTTTGTGGTGCGTTTGCTGATCCCAACCGTGGGGTGATCTTACTCGGGATTATCCAGTAAGGGGTAGTCCCGGTCTTGTGCTGCAGGGGATTTGGGGTGGATCCTCGGTACGCTGATCTAGACCAGGTACCGTGATAGGTGGTACCCCAGTGCCTAGTCATTAGTTGGAAATCCATTCTCCCTACGTGCCTTTACGGTTTTGTTTGTATACCTATTAGCTGGAATTTAATAAATGTAACAATTTTAGCTATTTGAATAAATATTTGTATATAGACACTATTATAATATGAGAGGATTTTGATAAGAAATGTTGGCTATTGTAAGGTAAAGACCCGACATGTTTATTTCTGGCATGGTCTTACGAGATGCTTTTGATTTCAAAGGACTTTGAAACTTTAATAATCAATTTGGGTGTATTTTTCTCGCACTGGTATTCCAGACTGACTCGAGTGTTATTTCATTATAATGGTCAGGTCAGACCGAGTATTATATAATACAGGATAAGATGCTTGGAAGCTCAGTAGGGGAGCTGGAGTCCGAGACATATTACCGTATTTGTTTATATCCACTCCTGTGATTGTTTGAAATTGTCAGGCTGGTAATTGTTGTTTGTTTGTGATACTCTGATGATGTATTATATAAAACAGATATAGTTTTCCTTTTTTGTAAAGATCTGTTATTGACTATTATATTTTGTTCCGTTGCGATTGTGAGATTATTTTATTGTTTAGTTCCTTCTTTCTTCTATCTTCTTTCTTTTCCCTTAACTATCTGTCTTTTCTAGCACTTGACCGTCGGTATATCATACTATGGTGTATTTGTGTCGATTTTTCGAGGGTCGAGAAGGGCGAGTCGTGACAGTGGTATCAGAGCTTAGGTTAGCGATAACCTAGGCTTTGGTGGGAATTACTCATTAGAAATAGAGTCCAT
Source organism: Allium cepa (assembly GCA_030765085.1). Classification (NCBI taxonomy): domain Eukaryota; kingdom Viridiplantae; phylum Streptophyta; class Magnoliopsida; order Asparagales; family Amaryllidaceae; genus Allium; species Allium cepa. The sequence continues at coordinate 1,037,907,706 of CM060929.1, forward strand.
AGTACTGTAGAATGAGTTGAGTGTAATAATAGATATGAGAGCATACTTGTTAGTGAATATAAAACTGTTTTTATACTGTGTTGACTTATCGGTTGACTGTTTATGAATTCTGGTCGGTACGGCAAGTACAACTGTATCGATAGGGGTTTCTCTTAAAACAAGATAAACCGACATGGTATTGTTTTTAAAGTGGGTAAATGAAATAATTTTACCCAAAATTGTATTTTGATATGAAAGAAATGATTTCTAAATTATTATATATATTTGGATGTTTAGTTGTGGATATCTTAATCAAATAAGAATCAAAAATTTGATCTAAAATTTGAAAAGGTTCATAACCAAATAGAATTCTATAAGTATGATTTATTCAAAAGAAGAATAACTAAAATTTGATTTAGACCAGAATTTAAATCCTGGAAATTTTGAAAAGCATTTAAAGTGTATTTAAATAAAGGTTTGGAAATCTTGGAAATGGTGGAAATGTTTTCCAAAAATTTGAAGGAAATGATGGAGTATTATTTTGGGAAATACTTTTGAATGGAAATTGTTTTGAAAGGAATTTGTGGTAGTAAGGAAGCATTGAACCCACTTCAGTCGTTGGAAAATAATCCTGATGATGATGGCCACCTCATCAGAATTCATTTTCGAGTTTCTAAAGTGATGGATTGCTACTGTGGAAATTGGTTATGATATTTATTTGGACCTATGATATACAAGGTGTTTTAGAAATTTCAAAAGGGAAATTCATTTTGGTAAAACCAAGTTGTTTAGAATTCGAAGATTTGATTTGATATACCAAGTGGATATGTGTTGATTATTGTTTCAAAATGGTTTTGAAATAAAAATCGGGAAATTGAGTTCTAGAAAATTCTATTTTAATGATGTGAAAGTTAAGATAAATCAACTATTGAACCTATAAAGTGAAGTTGATTTGAATAAGAAAGAAAAATGAAAATTTTACTCCTGGAATTAAAATTTAACTTGAGTAAATGGAAGTATATAAGATGTATTTGAATTTAAATTGGGATAGGTTAAAATAAAATTGAAATTGAAATTGAATTAAATTGGATGTAAAGTTGAAACATAAAATGCTTATATAATTGTGGGTTATAATTGAGTAATGTAAATTTATTCCCTTAAGTTACTAAATGTTATATATAATCTTGAGTTGTGATTATAAGATGCAAATAGACTCTAATGAGCAAAATAATATTTTAAATAAATAAGTTGGTGAACTTAAGAATAGGAAATGAAATTGTAAAACCAAAATAAAATGGTTGGAATTTTATGGGAAATTCAAATTTTAAATCCCAAATGATTTAAAGTAGCAAATTTAGCTGGTTTTTGAATCAATTGGATTAAGTGAAATCCAATTAGGTGGTTCTGTATATAAACGCAAGTGAATCATAAAAGAAATGCAAGTATATCAAATTTAAAATAAAATTTTGATTGTGAATCAATTTGGAATTGAATTGAAGTAAATTGATGTAAGTTAAGCATAAGTTAATCGTATTGAAGAGAAAGTGAATTGGTTGTAGTAAATATGAATTATAAAAAAGTAAACTTGACTGTAAATCATTCAAGTGAAATAAAATGAAGTTGGATTTATTAGGAAATTAAAATGGTGATTGAAATCTTGGGATTTGCTTATAATATATGGTTAACAGGTTGAATTATGAAATTTGTGTGTTTGAACCATGTAATTGAGGTGTTTGGCTAAGATTAATATGTGGAAGGATGTTATAAATCTTATATTATTGAAAACTTATGGCTTGTTTGAGTAAGTACGGGTGCGGGAGACAATCGATAGAGTGGGAGCGCGTAAATGCAATTTAAATTAGCCGCTTGCTTTTAAAATGCTAATCTAAGGTACGCCTATGCTATAAAATTTGAAAACGATATATATATATTGTGATATATTTTGTTTTTCGACCGTGTGGGTCGATGTATATATATTTGTGTCTATTGTGATATTGTGAAACGCTCTCCGTACAAAGGAGACGTTGTCAAAAATTTTAAAAAAATTTGAGTGATAGAATTTTTTTGAGGGTTTTGAATATTTTGAGTTAACAAGAAAAGGCCGATTTTTGAAATGATTTTAAAACATAAGCTTTTGAGTTAGAAATAAAAGCAAATGGTTTTGGAATTGAGCTAAAGGTTTTGGTGAAGTGAATGTAAGTTTTTAACTAAGTAAGTTTGGGTAAGTAAACGAGTTTAGTAGCATTTTTCATACCTTAGCAAATTTCGAGGATGAAAATTTTTATAAGGGGGGAGGAATGTAACGACCCGGAATTATGGTCGTTAGATTTTGAACATTTAATTCATTTTAAATGTTAAATATGGAATTTGAATTGATTTTGAAGTAAGAAGATTTTGGTTAAATCAATATAATTAGTTAAAATATCGAATATGGCAATTCAATTGAAATTGAATAATAACAATTACATATGTGGAATTGGGATAATTGGTGAATCTAGGTGTAAATAGACATAAAAATAGCTTCTAAAATTTACTTTAAGTCTATTTGGATTTAAATAATTATGTTGGACTTTTGGATGGAATCTGTAACATCCCGGAATTTTTAACAATATCAATTTAATAATCTGTAATTAAATTTAAATTGATATTGATAATCTGTTAATAATTATTCAGATAAATTTAATAATCTTCTTCAATAATTATTTAAATTGGTTATTTTATCTTTTAAATAATAAATTGATTTCTATTTACAATATAAATATATGGTTTATATTTTAAATAAATTGGTTTTGTTTTAAATTTAGAATAAATTCAATAAAATGTTTTATGACTTAATAAAATGAATATTTTGTAAAATGATTTTAAATTTAATAAAAGAGATTTATAAAAAATAATATTAATATTGTATTGACTTTATAAATAAATTTTGAATAAGATTTGTAATGTTTATTTCAAATTGAATTTATATTTATAACTTAATTTAAAAATATTTGGTTTTTAAGTTTAGTTTGAATTTAAATTCTAAAGTATAAAATATAAATTGTTTTAATCTATAATATGTATAAGTTTCATTTATTAACATGATTGTTTTTATTTTCATTTATAAATTTATACATATAAAATAACAACTTAAGTTAAGCCAATATAACATTAATTTGTAATTAAAAACTAATTATCTTTAAGAAAACAAGTGTTTGAGTCTTATGCATTCATTTGACAAGTGTTAAAATAATAGACAAGTGTTAATTTTGTTTTTATTTTCTTTTCTTACATTAAAATCTGAAATACATTTAGTTTAAACTTACACCTTCATTTCCATATTGCATTTGCATTTTCTCAAATCCAAAGAAATCTGCATATAACAATCCACAATCAAAATTCTACATATACAAACTCCTCACCAAATTCACCTGCATATCTAAAAATCTGCATTCACAAATGCATAAAAATTCAACAACAAATCTGAATCATCTTCATATTAAAAACAAATCTGCATTTGACTCATCTTCAATCTGCATTTCCTCAAATCAAAGATCAAATCTGCATAATCATAAACATATTCAAATCTGCATTTCCTCTTCAAAACATCAATCTGCATATTCAAATTCAAGAAAAGCCTGCACTAATTCTTTTCTGCACTCTGTTTAAAGCTTGGAAATGGAAGCATTTGCAAGCATGTGGAAAGTGTAGCTACTGCATTCTTCCTGCATGCAAGTAATTAGGCTGTGAGCATGAGCTTTTCATCAAGATTTTAACAGCGGATCAGGCCTGCATATGTTTGTGTTCTGCAAGTTCAAGTGATCAACAAGGGGGTCTGCATTCATCAAGTGGTGAGTAACAAATAAAATCTTAAAAATATATTTAGGTTGCTTGATTTAAATGATTGAGATAAAATATGCTTGTGTGCTTATATAAGATCTGATGAAATTATGATTGAGTGTGCATGTTGATTTTTGCTTTGCTGTGTTTCCAGATTCACCATCATATTTAAAAGAATCTCCTGTGATTGATCTAATTTGAAGTAGTATCTGGATTTTAGAATAAATAAATAAATAAAGAGGTTTTGTTTAGCATAGATTAGAATGCAAATTTATAAAGTATTGTTGTTTAAATTTCTTAAGTTCAGATTTAAATTTTAGGTGAAGTTAAATACAGGGTGATGATTCTGTTAAAACAGGTAATAACATTATATGTTAAATCTTGATCAAATCCAAACCTATTAATATAGAAATTCAGTGTTATAAATTAAAAACATTAACTGGAACTTTATTTTAAAATCAAGTATGAGAAATTTTAGAGTATTGTTACCTTTACGGTTGTTTTTGAACAAAATATAAATTTAAACAAAATTCTTGAAATTTATGATTTAAGAAACTCAGGATCTTTCTGAGTTATAAAGGAAGGATCATAGATCCCTGTAAAAATCAGAGAAGTGAATATAAATTTCTAGATTGATTGCAGTTTGGTTTTTCTGAATTGAACCCTAGTTTTAATAAGGGTTAAAGGTTAGGCCAGTGAGGAGTGATGGATTGACCGAGTGATCTGATACTTTGGGAATGTGTAGTTGATGAAGGGAGGAGTTCGAGGTTGGAATGGATGGACTGCAAGTGGTCGAAGCGACTTGCAATCGCCGTTGACAGGTTTTGTGTAGAAACCTGTAAGCATTTTCAGATTTTAAATTTGGGTAATTTTGAACTATTTGATTTCTGATCAATCTGGGTTGATGTTTGAAGTTGTGGTGGGTTTCTGGTTGGTGTTGGATCATCTATGATGATGATAAGGGCGGGGATCGCCGTGCATATGCACGGCGACATGTTTTCTGGTGAATTGTTTGGGTATTGGATGTTACAGGGGAGAGTAGGAATCGACTCGAAGCAGGTCAATGTAAAACTCGAAGTAGGAAGGCTGTAAACCCAAAGTAAATTTAGGCTCTCTCGGGTTGAACCTGTAAGTTAACAGGTTACAGAAAACCTGTTTTTCTTTTTAAAATTCTAGGTTTTAAACTTTTAAAATCTGTAGTTGTAGGTTTTAAATAAGTTTTAGGTTTAAAATTTAATTTAAGTTTGAATTACCAATTTGAATTTAAATTCCAGGTTTTGAGTTGAACCTGTTTTTCTGTTTTCTGTAAATCTGGGTTTTAAAGCTTTTTGAATCTATAGTTTTGTTTAAAAAGTAAAGTTTTAGTTCGAATTCAAATGTAAGTTTGAATTTCTAATTTGAATTAAAATTCTAGTTTTTTTTTGTTAACAAAATTTAAGTTTCAGAAATTTAAATTTAATTAACTCTTGGTTTGATAAAAAGGTTTAAACACTTTTAGAAATGACATTTTAAAATTATGAATAGAATTGAAGATGGTTTAAAATCTGGAAATTTAGAAGTTTAATTTGAATTTCAGTTTTAAATTTTAAATAAGGTTTAAAATTTGTAGTTTCAAATTACAATGGAAATTTAAATTATTGAAAGTTTTGAAATGACTTTAACTTAAAAAAAAATTTCCATAGCATTAGTTTGATTTGCAATTTAAAAAGTTTTAAATTTATTTAAAACTTTGATAAGTTTAAAATTATTCTATTTAAACTTGAATTTAAATTGAAATTTAAAGGTAATTTCAAAAGTACTTAGTTTTGAATTAAATTGTTTTAAAACATAATTAAGTTATGATTTATCTTGAAAATTTAAATTAAGGTTTATGTTTTAGAATTTAATTAACAAGGTAATTAAGATTAATTAATTAATTTAATTAATTAATTGAATTCTGAATTAATAATTGATTAATGATTAATCAATTTATAATTAAGATCATTAATTAAATTTTTAATTAATGATGAATGAATATTAGTAACTATGCAATTAAGTTGTTATTTAAGGTTAATTAATTTTATAATTAACTTTAATTTATAAATGAATAAAGATAATTTAAATGGTAATTAATTTAAGTTAATTACTTTATAAACAATTTGAGGATGGTTAATGAAGGTCATTAACCATGATTATTTAACAATTAATTAATATGGTTAATTTTTATAATTAATTAGATTGATAAATTTAATAATAATCAATTGTAAATGGTTTGAGTGTAATTACTTGATAAAGTAATTAGGAAATTAATTACTTAATGTAATTAATTTAATTTAATGAGGTTGTTTAATTTAATTGATTAAGTATAATTAATTTAAACACTTGGGTTTTATAATAATTACTTTAAGTAATTAAAGTTTTGAAAATTGCTTAGTTAAGTAATTATTTAATAATTACAGGATTGTAATTAAATGGAGATGTTTAAGTATGAAGTAATTTGGATTAATTATTTAATAATTAATCAAGGTATTAATTAATGAATTAATTTAAGGATAATTAATTTGGTTTAATATAGTAATTAAGTTAGTTAATTACTTTGAGTAATTAATTTAAAGAAATAATTAAGGATCATTAATTATTTTTAATTAATGATGTAATTAAAGATGATTAATTATGATTAATTAATCAATAATAGGTAATTAATTAATGTAATTAATTAAGAATTAAGATAATTAATTATGATTAATTAATTAATTGAAGTAATTAAGGTTAATTACTGTTTAGTCGAGGATAATTAATTTTGTGAAATTAATTTAAGATAATTACATGAATGTAATTAAGGGGTAATTAATCAAGAATGATTAATTAAAGTAATTTATGATTGATTAAGAGGTTGAAATCAATTAAATGATTGAGTAAGCAAGGTTTATATTAGTGAAGTAATTAATTTAATTTATTTTAAATTAATTAAAGATAGAGTAATTAATTTAATTCATTTTAAATTAATTAGAGTTAGAGATAGTTAATTTAATTCATTTTAAATTAATTATATGATGATGAGTAAATCATTGCTTATGGATAAATGGTTAAACTTGATTGTCTTGGGTGTTTTGTAATCTCAGCAATGAGATAAATGTTATTGTGTGGTATGGATGTTTGATTGTATTGTGATGATAACTTAGGTTATCTATTGTGATGGTGATATATGAAATATCTGTTTGATATTGATAATGTGAATTACCTGTTATGTGATAATGTTGATTATCAGATATGATGTATGAGTTATCTATCTGTGTGTATATAGATACTGTAATTAAATTGTTTTAAACCTTTAAAACAACTTGGACCTTCAAAGACATGCTTTGGTTTTCGATGAGACCGGGATCGGGTTTCCATATTTGGATATCCGAAAACCACATCGATTCCAAATAACGTTAGGTCGTGAATCTAAGTGGAGCAAGTGAAGACTCGAGGTGTAAGGACTATGAGTCATTATAACTCTGTGGGTGATTCCGTAATGAGTTGACGGAATTAGTTCTTATAGATTCGAGATGGTGAATTAGAGTGCAAGGGTTATTGTCGTTAACTCTGAGGGTGATTCCAAAACGAGTGTAACGAGATAATGCCTTCGCTTTTGTTCGAATCCGAAACGAACTTGTATGGATTGAATGCTTTCAGCACATCGTCAGGTGGACGATGAGCATTCTAAGTGATATGACCTATAAAGGTAATCGTAACCTCAAGCCTCATCAACCGGGAATGGCTAAAACAAGGGAGGTGCAGCAAAGCTTCGTGGGTAGCCCCCACTTGAGAGTAAGATTTACCCCTGTCTAGAGGTCCCTTTTATTTCAGCTGTGTGTGGACGGTTAAGTAGCTACAACCGTCGGGGTTGTCTTATTCGGAACTGTTCAGTAAGGAACGGGTCCAGCTTTGTGTTGCAGGGGATGAAGGGAGTAATCCTCGGTACGGTGATCTAGGCCACGTACTGTGACGGGCGGTACCCCAGTAGCCCTGCCATTGATGGAATCCATAATCCAATAAGTGTCGTACGTATTAGTTGTGCCCAACTATGTTGGAATGTGAGATGTAAGCATTTCAGCTATTTTTGTATTTTACTTGAAAACCCTAGACACTATTATAATATCATCGGATTTCCTATCAAACGTTTTGGTTAGCGTAAGGTAAAAACTTTTCCATGTTTATGTGTGGGAAGTCTTACGTGATACCTTTTCTTTCCAAAGGTTTTTGAAAATTAAGCAACTTTAACCTGTTACTCACACCAGACCCATGTCTGACCTAGAGTTTATTTTTGTTTTTCATAAACTCTTGGGTACTCAAATTTTTACGAGTAGCCAAGGGAATTCAGGTTAGGATTCAGGTTAGCTTCGACGAAGTGTGGAGGAGCAATGGAGCGGGAGGCTTCTGCGTATAGTTATAGAGTATTCCGCTGTGTATTCTCTGAGATGTTGTTTGTGATTGAATTGTTTAACTAGATAGGTATTTATAACTGTCTAGTATGAGTTGATTATGCTGTGTATCTCTGATAATGGTTGTAAACTATGTAAAGTATTATGTTATGAGTATAATTTATTCGTTCCGCTGTGTTAGATTCTGATGTTGTTTCTTTCTTCTCTTCTTCCTTTTCTCTTTTCTATCCCTTTCTTTCTTCTTAACGATGTGACTTCCTGGTATCTGGAAGTTGGGTCGTTACATTGTGGTATCAGAGCAGTAGGCTGAGTGAATACCTAGGCTCTGAAGGGTGTCTTTCTTAGGGAGCATTAGGTTGAGTGAATACCTAGGCTCTGTAGTGGTGTCTTTCTTGGGAGAGCGTATTTGTAATTATATATATATATATATATATATATATATATTTCTGCCTATCTGTTGGGTTACCTGTTCAGGTTTTCCAGTATAAGTTATAAAGGTGGATGGAGTAGTGGTGTGTGAAACACAACTATTAATGGTTGGAGTTTGAATGTTTGAGGTTGGAAGTCTATTTGTCGAGACTGTAGACCTAATATCGTCTCGAGTGAGTCCTATAGTGATGAAGAACTTCATTAATCTCTGAAGGAAACCTGTTAAGGTTTGGAGTTTATTTCTAAAGTTGATGAGTAGTGTTTGGATCTGTTGATTGAGCAGAAGTAAGTGATGGTATTTTGATACCTTAAGGAGGTAGTAGCTGCGTGATGAGATGCAGTGACTACGGATGTTCCCGAAGATGTTTTCTTTGGAACAAGTTAAGGAAGTGAGTCTGCTTCGGTGTTGTGGCTGTGTTCAGCTGGTGTTTCTGTTTGTTTTGAAGTCCGAGTTTCTCGAAGAGCTTTGTTTTGGAATTCTTTGGCATCTGTGGAAGTAGTGTAATTTGGAATGTTTCCGGTGTTGGCAAGAGATCTTTTGGCTTAGCAGTTTTTCTGGAGTGGAGTTCAGAAGCAGTTTAGTGGACCCGTTTCTTCGATGGGTTGATTAGTGAAGAGTAAGCTGTTCAATTTAGTTAAGGAAGAACAGTTTTCCTTGGATTTGGTTTTGGGTGGATCGCAAAAGTGACTTGCGATTGTTTGAGTTTCTCTTGGGTTATCTGAGATTTTTTTGGATGTCTTCAGGAAGTCAGAGTTTGGTCCGCATCTGGAGATTGAGATTTCTTATCGACTGGAAATTCAGGAGTGGTACTGGTGGTTCAGCTTTTTAGAAGAATGGTTCTAAGAGAATGAGTTGGTGTAGCAGCTCGGAGATTTGGAGGAAATTTTGAATTTTTCTTATGGATTTTTTGAACCATATCTCTGGGGTGTGTTGTCCTGTTTGTGCTTGCGTTCTTCTTCAGCATTCTCTTCTTCGTTGGATCAGAGTTGTGCAGCGGAAGCAGTTTGGAAGTGTATCTGCTTTTCTTTGCTGGACAGGAGAAGTGAGTTGTTGTTCTCTGTTGTTGAGAAGTTGAGTTGAGTTGTTGGTTTTGATTGATCTTGAGGAGATCATTTTGTTGTGTTGATTGGTCTAGTTTGTTCCTAGAAGTATCAGCGAAGGTTGAGCTGATCGGTAAGGATTGTGGACAGCTCAGGATTGTCTGAAGAGTTTTATGGATAAAAGTCGAAGTGATTTGGACTCTGAAGTCGGAGATTTAAATTTTTGGATAAGTTGTCTCCGATTATAAGTGAGCTATAAGATTGGGTAAGCCTGAGAAGTTGCTCTGAAGTGTTTTGGATCTTTTCTGTATCTAGGAGAGAGTGATTGATCTACAGGATTGGATTACCAGTTTGGATAACTGGGTTTCGATGAGTTTCACGTATCTCTGAGGGAGTACGTGTATGGTCTATCTCTGGTTGGGGAACCAGCAGTTCTAGAAATTTTGGTTGTTGAGTCAGACTCGTTTGTGGTCTGATATCTTGTCTAGTGTTATAGATATAGTTGTATAGGAGCTTTGTAGCTTCATAATATTGTTTGTTTGGATTCTCTAGAGCGAGTATCCCGGTAGGTATATATATATATATATATATATATATATACACACACACCAGGGGAAACTCGATAAAATTGTATCCAGAATTTGTCCGGATAATTAGATTTGTTTGATTGGTTGAATTGGTTGTTTTGGTTGTTAGCATATGTTAGATATATGCTTGTGTTTAAAGTTTAAAATTTAATAAGATTATTAAATTACCTTTGTTTTAAATTTCGAGGACGAAATTCTTTTAAGGGGGAAGGATTGTAACATCCCGAAATTTTTAACAATATCAATTTAATAATCTGTAATTAAATTTAAATTGACATTGATAATCTGTTAATAATTATTCAGATAAATTTAATAATCTTCTTCAATAATTATTTAAATTGGTTATTTTATCTTTTAAATAATAAATTGATTTCTATTTACAATATGAATATATGGTTTATATTTTAAATAAATTGGTTTTGTAAAAAATTTAGAATAAATTCAATAAAATGTTTTATGACTTAATAAATTGAATATTTTGTAAAATGATTTTAAATTTAATAAAAGAGATTTATAAAAAATAATATTAATATTGTATTGACTTTATAAATAAATTTTGAATAAGATTTGTAATGTTTATTTCAAATTGAATTTATATTTATAACTTAATTTAAAAATATTTGGTTTTTAAGTTTAGTTTGAATTTAAATTCTAAAGTATAAAATCTAAATTGTTTTAATCTATAATATGTATAAGTTTCATTTATTAACATGATTGTTTTTATTTTCATTTATAAATTTATACATATAAAATAACAACTTAAGTTAAGCCAATATAACATTAATTTGTAATTAAAAACTAATTATCTTTAAGAAAACAAGTGTTTGATTCTTATGCATTCATTTGACAAGTGTTAAAATAATAGACAAGTGTTAATTTTGTTTTTATTTTCTTTTCTTACATTAAAATCTGAAATACATTTAGTTTAAACTTACATCTTCATTTCCATATTGCATTTGCATTTTCTCAAATCCAAAGAAATCTGCATATAACAATCCACAATCAAAATTCTGCATATACAAACTCCTCATCAAATTCACCTGCATATCTAAAAATCTGTATTCACAAATGCATAAAAATTCAACAACAAATCTGAATCATCTTCATATTAAAAACAAATCTGCATTTCCTCAAATCAAAGATCAAATCTGCATAATCATAAACATATTCAAATCTGCATTTCCTCTTCAAAACATCAATCTGCATATTCAAATTCAAGAAGAGCCTGCACTATTTCTTTTCTGCATTCTGTTTAAAGCTTGGAAATGGAAGCATTTGCATGCATGTGGAAAGTGTAGCTACTGCATTCTTCCTGCATGCAAGTAATTAGGCTGTGAGCATGAGCTTTTCATCAAGATTTTAACAGAGGATCAGGCCTGCATATGTTTGTGTTCTGCAAATTCAAGTAATCAACAGGGGGGTCTGCATTCATCAAGTGGTGAGTAACAAATAAAATCTTAAAATATATTTAGGTTGCTTGATTTAAATGATTGAGATAAAATATGCTTGTGTGCTTATATAAGATCTGATGAAATTATGATTGAGTGTGCATGTTGATTTTTGCTTTGCTGTGTTTCCAGATTCACCATCATATTTAAAAGAATCTCCTGTGATTGATCTAATTTGAAGTAGTATCTGGAGTTTAGAATAAATAAATAAATAAAGAGGTTTTGTTTAGCATAGATTAGAATGCAAATTTATAAAGTATTGTTGTTTAAATTTCTTAAGTTCAGATTTAAATTTTAGGTGAAGTTAAATACAGGGTGATGATTCTGTTAAAACAGGTAATAACATTATATGTTAAATCTTGATCAAATCCAAACCTATTAATATAGAAATTCAGTGTTATAAATTAAAAACATTAACTGGAACTTGATTTTAAAATCAAGTATGAGAAATTTTAGAGTATTGTTACCTTTACGTTTGTTTTTGAACAAAATATAAATTTAAACAAAATTCTTGAAATTTATGATTTAAGAAACTCAGGATCTTTCTGAGTTATAAAGGAAGGATCATAGATCCTTGTAAAAATCAGAGAAGTGAATATAAATTTCTAGATTGATTGTAGTTTTGTTTTTCTGAATTGAACCCTAGTTTTAATAAGGGTTAAAGGTTAGGCCAGTGAGGAGTGATGGATTGACCGAGTGATCTGATACTTTGGGAATGTGTAGTTGATGAAGGGAGGAGTTCGAGGTTGGAATGGATGGACTGCAAGTGGTCGAAGCGACTTGCAATCGCCGTTGACAGGTTTTGTGTAGAAACCTGTAAGCATTTTTAGATTTTAAATTTGGGTAATTTTGAACTATTTGATTTCTGATCAATCTGGGTTGATGTTTGAAGTTGTGGTGGGTTTCTGGTTGGTGTTGGATCATCTATGATGATGATAAGGGCGGGGATCGCCGTGCATATGCACGGCGACATGTTTTCTGGTGAATTGTTTGGGTATTGGATGTTACAGGGGAGAGTAGGAATCGACTCGAAGCAGGTCAATGTAAAACTCGAAGTAGGAAGGCTGTAAACCCAAAGTAAATTTAGGCTCTCTCGGGTTGAACCTGTAAGTTAACAGGTTACAGAAAACCTGTTTTTCTTTTTAAAATTCTAGGTTTTAAACTTTTAAAATCTGTAGTTGTAGGTTTTAAATAAGTTTTAGGTTTAAAATTTAATTTAAGTTTGAATTACTAATTTGAAATTAAATTCCAGGTTTTGAGTTGAAACCTGTTTTTCTGTTTTCTGTAAATCTGGGTTTTAAAGCTTTTTGAATCTATAGTTTTGTTTAAAAAGTAAAGTTTTAGTTTGAATTCAAATGTAAGTTTGAATTTCTAATTTGAATTAAAATTCCAGTTTTTTTTTTGTTAATAAAATTTAAGTTTCAGAAATTTAAATTTAATTAACTCTTGGTTTGATAAAAAGGTTTAAACACTTTTAGAAGTGAGATTTTAAAAATATGAATAGAATTGAAGATGGTTTAAAATCTGGAAATTTAGAAGTTTAATTTGAATTTCAGTTTTAAATTTTAAATAAGGTTTAAAATTTGTAGTTTCAAATTACAATGGAAATTTAAATTATTGAAAGTTTTGAAATGACTTTAACTTAAAAAAAAAATTACATAGCATTAGTTTGATTTGCAATTTACAAAGTTTTAAATTTATTTAAAACTTTGATAAGTTTAAAATTATTCTATTTAAACTTGAATTTAAATTGAAATTTAAAGGTAATTTCAAAAGTACTTAGTTTTGAATTAAATTTTTTTAAAACATAATTAAGTTATGATTTATCTTGAAAATTTAAATTAAGATTTATGTTTTAGAATTTAATTAACAAGGTAATTAAGATTAATTAATTAATTAAATTAATTAATTGAATTCTGAATTAATAATTGATTAATGATTAATCAATTTATAATTAAGATCATTAATTAAATTTTTAATTAATGATGAATGAATATTAGTAACTATGTAATTAAGTTTTTATTTAAGGTTAATTAATTTTATAATTAACTTTAATTTATAAATGAATAAAGATAATTTAAATGGTAATTAATTTAAGTTAATTACTTTATAAACAATTTGAGGATGGTTAATGAAGGTCATTAACCATGATTATTTAACAATTAATTAATATGGTTAATATTTATAATTAATTAGATTGATAAATTTAATAATAATCAATTGTAAATGGTTTGAGTGTAATTACTTGATAAAGTAATTAGGAAATTAATTACTTAATGTAATTAATTTAATTTAATGAGGTTGTTTAATTTAATTGATTAAGTTTAATTAATTTTAAACACTTGGGTTTTATAATAATTTCTTTAAGTAATTAAAGTTTTGAAAATTACTTAGTTAAGTAATTATTTAATAATTACAGGATTGTAATTAAATGGAGATGTTTAAGTATGAAGTAATTTGGATTAATTATTTAATAATTAATCAAGGTATTAATTAATGAATTAATTTAAGGATAATTAATTTGGTTTAATATAGTAATTAAGTTAGTTAATTACTTTGAGTAATTAATTTAAAGAAATAATTAAGGATCATTAATTATTTTTAATTAATGATGTAATTAAAGATGATTAATTAATCAATAATAGGTAATTAATTAATGTAATTAATTAAGAATTAAGATAATTAATTATGATTAATTAATTAAAGTAATTAAGGTTAATTACTGTTTAGTTGAGGATAATTAATTTTGTGAAATTAATTTAGGATAATTACATGAATGTAATTAAGGGGTAATTAACCAAGAATGATTAATTAAAGTAATTTATGATTGATTAATAGGTTGAAATCAATTAAATGATTGAGTAAGCAAGGTTTATATTAGTGAAGTAATTAATCTAATTTATTCTAAATTAATTAAAGATAGAGTAATTAATTTAATTCATTTTAAATTAATTAGAGTTAGAGATAGTTAATTTAATTCATTTTAAATTAATTATATGATGATGAGTAAATCATTGCTTATGGATAAATGGTTAAACTTGATTGTCTTGGGTGTTTTGTAATCTCAGCAATGAGATAAATGTTATTGTGTGGTATGGATGTTTGATTGTATTGTGATGATAACTTAGGTTATCTATTGTGATGGTGATATATGAAATATCTGTTTGATATTGATAATGTGAATTACCTGTTATGTGATAATGTTGATTATCAGATATGATGTATGAGTTATCTATCTGTGTGTATATAGATACTGTAATTAAATTGTTTTAAACCTTTAAAACAACTTGGACCTTAAAAGACACGCTTTGGTTTTCGATGAGACCGGGATCGGGTTTCCATATTTGGATATCCAAAAACCACATCGATTCCAAATAACGTTAGGTCGTGAATCTAAGTGGAGCAAGTGAAGACTCGAGGTGTAAGGACTATGAGTCATTATAACTCTATGGGTGATTCCGTAATGAGTTGACGGAATTAGTTCTTATAGATTCGAGATGGTGAATTAGAGTGCAAGGGTTATTGTCGTTAACTCTGAGGGTGATTCCAAAACGAGTGTAACGAGATAATGCCTTCGGTTTCGTTCGAACCCGGAACGAACTTGTATGGATTGAATGCTTTCAGCACATCGTCAGGTGGACGATGAGCATTCTAAGTGATATGACCTATAAAGGTAATCGTAACCTCAAGCCTCATCAACCGGGAATGGCTAAAACAGGAGAGGTGCAGCAAAGCTTCGTGGGTAGCCCCCACTTGAGAGTAAGATTTACCCCTGTCTAGAGGTCCCTTTTATTTCAGCTGTGTGTGGACGGTTAAGTAGCTACAACCGTCGGGGTTGTCTTATTCGAAACTGTTCAGTAAGGAACGGGTCCGGCTTTGTGTTGCAGGGGATGTGTAACGATCCTGAATTTTGAACAATTTAAATTGAAAATATTTAATAAATTTTAAATATTGGAATGATAATTTAAATTGAATTCCAAATATAACAATGAATTTGGCGATTAAATTTTAAAATTTAATCTATAAAGAGTTGAATAAAAATTTAAATTTAATCTATTGGAGTTGAAATTGAATATTGAATTTGTATTTTTAATTCAAACTAATGACTTAGGAAAATAATTTGGATACAAGTATTATTTATGTAAATTTATAAATTGATGGTTAGTTTTAATAACATTGTTCTTTAATCTAAATAAAATGGAATGAATTTTATCAATACAAAATACAAGCATAAAATCTAATTGTGAAACATGTTAATATAATTTGATTAAGGAATCAGGTGGGCTTTACAATTTTCTTAGCCCATGGTTTTGCTTAAGTGCTGTAATATTATCTAAGGCTATACTCGATCCCCTCTCTATTTCATTCGTAACCCTAGAAATCAAAGAAAACAAAACAATGGCGACCGATACCCCCTTCCTCATTTCAAAGCAGATCGAAAAAAAAAGAAAACCTAAATCTAAAAATCAAACGAGGAAACGATATAATGGTGGCTCGTCTTTCGGCTTCGTTCTAAAAAAATTTGGCTTTCGTCTTCGCTTCGGTGAAAGGTGAGTACTTTTAGTAACTCACATCTAGTTCAACTTAGTGTTTTAATTTGCGTTTGATTTGGTTTCATCATTGGTAGTTTCTGACCTAATTTTGACTTTGTTCGATTTCGTGTTTTCTTGATTTTGATTTTTTTTCTGGAAATTTTGGTTCCGTGGATTTTGAGGACGTTGATGATTTTGGGTTGTCGACTTTGGCCGTTCTTCGGCCATGCGGCTTTGTTAAAATTTGTACCTTGGTTTGTAAATTCTCGGCTTTGTGTTCGTGATGCTTGATCATTTTCGTGAATTTCCCTATTGACCCAATTGTAGTAGCTTTGAATTTTGAGATGTTTGTGATTGATTCAAGTAGTAATGTGGTTGCATGAATGATAATATTTCCTGTTTATACAAGTATGTGTGTGTGGAATTGTATGCATGAATGGTTACAGGGGTGTGTGTCTCTGTTTAAACAAATCATAAGAAAAATCAGTACAAATAAATCCACAATTCCCAAATAGACAGCTTTTAGTCTTTGTTTTTGAAAGGAAATGGTTTGTAGCTATGTAATTTTGTTTGTAAAATAGTTTCATAAAATTTTATTTACTAAGCAGTCCACAGAAGTTAAGGGTACAGTAAAAATAAAAATAATAAAGGAAAATCAATGTCTATGAATTCAACCTCAAAACAAGCTTCTCTGTTTTATAACTATGAGTAACTTTTAAAACTTTAGTAAATTTGGTTGCATGCTAGGTTATTGAAATGAATAGGTATTGTATGTAAATACATAAGTGAAATCTGATGAGAACAGACACTGCATGTATGATTTTTCAAATCAATTTCCCTCAGCCCAATATAAGTTTGGATTTAAGATTTAAATAAAACTTGTATGTTTTGTCATAATGAAGGTTTTAAAAAAAAAAATTGTTTAAGTTAAATTTAAGTTTGAAATCTCACTGGAAGTTTTAAAAACAAATTTGCATTCAAGCAAGCAAGTTCAGGCTTTCATCTTTGAAAAACAGTTAGGAAGTTTACTGTTTTCTGGGAAGAAAAATTTGTGAGCAAACTTCTTTTTCCTTAAACTTGAACTTCTTCATTTCCTGGAATCTGTTTATTTTTCTTTTTGTTTGTGAGCAATCTCACTTGCCTCTATTCTTGTTTTGTTTGGATACTTGTGATTGGTGTTTAAATATGAAATGAAATCTTACCTAGATATTGGATATGAAATCAAAATATTGTATACAGACATATATGCCTGTCCTTATAGTTACAGGCACGAGTAGATTAAAAAAAAAAGTATAGAAAAAAAACATGCTGTCTTGAATTTGCCTTGTTGATCTGGTAGCTGTGCATCATTCAGTCTGCCTTTGTGAAATTTTGGCATTCCATCTTTAAATATTTTGTACTCAATATGTGTTTATGTGTATTGAGTTGTACTGTGCATGTATTGTATCCATTCATATTGGACTGTGCTCATTATAATCATGGTCATTTGTTGTTGTCTGGTAGCATTGCTGCATCACTGTAATTAGTTCATGTAGGTCTGCATTCACTTGCTTCTGTATTGGCTTGATGGTTTTCGTCTTGGGTTGTCTGCACTTTGATATTTTGTAGTTCCATTCATTCTTGTTTCAGTGAAATTCATATAGTAATTCTAGTTAGTATTGTTGCATTGTCCACTTGAGTTGTTTGTGAATTTGGTCGAGTTCATATCCACTGTGGTCATCTAATGCAGCATACATATATAAGTTGATTCATACTTATGCTGTGCACCATTTATATTTTCCACTGATACTATCAGGTGTACATCACTGATTCATGCTTAACTTGAGTTTTCATTGGATAAATTTGCTGAGATGATTTTTGCCTCGCATTGATCTTGCCCTGTACTATTTCAACCTGGTTTGCATCTGTTTGGGTCAGATTTATGCATTGGTCTGCCACCTTTATGCCTTTGATACTGTGCATTTGAACTTGCTGCATATAGTTGCTAGTTCCCTCGATTAAATACTAAGTTCCGCCATATTTTTGCTTGACTGTCTGCACTTTTTCATATATCACCTGAGTTTCCACTTGTGTATCTTGGTGGTGGTTGTTGCAGTATGTCACTGTCATGTTGTACTATTCATGTTCTGGCTTGTGTGTTGTCTCTGACCTGATGACTTTGGTTTTTCATTGTCCACACATGTTCATTTGAGTTGTCTGCATTTTCACTGTTGCCTTTGGTTACCTGTGTCTGATCATTGCTTAGTCATTGCACTGATTCTTGGTGGCTTGAGCATTTGGTCTGTGTTGCATTGTTCCATGTACACTTTGATATCCATGTTCTTCACTGTGTTGATTGTTGGTTTAGTTGTGCCTGTCACTAAGTTTTTTGTGTATACTTGTGGCTGGTCATTGATCTGATCATTGCACTTGCTGTTGTGTGCTTAATATCATGTTAGTTCGAATTGCACTGCATATATATACATGTTCTTCATGTTGTCTGGATTTGCTTGTGTACTTGTCATCTTTAAAACTGCTGCTTGTACTTGTGATTATTGGTTTCATGTGAACTGAGCATGTCGACCTGTATTCAGTTGCATTTGTAACTGTGTACATTTTCATGTGATTTGCCATCATCTTATATTTGCATTCCTGGAGTTTTTCTCACTGGACTTCACTGGACTTTACTGTTAAGGCTGTCCATTTGAACCATTGACTGTGCATTCTCTACTTGTATTGTCCACTTTTGTTCAACTGAGTTGTGTTGTTGTTTACGTCTGTGAGACTGGGCATGTGTGCTTATTACTGCAGCCACACAGTATTTATTTTAATTGATATTTCTTTTGCTTTTGATTCATTGATTTCTTTGCGTATTTCATATACAGTATTGGCGAGGCCGTGCACGCGTGCGTGTACGGCAGCCAATCAGTTTCGATTTTGATGCTTTTAAGTAACTTTTCAATTAATTGAATTAATTTGATTTAAGTTGATGATTTTGTTTTTAATTGCCGTTTAGGAAAATTTTGATGTTTTTTTTTTCTCTAAATTATCTTTTTAAAAGGAATTTTTTTTCCATCCATCTTCACTAAAAATTTAAATCTGCTGATTTATTGTTTAACACTTTTGAGTGTTATCATTTACCGTTATCCGATTTCTTTGTTAAAAGGATCGGATAGGTAAATTTATCTTTGATTGTCGTCTAATTTCTATTTTAATTATTATTGCCTCTATGCACTAATAACTGAGTTTGAATTAGACTGACACGTGTATTATTTTCTTTTTGAATGTAATACTCGGGTCAGACCGAGTATTTTTACAGCTTGAAGATTTTCAGGCAGCGAAGTTAGAGAGAGGGGAAAGCACTTCACTAAAGCTTTTCAGAAAATTTTTCTTGTATTTTAAAAAGATATAGGTTTGTTCCGCTGTATAAAATGTAATTCATTGTATAAAACTCTGATATTTGTATATAAAAGAAAGTTCATTTATGATATATATTATTGTTTCTGTGATTCTGTGACTGATTCTGTTTAAATGTTATAAACTAAATAACAATCCGTCATTTTGAACGTTTCTAGTTGGTTTAAATTACCGACTAGAGGCGGTCAGAGCGGCGGGTCGTTACATAGTGGTATCAGAGCTTTGGTTTACACAAAGCTTAGTTTATGGCGTTTAATATGAATAGTTACTAGAATCACTTTAAAGAAAGTGTTTTCAAATCTAAAGAAGTTTAAAATTGTTTTCTTTAAAATAAAAAGTATTTTGAAAATTAGAATTATTTTTGAAAATTCCCCTCTCTAAATTTAGGTTTGCGATAGTTTCTATTCGGTGAGGTCTCCTTAGATTTGAGTTTCGATCGTTCGGAAACTCATTATCGAATTTTTGAGAGTTATGGAAAAATAAAATTTGAGTTAAGTGAATTGATAAATTGGTTTAAACCAAATATTTTGATTATCTCCGAAGTAATTGGGAAATGAAATGACATGTCAATTTGGTTATAATCAAGAGAATTATTGAACTATAACTTGGAAATATGATTCTGAATTCTTTTGAAAAATTGATTTCAAAAGTTGTGAAGAACGATTTAGTAAATAAATGGATTATAAGTATTTAACTTATAATATGGACTTTTGGTATATAACTGAGTTATATAAATTGAATTGAATTAATAAAGGAGATTATAAATCGAAGTATATTCACGATTTTGGACAGTGAATATATTATTAAATAAAAGAGATATGTTTTAGGAAGTGATATTATGAAATGAAGTTAATGGTTTTAAAGATGTTTTAAAATGCATTAAGTATCGAAACCATAGATTTCAACATTTGTTGTCGAAATAGACGTTTTCGAGAAAAATGAAAGGAAATGTTTTATTTAGTATTGGGATTTATATATCTATCTTAAATTCGAATCCCTATACTAGTGATTTTGGGTCGTCGTAACGATGTTTTACGCAACATTCGTTTTGACTCAAGTTAATGTGTTTAAAGAATGATTTCCTTTAAGAATGAAATATACACTTGATTATGATTTAAGTATATTGAATGTTTTCCAAGTGTTGGAAATAAATGGATTTGTGAATTACTTATTATTAAATAAGTATGGAAATATTTTCCAATATGAAATGAAAGGTTTGAAATTTTATCTTTTAAAGATAAAGTGAAAAGCGAATGTTTTGAGATTTCATCTTTTAAAGATAAATTGATAATGAATATGTGAAATCGATTTAAAAATCGTATATTCATAGATATTTTGGAAATGTAAATTCATTATGGAATTTATAAAAGAAAGGGAAATTTGTTAAAAATAAATATTGATTTATTTTTGAAATGTGGAAATAAATTTACGGATTTGGAACGTAAATTTAAAATAAATCGGTAAGGATTTATTTGATTGATTTAAGTGAACCATTTTAAGTTTAAAATGGATAAATATTTGGAAATGTTTCCGTTTAAAGGAAATTGATTTGAAAATTTGTTTTCAAAGATTGAAAGGTGAAAAATGATTTGAAGTTGTTTTCAAATGGTTAAGTGTGAATTTTTTTTTATATATATCTTGTGTAGATATTTTTGGGAAATATGAACAATTAGTTCAACTTGGAAATTTTTCAAAAAGATTGAATTTTGAGTTAAATTGAGTTTAACTTTGACACCAAAAACAATATTAGTTCAACTTTGAATTTTGAATGGTTGATTTGGATTGTATGTCTAACATTGTGAATTGATGACATATCAATTGATCTCTATTAAATATATATCTGTTGGTGGCGGAGAATTTATTCTTTTAGCTTAACACCCTTCTCTGAGACGTACGAGCTTAGAGGTTATATATCGGTAGACATCAATTATGTGTTGAGAATTGACGATGTAACATGAAATCCAAATCGAGTGTGAAGTCGATAATAAATTGGATTATGAATGTGAATTAGGTTTGAGATAACCTTAAATTTCCAAATCGACTTAGAGGAAAATTTTAAATGGATAATGAAATGGAAAATTTGTGAATCCTCTATTTGTTATGGGTATGAAATGTTGTGGTTTTCATAACGTATATACGAGAATACGATAAATTCGAAAACCATTTAGTTTGGAAAAGTAATTGTTGTGGAAAACTTATGTAAGTACATGAGTATGATATGTACTAAGTGTGAAATGAAATATTATATATGTATGTATGATATTATGTTTTCCAAATTGAGGATATGGAAAAGTACCTTCCATTTAAACTTTGTGAAGGTTGTTGGAACTCGATATGAGTGTCCATTTGAAAATCGTAGCTACGTTGTATTTCCATTAGTTGGAGTGATTATTTGTATTTCCATTAGTTGGAATGTCCTTTTGGACTGGTATCCCTCATGATTATCATGATGGGATAGTGTACTAGCGTAATTCGAGAGGGAGATGCCTATGGTTACAAGCGATTCTACTGGGATAGTAGCGTAACCGCCGTGTATACCGCGATCTAGTTACACTCAGGTAGTAGCGTAATTTGAGGGGCGTGATGCCCACAGTTACAAGCGATTCCACTGGGATAGTGGCGCAACCGCCGTGTAAACTGCAATCTAGAAGCTAAAGCGAAATTCGAGGGGCGAGATGCCTACGGTCACAAGCGATTCTACTGGGATAGTAGCGTAACCGCCGTGTGGACCGCGATCTATGGCAACAACCATGGTGAAATTCAAGAGATGAGAAATCTATAGTTTACAAGCGATTCTACTGGGATAGTAGCGTAACCGCCGGGTAAACTGTGATCCATGGGGGAATGTGCTTTCCATATCCATTTTTTTTTAAAAAAGATTTTTTTTTAAAGTATTTTCACTGGGAATTGAAGCAAGTATATTTAGTACTTGGAGATTTTTAGACTTGCGCCTGGCCAGCGTATGCCTAATGTCTTTAAGAACGACAATAGACTTGTTAAATTTTGAGTTAGCAAGTATTTTCAAACTTTAAATAGAAAATCAATAATCTGAAATTAAAGTAACATAAATTCCAACCCAATGAACTAAGGAAGGGGATTTTTGAAATGTTTTGAAAGTCCACAGCTTTGGAAAAGTTATACTATGTAAATTTCTTAAATGAAGAATTTAAAATTTAAAATTTGGGTTTTGTAAGTTGAAAACTTTAGTAAAAGACTTTTGCGTCTTGATTGTAGAAAATGATGAGTAAATGAGTTAATTAACAAAGTTAGTAAGATAAAACAAATAGAATGAATTCTATACTCATTTATTTTTAATAAGTTTCAAACCTGATAAAATTGAGTAGGGTATAAATATTACTGAAATTTTAACAATCATTTTTCCTTACTTGTAATTTCGGGACGAAATTCTTTTAAGGAGGGGAGATTGTAACGATCCTGAATTTTGAACAATTTAAATTGAAAATATTTAATTAATTTTAGATATTGGAATGATAATTTAAATTGAATTCCAAATATAACAATGAATTTGGCGATTAAATTTTAAAATTTAATCTATAAAGAGTTGAATAAAAATTTAAATTTAATCTATTGGAGTTGAAATTGAATATTGAATTTGTATTTTTAATTCAAACTAATGACTTAGGAAAATAATTTGGATACAAGTATTATTTATGTAAATTTATAAATTGATGGTTAGTTTTAATATCATTGTTCTTTAATCTAAATAAAATGGAATGAATTTTATCAGTACAAAATACAAGCATAAAATCTAATTGTGAAACATGTTAATATAATTTGATAAAGGAATCAGGTGGGCTTTACAATTTTCTTAGCCCATGGTTTTGCTTAAGTGCTGTAATATTATCTAAGGCTATACTCGATCCCCACTCTATTTCATTCGTAACCCTAGAAATCAAAGAAAACAAAACAATGGCGACCGATACCCCCTTCATCATTTCAAAGAAGACCGAAAAAAAAAGAAAACCTAAATCTAAAAATCAAACGAGGAAACGATATAATGGTGGCTCGTCTTTCGGCTTCGTTCTAAAAAAATTTGGCTTTCGTCTTCGCTTCGGTGAAAGGTGAGTACTTTTAGTAACACACATCTAGTTCAACTTAGTGTTTTAATTTGCGTTTGATTTGGTTTCATCATTGGTAGTTTCTGACCTAATTTTGACTTGGTTCGATTTCGTGTTTTCTTGATTTTGATTTTTTTCTGGAAATTTTGGTTCCGTGGATTTTGAGGACGTTGATGATTTTGGGTTGTCGACTTTGGCCGTTCTTCGGCCATGCGGCTTTGTTAAAATTTGTACCTTGGTTTGTAAATTCTCGGCTTTATGTTCGTGATGCTTGACCATTTTCGTGAATTTCCCTATTGACCCAATTGTAGTAGCTTTGAATTTTGAGATGTTTGTGATTGATTCAAGTAGTAATGTGGTTGCATGAATGATAATATTTCCTGTTTATATAAGTATGTGTGTGTGAAATTGTATGCATGAATGGTTACAGGGGTGTGTGTCTCTGTTTAAACAAATCATAAGAAAAATCAGTACAAATAAATCCACAATTCCCAAATAGATAGCTTTTAGTCTTTGTTTTTGAAAGGAAATGGTTTGTAGCTATGTAATTTTGTTTGTAAAATAGTTCCATAAAATTTTATTTACTAAGCAGTCCACAGAAGTAAGGGTACAGTAAAAATAAAAATAATAAAGGAAAATCAATGTCTATGAATTCAACCTCAAAACAAGCTTCTCTGTTTTATAACTATGAGTAACTTTTAAAACTTTAGTAAATTTGGTTGCATGCTAGGTTATTGAAATGAATAGGTATTGTATGTATATACATAAGTGAAATCTGATGAGAACAGACACTGCATGTATGATTTCTCAAATCAATTTCCCTCAGCCCAATATAAGTTTGGATTTAAGATTTAAATAAAACTTGTATGTTTTGTCATAATGAAGGTTTTTTAAAAAAAAAATTTGTTTAAGTTAAATTTAAGTTTGAAATCTCACTGGAAGTTTTAAAAACAAATTTGCATTCAAGCAAGCAAGTTCAGGCTTTCATCTTTGAAAAACAGTCAGGAAGTTTTCTGTTTTCTGGGAAGAAAAATTTGTGAGCAAACTTCTTTTTCCTTAAACTTGAACTTCTTCATTTCCTGGAATCTGTTTATTTTTCTTTTTGTTTGTGAGCAATCTCACTTTCCTCTATTCTTGTTTTGTTTGGATACTTGTGATTGGTGTTTAAGTATGAAATGAAATCTTACCTAGATATTGGATATGAAATCAAAATATTGTATACAGACATATATGCCTGTCCTTATAGTTACAGGCATGAGTAGATTAAAAAAAAAGAATAGAAAAAAAAACATGCTGTCTTGAATTTGCTTAGTTGATTTGGTAGATGTGCATCATTCAGTCTGCCTTTGTGAAATTTTGACATTCCATCTTTAAATATTTTGTACTCAATATGTGTTTATGTGTATTGAGTTGTACTGTGCATGTATTGTATCCATTCATATTGGACTGTGCTCATTATAATCATGGTCATTTGTTGTTGTCTGGTAGCATTCTGCATCACTGTAATTAGTTCATGTAGGTCTGCATTCACTTGCTTCTGTATTGGCTTGATGGTTTTCTTCTTAGGTTGTCTGCACTTTGATATTTTGTAGTTCCATTCATTCTTGTTTCAGTGAAATTCATATAGTAATTCTAGTTAGTATTGTTGCATTGTCCACTTGAGTTGTTTTTGAATTTGGTCGAGTTCATATCCACTGTGGTCATCTAATGCAACATACATATATAAGTTGATTCATACTTATGCTGTGCACCATTTATATTTTCCACTGATACTATCAGGTGTACATCACTGATTCATGCTTAACTTGAGTTTTCATTGGATAAATTTGCTGAGATGATTTTTGCCTCGCATTGATCTTGCCCTGTACTATTTCAACCTGGTTTGCATCTGTTTGGGTCAGATTTATGCATTGGTCTGCCACCTTTATGCCTTTGATACTGTGCATTTGAACTTGCTGCATATAGTTGCTAGTTCCCTCGATTAAATACTAAGTTCCGCCATATTTTTGCTTGACTGTCTGCACTTTTTCATATATCACCTGAGTTTCCACTTGTGTATCTTGGTGGTGGTTGTTGCAGTATGTCACTGTCATGTTGTACTATTCATGTTCTGGCTTGTGTGTTGTCTCTGACCTGATGACTTTGGTTTTTCATTGTCCACACATGTTCATTTGAGTTGTCTGCATTTTCACTGTTGCCTTTGGTTACCTGTGTCTGATCATTGCTTAGTCATTGCACTGATTCTTGGTGGCTTGAGCATTTGGTCTGTGTTGCATTGTTCCATGTACACTTTGACATCCATGTTCTTCACTGTGTTGATTGTTGGTTTAGTTGTGCCTGTCACTAAGTTTTTTGTGTATACTTGTGGCTGGTCATTGATCTGATCATTGCACTTGCTGTTGTGTGCTTAATATCATGTTAGTTCGAATTGCACTGCATATATATACATGTTCTTCATGTTGTCTGGATTTGCTTGTGTACTTGTCATCTTTAAAACTGCTGCTTGTACTTGTGATTATTGGTTTCATGTGAACTGAGCATGTCGACCTGTATTCAGTTGCATTTGTAACTGTGTACATTTTCATGTGATTTGCCATCATCTTATATTTTCATTCCTGGAGTTTTGCTCACTGGACTTCACTGGACTTTACTGTTAAGGTTGTCCATTTGAACCATTGACTGTGCATTCTCTACTTGTATTGTCCACTTTTGTTCAACTGAGTTGTGTTGTTGTTTATGTCTGTGAGACTGGGCATGTGTGCTTATTACTGCAGCCACACAGTATTTATTGTAATTGATATTTCTTTTGCTTTTGATTCATTGATTTCTTTGCGTATTTCATATACAGTATTGGCGAGGCCGTGCACGCGTGCGTGTACGGCAGCCAATCAGTTTCGATTTTGATGCTTTTAAGTAACTTTTCAATTAATTGAATTAATTTGATTTAAGTTGATGATTTTGTTTTTAATTGCCGTTTAGGCAAATTTTGATGTTTTTTTTTCTCTAAATTATCTTTTTAAAAGGAATTTTTTTTTTCATCCATCTTCATTAAAAATTTAAATCTGCTGATTTATTGTTTAACACTTTTGAGTGTTATCATTTACCGTTATCCGATTTCTTTGTTAAAAGGATCGGATAGGTAAATTTATCTTTGATTGTTGTCTAATTTCTATTTTAATTATTATTGCCTCTATGCACTAATAACGAGTTTGAATTAGACTGACCCGTGTATTATTTTCTTTTTGAATGTAATACTCGGGTCAGACCGAGTATTTTTACAGCTTAAAGATTTTCAGGCAGCGAAGTTAAAGAGAGGGGAAAGCACTTCACTAAAGCTTTTCAGAAAAATTTTCTTGTATTTTAAAAAGATATAGGTTTGTTCCACTGTATAAAATGTAATTCATTGTATAAAACTCTGATATTTGTATATAAAAGAAAGTTCATTTATGATATATATTATTGTTTCTGTGATTCTGTGACTGATTCTGTTTAAATGTTATAAACTAAATAACAATCCGTCATTTTGAACGTTTCTAGTTGGTTTAAATTACCGACTAGAGGCGGTCAGAGCGGCGGGTCATTACAGGATGAAGGGAGTAATCCTCAGTACGGTGATCTAGGCCACGTACCGTGACGGGCGGTACCCCAGTAGCCCTGCCATTGATGGAATCCATAATCCAATAAGTGCCATACGTATTAGTTGTGCCCAACTATGTTGGAATGTGAGATGTAAGCATTTCAGCTATTTCTGTATTTCACTTGAAAACCCTAGACACTATTATAATATCATCGGATTTCCTATCAAACGTTTTGGTTAGCGTAAGGTAAAAACTTTTCCATGTTTATGTGTGGGAAGTCTTACGTGATACCTTTTCTTTCCAAAGGTTTTTGAAAATTAAGCAACTTTAACCTGTTACTCACACCAGACCCATGTCTGACCCAGAGTTTATTTTTGTTTTTCATAAACTCTTGGGTACTCAAATTTTTACGAGTAGCCAAGGGAATTCAGGTTAGGATTCAGGTTAGCTTTCACGAAGTGTGGAGGAGCAATGGAGCAGGAGGCTTCTGCGTATAGTTATAGAGTATTCCGCTGTGTATTCTCTGAGATGTTGTTTGTGATTGAATTGTATAACTAGACAAGTATTTATAACTGTCTAGTATGAGTTGATTATGTTGTGTATCTCTGATAATGGTTGTAAACTATGTAAAGTATTATGTTATGAGTATAATTTATTCGTTCCGCTGTGTTAGATTCTGATGTTGTTTCTTTCTTCTCTTCTTCCTTTTCTCTTTTCTATCCCTTTCTTTCTTCTTAACGATGCGACTTCCTCGTATCTGGAAGTTGGGTCGTTACAGAATCAAAAGTCGATAAGTTTAAAATTTGGAATTTTATATTATTTTAATAATGAAATTTAATATTTTAACAATGTAAATAATCAGATTTTGATTTAAATTGAATCAGAATAATTTCTAATGTGATTATAGATTCTATATGATTTATTATTGAGTTATTAATATTTTAAATGTGAAATTTTAAGTGATTTCGACGGTTTTGAAAATCGCTCGAACTTATCGACAAGTTAAAATAGCCTTCCGAGGCACAGTCTCGGAATTTGGCGAAACAGTTCCATTGGATCCGTAATTGTGCATTATTATCAGATTTCAAATTTCGTAGTGTTTGGAGTTACCGTTTGCTCGAACGGGTGATAGATGCGTTGGAATTTAAATTGATAATTTAATATTTAAACTTGATTCAAAAAGCTATCTTCAACATATAACTTAACTGGGCTTCAAAACACATTCCATTGTGTTCGGAACACGGATAAAACCTTATAATCTCCTGGCGGCAAGTCTGATTCAGAGTTCGTTTGAAAATATTGTTTAAAGTGGATTTAATATTAAAATAATATTTATAAACGTATATATAGATATACGTTAAGCAGAGAAACCCTAGTCTTCTTCACCGGCCACCGCATTTAGTTTTTAATGGCCGAAAACTTATATTGTTCCTCCCTTTTTTTCTCTCAATCCAACAATTTTCATCAGAAATCTCCAACTAGGAAATCATAGAGCTTTGCGAGCCCTATCAATCTATACGGCGATGATGGCGTATAATGGGAAGATGGGCGGTGAATCGCGTTTAACGGAGAGGTCGCGTAATCTGATGAGTTTGATGGCATCGGTCGAACCCTGGGAACGAACGTATCGGGGAAGAAGAGTAGTTGCAGCCTGGATTTGTTAGCTTAATCAACGGCCGATCTTGATGGGTATTATTTAAAAAAGGAAGATTATTGTTTTCAATTATACATACAAATTTCCTAAAACCATAACTTTTGTATGCGTTATCAGAATTTGACGAAACTGGTGGCGTCGGAATCGCAGCAACGCGATGTACGCACTGCAGCAGTTCCTAAGACGTTTGAAGCAAGCAAAATTTTTGAATCAAATCGAACGGTTCGATTTAATTTAAAATTGGAACGCTCGTCGAATTCAAGGTGAGTTTATCTCACTCACATATGAAATGCTAGTTAGTTTAAATAGTTAATATTTGAATAATTACTTGATTAGTTGAATGTGATAATTATTATCAGATTGGATCGATATTTATTGGTTGTGCTAACATATGTGGATGCAGGGAAACAGGTTGGAGGGATCCAACTGGATTCCCTAAAATTATCTAGATTGTTTAATATTTTGTGTTATGAGTATTTGATATTCTGTGATCAATTATATTGATAATTGGAATGTTGAATGCTATGGTTTGCTTGAATATATTTCGGTTCACTGAGTTATCAAAATATATAGAATTGGATTTTTGAAAAGAAAATAAAAGAGTGAATTTTTAAGTAAAAAAATTATACAGAATTTGAATAAAAATAAAAATGAATTGGAAAGGAATAAAAGTGATTTTTAAATCCTAATAAATTCTAGGTATGGAAAAGGAATTTTGAATGAACAGAGAAATAATGAATTTTAAACTTAAGTGATGTTATACCAAGAAATAAAGAATTTATTTTAAAATTCAAGGTTTGAATTTATTTAAAAGGATAAAGGAGGAATTTGGGGAAACCTTAAATTGGTTTTTTCAGTTAAAAGATTTTAAATCATAATTAAGGAATAAAAATCTGAAGTCAATGGTTTTGAAATAAATGAGTAAGTAAATGAATTTACTTCAAAATGGAGTAAATTGGAAATCAATTTGGAAATTGATTTAAGTGTTTGAAATTGTAAATTTGAAGGAGAACGTGACTATGAAATTTATAAACTGGGTTTATAAAAGTGAAGTAATATGTCAGTGGATTTTTGAAAGAATAAATTCACGGTGGGAATTTATTAAAGGAATGGGTAAATGTGTTTAAAAATAAATAGTGATTTATTTTTGAAAGATGTGGAAGGGAAGCGTATTTCCCTGAATAGCCAAGTACGTTACAAACTAATTTTAAGTATAAGTAACAAGTTTTAAGTTGTTTAAAAAGTATGTTTAGAAAACTTACTATTTCTAAATGTTTGAATTCTAAATAAGTATTTTCTTTTAATCTATTATAGCTGTAATTATTTGAAGGTGGCTTGGTATTATGTTTTAAAAATTAGAAATTCAGTTTTATATTGTACAAAGTGGTATTATTTTAAATATTTTTAAAGTATATATTTTGAATAAGTATTAAAGTAATTTTTAATTTAAATGTTTTAAAGTATAATTTATAATAAAGTGTTTTAAATTATTTTAAAAATCTTAAATTTTTATGCTTGGTGTTTTCAGTGGAAATAAATATTTGGAAATTTATTTCATGTGAAAAGTGTGGTTTGAAAACTGTTTTTAAAAGGGTTGAAAATGGAAATATATCCAGCGAAGATATTTTGAGGTTAATAAATAATTCAGAAGAAATTATTTATGTTTGATGAATGTTTGTGAATGTTAATTGATAGTTAAATAACCGACTATCAATATTGGCCAATGCGCTGATCGTTACGAAGAGACCGGGATCAAGATTAATTTCTCGAAAACCACTTCGATCCGGTTTGTACGTTTTCGTGGGGAAAACAAGTTCAGAGTCAAAGATGGAGCAGTGAAGTGCAAGGGCTAATCGCTACAAATCCTAAGGATGATTCCAAAATGGATGTAGTAGGAGTAGTGCCTTCCCTTCCGTTCGAACCCAGGACGGACTTGTATGGATGAAAGCTTTCAGAAATCGTCAGGTGGACGATGGACATTCTAAGTGAAACGTTCTAAAAAGGTAACGCTTAGCCTCAAGCCTCATCAGCCGGAAATGACTGAAAATCAGGGGATATGCGGCAAGTCTAAGTGGGTAGCGCCCATTAGGGTGAGGTCATCCCTGTCTAGATGTACCTTTTTATTCGGCTTAGTGGTGTGGTTGCTGATCGCAACCGTGGGGTGATCTTACTCGGAATTATCCAGTAAGGGTTAGTCTCAGTCTTGTGTTGCAGGGGATTTAGGGTGGATCCTCGTTACGCTGATTTAGACCAGGTACTGTGATAGGTGGCATCCCAGTGCCTAGTCATTAGTTGGAAATCCATTCTCCCTACGTGCCTTTACGGTTTTGTTTGTATACCTATTAGCTGGAATTTAACAAATGTAACAATTTCGGCTATTTGAATATGTATTTGTATATAAACACTATTATAATATCAGAGGATTTTGATAAGAAGTGTTTGGCTATCGTAAGGTAAAAACCCGACATGTTTATTTGTTTGGTCTTACGAGTTGCTTTTGATTTCAAAGGATTTTGAAACTTTAATAATCAATTTGGGTGTATTTTTCTCGCGTTGGTATTCCAGACTGACTCGGGTGTTATTTCATTATAATTCTCGGGTCATACCGGGTATTATATAATACATGATAGGATGCTTGGAAGCTCAGGAGAGGAGCTGGAGTCCGAGACGTATTACCGTATTTGTTTATATCCGCTGCTGTGATTGTTTGAAATTTTCAGGTTGGTAATTGTTGTTTGTTTGTGTACTCTGATGGTGTAATATATAAAACAGATATAGTTTTCATTTTGTGTAAGATATGTTATTGACTTTTATATTTTGTTCCGCTGCGATTGTGAGATTCTGTTATTATTTAGCTCCTTCTTTCTTCTATCTTCTTTCTTTTCCCTCAATTATCTATCTTTTCCGGCACTCGATCGTCGGCATATTATACTATGGTGTATTTGTTTCAATTTTTCGAGGGTCGAGAAGGGCGGGTCATGACAATGACCTTAGGGGATTTTAAGATCCTAGCCTTTCAATCCCAATCACTCTTTAATTGATCTAGATAATGAAGGTGTTTAGGGCATTAAGCATGGGGTTAATGGCTATTTTTTTGGGTAGGCAGTGGGGTGTGGATGTGGAGACGAAGGGTCTACTAATACTTTTTGCAGTTCAGTGCTTCAGTTCTTATGGAGGAGTGCTGGAAGAGTTAACATGTTGCATGATTCAAATTTCAGGGAAGTTGCAAAAATCGAGGATGTGAGTAGTTTAGGTAAGGTTTGCTAGGGGCTCATCCCTCCTTCTAGCATTAAAATATTAGTGAGATTTTTCTCCCACAACATCAATTTAGTTATGAAGAAATTACGGTATGTACGCTTCCATAATTATGAATCCACAAATTTAAGTAGTGTTAAATTGGCCTTAAGGGTAGTAATTATGATGCTATATGCTTATACCATTATGTAGTTGCAATTTAGCTGTTTGCTAAAATGTCACGTTTAATTTATATCCAATTTAAATAAAATAAGATACAATATAGTATAGAAATAACAAATATAAAGTACATAAATGGTAAAAGACACAGAGATTTACTTGGTTCAAATTTTGAGGAATCCTACATTCACAGGTCAAAGCTTTTCTTATATTCTTCTTATTGGTATAAACTTTTTAAAAAAATATAGAAAGTATAAGTATATTTAAAATGGAATTTTGAGAAATTGTCAAATGTCCCTTTCTATGCTATATTACCCTCCTATTTGCAGTACTATAGCATCATAAGGATTGCTAATTCCCTAATCCAATTTTTCTTCTCCACCGTTTAATCCTTCCTCATGCCATTCATTACTTTGCTCATTATTTTATGCGTAGATTGTCAACGTGGCTAAAGGTGTAGGTGGTTTCTCTAGGCAAGAAGATTTGTTGAAGGCATAAAATTTGAATTTGAAGTTATGCAGGAGATTTAAATTTTGACATTAAGGATTTGCTTTTTAGCCGATTTAGAAGCAGTGATTTACTTGTCTATGGTGTCGTAGTTGGCATGAAATATGGTCACATGGGTATGGCTTGAATTTGGGGATAATCCACTTTTTGAAGAGTCGGCGTAGCCCACTTTAGGTGTTTGTGCAGTTCCTTAGTCGATGGTGACACATCCACTGTACAGAGTGTTAGCACCGTCACTCAGTAGATGGCTGTGTAGTTATAAAGTCAAGTGGTGCTACCCTTTGCTCTTTTTTGGTAGAGGCATCTTTTAGGTTTATCTTTTATTGCATGCAACATTCAGTTTTATTGTTTTGTGAAGGGGTGAACTCCTAACTCGTTCCTTACTATTTTCTACCATTACATTAGAGTAGTTCGTTTATGGATGTTATGCAGTTTGCTTTCGATTTGACTTGATCATTGCAATGCCTAGATTTGACTTCTTTGTCACACTATTGTTTATGTGTAGGCTATAGACCATTTAGTTGTCTTTGAACTTGATCTATTGTGATTTGTGTGTCCTACTTTATACAGTTCGCTTTTTGTGAAGTAGTGGTCCGTCTTGTCTTCTGCTTTGAATTGTGCAGTCTGTTAACTTCATGCCCTTGAATTACAGACCTACATCGCATACGTTTATAGGTGAAAAATATGTATAACAAACACCTATTTTAAATCTAATTGAGTTAGATGAGTTGATATTATCATTCGATGACATTAAATTCGCTTATTTAAACAAAGTAGAACCCAATGGTTTTCCAATTACACTCACTTATATGAACAAAGTTGGCAGTGCCGATCTATTATGATTAGTACCGAGTTGTTTTATGTTCTTCAAATTCATGCATGGCAACATGTTCTTGATGCTGGAATTTCGAATCTGGTGAAAATGTCTTTTTCAAGCATGGAATAATGAGATTTGTGTGAGGATTTATCCATAGATAACCAGGAACCTTCAATTTAAAGGGGGATGGATCTTACTCTTCTCTTTCTCTTATACCTTCCAGGAAAATCCGTGATCTACTATACGGTAGTCAGAAATTGATTGTAAATTATTATATTTTGGGGAGAATTCATCAATAAAAAAGATTAAGTGGATATATATGGGAGATTTCATCAAATCACTATAAAAAATTCTTGTCTCTTTTATTTCTTTCTTTAATTTCTTTAATTTTATATTTGTTTGATTCAGATTTCATTGATATTAGAGTTTGTGTCAAATTTAGCATTACAATATCCATTTTATGTACATATACATTACACTTGCATATACATGTAATTTTTTTTACATGCATATCAAGAATACAAATGTATAAGTATATGCATATGTTAAGCTTACTGTAGTATATATGGTTTGAATACTCATATTGATAGTACCACATGTATATAGTTTAGACATGTGTATATATATATACGCAAACTTTGTGGCTACTTATATATACACACACGAAGTATGAAATTAATTCATAGAATGTAGATATTTCAAATAAGAGCTAATTAAAGTTATGAATATCGAAAGGTAATTTATGTAATAATTAAATCTAGTCAAATCTGAGTTAAAAAGGGAAACAATCATAAAATGCATTTTTACTTAACTTTTCTTCTACAATCACCAAATTAACAATTAATTTAAACCATACTGAATTCCAGACTTAATTACAACATCCAAAACTTTGGAAAATCAAAGTAAATTTATGTTATATTTAAATCTAAAAAGCATATAATTAACATAATGAAAATCAGAAGTTTTATAAATTAATTTATTATCCCTAATGATGTAATTTGATTTGTAATACAAAACTTATATTTATTTGTATACGTAAAGGTAATGAACTGAAATTAAATTTTAAAGCATGAAATCAAATTAATTTAAAATAAATCAATCGAATAAAAGATTTAGTTTTAATGTTAGCTTACAAATTGAAGAATAATTGATTATACACATACACACACACACACACACACATATCTCTTCATAGTACAATCTACTAAAAAATTAGATGCATTGAAAGGAGAACAAACTATGATAACGACGGTGTTTTATTGAAACAAAACCAATTTACAATGACATATAGTTTTAGATTCAACAAAAAATATATGTTTCAAATCTCAAATGAAATTAAATATAAATTATTGGGTTGAAACATAATAATTAAACAATTATGTTAGGGGATGAAAATTTTATAATAAATCAATTCCACAACAATTAGTCAGTTCAGATCCAATAAAATCATCAATGTTATAAAACCATAAACAAAAGAATTCCCCTTTAAATCACAATACATGTGTGAATTTTAACCAGATCTTAATAAGTGGTTACAACATACGTATATGTGGATAATAATTATTTTAAACATCATGAATCAAATGTAAGTAAGAAAAACATACGCAAAATCTTGTCCTTTGTCGTACGTTGATTTATGACTTCTCCTTTAGATTTCAAGCATATACGTGCCCCACCTTGCAAGAGAAGGGTAGTCAACTTTTTTTTTAAAATTTAATTTGGTGTTGATTTCAAGTTTTTGTTGATTTTTTTGTTCAAGGGAAGATGATAGAGGCCATTATTTTAGGGAGATGAGGAATGATTTTCTGTTAAAAGAAAGTAAAATGACGAGATCTGTTTTTAAAGGATAAAAGAATCTTTTCCCATTCTTGTTATCTATCTTCTTTATTTAATTTTAATCAATCAACCCCTTCATTTTCTCCATGTACAGGCTGGCCCAAGCATGCATCCATAGTGGGTGAAATTTATGAAAAAAATCTCCAGTAATTATTTATTTCAAACCATGTTCAAAAGGTGTACCGATATCGAATACTAATATTTGCAAATATAACTTTATACATGCATTAGAATAATTACTAGCAACAGTAAAAACATTAAATAAATAAATTATAATTAATATTTCATAAATATTAATTAATTTATCCAATTTCTAATATTTTATAAATTAATTAAACCGTGTTGTTTCTGGAGGAAATCACAAATTCGATTATGTGACTTAGAGATGTGAATTCAGTTAGCTATTATCATTGAACAACTCAAATATTAACATTCACACATCACCTTAGTTAGTGGTGTGAAGGTTTGACCAAATTCATCGCTTATAGGTATTTTTGGCAAAACTAATTTTTACATTTTCTTAAGTGGTACCTTTTAGTAACCATTATTTACACAAATTCTCTTCGTCAGAACTATATCACATTAGGAGTTATAGAATTTGGTTTTGGTCAAAATTCCAACATATTCAACATTCAAATTGATTAGTCCAAATGCAAAGTCTTTAGTTTAAATAAAAATTATTATTAATCACACTACTTTGGTTAAAGACTTTGAGTTTGAGTTGGCTACAGTTGACCATGATACCAACCTCATATAACCGAGGAAAAGAATTGTCTATTAAATAGTGTTTCACTTTCAATGCTTCAATTAGTCCCAACTATGGTCATTCGATAAATGCCATGTCGTGATTTTACTATAATCAAAATATGGTGTCCACATTAAAGTTTCACGATACTCCTAAGATGAGGGAATTTTGTAACATCGTCACTTCGAGATGACTGTTTGACCTTTGTTATATTAACAAGCAGAGAATTCTTAAGCGAGCTATTTCATAGTTATCCAATAACTATCCATACATAATCCCTTGTTGCCCTTATGGCTATGAGTAATACTCTCCCACCATTGTAGTGCATTACATACCCTAGTCTCAACTGATATATTGATATGCTATCTCAAAACATCTTGACTATGAATATTTAAAAAATATGTTGTTTTAACATTATAAATTTTTCATTGTTGCAACACATTGTAATTACTTAATGATTTTCTTATTTTTGATAACAAGAGTGATACTTTATTCAAGCAGAGCACTTATTACGATGTCTCAGGGCTCGAACCCATGACCTCTTGAACCTTTGTCTAAAGTGTCATACCTTTAACCTTTTGAGCTAGAGATCCTTGACATATTATTTAAGGATTTTCTATTTAATACATTTTAAATTAATTAATTATATGACAATATAACAAGTATATATTGAAAGAAAACATCTTTTATTTTGAACAAGATTGGTTATCGAGTTAGACATATGTAATAAATTACATAATTATCATTAGGACATACTCCTAACTCTCTCAAATCAATTATACAAATCATCTATATTTTATGTATAAATCATATTTAATCTTTGAAATGTATCATTTTACTCTATAGATCATTTAATAACATCTTACTATGGTTTACCACAGTATTTTTCATGCATTATTTATACATAGACACATATGTATGTATGCATGCATGCATATGTATGTATGCATGCATGCATATGCATGTATGTATGTCTCAATGTACATATTTCAACCATCGTCTTCATTAAAATCATTATAATATCTATACATACATACATACATATATATATATATATATATATAATTTCAAATTTTACTTTTGATTTTCATAATTTATCAAAGTTTCTGATTTCACAATCTCTTCCATCCCATATGAATTACAACCTATAGTCTCCAATGTTCATTGCAATATTCATTAGTTTATTAACTAGTTCAACCGATCTCAATTAATCTAGTATTTTCATTTAAAATTAACATCAAATCATTATTTATTTTAATACTATTTTATCACTAATTACTATCCAAAACTAGTATCCATAAAAATAAATCCAAACTTTAAACCTAGGCCATAATTATCGAAGAATTAAAGACAATCATGGGTTATATACTAGATTAGGCATAAACCACTCACAATGATTACAAATCCTCTAATTTGCTCATTATTGAGAATTAGTCTCCTCTCCAAGTCAAGTTATTTGTAATCCTAATTCGACTATAGCCCTCGCCTTGACCTTTGATTTGATGGTTGAATTATCAGATTTCATTAAGTTTTGAAGGGGATAATTGGACTTTAGTTTGAAACTAAGTTTCTACTTTTATAAGAGAAGAAAAAAAGAAATGAATACATACAAAGAGAAGATTTAAATTTTTAAAAGTGAAAGAACAGACTACTATAAATAAGAAAATAGGCTGTCTGTTCAGTTTTGCCGACTTAGTCCAAATTCAAAATTCAAAATTCAATCTACAAAAACATATATTCTTTATCGTCCAGACTTTGATTCGAACAAATTTATATATAGTGCGCATCGGAAAAATAAGATGGTCGTAATGGCGTTGGTTTCATTTCCAGATTCATAAGTTTGAAAAATGATGACTTCCTCTATAGTCAAAATTATTAAAATTATTTTATTATTTAAATTATGGAAAAATATAGGATATTACATCTTCACTCTCTACTCATTCCAATATATCTAAACCAATAAAAAATCAATGAATTCACAATAATACACTACATTCAATAAGCTTTTAACATAATAATTTTATGATTAAACTCCCACTGAACATTCATTAACTAAAATTCACGTCTCTAAAATTCTAAATCAAGTTCATTAATCAAGCCCAAACTCAATTATTAGCATTTAGCAACAATACATAGTTGTAACACCCCGCATTTTAGATAGTTAAATAACCAAAATAATTATTAAACAATGAAAATGAGCATTTTTGAAATTATCATAATTTAGCTACGGGTGTTGCAAAATTGGATCCATGGTAATTTTCTGATCAATTTCCATATACAACTTGTCGAAATCCGAGTCAGTAAGGAGGATTTACGAGAGAACAAGAAAGTTGGAAGTATATAAACAAAAATGAATAATAATAATAATAATAATAATAATAATAATAATAATAATAAGACCCATAGGGGTCGACCCATGGGTCGACCCGCACATAGCTCAGGTAGACCCGCATTAGTGCTTGGATGATTTTCCATCCAGGTGCGAGCCGAAGAGTGTAAATTTGTTTTTTTTTGAGAAATGATGTGCGTTCATAGATGCATCCGATGATTCCTAGTGAGCCTATGACGTGGTTGCACCAGATTAAATCTTCAAATCCGACGGCCTGAGATCCCTAAGCCACACTATAAATAGAACCTTAGGCTAGCTATTTTTATCATTCAGATTTTCTCCCAGTTGGGTTCATTGCCTGAGGCTAAATCCTAAACATAAATTTTTTCTAGGGAGGAGACCTTTTTGATAAAAATATTCGACACCCTAAAAGTGGATTGTAAGGCCCAAGACTAGAGCTAAGGACCACATATGAGTGTTTTGTAATTATTTTATATTTATAAGCAATTTAAAATAACAGGGTTCTCAATAGTTGTAATTTTTCTATAGTTTTGAGACCATTTTTTATGTAAGTTTATTTATAATCATTTTTAAGTAAATTTCAGAAGTTCTTTTCATTCTATTTTATTCAGCTATTTTATTCAGTTATTTGCCGTTATTTACAGTTATTTACATCTGTTTTAAGTTGGAATTTAGCCCGTAAATGTTAGTTTCTTTTATAGAGAATTAATCCCTTTTTGACGTGAATAAAATGTTAAAAAGAGAAGAATTCGAAAATATGGATTAAAATAGAAAAACACTAAATTTACAAAAATCGGATGTAAAATGAGAAAACTAAAATAAAATAATGATGGACTGAAATAGGCAAATTTAAGATATTTGCAAGCATGATTATAACAAGTGGTTATAACTAAAAAGAGAAAATAGAAGAGTAATAGTTGTAAGAGCAATTATAACATGTAGGTTATAATTAGAAAGAAATAATAGAAGGGGCTTATTTTAAAACTTGAATTAGGTTAATAAGAAAATATAGCAGTAGTGGCCCGTATCAGCAACATTCCCTTTCAGGTCTAGGACCGGTGGTCTCACACGTGGGTGAGGCTGGGTACGCTCATGCCGATTATGGTGAATAAGTGGCCAATAGATAGAGGCTCAAATATAGGGATTTGGGCAAGCAGCGTAAAGATTTTTTTGTTAGGACCAATACCGGCAGCTTTCTCTTTCAGGTCGAGGACTGATGGTCTCACACGTGGGTGAGGCTAGGCATGCTTATGTTGATTAGGGTTGATATAGGGTCAAATAGGGGGCGACAGTTAGTGTGTATCGGCGATGACAAAGCATGCGACATCGATTAGGGTAAATAATTCGCTCTACATCCTAAGCGCTAAGAGGTGTCTTTTGCTTTGGGACCAACAGGATTGGTATACAGTGGCACAACAAAGATAGGAAAGACCAATCAATGGGCAGGATTAGGATTTCAGCCTAATCAAGTTAGCAGTTGAGATTGGGTTAGGGTTTCAGCCTAATCAAAATGTTTCAAGACGAGTGCAAACAATCAAAGAAAATAGTCAAACAGAATTAGAAATAGTATTTTACACAAGTTTTATCTTTTCTGTATCTTCCTTTCATGCTAGAACTATTGCTTAGTCTATTATCTTAATCTTGCTTAGAAATGCTTATAATTACTTTCACCTACCAGACTTATTGTTTGACCCACTTCTCTATCTTTCCTTTTCCCCTAGTAGGCCAACTGAGTTAGGGATAGTTGATTTAGGTTGCTTGGAGATTCATTTTTGGAGTTTCCTCATTTCATATGTAGTCTTCTGCTTTTCATCGTTTTCATTTGGCTTATGATGGATTGGCAATTGTGGGAGGGATTATTATTGTTACTTTTAATGTGATTATGTGAGATTGATATGTATTTTAATAGGACATGAGAGTTTTTGAGTTTTTGAGACATTTTACGTTTTTACGATTTATTTTGAGATGAAGATTGATCATGAATGATAAGTTATTATTTAATGTTTTCCGCTGCTTTTACTTATTTGTCTTATGAGTCTTAGTCTATGTGATGCTTTAGTTATACCTACTACGCACCACATCCTTTTGGTGTGCCCTTTTAGGAATACTTATAGGTGTGGGATGTTTCATTTGGTATCAGAGCCTAAGGTTACAGGATTCCTAAAAACTTGTATTAAAGTAAAGTATTTTTCAAAGGTAACATATCTTCAAACTAAAAGTATTTTTCAGGAAGAAACTCTTATTATAAAAACAGTTTTCAAGTATAAGAGAGTTTTCATAAAATTCCCCTCAGAGTCCAGTCCAACCTTCTTTCGATTCTTTCGAGCCTAAATTTTCTTTTCTTTGTATAGAATGGTGGATGCCCCAAACCTTCTGAAGGATGTCCAAGTCCCTACTGGTCCCATAGGTACCTGCGAGCTACGACATTAGAGGTGCAAGGGCAAGCGCCAATGCAGCACCGACGGGTGGAGGTCCCGTTAATCCACCTATAGCAGCCAATTTTTCTAAGATATGCAAAGACTTCGCTAAACTAGGAGGCAAGACATTTTCGGGTGCAGAGGATTTCATAGAGGCACGAACTTGGTTGACGAATACAAAGCAAATATTTGGGCTGTAGGATTGGAGAACCACCATAGAGTTCAGCTTGCATCTTGGCAGCTGAAGGGAGAGACTTATTATTGGTGGGAGATTGTAGAGATGAAGGGTAGAGACATTGGTTGGGTTGGATTTCAGAAAAGGTTTGAGAGAAAGTTCTTCTCACAAGCCGAGGAAAGCATGCAGTTGGAGAAGTTCATTAGTCTGAAGCAGTGGAGTCTTTTGGTGAAAGAGTGTATAAATTAGTTTAATGAGTTATCAAGGTTTGGGATGGAGCTTGTATTATACCGCATAAGAAGGCCACCAAGTTTGCTAAGGGTTTGAACTTGCCCCTCCAAGGGTTAGCATTGACACATGTACATGTGAGAGCGACGTATCAGTCACTTATGGAAATGGCTCTCATATCAGACGTTTCTAAGGAAGAAGAGGTTAGGGAGGTTCCTCAACTAGAAAACTCTAAGAAGCAGTAGTGGAAGAATAAAGGATAAGGATAATAATAAAGGAGGAGGACCTCAAAAGGAACTAATCAAGAAGGGCGAGAAGTGTCATAATTGTGGATTGGTTGGGCATTACTCAAAGGACTGTAAGAAGGACACGATAAAGGGGAGGTGTTACAGCTATGGGTATCCTGGACACCTTAGTAGAGCATGTCCTCAGAGGATGGCATAGAGAGCAGGCGCACCTACGGTGCAAGTATGGGCTTTGGATGCACTACCTTCTAGTAGTGGACTGAACCGAGGTAGGAAAGTCTCTGTAGAAGGTTTGATCTCTGTTTTGGATTTTCCTATTTAGTCTCTTTTTAACTCCGACGCATCACATTCTTCCATTTCTAGTTCCTTAGTTAATTGTTTGCACTTAGATATCTCTCTAGTTGTAGATCTCATAGTTGTTTCAAACCCCATAGGAAGATTAGCACATTTATCCATGATTTGTAGGGGTTTGAAATTTTTTATATTAGGCATAGTTTGATTGTGACGCCTATGTACTGGGATTTTCGAGATATGGGATGATTTTGGGGATGGACTAGTTATCCACTTATGGTGCGATGTTGGATTGCAAGAGGAGAGTCATCAGGCAGGGACATGTAGCAGATGGACCGTCAAAGTTTCTTACGACCCACAGGGGTCAGTCATGTTGAACTTTCTTTATTCCCTTGATTCATCACAAGGAGAGTTAGATTCAGTTCCAGTTGTTAGAGATTTCCCAGACGTTTTTAAGGAGGTTAGGGGGCTGCCCTCTAAGAGGGAGATCGACTTTAGGATCTATCTGAATGAAAATGCTAAGCCAGTGGCATTACCCATGAGACATATGGCTCCTAGGGAGAGGAAGGAGTTAAGTAAGAAGATTGGTGAGCTATTAGAGAAAGGCTTCATTAGACGGAGCATATCTGAGTAGGGGGCGCTAGTCGTCTTCACTATAAAGGCGGATGGTTCCCTTCGACTTTGTGTAGACTATAGAGAGTTGAATAAGCTCACAAAGAAGAACCACCCACTTCTTAGGATAGACGATCTTTTCGATTAGTTGGTTGGCTCTTCAGTATTTTCTCAGCTTGACTTAGCCACTGGATTTCATAAGCTTAGGGTCCATGACGATAGCATCGATAAGACATTATTTAGGACACCCGATGGGTTCTTTGAGTGGTTGGTTGTGCCGTTTGGGCTGACCAATTCCTCAGCCTATTTCGTAGATCTGATGAGCCATGTTTTTCAAGATGTCCTAAATAAGTTCGTTGTAGTGTTTGTGGACGACATTCTTGTGTTTTCCAAGAGTATGGAAGAGCATGCTATTCA
Organism: Allium cepa; assembly: GCA_030765085.1. Classification (NCBI taxonomy): domain Eukaryota; kingdom Viridiplantae; phylum Streptophyta; class Magnoliopsida; order Asparagales; family Amaryllidaceae; genus Allium; species Allium cepa. The sequence goes on from CM060929.1 coordinate 1,037,950,708, forward strand.
TCTTTAGGAGGTTCTTCGTACACTTCGTGTTCATCAGTTGAAAGCCAAATTCTCGAAGTGTCACTTTTGGCGTGAGGGGGTGCGTTTCCTGGGGCATGTAGTTTCAAGAGAGGGTATAGCAGTGGATCCCGCTAAGGTAGCAGCAGTATAAGATTGGAAGACCCCTAAGAATGCTATCGAAGTTAGAAGCTTTTTAGATTTGGCTGGTTATTATAGGAAGTTCATCGGAGATTTCGCTAAGATTTCAGTGCTTGAGGTTAAGCCTGCCCCCATATGTCGGATTGGCTCAAGCCAGTAAGAGAATTCAGAGCTTATGGATATTCTGGATTGGATTGGCAGAGGAGAGGGCTATAGACATCTCTAACGCTATTCCATTGATAGAAAAGGGTGGCTAAGGAGAGATGGAAGACTTTGTGTCCCCTACACTAGTGATTTGATGAGTGCATTTCTAGCAAAGGCACACCATTCTCAGATGACCATTCATCCGGGTGGTGATAAGATGTATATGGACATGAAGAGAGTGTTTTATTGGAGTGGCATGAAGAAGGATGTAGCAAAGTCTATGGCAAAGTGTCTTGTGTGCCAAAGGGTTAAGGCGGAGCAGCAGAGGCCTGGCGGATTGCTTCAACCATTAGATGTACTCGAATGGAAGTGGGATAGTGTTCGATGGACTTCATAGATGGTTTACCCTAATCTAGGAAAGGGAATACCAGTATTTGGGTTATTGTAGATCGTTTGACTAAGAGCACCCACTTTATTGCGGTCAAGAGCAAGAGGACAACACCATATTTGGCATCCATATATATTCATAAGATAGTCCGACTTCATGGAGTTCCATCTAGCATAGTGAGCGACAGAGACCCTATCTTTACTAGTGAGTTTTGGAGGAGCTTGCAAGAGGCTTTAGGGACACAACTTAGATTGAGTACGACCTATCACCCTCAAATAGATGGCCAAACAGAGAGAGTTAATAGAGTTCATGAGGATTTGTTGAGGATGTTCCTTCTTGATTTTGGAGGGACTTGGGAGAAGCACCTTCCTTTAATGGAATTCGCTTATAATAATGGTTTTCAGGCTGGCATTGGGATAGCTCCTTTTGAAGCCCTTTATGGAAGACCTTGCAATTTTCCTTTATGTTGGTTGGAGTCTACAGAAAGATTGTTACTTGGTCCCAACATGGTTAGAGAGACTTCGGAAAAGATTGATTTGATTAGGAGAAGAATGAAGACGACCCAAGATAGATAGAAATCCTATACTGATAAGCGGAGAAGGGAAATTGAGTTCAAGGTAGGAGATTTGGTTTTCATTAAGGTATCTCCGATGAGAAAGGTTGTGAGGTTTGGATCAAGTGGGAAACTTGCTCCCAAATTCGTAGGACCGTTCCCCATTGTAGAAAAGGTAGGGAAGATGGCGTATCTGATAAAGCTATCAAAGAGGCTCGTGAGAGTTCATGATGTTTTTCTTGTCTCACACTTGAGAAAGTGCTTACATGATTCAACAGAGGTAGTGGAACCTAGCCAACTTGAGGAAGTTGAAGTGGAGAGAGAAGCATCGGTTCATTGCATTCCTACCAAGATTGTTGGACATGATATCAAGAAGATTAAGAATAAGGAAGTCCCTATGGTTAAGGTGCAATAGGGAGATAGTATTGAGGATGCTACGTGGGATGCTGAGGAGAAAATACATATCTCTTATCCGCGTCTCTTAAATGGTACGTCTTGAATTTCCTATTTTCATCTTTAGTTTAGAATAGGTTCTTTCCTTTATTATCCTTTGGGAAGGTAGATCTTAGGACTTAACCTATGGATGGTAGGACTGAATGTAAACATGTTACTAGAATATGTTATGTATGTTGGACGCAAGTGTTTGCAAGTGTTTGCTAGTGGATGCTAATGGACGCATTTACACACACTAGGCACTATTATCTCTTAGAGATCAACCTACCTAGGTCACTAAAGCATATGCATATGGATGTGTGTGCACTTGCATTTTTATTTCATGGTTGCTATGAATGGGTGATTATCATATGATCGTTGCATTTGAATGATGATTGTAGCACCATATAGAACTGTCAGTTGTCATTAGGGAATTTGTATTCATTTGGATACATGGCATAGACATAAGTGTATAAAAAGGAGTTCGACTGAATTAGTAGACTGCCTAAACTTTTGTATTAGTTAGGGACATTGACACTACACTATTGCATATGTCATAAATTGCATTAAAAAGCTTAAGGACAATATGTAATGGATGATGGTTGAATATTCGGTTGTGGAATTTGGATGAAAATATTTATTTCGTTCTTCTATCCTTGGAGATTTTGGGATCGAAATTCTTTAAGGATGGGAGAATGTAACACCCCGTATTTTTAGAATTGTCTGAATTTAGCTACGGAAGTTGCACCATTGGGTCCATGGCAATTTTCTGACTAATTTCCATATATAACTTATCAAAATCCGAGTCGGTATGGAGAAGTTACGAGAGAAACAAGAAAATCTGAATTATATAAACAGAAACGAAAAATAACAATAATAAGACCCACAGGGCTCGACCCTTGCTAAGGTCGGATTGACTCATAGGTCGACCCACACATAGCTCTGGCCAACACACATTAGTGCCTGGACAATTTTCCATCCAGGTACGAGCCGAAGAGCGTAAATTCATTTTTTTGAGAAATCTTGTGTGTTTGTAGATGCATCTGATGGTTCCTAGGGAACCTAAGGCGTGGTTGCACCAAATTAAATCGTCAAATCCTACTGCCTGATATTTACCCTAATCCACACTATAAATAGAACCCAAGGCCTAGCTATTTTTTCATTCAGATTTTCTTTCAATTAGGTTCATTGCCTGAGGATGAACCCTAAATAGAATTTTTTTTGGGAAGGAGATCTTTTTAATAACAACATTCGACCCCCTAGAGGTGGATATAGGAAGGCCCATGACTAGAGCTAAGAACCACATGTGAGTGTTTTATAATTATTTTAGATTTGTAAGCAATTTAAAATAATAGGGTTCTCAATAGTTGTAGTTTTTCTACAATTTTGAGATAATTTTTATGTAAGTTTATTTATAGTCTGTTTTTAAGTAAATTTTAGAAGTTCTTTTCAGTCTATTTTTATTCAGCTATTTTATTCTATTATTTGCAGTTATTTACAGTTATTTATATCTATTTTAATTTAGAATTTAGCCTGTAAATGTTAGTTTCTTTTTATAGAGATTCAATCCTTTTTGACATGAATAAAACATTAAAAAGAGAAGAATTCACAAATATGGATTAAAATAGAAAAACATTGAATTTGTAGAAATCAGATGTAAAATGAGAAAAACTAAAATAAAATAGAGATGGACTGAAATAGGCAAATTTAAGATATTTGCAAGCATGATTATAACAAGTGGTCATGACTAAAAAGAGAAAATAGAAGAGTAACAGTTGCAAGAATAATTATAACACGTAGGTTATAATTAGAAAGAAAGAATAAAAAAAGGAGCTTATTTTAAAATTTATATCTTGGATTAAGTTATAAGCAAATATAGCAGTAGTGGTCCGTACCGGCAGCATTCCCTTTCAGGTCTAGAACTGATGGTCTCACACGTGGGTAAGGCTGAGCACGCTTATGCTGATTATGGTAAATAAATGGCCAATAGATAGAGGCTCAAATTTGAGGATTTGGGAAAGAGGCGCAAAGTTAGAAGATTTGTTTGTTAGAGCCAGTACCGGCAGCATTCCCATTCAGGTCGAGGACTGACGGTCTCATACATGGGTGAGGCTGGGCACGCTTATGCTGATTAGGGTAAATAAAGGCCAAATAGGAGGCGACGGTTAGTGTGTTCCAGCGATAACCGAGCGTGCGACATTGATTATGGTAAATAATTCGCTACCGCGTCTTAAGCGCTAAGAGGTGTCTTTTGCTATGGGACCAACAAGATAGGCTCACAATGGTACAACAGAGATAGGAAAGGCCGATCAATGGGTAGGATTAGGATTTTAGCTTAATCAAGTTAGCAATTAAGATAAAATTAGGGTTTCATCCTAATCACAGTAGTTCAAGACAAGTGCAAACAATCATAGCAAGCAGTCAAACAGAATCAAAAACATTATTTTATGCGAGTTTTATCTTTTTTGTATCTTCCTATCATGCTAGAACTATTGCTTAGTCTACTATCTTTATCTTGCTTAGAAATGCTTGTAATTGCTTTCACTCACTAGATTTATTGTCTGACCCACTCCTCTATATTTCCTTTTCCCTCAATAGGCCAACAGAGTTGAGGATAGTTGATTCAGGTTGCTTGGAGATTCAATTCCGGAGTTTCTTCATTTTAGATGTATTCTTCTGCTTTTAATCTTTTTCATTTGGTTTATGATGGATTGGTACTTGTGAGAGGGATTATTATTGTTACTTTTACTCTGATTATGTGAGACCGAGATGTATTTTCATAAGACATGAGAGATTTTTAATTTTTGAGACGTGTTATGTTTTTATGACTTATTTTGAGATTAAGATTAATTCTGGATGATAAGTTATTACTTAAATGTTTTCTGCTGCTTTTATTTATTTGTCTTGTGAGTATTAGTCCCTGTGATGCTTTAGATATACCTATAACGCACCACATCCTTTTGTGTGCCCTTTTTGGAAATACCAAGGGATGTGGGGTGTTTCAGTAGTATAAATGATGATCATAGAGTTAGAAGATAAATATACTCACAAAATCATATGAAAACTAAGCTCCAAGTTAACCTAAGTTTAAAGCCCTCTTTAATTTAGAAATCTAACTCCATTCAATTTAACCTAAGTTTAAAGCTCTCTTGATTTTAGAAATTTAACTCCATTCTTCACCAAAATATAGACATAAAGACAGATTTGTAAGGAATCTCTTAACTTAAATTTTAGGTAATTTATTTGGAATTTTTGGCTAGGAACTGAAAAGGTAATAAAGATTTGAGGTTTAAGAAACCTACCTTTTCTTTTTAGAAAAAAGGATAAAATTGGGAAATGAGGAAGAAGGTCCTCATTTTAGAGTTAAAAATATGCAATTTTACACATCATGGATATTATGAGCAAAAAATTACATGTGGTGCTTTTCACTTGTCAAAACTAGAGAGGGTTAGTTATCATTGAGGTATATTTATATAAGCATATAGTCATCCCAAAAGTATATAAATGTATTGTTAACAACTATTTCATATTAATGCGTTCTTACTTTTCATTCTTTCATTTTTCACATTTTTGCTGTTTTTTGCTAGTTACGTTCTAATATTCAGGCATCACTAACACCACTGGCTCAACTAACTATGGCAAGATCAAAGCACAAAAATCATATGATCTCATAAAAAACATGAAGAACAAAACTATTTATTAGCACAATAATAAAACAAATATCCAATGATCTACGTTCGCCATAATAGAGTTTACTAATTGATGAACAAACATTTCAGCATTAAGGAGATAGAACAAATGGTATACGACTAATGTCGAAGTAGAGGAAACAAAGTAAAAAATCATCATACACTAAACATTTTGTTGTGCATTAAAGGTATGTGCAATTAAAATGTTTGATAGAAAGTATCAAGATTTATGTGATACTTTTAGCTGTTATAACGATGACATCTACAAAATGTAATGTGCAGAATACTGTTAGGAAATTTTTATTAAAATCTGTGTAAGAATCTTTGTTTGGGAGTAGAAGAAGAGTATGGGAATTGAGTAGTTCCACATCTTAGAATATTGTAATCAATATTTGTTTGAATATAGGATTTACGCAAGAAATGTCGGGCCTTTTGAGCACTCAAATGTTTTCTCTTGAATTGAAGAGGGTGCCTATGCATGTAAACATGCATGCACGTGCTACCGTCATTTGTCCGACCTAACAAACAGGTTGGGTCGAGTTTGGGTCTAGGTATATTTTAGGACAACAGTCCAAAATTTCACTATTTGGCTAATGAGCGGTTATCTAGCGAACAGATATGTCTTTTGGCAAACAGATGCAGCACTTCTCATCTATATATAGGCATGCGATCATCTTAATTTTTCACTCAAAAATATGAAGTCCTCTCTTTCTCTTTCGCTCTGATCTTTTTTTCCATTTTTCTAAAAATAATACATCGAGTTTGTGATACTATAGATCATAAACTCGAATCTCTTATCACTGTAATATCCTTACGATAGTTTGAATTGATTTTAGTAGAGAAACAACAATCAATTAGTGAGATCAATTCCTGATTTCATTTTCTTTTAAGAGACTATTTGTAGAACATCAGAGCACCCATTCATTTACATGAACAAATGGATAGGAAAAATAACGTCTTAAGGAAAGCGTCATCTTCGTGTCTTAAAGCGATATCTATAGATGTTATTAATGCCACTATTGTGCGACTTCTTTGGAATCCAAAAATCAATACCAACAATCTTAATACGTTTTCTGAACAATGGCATCATATAACTTGGAGGAGTTTGCTTTGGAATTCAAAAAATTAGGAAGATTTGATGGTGTTAATTTCATTCGCTAACAGAAGAAAATACACTTTTTATTTGCTAGATTGAAAGGTGAATATGAGTTGACAAGTGGTCTTACCAAAAGAAGTAGATAATGAAATAATTACGGATGTAAGAGGATGAATACAATGGAAATAGGACGACTACATTTGCAAGGGATGTAATGCGATGAAAGATATGATGTTCGATATATGCTATAACAACCGACTGCAAATGAAGTTTGGGATGCAATGGAAAGCTACAAAAATCTTTAATTACAAAATGACCGATGTTAGGCCGGTTGTAGAGAAATTCAATAATATTATGCATATCGTAAACCAATTCAAATGGCTTAATATGAATATGGATAAAGATATTAAAGTCTAATCCGTAATAGACAAACCTCTTCCTACTTGGAAAGATCAAAAGAATATGTTAAACACAATAATAAGAAAATGGTTCTAGAGAACCTAGCATAATATTCGAAGATTGAATAACAATTAAGGTAAAAGGAAAGCGATGATCCAATAGTGTTTTCATAAAGATCCACTTAATGGAGGAAAAGCATGCACATATTTCCTCTAAGTGCTCTTTTAGTCAAAAAAAAGGTTTTAGAATGAAAATGACTTCACAAAAAAGAAGGTCTAGTTAGTGAATGTTTGTTACAACTTCACAAAAGTTGATCACTTTAATAGCGATTGTCGTTTCCCTAAAAAGAAACAATAATTGCCAAAAGAAAATTTTATGGATATAATCTTTGAAATTAATATGACCGAAAGTGAGGGTTCTTGATGGGCCGAATCAGGTGCTAAAAAGCATATCTATAATTACAAGAGTCAATTCAAGAAACTTGAATTGAATCGTCTGAGGATGAAGTTGTCTCTATATAACAAATTCAAAAAAAAGTGGAGATCAAGAGGAAGGGGATAATAGACTTAGGGTTTACTTATGGAAAGATTCTGACACTAAACAATGTATATTATGTACTCGAAGTAGTCTGGTTGTTTTTTAAATAAGTTTGGTTTAAACCAAGTTTTGACTCCGATAAATATGTATTGATCAAACACGGTGTGTTTGTGGGGAAAAGGGTACATATGTGATGGACTAAATATTAATAAAAGTTTTATGTCTGCTTATAATGTTGACTTTTTTCTTTATGACATAATAGATTAGGATATGTTAATACTAGACATATATATGATATGATTGCACTAAACAGGATCTCAAAGTATGATAACAAATTTAAACATCAATATAGGGTATGCTCTTTAACATAGATAACCAGAAAACCATTTTCGTTAACATGAAATATCTATAGCTTATGCACCATAAAAAAAATGGAGTCGAAGTGCGAAAAAATAGGACCCTCGCTATAATGATTAACGCTATGTTGTGTAACTCTGATCTTAATACTAGTTTCTAAGGTGAATCATGATTGAATTCATGTTATGTATCAAATAGAATATCTCATAAGAAAACCAAGTCACTGCATGTGAACTTTGGAAAAAAAGAAAGCCTAATCTAGACTATCTTAGAGTCTAGCGTCATAGGGCAAATTTTCGATTACTGGAACAAAAAATTAGGAAATTAGGACAAAATGGTGTTGAGTGTATTTTCTTAGAATATGTTAACCACAACAAGGGTTATAGGTTTCTAGTGATAGAACTAATAATTCAGTTAAGGTAAACACAATAATAGAATCAAGAGATGTGGTATTTTATGAAAATAGATTCACAACAATTCCATCTAATCAATCTATTGATGAAATTATGGAGCTTAATATAGCTATTCATGGAATGATGGAGGCCAATGAACCTATTTGTGAAAAAGAGAGCACTCAAACAAATAATGAAGAAACCGACGAACGTCTTCGGAGTAGTAAAAGAACGAAGTTTGAAAAATCATTTGAACCATATCTTTTCATTTATTTGATAGAAAGATCAAGAAGTTTTATTAAACATCAAGCCATTCTTTCTACAAGTATAGGGTCTGATCTTTTAATATATAATGAGGCAATTAATCTCAGGATTTATCTTTTGGCAAAACGTTATAAACGATGAAATGGATTCTATTATGGGAAATGAAACTTGGAAACTAGTATGCTTACCTCCTAGATCTAAACTAACAGAATGTAATTGAATATTTAAGAAAAAGATAATAGTAGATAGCACACTAGAAAAGTATAGTTCTAAATTAGTCACTATCGATTTACTTAATAAAAAGGAATAGATTATGTTGAAACATAAGCATTAGTAGGAAGAATTGCAACAATTAGGACATTAATTACGTCATCATCTTTCTATGGACAAAAAATTCATCGAATGGATATCAAGACTACAATTCTAAATGGGGAACCTAATAAGGAAATATATATGACATAACCAGAAGGTTTTTTGATACCTGGATAAGAATGTAAAGTATGCAAGTTTATCAAGTCACTTTATGGCCTTGAATAAGCACCAAAACATTGGCACGAGGAATATGGTAAAACCTAGTATCAAATGGTTTTAGGATCTTTGAATCGAACAAATGCATCTGTAGAAAATTTCATGATAGTAAAGGAGTGATAAAATGCCTTTATTTTGATGATATGTAAATATTTAGGACTGTTACCTTGAGTATTGCAAAAAAAGGATTTCTATAATCGTATTTTGACATGAAGGATATAAGGAATTTAAATTTATTCTAGAAATAAAAATCATGAAAACTAGCAGAAGGACTGGTCATTACCCAGTCTCCTTACATTAAAAATATCCTAAAAAGGTCTAATCAATTTAACAAACCTTTAAGCACCCTACTTGACCCAGCTATGTAGTTATATTCTAATACTGATAGATCGATGGATCAACTAGAGTATGTTAAATTTATCGAGAGTCTAATGTATGATATGACATGCACTAGATAAGATAATGTCTATGTCATATGCGAAATGGTGGATACACCAGTAACTCTACTTATATTCATTGGATAGTTGTACAAAGGACTTTAAATATTTAAAAGGAACCATAAACTATGGTGTTTTGTATAGTATCCAAGTGCAATAGAAGGATACACACATGTTAGTTGGAATACTAAAATAGAGGATAATAATAAATCAACTGCCGTATGGATATACACTCTTGGTAGGGGAGCTATACCATGGGCATCAAAGAAACAAACATGTTGTTATGACCACCCTATACCACCAGTATCAAAAGAGTATAAATAGTGCACTACAGCTGTGCCCGACTGATATAGGATGATCATCAAGGTTGAAATAAACCAACATAGCATACAACCTGTCATATCTCATAGTGCATGGACAAAATATAATATCATAGATATAACACAAGATACAGTAATAACTAAGTGAACAAATCATCATCAGAGTAATAGATACATAGAGTTATACATCAAATATGATAGAGTTTATGTAATAGAAGTAAACGTAAACAAACAGTCTCAACAAATAGAAATAAGCAAGCACCGTCATGGGCTCAACAGCGCTGCTCAGTGGAAAAGCATAGAAATCCATATATGTATATAATACGAGATAGCTCTATCCATCTCGTCCTCTGAACAACTACTGTGTCACTTAGACCTGTTGCATAGTCTAATAATTTAAGAGTACCTAAGATAATAATAAGCAAAGCATAAAACCATGGATCGACAATAGTCTGGTATGAGTGGTAAATGAGTCTCAAAATACTACACAGGTAAATATGGTAAGGAAAAAGAGTACACAAACCATGCTTGATTTTTCCCTACAACCAAAGAGTTAGCATACAATAGTATAATATGCTACTCTACAATATCATAAAGATATACCACAAAACAAATAAAGGATATCAGCCTTCTAGGCATTCCTATCTCCAATATCTACTTCCCGTGATACTTACAAGTGATAGCATACTAAAGAAAAAAACCAAAGCATCCATCAACAATCATAATTATCACTCCTTGTGCTTTAAATATTGTTAACCCGCCTTTTGGCATGACCCTAGATAGGCGGATTTAATCAACTGCTCATTTTTTGAGACTGGAATACGATGGTTTTAGTCAACTGGATGGATAGACCATCAATCACGGATGATAATCATGATTGTAAAGCTGGGGTTTGGCATAGTCGATGGACAAAAGTCACGAGATACTCGAAATAGTAGTTTTAACAAAAATCAAGTTGTCGTGAGTCACTCGGGTTTACTTCGAGTTGTTCCAAGGTTTTCTTCGAGTTTTCATGGAGTTTTCTTCGGGTCACATTGAGTCATACTTCGAGTTGCTTTGGGTATATAGGAGTTTCACGAGTGGGTCGGTGTTGTGAAGTTTTTAGGTCGGCAGGAAGGTGGTTCGGTCTTGTTGAAGTAGGTTGGTAGTGGTATGGATCGGTAGTGATGTGGGTCGGTGATTGGAGTGGATCAGTGATTGGAGTGGATCAGTGATTGGAGTGGATCGACATTGAAGGTGGTTTGGCATTTGGATGGGTCGGTGCTTGCTTGGCTCCGAGATGGACCCGGGTCGGTGTATGGAAATCCCTAGGTCGGCTATAGATATAGTTTGTGGATCGGCGTGTTGAAGTGGGTCGGTATGATGGCGTGGATAGGCATGATGGCGTGGATCAGTAGGAAGGTGTTTCGGTTATGATGGAGTGGATCGGAATGGTCGAGTGGATCGAGGTAGGCACATGATTATACTCGGGTCAATACTCGAACATGCTTGGGTCATGGATTGGTTATGGATCGGTGAACATGGGTCGCGTAGGAAGATTATCTGGATCACCATCTACCTCTACTATGGGTCGGTAGGCTACAAACTCCAAGCCAGCTACATACTTTCTCCGGGTCCGCCATTTGTGGGCTCTAGGTCGGTATATCAAGGAAAGGGGATCAACGTGTTTGCTGCTTCGAGTCCTAGCTTCAGTTACTTCGAGTAAGGGACGATCGTGCTTTAGGCTAATGCTATGTTTAGTTCGGTTTGGCAAAACTCCTACAGAGGATCGGTTGTAGTGATGAGTTTAGGATCGGCTATGGTCTTGATGGGCCCGAACCATTAAAAAATCCTAGTAACTCGGGTTTTTCCTATAAATAAAGCAAGCATGGCTTCAAAAAAGAGGAGCTTGATTCTGTTCCCCTTCCTCTTCTCTACTAAGGCTACTCTGCCATTATTTTTTTGAAAACTCCAGATTGTAATTGCACTTGATTCTGATATCAATAAAAAGGAATTTTCTGAAGTGGACATAGGCCAAAGTCTGCTGAACCACTATAAATCCTCTATTATTACCGCTATCATTTTAAATTTAACTATTCTTCATATGTATACTCTCTACATACATTCTATCTATGATCTATGACTGTGATTTGGTGCTTTCATTTGGATTTGAGTGTTAGTGACCAATTTTGGCGCTAACATTTTAGTGCTTTCACTAAGAAAGCTAGCATTCGGGGATTTTGAAGCTTGGATTTTGGATTTAAAGGCTTGGGAACTCGGATTCTGGGAGGAACACTAGTTAGGCCATCGACAAGGAGACAATGACAGAAAGGAGCAATTAAGAGGGAAGTCAAGAGGCCTATTCTGGGGTTGGATTAGATCAAGCATCATCTACATCACTAGGGACAAGATGCGGGTCATAATGAATTCCATGCAGCATCAATTGATGAAAAGACATGAGAAAATAATGCAGACACTACTTAGGCAGTTTGGACAAGTTGGAGCAGCAAGAACTGTAAGAGCTCAGATCCATGGAGTTGGATAGAAGGACTCAACGGGCAAGCAAATGGAATGGTTCAGCAGGGGGCAGCCCACTATCAGCAAACAACTGTCAATCTGGATGGACCTAGACTCGGGGGCACACCACCAAGTAATGCTGGACCAATCCACGGAGGGATACCGGATGATGGTGCGTAGCCTAGAGCCAACAGGAATACAGGAGTACACGACGAGGAGTATGTGCCAGAATTCATTTGTGGACTTGGACGGCGATTAGGAAATGTAGATGGGGGCAACCCTTGGCAGGTAACACTGGATTGGCTGACATCATCAGACGAACTATTCATGGAGGTCTGACAAACAGTGGTTTGGAGGGAGTGAACAAAAGTCCGTTTACCTGTAACATTAGGTTGGCTAGGAATCCACCGGATTTCAAGCTGCCCGCTCTGGAAGTTTACAATGGTAAGACGGATCCCACTGACCACTTGATGAGCTACACAAGGCATACGGAAGTGTCGGGGGCATCAGAGGAGGTTATGGCCCGGTGTTTGCACCTGTACTTGACCGATATAGCTGTTATATGGTTCAGAAAACTGAAAGATGGATCTATTGTCACATGGATAGAATTGGTAAACAGGTTTTTGAAACAGTTTTGAGTTCACATCAAAAGGTCAAAGAATGTGATGATACCGACGTTGGTGAAGCAGAAGATGGGAGAATCTCTTAGGACTTTTTTTTTAACTCGGTTTAATGCAGCAGTTGCTATGGTGGATCGGCCGGATCCATCAATGGTAATGGCGGTGGTTTTAGGAGTCAGAGATAATTCAGATTTCAAAGTATCATTGGTACGAGACCCACCAATGGATATTGGGGAATTCTTTCACGAAGCTGAGAGATTTCTTCAACAAGAGGATACATGTTTGGATACAAGGTCAAAGGAAGTAAACATGGTTAAGGATGGAGAACCATCGGTTAAAACTCTAGTAAAGATAAGGATAAAGGAAAGAAAAAGCGTCGGGAGAACCAAAATTCTCCACTTATACAGGACTGAATGATACATTGGAGCAGATATACTTGGATACTCGAGATTGCCTTCCTTATCGAAGGCCGGCAAGGAGGGAACCCTCAGATGTGAAAGGGCATCAAGAAGGCACCGTCTCTTTCATGACCTGGACAAGCATGATACTAACAACTGCAGGCATCTAAAGGATATAATCGAGGAACATGTAATTAATGATTAGTTGCAGCAATATGTCGAAACTTGAAATGCGGCGATGGAACAAAAGCAACCACCGCCTACCTTGAACGACGATGGCGCAAAGCCCAAAAATGGTGGTTGGTTAGTTATCAACTAATCGTGATGGTTTGGAATAAGTAACAAACTTTGGGCTAACGACTAAGTCGCTTACTCATGTATGGGGACAGAGATAACCCCTAGGCATGCTCTGAGACGATGATAAACCGTGACGCTTTGGTTTGTGAAATCTGTTTTTTCTTTTTGGTTTGGATACTTGCTTTTTCTGCTTTGGTTTTGGAGTTTGGTTTGAACTCCCGGTTTTGTTTGTTTTCTGATTTGGTTTCTAGTTTGGACATTTTCCTATTTGTTTGGACTTTTGATATGGATTTCTGATTTTCAGGTTTGAATCTGGATTTCGGATTGGATTTTGGTTGACTTTTTGTCTAGTTTTTGGCTTAAAGGTCATCAAGCATAAACTATGCTCGGAAGGGGTCCGGAGAGACCAAGATTTGGACTAGGACTTAGGCCTTATATTATCTATCGTTTCCTTTTTCTGTTCATCGAGTATGGACTATGCTCGGCAAGGGTCTGAAGCGACCATGATTCGGCTTAGGACTTAAGCCATAGCATTACTCATCATTCAGGGACAATGAACCCGGAACACCATGGTATTACATGACACAGGTTGTCAGGTTGTGCTTGGAAAGAACCAAAAGAGGTTACGAATTTGGATATTGGCTATGAACAACTAAGGATTGGGACATGGACTCGGAGCTGTCCTGGATTTGGATATCGACCCGGAGATGTCATGGATTCGGTTATTGGTTATTAGATATGGATATATTAGAGATCGACTATCAAATTTAGATTTCAGTTTAGGATTTGGATCCGAGAAGGTCCCGGATATGGATTTTAGGACCCGATGAGATCTCGACTTAGGATTTGGACCCACCAAGGTCCTCTATTTGGACTACAGGACTCGAAAAAAAGATTGGAGAGATCGTGGATTCAGTTAATGGATTTGTGATGCATTCGGAATTGGATAACGACTTGGAACGGTCGCGGAGTAGACCATCGGATTTGGATGGAATTGCTTGGTAATGAATGTAACATGGACTTCGGGTATCAGATTTGAGGCTGTTCAAAATATACCTTCCAATAGCAAGGTATGTTTTGGGGCGCAAATGTTAACCCGCCTTTTGGCAAGGCCATAGATAGGCAGATTTAACTAATTCGACTGCTCATTTGTTGAGATTGTAATACGATGGTTTTAGTCAACTGGATGGATAGACGGTCAATCACGGATGATATCGTGATTGTGAAGCCAGGATTCAGCATAGTCGATAGACAAAAGTCACGGGATACTCGAAATATGGGTTTTGACAAAAGTTGAATTATTGTGAGTCATTCGAGGTTTACTTTGACTTGTTTCCAGGTTTGCTTCGAGTTTTCACGGAGTTTGCTTCGTGGCACATTGAGTCATGCTTCGAGTTGCTCTGGGTCGGTAGGAGTTCACGAATGGGTCGGTGTTGTGAAGGTTTTGGATCGGTAGGAAGGTGGTTCGGTCATGTTGAAGTGGGTCGGTAGTGCTATGGATCAGTAGTGGTGTGGGTCGGTGATTGTAGTGGATTGGTGATAATAGTGGGTCAGCATTGTAGGTGGTTTGGCATTTGGATGGATCGGTGCTTGCTTGGCTCTGAAATGGACCTGGGTCAGTGTATGGAAATCCTCGGGTCGGCTATAGAGATGGATTGTAGATCGGCATGTTGAAGTGGGTCGACATGATGGTGTGGATCGGCATGATGGTGTGGATCGGCATGATGGCGTGGATCCGTAGGAAGGTGTTTCAGTCATGATGGAGTGGATCGACATGGTTGAGTGGATCAGGGTCGGAACATGATTATACTCGGGTCAATACTCGAACGTGCTCGGGTCGGTGGATTGGTTATGGATCGGTGAACATGGAGTCGGCATAGGAAGAGTAGCTGGGCCGACATCTATCTCTGCTTTGGGTCGGTAAGCTACAAATTCCGAGCCAGTTACATACTTTCTCCGGGTCGGCCATTTGTGGGCTCTGGGTCGGTATATCAAAGGAAATGGGATCGGCGTGTTTGCTGCTACGAGTCCCAGCTTCATTTACTTCGGGTCAGGGACGATCGTGCTTCGGGCCAATGCTATGTTTACTTCGGGTCGGCAAAACTCAGCAGGGGATCGATTGTAGTGATGAATTTAGGTTCGGCCATGGTCTTGATGGGTCCGGACCATCAAAAATCCCAGTAACTAGGGTTTTTCCTATAAATACAGTAGGCAGGGCTTTAGAAAAGCGGAGCTTGATTCTGTTCCCCTTCCTCTTCTCCACTAAAGCTACTCTTCCATTATTGTTTTGAAAACTTCGGACTGTAATTGTACTTGATTCTAATATCAATAAGAAATTTCTGGACTGGCAGACCATAGTCAGCCGAACCACTATAAATCCATTATTATTGCCACTTTCTTTTTAATTTTAACTGTTCTTCATATTTATACTCTCTACATACATTCTATCTGTCATCTGTTACTGTGATTTGGTGCTTTCATCTATATTTGGGTGTTAGTGACCAATTTTGGCGCTAACAAATATATGATAACTCGTATGACCTCCAAGCCAAGGACTAGTGGAAATCTCGGTTCTCTGTTGTACTGTAGTATCTTACAGTCCAAAGCTGGATACATGTTTTGCGGCCTAAAGCTAGACGCTAGACCCAAACCTATAGGTCAAAGGTTTATGGGTACCTCAACTGACCCATGGGCGTCCCCACTTACAATGCCCTTGCTTCGAGTACAACATATAACTCTCCGAGCATCAATGATTCCGTAGCACATATACCCGAGCCCATCTATGCTCCATTTGGATACCGAGCCCTTCTTGCTCAATCCAGTTTCCAGTGTACGCGAGGAACCCTTCGACATTCCCCGATCATACGGCTCCCTCCTTTACGAGCCACCATCTTCGGAATCTACTCCCACAACGGGCCAACGTCCGAAGACAATAGCTTTTCACCATGTTGTTATATCATCATCCAACCTAATAAGAACGATCCAACACCTCTAGAACGATCTAAAGAACCTCAACAATAGTCCCTAGAAGTTCCAACCATATATCATGCACCATGATAACTCAATACAGAGTTATGGGTATAACTCGGTGCCCAGTTATACACTTAGCCAACCAATGGCTAATTCCTCTTCCATTTCTCTAGTACCCTCCTTTCAGTGTCTTGGACCCTGACTCATCCACCTTTGGTAACTCGACCCCCAATCCGAAGCTTCCCTTCTAAGTTCTAGAGATAACTCAGTATAGAATACAATCCTTACCCACATACCCTGCATCTTGTTATGGGATACCCCATCTAACCAAGCTCTATCCATCCACGTCAACCATCGAGTCATAGCGTCCTTCCTCATAACTCGTTATCAAGATATAGGCATAACTCAATGCCGAGTTATGTACTTAGCCCCATCTGAGTTACGACTCATCATGTGTCTTCCCAACATACTATAGAGCAAATCTACAAAGTTTCGTCCAATTTCGACTTACTTAGCTTTAGATTTTCTCAATTCTCCAACTTAACTCTCTATGCAATCACAACACTAGTAAACAACATCTAATCATATCATCCAAACCTTAAATAGCAAGCAATTTTATCTAATCAAACTTGAAATCCATCAAAATAAGATAAACAAGGCAATTTCTAACATAGATCATATATAGCATGAATATATAGACATAAATCAAGGTGATTTCTATTCGATCTATGTCATCTGCATGGATAATCATGTCATTAAATTTAGAAATGGCTTTTATGGGCAAAAATCAATTTAAGACATATTAAATTCTATAATTCTATTACATAAACATGTGTAGTATAGTGGGAAGGCATAAAACACTCACCAATTTCCAAATTCAACCAATTTGTGTGTAGACTAATCCAGATGGTGAAGAAAAACACTCCAATCAAGCAAATCGATGATATCTAACTTCTAATCTCTAATCCTCAATCTAGTTTGATTTAAAGAGCAACTTGGATGATTTTTGATGAAATTAGGATGGATCTAGAGCTAACTAGGGTTAGTCCTCACTTAGAAGAGAGAAAAGTTATAAATTGACTTTCCATCCCTCTATTATAGTGTTCTTTAACTAGACTAATGGGCTCATTAATGGGCTTAGTTTATTACACACAAATCTTTGTCAACAGCTTCAAAATTTTAAAACATTTTTCTGTTATGACCACTCTACGGAATGAAAAACCATTTTCCTAAAGTAATGTAACTGGTTTTAGACCCTAATTCTACATCTATCAAATGTTATAGCCAAAACAAGAATTTTATGGTCAAAATCGTCACATAAAAATTCAGGACAAATCATAGGTGTGTAAAATGTCCCTAAGAGTCATATCTCAAAATTATAAAATCATATAACCTTACATAAAAAAAATTTATGATCCTCCGATACGTAAAGTATGGATTGTTACATTCTTCTCCCCTTTAGGAATTCACTACCGAAATCCCTAAACAAGTCAAAGTATAAGCAACCATGGTTTTCCCGCATCCTACCGACCATAAGCAACCATCAAATATTTCAAACAAGCAGCCATGCAATCAATAGTATAGGTGACCTATCTTAACATGCAGAATACTAAAATATCAAATACAACATATAGTGGTGAAAGTAGATAAGATAAATAGTGGATCCAACCATTTGAAGAGCTCTGGACATGTAGTCCAATTACTCTCCTCCATCTCCCACATACAATCGTTATCACTTTTACTCCATTATACCTTCACTAGCTTCACCGTGTTTCTTCTAAGTCATTTCATATCGTACCCAACAATACAAAGCAGCCTACGAGGTATAGAAACTTCCGGTTCTACTTTAACATATTCTAATTGATCCGAAATGCGATTATCGCACCTAAGTCGTGCACAAACTTCCGTAGATAAGAGATGTGAAAAATGTTGTGCACGCCTGTCATCTTCTGAGGTAAGTCGACCTTATATGCTAGCTTCCCGATTCTCTCGACTATCAGAAAAGGACCTACGAATCTCGGTGCTAACTTCCCCTTTTTACCAAATTGAACCATGTTCTTTAGAGGAGAAACCTTTACAAATATCATATCTCTGACAGAAAACCACAAATCTCTTAATCTTTTATTAGCATAACTCTTTTTTCGATCCTGAGCAGCTTTCATTTTTTGCCGAATGACCCTAATCTTCTTCGAAGTCTCACTAACCAAATCTGGCCCTAGTATCAGCTTTCTGCACACTTCCTACTAACATGAAGAAGCATTACATGGTTGGCTATATAATGCTTCATACGGAGCCATACCAATACTCGACCGATAACTGTTGTTGTATGAAAACCACACCAAATGCAAATGATCATCCCATGATTTACCAAAGTATATAATACATCCTCACAAGAGATTTTCCAATTTAAAGTTTACTCTTTCGGTCTGCCTATCCATTTTCTGGTGGTAAGCTATACTAAGATGCAGCTCCATCCCTAACTCCTCTTGTAGGATCTTCCAAAACCCACTAGTGAACAATGGGTCTCAATCACTCATAATGTTCTTCGGTACACTACGAAATCGTATTATCCATTTTACATACGACTCCGCCAGCTTGGATGACATTCTACTTGACTTGACGGGTATAAACCTCGCACTCTTGGTCAATCGATCTACAATGACCCAAATGCCATCATACCTTGCTCTAGCCCTTGGCAATCCATTAATAAAATCCATAAATACTTGCTCCCATTTCCATCCAGTTTCTTCTACTCTGCCTTTACCAACTGGAAATTTGTACACTTGGAGATGAATGCCTCAACATCCCTCTTCATACCTTCCCAGTAGTTAATTTGCTTCATATCTCGGTACCACCGGGATGAATACTCAATTTGGAACGATGACACTCTTTTAGCACTTCATCTCGCACTCCATCAAGATTAGGAATAAATAACCTCCCATCTTTACGAAGCCAACCCTCTTGGCCAAGTTCATATTGCTTCATGTCTTTTGATTCTACTCCTTCTCTTATTCTTGCTATAATCTCTACTAGCCTAGCATCTCACTTCTGACTAGTATAGATCCCTTAAATTAGAGTAGGTCTAATTGAAAAACTAGCTAACATCTCCGGCTCCAGCTCGAAATGAGGTCTGAAGTCATATCCAACAATGTACTCTATTTGATTCCACTCCAAGAACATTGCTCCCAAATTTGCATGTCTTAACTCAATGCATCAACGACTGCGTTTCCTTTACCCAGTGTATAGGAAATATCAAAACCATAGGAGACCAAGAACTCCAACCACCGTTGTTGCCGAAGGTTGATATCCTTCTGAGATAAAAAGTACTTCAAGGATTTACGGTCCGTAAATGGCTCAAACCTTTCTCCTAGAAAATAGTGCCTCCACATCTTTAAAGAAAAAACAATTGCCGCAAATTCCAAACCATAGGTTAAGTAATTCTGGTCCTCTTTAGTTCTAGAGTAGATCAGAATATCATCCACGAACATAAGCATGAACTTATTTAGCTAGTCTTCGAAAACCCGACTCATAAGATCCACAAAGTATGCTGGAGCGTTGGTTAACCTGAATGGCATCACCAACCACTCATAAAAACCCAACGGCGTACGAAACGTAGTAATAGGCACACTCTCCTTCGCTACTCTAAGCTGGTGAAATCACATCTCCAAATCAATTTGAGAGAACACCTTCGCACCATGCAGCTGATCGAATAAGTCATTAATGTGTGGAAGTGGAAACTTATCTTTCTTCTTTACTTTATTCAGTTCATGATAATCCACACACTACCTCAAAGGGTCATCCACCTTCATTGCGAATAATATAGGTCCGTCCCACTTAGATATGCTCCTTTGAATGAACCCTTTTCTTAATAGGCCATTCACTTGAACCTTTAATTCCATCTGCTTTCTGTGTGCCATATGCCTCAAAGGCATAATTATCGGTCTGGATCCTTCACCAAGTCTATCCAAAACTCTATCTCCCTATACGAAGGTAATCTAGTCACTTCCTCGAAAACATCTGGATACTCTCTAGCGATAGCCACTAATGATGATCCCTCTTGTGGAACCTTAATCGAATAAAGAAAGCTAACCATCACTCCATCCTTTGGTAGGCAGCTAATCACTACCGTTCGCCTATCCACATCACCAATTGTCACCAACAACTTCTCACAACGCACTATTGTCACATACTTCCTACTCTAGTCCATACACAAGATAATCCTAAATTCGATAAAGTTCAAAAAAAAAATCACAAACCAAAAAAATCCATGACTCGATGAAACTAGGTCATGACAAACCATGCAAACATTAGTGGAGTCTCTAAAAGGCTTCATCACAATTAGGGGTTGGTCGACTATCTCAAGTTCCAATCCTAATCTATCTACTAGGTCACTACAGATAAATAAGAAGCACCAGTATCAAACAAAACTCGAACAAGAACATCACCAATTGAAAGCATACCTTGAATGACGACTCCCTTCCCCTTCTCCTTTGCCGAGAGGGTACTCGATAAAGTCAGGGTTGCGTCCAAGGTATATGCTTTCACTACCTGCTTGTCCTTCACTGTTTCTGGATAATTCTTCTTCAAATGGCCAGGCTTGTCACAGTTGTAAAATTTACTATTCTCACTTGCCTTGCAATCTTTAATTAAATGACCCTTTTCCTTGCATCCAAAGCAAGTAGGTTCCCTTTTACCCTTTTTCTTACCACCCTTTCCCTAGGACTGCTTTCTTTTTTCCATTCTAGTTCTTCTTGCCTTCAACGCCTTGTTGTGGCTTTGGCTCTTCCTTCTTGGTAAAAATAGTAATAACAATCTTAGCCTTAGGGTATAAACTTTCATGACGAAGTGCCTTCTCTACCAGCTTCTCAAAAGGCTCATTAATATGGTCTACCTGCTGTTCTCCAAGATAGCCGTCTAAACCAATGACGAATTTCTCATTCTTCGTCAATGGAGTGTCAATGAATGACATCCCATACATAAACAAAGCATCAAATTCTAACACATATTCAGAAACTGTCATCTCTCCCAGCTTGAGGTTAGCAAATTTTCTAAACAAAACCGATTTCTAAGCTAGCGAAATAAACTTCTCCTCAAACCTTGCCTTGAACGGATCACAGCTGAACTGATCCTCTTGAGTTGCAATAATGACACCATTCCACCAATTCCTAGCTCGGTCCTGAAGTTGTTTCAACGCCAATTTTTCTCTTCATAGCATCTTCCACCTCCATATCATCGAAGACGTGCTCACAAATATGCAACCAATCTTGCATTTCTATGGCTAACTCCATCCTTTGGAATGACTTCCCTCATAGAGTAGAATAATCTTTGTTCAGCTTGGAGAAATCAGCCTTAAGCACTTGCATGGGAGCACATCCACCAATCACCACTCCAGGAGCATTACTTGTTATATTAACCATCATAACATCGAACATGGCTTAGACATCAGGCTTAGCGTCATCTGATCTCGCTCCTTCCTCTACTTTTGAAGTATAATTCCTCACAGTGTTCCTTGTATGCCGACACATTCTAATCTCTAACAAGAATGAGCAGTCTTTCATAAAGAAAACTATATTTATAATGCTCTGTGCATGCGACTTATACGATATAATATATTACTGTATAGCTTTGATAACTAAACTTATAACAAATACACTCTCTCTCGTGTGTGTGTGTGTGTGTATATACTCTCGATTCAGTTTAAGGCAATAACGCCTTCCCTATCTCTAATGGATCATTGTGACAACTCCAATTAATCATGTAACCAAATCTCCGATGCCAAATGTGACGACTTCCCAATACCACCAGCACTAATAGAGTATAAATAGGGCGCTGTAGTCGTGCCCAACCGCTATAGGACGATCGTCAAGGTTGAAATAAACTAATATAGCATATAACCTGTCATACCTCACAGCACATGTATAAAATATAATATCATAGGTATAACAGAAGAGACAATAACAACTACGTGAACAAATCATCATCAGAGCAATATATTTATAGAGTTATTCATCAAATGTAGTAGAGTTTATATAATAGAAGTAAACTCAAATAAACTATCTTAACAAATAGAAATAAGCAAGCAATGTCACACGCTCCATAGAATTACTCAGTAGAGAAGCATAGAAATTGGTATATGTATGTAACACAAAATAGCTCCATCCAGCTCCTATTTCTAACAACAACTGCGTCGCCTAGACCTTTTGTCTAGTCTACTCATTTAAGAGTACCAATGATAATAAGAAGCAAATCATAAAACCTTGGGTCAAAAAACTATCTAGTATGAGTGGTAAATGAGATTCAAATTACTATACATGTAAATATGGTAAGGAACAAGAGTACATGAACCATACATGACCTGTCCACAACCAAAGAGTTAGCAGATAACACTATAATATGCTACTCTACAATATCATAAGATACACCATACACCAAATAAAAATATCAGTCTTCTAGGTATTTCTACCTCTGATACCTAATTCCCATGATACCTATGAGTAATAGCCTACTAAAGAAAATAACCAAAGCATCCTTAGCATCCATCAACAATCCTAACTATCACTCTTTCTGCTCTAAATATATGATAACTCATATGACCTAAGCCAGAGACTAATATAAACCTCAGTTTCTTTGTTTTACTCTCATATCTCACAGCCCAAAGCTGGATACATGTCTCACAGCTGAAAGTTGGACACTAGACCTAAAGCTATAGGTCCAAGGTATACATGTCCCTCAATTGACCCACGGTCGTCCACATTGACAATACCCTTGTTTCGAGTACAGTTGAAAACTTTCAGAGCATTAATGATTCCTTAGTACATATACCCAAAACCACCTTTGCTCCATTTGGATACCGAGCCCTTCTTGCTCATTCTGGTTTTCATTATTCATGAGGAACCCTTCTACATTCCCCGACTATATAGCTCCTTCCCTTACGAGCCACCATCTTTGGAACCTACTCCTAACACGAGCTAACATCCAATGATCATAGCTTCATCATGTTGTTATATCATCATCCAACCTGATACGAATGAGCCAGAACCTCCAGCATGATCTACAAAACCTCAACAATAGTCCATAGAAGTTCCAACCCCGTATCATGCATCATGATAACTCGGTGCTGAGTTATACACTTAGCCAACTAATGACTAGTTCCTCTTTTATGTATCCAGTACTCCCCTTTCAGTGCCTTGGACCCCTACTCATCCATTATTGATAACTCAACCCCTAATTCAAAGCTCCACTTCTAAGCTCTAGAGATAACTCGATATAGCATCCAATGCTTAGTAAAATACCCTGCATCTTGCTATGGAGTACCTCATCTAGCTAAGCTCTATCTATCCATGTCAACCACCGAGTCATAGCCTCCTTCCCTATAAATCAGTATCGAGTTATGGGCATAACTTGTTGCCAAGTTACATACTTAGCCCCATATAAGTTGCGACTCATCATGTGTCTTCCCACCATATGTAGAGCACATCTACCAAGTGTCATCTAATTCCGACAACCTTAACTTCCAATTTTCTCAATTCTCCTACCAAACATTCTATGCAATCACAACACTAGCAAACAACATCAAATCATATCATTTAAACGTAGAATAACAAGCAATTTCATCCAATCAAACTTGCAATCCATCAAAATAAGATAAATAAAGCAATTTATAACATAGAACTACATATAGCATTAAAATATGAACATAAATCTAGGTGATTTCTAATCAATCTATATCATATGCATTGATTATCATTTCATTAAAGTTATAAAAGATTTTTGGGGAAAAAATCAATTTAAAACATGTTAAATACTATAATTCTACCATATAAACATGTGCAGTATAGTGAGAAAGCATAAATCACTCATCAATTACCAAATTCAACCAATTTGTGTGTAGATCTAATTCATATAACGAAGAAAAGCATCCAAATTAAGCAAATCAATGATCTGTAGCTTTTAATGGAGGATCCAATTTCTAATCCGTAATTTAGTTTGATTCAGAGAGCAACTTGAGTGATTTTGGAAGAAATTAGGATAGATCTAGAGCTAATTATGGTTTAGACCTGATTTGGAATGAGTGGGAAAAGTTCAAACTTGACTCTCCAGCCCTCTTTTTATAGTATTCTCTAATTAGACTAATGGGCTCACTAATATTCTTAATTAATTACACATTAACCTTTGCCAGTAGCTTTAAAACTTAAAATACGCATAACTTTCAAACCATAAGTTCGTTTTTCTATTATGACCACTCTACGAAATGGAAACCATCATCCTAAAGCATGGAACTGATTTAAGACACTAATCGAACACTTACCAAAAGTTATAGCCAGAACAAGATTTTAAGGGTCAAAATGGTCACATAGAAATTTGAAAAAAATCATAAATGTGTGAAATATCTCTTAGAGTCATACCTTAAAATTATAGAATCATATGACCTTATATGAACTGGCTTAATCCTTTATCTCCCACATGCAATTGTTATCACTTCTGCTCCATTATACTTTCACTACCTCCACCGTCTTTCTCCTAAGCTATTTTGTATCGTACCCAACAATACAAAGCAGCCTTCGAGATATAGAAACTTTTGGTTCTACCTCAACATCTTCTAGCTGATCCGGCGTGATCATCACGCTTGAATCATGCACAAACTTTCATAGATAAGAGACTTGAAAAACGTTGTGCGGGCCCGCCATCTTCTAAGGTAAGTCGACCCTATATGATAGCTTTCCAATTCTCTCGACTATCGAAAAAGGACCTACGTATCTCGATGCCAACTTCTCCTTTCTATTGAATCGAACTATACTTTGTAGAGGAGAAACCTTTACAAATATCATATCTCCGATAGAAAACTCCAAATCTCTTCGTCTTTTATCAGCATAGCTTTTCTGTCGATCCAGAGCAGCTTTCATTCATTGCCGAATGACCTCAATCTTCTCCAAAGTCTCTCTATCGTATCTGGCCCAAGTATCCGTTTCTCGTCCACTTTCCACTAACATGAAGGAGCGTTACACGATCAGCCATTTAATGCTTCATAAGTAGCCATACCAATACTCGACTGATAACTGTTGTTGTACGCAAACTCCACCAAACGTAAATGATCATTCCATGATCCACCAAAGTCTATAATGCATGCTCATAAGAGATCTTCTAATATATGATTTACTCTTTTGGTTTGCTCATCCGTTTGCGAGTGATAAGATGTACTATGATGCAACTCCGTCTCTAACGCCTCTTGTAAGCTCTTCCAAAACCCACTAGTGAACAATGGGTCTCGGTCGCTTATAATGTTCTTTGGCATACCGTGAAATCATACTATCCATTTTACATACAACTCCACCAGCATGAACGTCCTTCTACTTGACCTGATGGGTATAAACCTCGCACTCTTAGTCAATCGATCTACTATGACCCAAATACCATCATACCCTGCTCTAGTCTTCGGCAATCTATTAGTAAAATCCATCGATACTTGCTCCTATCTCCATTCAGGAATCTCTAATGGTTACAACAATCCACTAGGTTTCTTTTGCTCTGCATTTATATGACACCCCACTTCTATACCCATATTATCCAAGAGTACTATAGAAAAATACAGTCAATAATACAGAGAATGAGGTGATATGAAGTGCACATGTTAATACTCCTTGGGCTAACACTAACGTATTAAAACATCAAAATATAACTTACCTATATGTACATAGTATCGGTACAAAGTAATAAACATATATGCCTCCAGGACAGAACAATACATAATTACAATTGAATCTGATACCATATAATAATCTTAATATTGTACTCCTCTAAGCCTAATAAAACATAAGTTAGTCATGTCATCCCTGTACCTAAAATGATTCGGACTGACTCGAGTATTATAAAGTAACACACGGGTCAGACTATGTCTAATCAAGAATCATAAGAAGGTGGTATGGTAAAAACAAGGAACAATGTGATATCACTACTAAAGATGCTTAATACATCAGACGACATGTCAAAGTGTATACACATATAGAATAATCCTACACGCATTAAGTCATCCAAATATCTCAATCCATATAAAGATGTCATCTCCTATTTAAAACACATCAAATCAAAATTCACATAAAATAACATCGAATGGGTGAGTCATCCATACCTTGAAATCATTATTAAATCCAAAAATAATATTTCATGTGACATCCTCAAGTGAAATTGGGCTGCTGAGCTAAGGCGCTACGCCATGATAAGACCACTAGGGTGGATATTGGCCATTCTGGATCACTTTCGAAACATAAAGGGAGTTGGACAAAGGTAGATAGAGATATAATGTACACTAACTATGTGGCTAACAAGTGGCCTCCATACGTGCTCGCCGCAGCGAGTCACCCACACACTACATACCTTGGTATTAGTGTCACCCACGAGCAATGAGTAACTGAATAAATAACACAACGACGTCTCAAACCACAGTGTATTACTAGTCCATTTATTTAGTGCTTACACATCACACTGCCCTTGTTTATTCTATATAACGAGTCCAAAGAATAACCAAAAAAGTGTTACTGAAAGTCCCATTCTATACGATATTACTAAGCTGTTTATTCAGATTTCTCGTTACACAGAGTAAGATATTATAAAATCATTCCAACAGATGTTATCATCATATCATCTTTAAATATAAAACAAATCAATGTCAATGGTGAATCAGTCGTAATAAATAAGTCAACACAAAAGGAACAAAATATTATAACAACATAATGAAATATTATTTAGTCTAGTATATAAAATATCTTGACTAATTATTCTCATTAATTATAAATAACTCTTAAAATATTGGTACTTTGGGCTATAACTTTGATATATATATATATATATATATATATTAAAAAAATTAAGATTTGAGTATGAAAATTTACTATTAATTCTTTGTTTAAATATAGTTATCTCAATATAAAATTTAAACATAGAAATTCTTTTTTAAATAAATATTTATATAAATATATGCAGTTTAAACTTCCAAATTGCTCAAATTTATTTCCGACACCTTTTATACATATTTCAAAATCATCAAAACTCTCTTTATAAATAAAAAATAATTATATAAATTATTCTATAATTTTCTATAACTAAATAATACTTTTAAAATAAAATTATAAATCCAAAAATAATCCTTTTCGTCTCAAACTACAATTTATAATTCAAATCATTCCCTTTATCCTTAAACAGTTAAAAATAGATATATTTCAAAATAACTTTTATACCCAAAATAATTTCAAAGAAATAAATATATTTTCCAACCAATCTTATTTATTCATAAATGTACTTAAATTTAATTTTAAAATATGAAAATAATTTAGCGAAGCATTTAAATATATATATTTGAAAACCGAAAAATCAATCGAACGTTCGAAAAATAAATTATAAGGAAAAATTCTCCAAAATCAACAATAAAGTCATTATTGTAGATTTTATCGTGTTACCGAGTCGAATTCCATTGAATTTCGTCCATGGACACACTGCATATGTAATACAAATAAATTACAGAAGTTGAGCAAATAGACAGCATTTCTGTTGCATTTCAGACATCTAACAAACTCAAATCCTCTCTCACTCAATCAATTAAATATCTCGATCGATGTTTCATCCTAACAATCCAATCAACCATATGCAATCCATCCAAACTCAAATAAATATTTCAACCAAGTATTTTAACAATAACGGGATTATATGCATATGTATGATGGATAATAAATTTTAGACATGGTAGTGAGTGAGAAATCCTCACCGAAATGATGAAATTAGAAGCGAATTGTAAAACAACAACTTCAGCTTTCTTTCCATCAGCTGCCATAGACATAAATAGCATCACCATTCCAAAGTCGTACACTTGAACCACTTGTCCCCAGCTCGTGCTTCCTTCCACATAGCAGCTCCTCCAATCGCCCATGCTCGCTCCAATCGCGCCTTCTTTCCAAGCGATGGGCTAGTAACCAAGAATCCACCTTTAGTTTAACATGAGCTCCTCCGTCTTACCGGTGAAAGCTTTGTGATTTTTTTAGTGAGCATGAGTGTGGATTTAGGGCTCGATTGATCTAAAGGATGAGGGGTTAGGCACTTACGTGTTTTCCTTTTAAAGCTACAGCTAGAAATAAGAAGAAGAAGGTTACAAGCTAATAGGTTTTTGGCTTGATTAGGCTTTGGATTTAATTTGTTTGATTTTTATTTTCTTTTATTAGCTTCTTATATTTATTTGTCAACTATTTTAAGGATATAAAAATTATTTAAACTTTAAAATATTTATTCAATTAAAATAATATATGTAATTTATTAAAAAATATCGTTTATTAAATATGATTTAAATAAATAAGATTTTATTTTCAAAATATTAATAATCAAAAATCAAAATAATTTTTTTTATCTTAACTTGAACTTATTTAATTTTCAGCGTAGAAATCAGGGTTGTTACACTTTACCAATTGACTGTTCATACACTTAGAGATGAATGCCCCAATATCCTCTTCATGTCATTCCAATAGTCAGTTCACTTCATATCTCTGTGCATCTTGTTGCCACTAGGATGAATAGTCAATCTGGAATGATGACATTCTCCTAATACTTCATCTCGCTATCCACCAACATTAGGAATAAACAACCGCCAGTCTTTATGAAACCAACCCTCTCGGTCGAGTTCGTATTGCTTTATGTATTCGGATTCTACTCCTCCTATACTTGCTATGATCTCTACTAGTCTAGCATCTCACTTTTGACTAGTACCGATCCTTTTAATTAGAATAGGTTTGATCGATAAACTTGCTAACATCTTTGGCTCCAGCTCGCAATATGGTCTAAATTCATATCCAGCAGCGTACTCTATTTGCTTCCACTCTAAGAATATTTCTCCCAAATATGCATGTCTTCTGCTTAATGCATCGACATCTGTGTTTCCTTTACTCGATGTATGGAAAATATCAAAATCATAGGAGGTCCAGAACTCCAACACCATTGTTGTCGAAGGTTGAGATCCTTCTGAAAGAAATGGCACTTCAAGGATTTGTGGTCCATAAACAACTTTCTCCTAGCAAATTATGGCTCCACATCTTCAAAAAAACGATTGCTATCAATTACAAATCATGAGTCGGATAATTCTTTCATCTAGTTTCAACCGTCGACTAATATATGCAACAAATTTCCCTTTCTCGTCAACACGGCACCCAATCTAATACCACAAGCATTGGTGTATACTATCAACTCTTCATTTCTACCAGGAATGGTCAACACTGGTGCACTCGTCAACCTCCCTTTCAGACTCACAAATGCATTCTCACTCTTTGCATCCCATATAATAGTTTTATTCTTCCTTGTCAAATTGGTCAACGGTGCCGCTACCTTCGAGAAGTCCTTTATGAAGCATCTATAGTATCCCGTCAATCCTAGGAAGCTTCTTGTATCCATAGCATTCTAGGGCTCATTCAAATCTTGGACCGCCATTACCTTCGTAGGATCCACTGCTATAACCTTCCCAGAAATGATGTGACTTAAGAATCCCACTTCTTCTCTCCAGAAGTGACACTTAGGGAACTCTACTCTCAACTTGTGCTTCCTTAGTATCACTTGCACACTTCTCAAGTACGTCTTGTGCTCCTCTTCAGTTCTGAAGTAGGTCAGAATATCATCCACGAACACAAGCACAAATTTATTCAGCTGGTCTTTGAATAACCCGATTCATAAGATCCACAAAGTATGCCGAGGCCTTACTTAACCCGAATGGCATCACCAACCACTCATAAAAACCTGATGGCATACAAAATGTGGAAATAGGCACACTCTCCTTCGCTATTTTAAGATGGTGAAATCTCATCACCAAATCCGAGAGAATACCTTCGTACTATGTAACTGATCAAACAAGTCATCAATACATGGGAGTGGATACTCTTTTTTCTTCGTCACTTTATTTAGCACATGATAGTCCACACATAACCTCAAAGAGCCACTCACCTTCGTTTTGAATACTACAGTTGTGACCCACTAAAATGTGCTCCTTCGAACGAACCCTTTCCATAATAGGTCGTTCACTTGCACCTCCAATTCCTTCTACTCTTTAAGTACCATAGGCCTCAAAGGCATAACTATTAGTCTAGCTTCCTTCGTCAAGTCTATCGGAAACTTGATCTCTCTATGCAGCGGAAATCTTGTTACTTCCTCAAATACATCCGAATACTCTCTAGTAATAGATATTGATGATAATCCCTTATGTAGAACTCAAGCGAATATAGAAAGCTAACCATCACCCCATCCTTTAGTAGGCAACTAATCACAGCTATTCACCGTCCGCATCTTCAATTGTCACTAACAGCTTCTCCTAATCCACTATGGCTGCATACTTCTGAAGCCAGTCCATGCCCAAGATAATCCTGAATCCAACAAAGTTCAAAACAAAACAATCTCAAACAAAATAACATCCATGATTCGATAAAACTAGGCCACAACAAACAATGCAAAGACTAGTAGAGCCTCCAACAAGGTTCATCACGATTAGGGGTCGGTCTACTGTCTCAAGTACGGATCCCAATCTATCACTATGCCACAAAGTGAATCAGACAATAGTGATAGCGCAACATGAGGTAAATTTTCTGTTATCCCACTTTTTCACACAACATATGAAAAAATCATCTATTGTGTGACATAATAGTGATCAGATAACATTTGTTTTCAGAAAATATTTATTCGTTGTTTGATTGAAATTATCAAAAAAATTGTTTTTGTTTCCTTATCAAAATTTTGCTTTCCCTCTTGTAATTATTTTTCCCTCCTCTCATAATTATGTTCCCTCTTATAATTCGTTTCCCTTTCAACCCCATACTCTCTCGCTCAAAAACCTAATCCCAGTGAAACCAAATTTCAAACAACTGATTTGAAAATTATCACCCTTCCTATACTCTCTCACTCTCAATTATGACTAAGCCGATTCACCTTGACAGAACTTTTACTCGGCAGAATTCCTTGCTTGCATCCTCTCTTCGCTTAATCGTTGAGTTGGATGTTGATAGATTGGTATGCGATTTTTGGCCTTTTCAAATTATAGTGTTCTCAGTTTTGTTCATAGCCAGTAATGAATTGGATGCTTTATATAGGAATTTGATTCCATATATTTCGATTTTATAATTTTGAGTTTTGACTTCTGATTTTAGTATCGGCCATGGATTTTTGATTGAACAATTATGCGATTCTTGACTTTGCTTTTGATTTTAATATTTTGAATTTTTGATTGAATGATTAAGAGATTTTTGAGTTTAATCTTAGCAGAACCCTAGTACTTGACTTGCATATACCTTGAACAATTTTGACCCTTGATTTTGATATTCTGAATTTGGGAAATTTCACTTTTGCAGCTGAATGTTGATGTGCATGTAAATGTGCATATTTTAACCACCATATTTATTCATTTTAAATTAAATAAATGATCATATTGGGTATTTTAACTTGTTTAAACCAAATTCATATTATTTGAAATCGTCACATATTCATTTTTATCCAGGGGCAAAATGGTCATTTTTGTGCATATATTAATTTGAGAACATTTAATTGGAAATTTTTATATTATTTTGTAGGAAATTACACTCAATTACAAGTGGGTTCATGAAGGAATATGCATGCACAAAATGAATACAAAGGAATGAAGATGGAAATAATTCAAAGTGAAGAACATGGAGGACCCCACCTACCCACTACCTAATGTACAAATTAAAGGCTAATACACATGCTAAAACACATTTAAAGCTTCATGTACATTTTGGGTACTCCCTAAAAATATGCATTAGGGTTTCTAACTTGTATAAATACCCCTTATGTTTCATGTAGTCATCTTCCTTTTTTAGTTAGTTAGTTTTAGTTTAGAAAATAAATCAAATCTCTCTTTCTTTCCATGGATACTTAGTCATTTCTTCTCTTATGTAATTCTTTTTTTATGCAATGTTAATTATTGTTTCTTTTTACTTACATGTTCATTTCCTTTCATGCTAGTAGTGTAGATTTACTTTTATGCAAGTAAAATAGTTTTCCTCTTCATTTTGCTTTCATGTTGTTAGCTACATTTGTTAATAAAATGACAAATATGAGAAGCTAAACCCCTTCAATTTAGGGGTAATGAAGCTCTCTAATTAATGTAGCTTCAACATTTAGTTAATTCATGCTCTCTTTTTGTGCTTAATGATGATGATAGAAGTGGTTTTATTTGTTGTTTTTGCTTTGAATTTGCTAGTCTATATTGTTGACACCAAATAGGCTATGCTTAAACAATCACTAACACAAATGCCTCTTCATCAATATATGATTATGACATAAGAAAGTGATTTGAAATTAAAATTTGATGGTCTATGTTTCTAATCAATAGTTAATAGGCCATACTTAAAATAGATTTCATTCTCATTTTCTTTATCAATATTCATGAAAGTTAGTAAGTGTTTTAAGGGGTGTGTTATAGTTTGATGGCTTACGTTGGCTAATCAATAGCTCAAATATGCCATGCTTATAATAAACACATCAATTAAAACACTAATGACCGTAAAAGAGAGATCATGATTTCATGTGTTGAACTACATGATCTAGAGAGTGGATTTATTCTCTAAATTGTCATTTAACTCTCATATTTGCATTTCTTTTCTTTTTGTTAGTTAGTTCATATTCTCATTTTCAAGCTTAAAGACACTCTCGACTTTGGTATAATTTGATTGAGTAGGAAATTTAAATCAACAATTCCCTGTGGATCGACACGTATTCGCCGCGTGCTACATTCGTACACCGTGCGCTTGCAGTTATTTTTAATTTAAATTCGTTCGACGGTTTTCTAAACCGATAGAATTTACGACGACGAACAAGTTTTTGGCGCCGTTGCCGGAGAGTTGTCTTGATTTTAATTCTCTATTCTTCGAATTAGTTTTCTTTGATTTTTGTGTGTTTTTTATTTTGTTTGTGTTAGTATTTAAAAAAAAATTGTGTTTGTTTGTTGTTTGATTTTTGTTTACAATTTGTTGTGTGCTTGTAGTTCTATTTTGCATTTGCATTCTCTTAAAAAAGAACTGTCACATTATTTTCTCTGTTCACTGTTTACATTTTCTTTTGCATTCTCTGTTCTCTGTTCACTGCCCTGTGCATTCTCTGTTCATTTGCATTCAAAATTGTTAACCCAGTGCATATCTTCCACTGCCTGCAAACCACAAAGCATCCCACAATCCACTTCAATCCATTAACTGCCTTGCTACCATCTGCCCCCTCCACTTCAACACTAAATTCAAACTGTCATCACTTCTACCTGCTTCGAGCTACTGCCACCATCCTCTCCTCCAACATCACAACTGCTTGAACCACCACACAACATAACTGGCTGCCTGTGCACCTATTTCTGCCTTTGTCTATTATCCTGTAAGAACCCATCAACTTGCCTGATCATCTCCCACTGTTTCTCTGCCACCTACATACAACCAACCACACCTCTCTCACCTTCTACCAAACTCCTCCAGCCCTTCTGCATTTCGACCCAGTTGCTCACAAACGAACACTCTTCAACATAACTCCACCATCTACCTCATGAAAAACATCACCGAACTTCCATAATCACCAAAATTCACCTTCCAGCAAACCACACAGCAACCTCCAAAGCCCACAACATCCCATACAAACACTGCCTCCTCTTCAACGTTGCCTGCCACTTTCAAAACAACTGCATACTGCCTGTTTATCCACCACAACAACTTGCACACCACCTTGATCAACCATCAACACCACACCCCTCCGACAAACCACTGTGCATATCACAGAAAACAAACCCACACATCTAACCACAATACGTTCTTCAAATTCATCCAATACCATCCAACAGCAACCTTACAACATTACTGCAGCTTAATACATCCCCTTCGAATACCTCACTGCAATACATCCTCATCCACCACATCATCATACAACAACCATCTTCATAACCATTTCATTTCACAAACTAGCAATTACTCTGCCCATACAAACTCCAATTCACTGGCCTTCAACTTGCCCTTCACCATAACCAGTCACCACACTACAACCGAACTTCAATCCCCAAACACCTGCTGCTGCCAACCCACAGCAACTCCAATCATCTCAAACAAATCGAACAGCAGTTCAACTCACCTTCAACCACCACAACGATCGCCCTCATCGCCTTCGAATCACCACGATAAGCAACGAACAAACAGGAGCCTGGAAATTCACGAAGTGATTCGTGAAATTTACGAATTTGGGAAACTGGGAATTTGTGAGCGAATTGATTTTTGGAATTGAACAGAAGAATGTATGAAGTAAGAAGTGAAATCGCGTAAAGTAAAAGAAAAGGGTAGTTTTCATTTTGGGCCGGGTTTGTGTTGGATCGTGAGGGTGGTTTTGAAATTTAATTTGTGATTTTTTTTCCCTATTTGTCTCATTTGTTTTTTCTTTGATTATAACTTCTTTTAAAAAAAAGAAAAAAATTATTTTGTTTAAATTGTTTTAAGTTTCTTCCTTCAAAAAAAAAGAAAGAAAAAAAACAAAAAACAAAAGTTCTTTTGTCTTTTGTTTTACTTTCAATTGAAATTTGTTTTTCGTTTTTAATTGTTTAGTTTAAGTTGTTTTGTTTTGATTTGTTTAATTGAAATTTGTCTTTTGTCTTCTTTGATGTAAAAACCTTGTATATATCTTGGTTTTATTTTCAGGTTGCCAAAGCAGATTGGAGGAGTGCTTAGCTAGCCAAAAAAAATAACTGCTTACCCTATCTATTGTTTTTATTTGCATTGTCGGTTGCTTGAATTTACACAAAAAAAAAAACAAATTTCATCGTAGTTGCATTGTAAATTCACATTAATTTTCTGCCTTGCATTTTATCTTAGAATTTGATTAATAATAACGATTAGACATCGATAGCACTGAATTGTATATTGACAAGTTGTCTTCTTTGAACAATTTAATTTCTTGGTGTCTAGACTACGGCAGAGCAATAACCATTTATAAATATTACGGTGATTCGTAAATATTATAGTGGTTGTTTCTCTGAAGGTACTTAAACCTTCGGCTGCATTGCTACGGTGATTCGTGGTGCACCGATAACCCCTGCCCGTTACCTAGCTGAGAACTATCTTGTTGAATTAAGACAAAGTGTGATTATACAATTTTGGGTTAATTTAGGATAAATAATTTGAAATTAACCTTGCATTCATTTAGTTGCATTAGTTCATGCATATTAAAAAAAAAACAAAATTGTGTTTTTCAAAAATCCAAAATTAAAAAAATTGTAAATATTCCTTTTATTTTTCTTTGAATGTTTTCAATCCTTTTACTTTGAAATTTCAAAAATCCAAAAAAAAAATTCTTTTCAAAAGCCAAAAAAAATTGAAAATCCAAAAACAAAACAAAAATCAATTTCTCAATTTGAAAAATAAATTCTATTTGTAAATATTTTTCCTCTATAAAAAAACAAAAAAAGAATCTTGAAAATGTCTGTGTTTCCTTTTCCTTACTCACTTGAATTTTACAATAGTTGTGAAAACCAATATAATCCATATGATTTCACTCCAAATTTGTATGAATATTTTAACAACAACTATTGTGTAAACTATTTGAATTTTGAACCACAAATTTTTTAAAACGATGATCAAGCTTCAAATATTGAAAATAGTATTTCATCTTTACTTGAAATCGCTACACAACAAAATCAAGAGATAAATAAGTGGTGCAATTCATATTTGTGCTATAACTCGAATCAAGGTTTTCAAAATAATCAAAATTTGAATTCACTTCAAAATTCAAATGATTTCGAGGGTAACCCATGCCAATTCAATTTCGAGTTTCAAGATGAATTTCAAAATAAAGACGAAAATATAAACCAATTTTCAAATAATTTTGACAATGGGAATAGTTTCAATAATGATATGATCAAAAACTTTGGTTATCAACAAATTCAAAATAAAGTTTTCAAATTAATAATCATGAATTTGATTTTGTTAACCAAATGGAAAAAGATAACGGGGATTTATTACTTGAAAAATACAAAAAAAATCGTGAAAATCATAATCAAATCTCAACTTGCGAAGAATCAAATAATAATCTACCGTTTATCGAAATTGACAATTCTTGTACTCAACAAGTCCAAATCGAAAATTTTCAAGTTAATAATTACAAATTTGACTTTGTTGAGCAAATGAATGAAATTTAAGATGATCACACAAATTTGTTGATTAAAACATTGTAAAATTTTCGTGAGAAACAAAATCAAATTTCAATGTGTGACGAGTTAAACGATAATTCATCTTTTACCCAAATCGATGATTTTCAAATAACAACTTTTGAAATTGATAATGACGATCTTAATCAAATTGGTTAAAATACGGTAATTAAGTTGGATTTCAATTCTTTTGAGGGTGTGAAATTCGATTTAAACTTCGATCTTCCTTTTTTTGAAAACTTGAATACGACAACTTTGAATTTTAAACTCCATTTACACGATGAAGTTGTTGATAATCCAACAAAGAAAGTCGAATTTAAGGAACATGAGTTTTATGAACTTTTTGAAAATGAGTTGTTGAATTCTAAAGGGGAAAATTTTGATCACCGTTTTGATTTTGAAATCGATAATTTTGAAGAAGTTTTCAATGATAAGTTTGAACTTCAATTTGGTGAAAATAAACTTGAATTTCAATCTATTGTTTTATCAACCCCAAAAATTATCGAAAATAAAACAACTCATACGATTTTCAATAAAACGGCTTTCGTTTTTCCAAATCCACACTCAACTTCGAAATCTTTTAGGGTTTGGTTTTTCGTGCTTAAACTGTGTCTCACACATTTGACGAGACAAATGAATCGATCTTTAGAAGACCGTTTCATTTACTTTTTGACTGTATACTTTCTCATCCCTTGTAAATAATAATCTTTCATGTAAATATTGGATTTTTATTTTATTTTTCTCCTTCCACTTAGGTTGACTGTGGGGACACAGTCAAAATCAAATGTGGGGGGAGACTCATCTTCTTCTTGATTTTTCAGGATTAATTTTTCATTTTTCTTCGAAAAACTCAAAAAAAATCCAAAAACAAAAGAAGAATTTATTTTTAGTGTTTTTGATTTATTTTTAAAGAAACACTATAGGATAAATATATGATTTTGGTTTATTAAATTGAAATTATTGAAAATTTATTTGTCTTAACAAAAATAAAAATGAAGTTTGATTATAAATAACAATGGTTTAACTAGTATATAGGAAGATTCATACGTGTTAATTATGAAATACATCCTAACTGAAAATCTTTGTTTTAAAAGTGGTGAATTTAAAGTAAAGGATATAACAATTTTTTTGTCTTCTAAGTTAAATGGTGCTAAGATGATTTTGTAAAACTCTCTCTCTCTTAAAAAAAATACGTCCAAAGTATTCACTCTCATTTAAAAGTCCTCACGGTTATGCATGGGTGAATTACTTGGAATTTTTGATTATGTGCTTCCATACTCATTTAAAAGTCCTCACGGCTATGATGTATGGAACACATGTAAAAAAAGACTTAATAAAAACCACATACGGTCGATAGTTTATGCATGAAAGTGTGTGCACTTGCCATGCTTTGTGCTCCCCTCACATAAGCCCGTAAGGCAGTGCATGGGTGGTATAGCTGGCCTCAGTTTACCTGAGCTAGGTGTGTAATTTTTCTTGCAAATAATGAGAGAGCAAGCAATTGAAATCCTAGCACTATTGTTACTTATTTGATTTGAATTATTATTAAAAGAAATGAAAATACCACTGATAAACTTTGATAATCAACGAAGGATCCATTTTATAATTACACTTTGTTATCAACCGAAACAACAAATTAAACTATTGTCTATTTGTTATGATAACTTGATTTTTGTTGAAAATTTTGATGAGTAAATGACATAAATTTTCAAGATAATAACCAAAACCTATATTTAACTTATTTGTGTCAATTTAAAAATAAATCCTTCATTTGCAATTTTGTAAAATTTGCATTCATCTCTTTGTAAATAAATCTTGCATTTTGTAAATATTTTCATCATGCATTTGGATTTTGTGGGTAGTATCCACTGAAAACCCTCACAAGACAACACTCCTCCTAATGGGGACACCCAGAGGTTTAACGGCTTATTGCATACGCTCAATGCAATCGTGCTCCCTACGAAAATGGATTTAATTTAGTTTTAGTTTATTCGAGGACGAATAAAAAGATAAGTGTGGGGGTATTTGATGTGCATGTAAATGTGCATATTTTAACCACCATATTTATTCTTTTTAAATTAAATAAATGATCATATTGGGTATTTTAACTTGTTTAAACCAAAATTCATATTATTTGAAATTGTCACATATTCATCTTCATCCAAGGGCAAAATGGTCATTTTTGTGCATATATTAATTCGAGAACATTTAATTGGAAATTTTTATATTATTTTGTAGGAAATTACACTCAATTACAAGTGGGTTCATGAAGGAATATGCATGCACAAAATGAATACAAAAGAATGAAGATGGAAATAATTCAAAGTGAAGAACATGGAGGACCCCACCTACCCACTACCTAATGTACAAATTAAAGGCTAATGCACATGCTAAAAGACATTTAAAGCTTCATGTACATTTAAGTGGCAAATTATTAAAGCTAATGATAACTTGGCCACCACACTTCCTCCAAGGGGATTTTGGGTACTCCCCAAAAATATGCATTAGGGTTTCTAACTTGTATAAATACCCCTTATGTTTCATGTAGTCATCTTCCTTTTTTAGTTAGTTAGTTTTAGTTTAGAAAATAAATCAAATCTCTCTTTCTTTCCATGGATACTTAGTCATTTCTTCTCTTATGTAATTCCTTTTTTTTATGCAATGTTAATTATTGTTTCTTTTCACTTACATGTTCATTTCCTTTCATGCTAGTAGTGTAGATTTACTTTTATGCAAGTAGAATAGTTTTCCTCTTCATTTTGCTTTCATGTTGTTAGCTACATTTGTTAATAAAATGACAAATATGAGAAGCTAAACCCCTTCAATTTAGGGGTAATGAAGCTCTTTAATTAATGTAGCTTCAACATTTAGTTAATTCATGCTCTCTTTTTGTGCTTAATGATGATGATAGAAGTGGTTTTATTTGTTGTTTTTGCTTTGAATTTGATAGTCTATATTATTGACACCAAATAGGCTATGCTTAAACAATCACTAACACAAATGCTTCTTCATCAATATATGATCATGGCATAAGAAAGTGATTTGAAATTAAAATTTGATGGTCTATGTTTCTAATCAATAGTTAATAGGCCATACTTAAAATAGATTTCATTCTCATTTTCTTTATCAATTTTCATGAAAGTTAGTAAGTGTTTTAAGGGGTGTGTTATAGTTTGATGGCTTACGTTGGCTAATCAATAGCTCAAATATGCCATGCTTATAATAAACACATCAATTAAAACACTAATGACCGTAAAAGAGAGATCATGATTTCATGTGTTGAACTACATGATCTAGAGAGTGGATTTATTCTCTAAATTGTCATTTAACTCTCATATTTGCATTTCTTTTCTTTTTGTTTGTTAGTTCATATTCTCATTTTCAAGCTTAAAGACACTCTCGACTTTGGTATAATTTGATTGAGTAGGAAATTTAAATCAACAATTCCCTGTGGATCGACACGTATTCGCCGCGTGCTACATTCGTACACCGTGCGCTTGCGGTTATTTTTAATTTAAATTCGTTCGACGGTTTTCTAAACCGATAGAATTTCTGACGAAGAACAAATGTGTTTGTTTGACTTTATTTGTTGTGATGGTTTTGATGCTTGCTATATGTTCTTACATTTGATAATTAGTTCGGATCACTTCTTCATCAAAATAGATGTCTGCCTTTGCTTTTGATTTTCCTTGCATTAACAGGATTAGATAAATTACTATCTATTGAACCCATTTTGCTAAGGTGATTGCATTCTCCTGTTATCATTGCCTGTCATTTCAATGTTCATACATGTGTAGTTTATGTCTATGCTGCCTTGTGATTGTCCCTGTTACTACTAAATGCCACTATTACTATTTTGTTGTGATGGTAAAAACTTGAACTTGGTTGCTACTTTGTTGAGTTTATGTCGGAGTTAGTGTATGCTTTGAACTTTCATGTATATAAATACATACATATGTATGTATATATGTGTGAATGTTGGTGGCTGATGATTCTTTTGGATGTTGTAGTGATAGACTTTGCCTTGCACGTGAGTCTGAACCGTGTTGCTCATTTGTTCTTCCTAGTTGCATGACTTCTTGGCTGCATGCCTTCATGTGTACCTATGCACTTTGCACTGTCGTATTTCCTGTATATGAGCACACTTGACATGTCTTGTTGTATTCTTGATTGTTTGAACTTTCATGTATATACGAACATACATATGCATGTATATATGTGTGAAGGTTGGTGATTAATCTATTTGTGCACTTTCATGTGCTTGTGCCTTTACTTGTATGTGCACTTTAATGTGCTTCCTCCTTCACTTCAGGATGTAGATAGCGGTTTTGCGCTATGTGTTTGTACTTTTGATTTGCTTTGCTTTGATTTTGAGATGGATGTGTTAGGGCCTGACTGCTGTACTTGGACATGTATCAGTGCACACACTCTTACACTTGCACCTGGTTTGCAACTTAATGCCTATTGCTCATTTCTGAACTACTTGCATGTGTATTAAGTCCATTGCATCTGGTTGTATGTTGTGTGTTTGCTTTTTCTTGGCCTTGTACATGTATATGTGTTTCTGGATGATGTCTTGTTAAGTTGTTCTATGATTTCTGCTTATGCTGTCTTAGTTCATCCATACATGCTGCCGAGTTACCTTACTACTAACTATGTACATATATACATGCATATACATATGTATATATATGTATATTAGTGTGTCTGGTTATGTTGAAATGTGTGTACCTGGTTATGTCAAAATGTGTGTAATAATTGATCTTGCATCCGGTTGTATGTTTTGTGTGCATTCACTTTTGCTTGGCCTTCTACATGTGTTGCACCTGAGTTAAGCCTGAGCCCACTTTGGCTTGACCTTCTGCACACTTTCATTGTGTTGAGCCTTCAATCTCGAACTTTGCATTTTTTCGCGAGAGATAATGGATGCTCGGCATTGTGATATTCATAGGATATACTGTGCATATCATAAGCTGTTCGTACAGACTTAGATTTTGCCGTTGTCTAAAATATGAAAAAAAAACAACCCAAATAATTGAGGAAGTATTAATTCACAATGATAATTTTATTTTTGCCATTTATGTTTGTTTCTTATTCCATTTGATTGCATTGTTTGTTTAATAGGTATAGCAGATGACTAGACACAGGCTGAAGCTAGAAGATATCAGAAACAAATTCTAGTGAAAGTAAAAATGTTGTATATGAGACTGTGAAATAGTGTATGTTGAAAGCTTTATTGTTTTTTGAAAATTTAAATATAGTGGAAGCTAAATTTGTACTATTTGAATTTGAATTGAAATAAAATATTTAATTGAATAAAATTGCGATTCACTTATTTTATTTTGCAAATATTTATTTCATTCCTTGAACAACATATAAGCGTAATTGGTATTCATATTAGTTAATATCTATATGTTGTCTAATAGGAAATTCTATAGATGATAATATAACATCAGACAGCATATGGTTGTTTTGTTGTTTTAGTGCATATTAGATGATGGGGCATATCTGTCGTCTGACGTGTAATGAGACGAGATCAGACTGATAGATATGCTTTCAGACGATGGAGCATATCTATCGTCTGATGTGTTTCTTTGCATAGTTTATCTATTAGGTCACTACAGATGAATGAATGAGAAGCACCGATATCAAACAAAACTATAACATGAACATCACCAATAGAAAGCATACTTTGAATGACAACTCCCTTCCCGTTTTCCTTCATCGAGGGTGCACTCGACGGAATCTGGATTGCGTCCAAGGCATACGCTTCCACTACCTACTTATCCTTCACTGGTTATGGACAATTCTTCTTCAAATGCCTAGGCTTGTCACAGTTGCAACATTCCTCTTCTTACCCACCTTGCAATTTTTAATCAAATGACCCTTTTCATTACATCGAAAGCAAGTAGGTTCCCATGTACGCTTCTTCTTACCACCCTTTCCCTGAGATTGCTTTCTCTTTCCGTTCCACTTCTTCTTACCATTATCACCTTGCTGTGGATTTGGCTCTTCCTTCTCTGTTGAAATAGCAACAGCAGTCTTAGCCTTAGGGTATAAAGTTTCATAGCAAAGTGCCTTCTCTACTAGCTTCTTAAAAGGCTCCCCAATATAGTCTACTGGCTTTTCCCAAAGATAGTCTTCTAACCCAATGATGAACTTATAATTCTTCCTCAATGGAGTGTCAATGAATGAAATCCCATACTTAGACAAAACATCAAATTCTTCTACATATTCAGAAATTATCATCTCTCCTACTTAACATCAGCAAATTTTCTGAATAGAACTAACTTTTGAGCAGCCGGAATAAGCTTCTTCTCAAAGCTTGCCTTAAACTGATCCCAGCTGAACCTATCCTCTAGAGTAGCAATAGTGATAGAATTTCACCAATTCATAGCTCAGCCCTGAAGCCGTCTCGAAGCCAATATTCTCTTCATAGCATCTTTTACCTCCAAATCACCAAAGATGCGCTCACAAGCATCCGACTAACCTTGCACTTCTTTGGCTGACTCCGTCCCTTGGAATGACTTCCCTCCAAGAGAAGAATAATCATTTTTTTGCTTGGAAAAATCAGTCCTAGGCGCTTGTAAGAGAGAATCTCCACCTATCACCACCCTAGGAGCATTCCTCATCATATTAGCCACCATAGCATTGAACAAGGCTAGGACATCAAGTGTAGCAGCTCCTGATCTCACTCATTCCTCCACTTCTAATGTAGAATTCTTCACATTGTTCCTTATATGCTTGCTCATTCTTATCTGTAACAAGAATGATCAGTGTCTCATAATGAAAACTGTGCCCATAGTGCTATGTGCATGTGATTTAAACTGTATAATATATTAATATATAGCTTTGAAAACCAAACTTACAACAAGTACACACTCTCTCGTGTGTGTATGTATATAATCTTGATCCAGTCTAAGGCGATAACACCTTTCGCATCTCTACTTGATTATGTTATTAACTTAGTTAATCGTGTAACCAAAGCTCTAATACCAAATGTAATGACCACCATGTACCACCGACACCAATAGTATATAAATAATGCGATATAGTTATGCCCGATCGATATAGGATGATCATCAAGGTTGAAATAAACTAATATAGCATATAACCGATCATATCTCAAAACGTATGGGTAAAATATAACATAACAGATATAACAGAAGAGACAGTAATAACTATGTGAAAAAATCATCATCAAAGCAATAGATCCACAGAGTTATACATCAATTGTGGTGGAGTTTATACAACAGAAGTAACCTCGAATAAATTGTCTCAACAAATAGAAATAAGCAAGCACTTCCACAGACTTCATAACATTGCTCAGTGGAAAAGAATAGAAATCCATATATGTATATAATATGAGATAGCCTCATCTAGCTCGTCCTCCGAATATTTACTGTGTCACATTGACCCGTTATCTAGTCTACACATATAAGGGTACCTAAGA
The DNA here is from genome assembly GCA_030765085.1 of Allium cepa. NCBI lineage: Eukaryota > Viridiplantae > Streptophyta > Magnoliopsida > Asparagales > Amaryllidaceae > Allium > Allium cepa. Next base: position 1,037,994,807 of record CM060929.1, read on the forward strand.
TAATAAGGGGCAAAGCATAAAACTATGGATCGGACAACAGACTGGTGTGAGTAGCAAATGATTCTCAAAATAATATAATATGCAGGTAAATATGGCAAGGAACAAGAGTACACAAACCATACCTGACCTATCCCTGCAACCATAGAGTTAGCACATAAGACTATAATATGCTACTGTGCAATATCATAAAGATATACCACAAACCAAATAAAGCATACCAATCTTCCAGATATTCCTATCTCAAATATCTACTTCCCCCGATACCTATGAGTGATAGCCTACTAAACCACCAATGCATCCATAGCTTCCATCAACAAACCTAAATATCACTCCATGTGCTCTAAATATATGATAACTCGTATCACTCCCAAGCTAGGGACTAACAGAAATACCAATCCTCTGTTGTACTCTCGTATCTCGCAGCCTAAAGTTGGATACATAGCCCATAGCTGAACAATAGACCTAAAGCTACATGTCCAAGGTATACATGAACCTTTATTGATCGATGGGAGTCACAATTTCTCTTTATTCGGTAATAACTTAATCCTTAAATAAAATACTCATTATATCAATAAATTAGGTTTTATCAATAACTCTAAAGAAAGAATTAGTTAGAAAGAATTGATCATTAATTCCAAAATTTACACTTACAATACCCCTGCTTCAAGTACAAAGAAAACTCTCCAAGCATCAACGTTTCCTTTGCACATATACATGAGCCCACCTTTACTCCATTTGGTTACTATTCCCTTCTTGCTCAATTCAGTTTCCATTATTCATAAGGAACCCTTCCACATGGCTCCTCCCTTATGAGCCGCCATCTTCAAAACCTGCTCCTAACACAATCCAACATCTGAAGACTATAACTTTTCATCATGCTGTTATATCATCATCCAACCTGATACGAATGAGCCAACACCTCCAGCATGATCTACAGAATTTCAACAATAATCCCTAGAAGTTCTAACCCCATATCATGCACCATGATAACTCAGTACCGAGTTATAGCTATAACTCGATGTTGAGTTATTCACTTGTCCAACTAATGGATGATTCCTCTTCCACGTCTCTAGTACTTCCCTTTTAGTGCCTTGGACATCTACTCATCCACCTTTAAAAACTCGACCCACATTCCAACGCTCCACTTCTAAGTTCTAGAGATAACTCGATATAGCATCCAATCCTTAGCCAAATACCCCGCATCTTGCTATGGAATACCTCATCTAACCAAGCTCTATCCATCCATGTCAACCACCGAGTCATAGCCTCCTTCCCTATAACTCAGTGTCAAGTTATGCACTTAGCCCCATCTGCATTGTGACTCATCAAGTTTCTTCCCACCATTCTATAGAGCACATATACCAAGCTTTATCCAATTCTGACCAACTTAGCTTCCGATTTTCTCAAATCTTTGACCTAACTTTCTATGCAATCACAACACTATAAAACAACATCAAACATATCATCCAAACATGGAATAACAAGCAATTTCGTCCAATCAAACTTGCAATCCATCAAAATAAGATAAACAAGGCAATTTATAATATAGATCTTCATATAGCATGAATATATAAACATAAATCATAGTGATTTCTAATCAATCTATATCATATGCATGGATTATCATGTCATTAAAGTTAGAGAAGGTTTTACAGCCAAAATCAATTTAAACATGTTAAATCCCATAACTCTACCATATCAACATATATAGTATAGTGAAAAGGGATAAACCACTCACTAATTACCAAATTCAACCAGTGTGTGTAGATCTAATCCAAACAGCAAAGAAAAGCGCACCCCATCAAGCGAATCAATGATTTATGGCTTCTAATCGTGGATCTAATCTCTAATCCGAAATCCAGTTTGATATAGAGCAATTTTTGATGAAACTAGGATGAATATACGACCAATTATGGTTTAGACCTAATTTGGAACGAGAGATAAAAGTTTTAATTTCTGCGACCCTCTATTTATAATGTTCTCTAATTAGATTAATGAGCTCACTAATGGGATTAATTAATTACACATTAATCCTGACCAGCAGCTTTAAAAACTTAAAATCGAAAAAACTTTCTAGCTATAAGTGCCTTTTTCTACTATGTCCACTTTACGGAATGAGAAACCATCATTCTGAAGCAATGGAATTGGTTTGGGACCTTAATTCGACCACTATCAAAGGATATAGTCCAAATAAGATTTTTAGAGTCAAAATTATCACATAGAAATTCAGTAAAAATCAAAGGTGTGTAAAATGTCCTTAAGAGTCATATCTCAAAGTTATAGAACCATACAACCTCATATGAATAAAATAAAAATATTTTACGATCCTTGGTACGTAAAATACGTGTCGTTAGACATGTATTGCTATTTCTACCATGGTCGTTAAATATATAACATTGGCTACTTGTAGTGAAGAAGCAGAATGATTAAGGAACCTAGCATTAGAAATTTCTATATTGCTAAAACTAATATTTCCAATATTGTGCATTGTAATAGTCAGGTAACACTATCAAAATCATATAACCAGGTATATGATGGAAATCTACGCATGTTGGCCTAAGGTATAGTGTAACAATCCGTTATCGAGAAGTAATTAGTTAACAATTAAATAATAATGAAAATTAATGAAATAAATGTGGTTTGAGTTAATTAAAATAGAATTATGAGAATAAATTAGAAATGTATAGAGAATATGTATTAAAATGATAAGAATTAACTATTAAACAAACGTTGATTTATTAGTTTATTTGGTTATTTTGAAATAATGAAACATAAATTAATTATTTAGTTTAAAAGATTAAATATGCATTATAAGTTAGAAATTTATTTTTGATAAAAGAAAGTATTATATCGATGTTGTTAGGGATTAATTAGTAAATGAATTTAAGTATAATGGTCAATTAAGTAAATAAATTATAGAAAATAATTTATGTAAAATAGGTTATGATATGATTTATTAATAAGAAATTTAGTAGAGGGTAATTAGTTAGTAAGTGCGCTTGAATTTGAATTGTTTCATGAATCAAATTAAAAAAAGAAAAGAAAGAAAAGGAAAAACGAAATTAAACCAAGTCTCAACTTCTCAATCCCAAACCCTAAATTTTGTTTTCCTAACTACTCCAAAATCATTGCATTTTATCTCTTGATGATTCACCTCCATCTATAAATAAAACTCAAATGTTCTCATTTTCTTACTTTAGAAAATCAAATTCTTACACAAACTTTACTTCCTTAAAAATTAGAACAAAAATCAAAATAAAATCTATAAAATTTCTATAATAAAAATCATTATTTCTTGACAACCTCTATACAATTATAAAGAAAGGATTCAAAAGTTTGTTCATTGTTCTGGAAGAAGTCACTTACAATGTAGGAGAAAAGAGGAGCAAGAAGGAATTAAGGATGCAACTATAGTTCTTCAATTCAAGATAAATAATTTACTCATAATGTGATGCCCCACCTCTATACCCACGCTAGCCAAGGACACTACGGGGTAATGCCGTCAACTAACGCAGAGAATAAGGCTGGTTAGAAGCGACCATCTATAGCCTTGCTTTAACTATCTATTGAATACATCGACAATAACCATACATAGCAGATCGACATATCCAATGAATACTTAAAACAAAATCATAGGTTGTTGGAGGATCTATCAGAACAGAATATAACAACTCACATGTAATATACATCACAGAACAGTAGATCATCATATATATACATATACTGATACATAACAGAGTATACAAACTGATACATGTCAAGTGGTATTACAAACCACAATATACAGACGAGTCAAAAGAATACATATCAGAGTTATAACAAAATGGGACTACACAAAAAGCCATAACAAAAAGAAGCTAGTGAAGTAGTCCATGCGGAAGCAAAATAGGCAAAGTCCAAAAGCACCTAACCTGAAACAACTCGGTATGACCCGAGTATGAAATACACGGGTCAGTCTAGCTAAACAAATCAGTTAGATAAACTGAACAACAATAACCTGCAAGGTTACAAAGTATAACAAATATCTCTACAAGACATAACACAATCATCTAACAAAAGATGAATCATAACAGAACAAGCCTCATCTCATTGGCAATTCAAATAAACAAAGGATATGAATATCCCTAAACAAGCCAAAAAGGTAATAACAAATACCAATGAAGGTAACACAAGTTCCACAAGGCAACAACGATATATCGTAAAAAACCAACATCGAAGAGCGATACCTAAGGAATATCAACGAAAACAAAAGATTACTCGAGCTCAGTACTGTATAAACAAGGATCCATAAGCCCGAAGGCTCCAGACCCAAATATCACTCGAGCGGCTCATAAAGACCAACTCCGAAAGCGATACAATAGGGCAATAAACCCGAAGGCACAAACCCGAAGGTACAAACCCAAAGGTACAAACCCAAAGGCAACATACCCGAAGGCAACAAACCTGAAGGAGAGTCCGAAGACACTATCCCAAAGGCAACAAACCATAGTGGTGAAGGTCCGAAGGCCCAGTATTGGACACCACTAACTGGCAGAATGTGTCACAACTCTCGAAAAGGAATCCGGAAAGTGGTAACGTGAGTCCCATAACCACTCGTTCGCACTAAACGGTTTACTATCCGTTAGTATATTTCACACTCAATGCAGTACAAAGTTTACCTCATCTCATTGGTAAACCAAACCAAAAGGTCAAAACAATCAATCGAATAGGTCGGGGATTAACCGGAATGATAAACGTACAGATTCATGGTCTGTGTTTTACTTAACCATTTAATCTCCTTTCCACTCCGCTCGAAGTGCGAAATTGTGTGTGCGCGTTTAAATAGAATATATAAATTAGAGAAGCAAGCTTTTTATACAATTTAAAAGATTATTTTATAAAAACCCATGGATTGAAATTAAAAAGGAATCATCAAAGTCAAAATAAATGATAACAACAAATAGGATCATCAGGAATCGATTCAAATTGGAAATTCAATCCCAAAAGGCAAAGTGGGCTGAAACAGCAAATTCAGTTGACTAAACAGAGATTTCAGTTGACTAAACAACAAATTCAGTTGACTGAACAGAGATTTTCAGTCGACTGAATCATGTCTGGAGATTTTCTGTTTCCAGGTTTAGTCGACTGAACAGAGAATTCAATCGACTGAATCATGCCTGGAAACTTTCTGTTTCCAGGTTCAGTCGACTGAACAGAGAATTCAGTCGACTGAATCATGCATGGAAACTTTCTGTTTCCAGGTTCAGTCGACTGAACAGAGAATTCAGTCGACTGAATCATGCCTGGAAACTTTCTGTTTCCAGGTTCAGTCGACTGAACAGAGAATTCAGTCGACTGAATCATGCCTGGGCTGTTTTTCAACCTATCCAAATGAAGAGCAAACTCTTCCAAAATGCAACCGGACGAACATTGGCTCTAAGGGTTTATGCCAATTGGCAACCCGGCCCTATATGCTCCTCGATGCATCACCAAAACACGATCAAAACATCAAAGTTAGGATTTTAAAGATTTGAACCCAAAACACTAAAAATTGGAATATTCACCAATTCAACCCAAACCAAAAGCAAGTGCACATGAATAAGTGTTAGGAATTCATACCCAATATTCAAAGATAATTATAGTCATAGGTGTGAGATAAAAATCTCACCTTTTACCCCAAACAAAGAAGAAGAAGGAGCTCAATTACAAGGAGAAGACCAACCAAACTCTACTTCAACCCAACAAGCTTCAATCTAAGACAAAAACAAGTATTTCCTAAGTTAGGTTTAGGAAACATTCTGAAATTGAAGAAGAAAAGAGTTGGAGAAGATGAAGAGGAGGCTTACCAATAGCTGCTCTTTGATTTTGGAGCAAGAATTCAAGTTTGCAAAGTAAACTAGGGCTTGGAATTTCTACTTCCTCTTTCTTTCCCCCATTTTCAGTTTTAGCTTCAGTTTAGAAGTGAAAATGAGTGAATGGAAGGAGAGAGACTGAGTTAGGGTATTTAGTTAGCTAGTGGGCTGAACCCAAACCCAAAACCCAACTAGAAAATGTAGCAAAATTCAACTTACTCCAAACATATCAAAATTTATACTCAAAAAGATCGCAAATGCCATTTTGGACTCAATGGAAGTGGTATCGAGCCCCAATTCGGCCGTTTGCAAAAAGTAGCTTTTCGGACCCAAAAATCCGACTAACGACGCTATATTTAAATAAAACACTTAAATATATAATCGTTAAATTTGCGGGTTGTTACACACAAATCCGTGTCTGTATTGGTGTTATGATATATGAAGGTGTTTATAGACGTTGTGCATATTTGTGTGTCCACTTACAGTAATATAGTTTTCTCTCTTTAATTAGTTTTGATTTGTTTTTGGGATCAATTGATGATATTATGTATGATTGTAGGATTGGAGTAGGGAATCATGCAATGATTTGTAAAAGGAAATGGTGGAGAAAGGGAGAGAATGGCCTGAATTGGGTTGTACCAGGCATATGAATTCGCAATACCGGTTGCTTGACTGATCGACCGCTTACCAATCGACCGCTAGCGGCCGACCGATGGTTGCAACTGGCTAGAAATTAAAAATTAAATATACATATACATATACATATATATATATAATGTGTAATTTAAATAATTCAAAATACTCGGCAATGAATTCTCGACACCGGTTGCTTGACCGGTCGACCGATGGTTGCGATTGGTCAGCAAATAAATTATATATATATATATATATATAATTTACAAATAATATATATAATATAAACATATAAATATACTATTATATATTATACTTATACATGGGAATGGATATTATTTAAAACGTTTAACGATTAAATAAAAGGAGTTTAATAATATTATTTCAATAGAAAATTATATAAGTTAGTGGACTGTTATTTATATAATTATCATATGATCTTATAATAGTTGTTAAAGGTCCCAAATGTCATTTATGTATAATACAATTAATATTGTATTACATTAAAGAAATATTACTATGTCTCCTAGTATAGTAATTCGTTTATATAAACCTACTTTGATTATTATTTATGCACTTTTATTTCTATGTAGCGAGAAATACGAATAAAAGGATTAGTAATTTTTCACATATGGGACTTTCGGTGATACTTTTTCGATTATTCATCGGACCTGTTGCATAGAAATATGTAGTGTGGACTGATTGTAATTTTATAAATGTTGAATAAACATTCGAATAACATGCGGTGATATGGACGCCATTATGTCATTTGTTTTTTTATTCATCATGTGTAAAAGTCACTTAGAAAGGGATGGATATTTTGTAGGGTTCGTTGCAATGAGTCACATTTATGGCTGTGTTTCAGCAATTGTATTGAGCCATGTGTCGACCATTATATAGAGCCCTGTGTTAGCATATGATTAGAGCTATGTGTTATCTATCGAATATAGATATTATGTGTTTGTCTATCTTTGTCTAACTTTCTTTATGTTTCGAGAGTGAACTGGATTGGCCAATATCCACCATAGTGGCCTGATCGTGGGGTTGCGACCCCGATTTGTGACACCTTTGTATATCTTTTTTTGTGCTACCACTATGTGCATTTTCCCCTGTGTCAGTTAGTCAGTAGTCATTTGCCATTAGGGGCATGTGCAAGGTCATGACCGTGTAGAGTCCTTGCATAGACGAGCACATAGGTAGATCTTGTCACGATACCGAGGAGAGGTAATTGATGACTATAGAAGTTGTGTCAAATGGACATATATGTGGCTCTTAGAGCAAATATACGTGCTGGCAGTCTCCTTTCTAGTTTTGGTGTGTGTGAAAGATAGGTATATACTATATACATTCTTCTAATGATGAGTATGACTATGCTAGAGATGGTGAGTCTAACGAATAGTTTGTCTCTGTACATCCATACTTTCGTCTTAATATGATATTTTCTATAGTGTGGAAGTATGGTTTGATGTTATAAATATGTGTGGTATTATAGTTACTTATGTTTACCTCTATGGATTACACTGTTGACATTATATTACACTTAATTTAGATTCAAACATAGTCTGACCCGTGTTTTTATACTCGGTTCAGTCCAAGACTCTGCAGCCACACATACTATGTAGATAGCTGAACTCGCTTTGGCATTTTGGGAGGCTAGTAGTAGTTATAGGATGATACATTCCTTATACATTTTGGTAGCCTCATTGAAGTACTAGTAGTTGTATTTGATGATGTATTGTACATTAGGCTAAAGACTATCATTTTGTAGCTCTTTAGACTTTGTATAGTCTCATATATTAAATTTTATTTGCTCCAATGCGAGCCTGTGTAATCTGATATTATTATGTGATTATGCATTGTTCTGTCGTGGTAGTACATGTGTTATTGATTTATACTGAGACTGCGTATATTTAGGATGAGTAGAATATTAAATATGATATGTACCAATGCAAGTCTAAGGAAATATTCATGTGTGTACCCCATATCGCCTTATTCTTCATATTATCCGACATCATTACTCTATAATGCTCTTGGAAAGTATGGGTATTGAGGTAGGGGTGTTTCATTTTGGTATCAGTAGAATAATATAGGTTATTAACAGTACACCTAAAAAATGAATTTAGCAGCACACAAAAAATGCTACTTTTGATAGAGTTAGGGGTATGCCCTAAGACCAATTATGTAATATGTTACATATGTCTAACTCGATAACCAATCTTGCTCAAAATAAAAGGTGTTTTTTTGGCAAAGTCAGCTGATTTATAGTGGGTCGTGCCACTGTATATAAGTTAAGAAAAGGTGTTCTGCACATGCACAGAAACAACTATATGTTGTTTTATAGTGGCCATTTGACTTAGTGTACATAACAGGTGAGAAGTAAAGGTGCTTCTGTAGCTATAATACCGACCTAAGGAAACAACGGTTCCTCCTCCCAAAAGGGAGAAGAATCACTTTTAGCAGGGCCCCATGCGAAAATTCTGCAAAGAGGGACATAATATCCGAAACAAACCCAGGTGTTCCCTACTGTATATGTATCTCCTATCCCAGAAGAGATCTATTCCGCTTACCACGTGCTCCATCCACCGAGAGAATAAGTCCACCACCATTTATGGAGTAATGTGAACGCCTAGATTCACCACTTTAATCACTAACGTAAGTATGGAAATCATGTCTAGCTGGGTCATATCTCATGGCGGAATGAACATGGATCCAAGCCATAAATCCATAAAGGTGTTTTCTTTCTATTAATGTGTTATATTAATCATTAATTTAACTAAAAGTATATTTAATAGAAAATCCATAAATGTTTTGTTTGTGATAGCAATTAGAAATATTTCAAATCATAAGTAATCACAATATTATAGAACACATCATTTTAAATGTTCCTAGTCAAGATGCATTGAGATTAAATATCGGTGTATCCGTTAAGACTAGAGTGCGAACACTCTCCGAATGTTAGGCAGTGTATTACTCATGAATGCTAGCGGGACCTAGGGGTTACATACTAATAGTTGTTGGATAATTATGGAATGACTCATTTGATAGTTTTATGTTGGTTAATATAACTAAGATCAAATAGAAAATATCGATGTGATTGGTTTACACAGTTCACTCGACTTAAGAATACTATCAATCTGCAATATGAAAGCTCCGCTTTAATCATAGTCAAATCATTACTTGACATCCATCGAGTGGCTATACTTGGGTCAAGTGGAAGTATTGAAAGTGAAGCACTATTCAAGAGAGGATTTGTCCCCTCGGTTATATGAAGTTAGTATGATGGTCAACTGAAGTCAACTCAAAGTTAAAATCTCCAACCAGAGCACTTTAGTTAAAAATAATAATTATTGTTGAACCAAGTACTTTGTATTTGGACTATAGAGTTGAATGTGGAGATAATTGGAATTTTGACCATTACCAAATTTCATAAGTCCAAAGTGATGTAGTTTTGAAGAAGAGAATTGGTGTAAATAAATGTCACGACTGAGTAATGATTACCCAAGTGAAACTAGATTTTACCGAAACTAAGTAAGCAATAAATTTGTCTAAAATGTCACACCACCTGCTAAGTGACGTGTGAACGTTGATATTCGAATGGTTCATATTAATCGCTAACCAAATTTACACCTAACGGTCACATAACCAGAATGATAAATATTCCTTTGACCAAATGATTTAATTAATTTTGAATTATTACAAATTAATTATAAATAAAATGAGCAATCATTATAAAATTATTTATAATATTTATAAATATATAAATCGATATATGATATCGATAAGCATTAAATTAGATTTAATTATAAAATAATTTTTTCTTAGGCTTTAAATAGGTTTAAAGTTCATGAAAAGGGCCGGTAGATCGGCTCAAATCAAGGGGATATGTGCTGTCTAATGAGGGTTAGAGATATTTGAAACAAAGGGCTTAGATGGAAGGAGAACGGGTAAAGATCTTGATCCTAACTTTTCTCCTTCTCTTGCTCTAAACAAAGATCTTTAACCTCACCTTTTGGAGATCTTTTTGAAGCCTCTATATCCGCTCCAGTTTCTTATATCAAGTTCTATATTAGTTTTAGTATTAACTAATGGTTGGCAGTCAATGGTTCAGAGACTAGCAACCTGCCTGGAATCTGTTCGAGAATAAGACCTCGTTGTTTCAAGGTATGCTTATAGGCTTTGGTTATAAGATATATTTCTAATATGTTTATAAATATTAATTTGCATGCACACACACACACACACACATCTATATAACGTTTTTTTCCATCAATTATATTGTTAGTTAGGCGACGATTCCAAATGCTAATCACAATTTTCATTAAATGTATGTATATGTAACATAAAAAAATTAATTTTTTTATGTTACCATATGACGACTGATCTACACCACTGATGCTTATATAATAGAATAGTGCGCTAATGGAGCATCTGGCCAATGTAGTTTAATTGTCAAGGGAAAGAAAAAGAAACAAAGGAGACGAAGGGAATAGAAGAGAAGAGTAAGAAATAAAACATCAAACAATCACATAACCTGTCATATATCTCACAGCGCATTAGATAAAATATAATAGTCATGACAGATATAACAAACGAGACATTAATAACTAGATGAACCACATAATTAGAGCACACAGGTTTATATGGTAATACAAAAATAGTAATAGAGTTTATACAAATGATAAATGAACTCAACCGATAAACCATCACTAATAACAGTAAATCAACATTGTCGAGGCACCACAGTGTCACACAATAGAATAACCAATAATAAGTCCAAAATATAAATATAAGAAAGCATCGCCTCCTACTAGTCCACCTGTACAGCTCTAGGTGCTGTTTACACCTGTTATCTTGAGAGTATCTAAGATAATAGGAAGAAAAACATAAAATTTCGAGTCATATAACAGTCTGAAGTGAGTGATGAATAATCTCAAAACACTATAAAAGTCTATATAGTACATGGAACAGAGGGTATGGAGAATCATACCTAACCTGTCCCTGCATCCATAAAGTTGTACATAACACAAGGTGTATGCTACTCTATTTCATAGTCGTCATGGGGGGTACTATACTTCAAAGTACTAACAGTGTCTAGATATTGGCATCGATAATATCTACATCGTGTGCCATCCTGAAGATGGCAAACAATCAAGCAAACATAGCATCCATCATCCACCCTCACATTCACTCACTCAGTGCATTGGATATATGATACTTATATGGCCACCAACATAGAGCCGAAGACTACTCAACGTCTCGGTTCCTCTGTACTCGAATCCATGCCACTCAATAGGCTAGGAACTAGACTGTAGCTCCATAGACAACCCAGGGTATAACGGGTCCACACCTCCATAGACTGTCTAAGTGAGTGTCCGCACATCCCTCCACTTTACGAGTACAATACGAAACCTACAAATATCAAAGATCCCTTTGCATGTGTCATCCATAGTAGAGCTCATCTTGAAACTATCCATACAACTCCTACCTAAAGTCATCGCGATTGGGAACCACTCTAGGCAACCATCAAAAGTCATATTGTCATCATGCATCCCATAACCTTCCTTCGACAGTTCCATCAATCCGACTCATCGTCGCCTACTTTGCATCCTGACGTACAATCGTCCATCATTGCAGTTGTCACTTTCCATCATGGAATCATCATCGTCGAACCATGGGGTTATTGCTTCGAAGCATCACATCTTCACTTCACCGCTAGATACATTCATCGAAATGCAATAGCACCAAAATCGAACGTGAAACGAACGAGTGAACCGTCACATTCTAGTTTTCAAAGCCACTCCATCATTATGTCAAAATTAGGCAAATCGACCGTCATTGGTAGTGGTGGATATCGTCCACTCCAGAGTAGTCGATAATGACCACTTTGGTTGTGTACTTAACCAAAAATGGTTAAATACAAACCAAATGAAAACGTCCGACATCCATCCCAAAATCCGAGCACATCCTCAAGTCCATCTTTTGTTCAGATCAGTCGGCATGCACGAAACTCTATGCATGAAATCCTTTCCTAGGGACAATTTCTAATACTTTGTTGCCTTTAAACGACGTTTTCAACCAAACTAAGAAAATAAGTATATATGCAATTAACAAGCATATAAATGTCTATAATAGCCTACATACGTTTATAATGACATCACACAATACATCCATGCAACCAATATGGTATAAATGTCAAAAATAGCCTAAGTCTAACTATATCATCAAAATAGTACGTCAATGGAAAAAATGTGATATTTACTTTAAAACCATTTTAAAACACTTTTAATTCTTTTTATAAAATAGGATATAGGATTAACTATTTTTGAAATCATGTTTAAAGTAAGAAAACATTTCAAAATGCTGTTTTAATACTATACTTATAAATATAGTATGGAGAGAGACAATATCACTTACCTTAACCAAATCTATCCAAAGCATCACCAAGTCGCAGAGCTCTCCACGAGCGCAACGTAAAAAACCGCGTCCAAAACGAACCTCATGTGCATAAACTATTAAATAATGAAATTAACTATTAATAACCTTTGTTTAGCATCTTAATCCTTCTTCTTCCCTAATGTTGTGCATGTACATATCACCATCAGGCCGTGCACATTTTGGTAGTGATACGGAGGTACGCATTATCGATTCGAATGTCGTCTACGCCGTTGTACTCCTCGTTGAACGTTTAACCCGTTGATGTCAAAACCCTCAAGCTCGAAGACACCCTACAAATCACGGCATTCCCTTCCAGGCCATGATAAAGAAAATGTCGTCCTCTCAAATAGGCAACTGCAAATCAACAAATTGACGTCCTTGATGCATCTCTCCTCCTTCAGGTGGACGCCGACCTCCTTATTCCCTGTCTCCGAGCACATCTCCCATAGACCCAAACCTTAGTTTGGAACATCCCTCCTCGACCATCACCGAATACCCCAGACTCAGAATAGAGAAGATCCTCCTCTTTAGGAATTCAATGACTCATGTCTCATGAATTATCGTCGAGTGGGGTTAATGATTTGATTTTTGAATATAATTGAGGAGGCATCCATGACTTATTAATGGAACAATAAATGGAATGAACAGTAACAGGTTTGAATTGAGGAGAGGGTTTTAGGTTTAATTATATTAATATTATATTCTCTTTTATTTGAATTATCAAATAAATGGTCGTGCGTTTTGAGTTTGCACGATCAAACAGTGCATTCGATTGTGACAAAACTCGTCTGCATACACCATCTCATTTTTTTGTCCCGATGGTATAAATTTTTCACTATCATAAAGAGCGCTTGTAACAACCCGCATATTTATCGATTGTGTATTTAAATATTTTATTTAAATATTTCATCGCTCGTCGGATTTTAGTCCGAAAACCTACTTTTTGCAAACGGTCGAATTGGGACTCGAGACCCCTTCCATTGAGTTCAAAATGCCGTTTGCAACCTTTTTGAGTATAAGCTTCGATATGTTTGGAGTAAGTTGAATTTTGCTACTTTTTCTTTAGGGCTTTGGGTTGGGTTTCAGCCCATTAACCCCACTTATACTCTAGCTCAGCCCTCTCCTCTCCATTCACTCATTCCCACTCCTCAAACTCAAGCTCCAACTGAAAATGGTGGAAAGGAAAGGGAATTAGAAACTCCAAGCCCTAGTTCCTCTTGCTAGCTCAAATTCTTGCTCCAAAATCAAAGAGAACCCATTAGTAAGCCTTCTCTTCTTCTTCTCCAACTCATTCTTTTATCAATTTCAGAAATTTCTAAACCTAACTTTGGGAATGTTCTTCTTTTAAAGCTTAGAATCAAGCTTCTTGAGTTGGATTTGAAGAGTAGTTGATCCTCCTTTGTTTTCAAGCTTCTTCTTCATTGATTTGGGTTCAAAGGTGAGATTTTTATCTCACCTCTTAGTCTATATTTATCGTCGATTGTTAGGTATGAATTCCTAACACTTATTCGTGTGCATTTGATTTTGATTTGGATTGCTTTTGTGAATATTCCAATTTTTGGTGTTTTGGGTTCAATTCTTTAAAAATCATAACCTTGATGTTTTGATCATGTTTTTGGTGATGAACCAAAGAGCTTCTATGGCCGGGTAGTCGATTGGCGTAAACCCTTAGTGCCGTTGCTCGACGGTTTGCAAATTGAGGGAGTTTGCACCTCTTTTGAAATAGGGTAGGAAGTGCAAGTATATAGGTTCGGCCGACCGAGCTCAGGGTCCGGTCGACCGACCTGCTACCCAGGCACTTCCTGCCTCTGTTTTGGAAGTGCTGGTAACAGGCTTCGGCCGACCGAGCCCCTGGGCCGGTCGACCGACCGAGCCCCTGGGCCGGTCGACCGACCGAGCCCCTGGGCCGGTCGACCGACCGAGCCCCTGGGCCGGTCGACCGACCTGGTGCCCGAGCACTTCCAACCTCTGGTTCGGTCAACCGACTCAGGGAGTCCGGTTGACCGACCTGCTCCTATCTTCCTACTATGCTTTTTTTGCCTAGTTGCTTGAATTTCCAACTTTAATCGATTCGTGTTGTTTCCTATTTGTTGCTATCATTTATTATCGACTTTGATGACATTTTCTTTGGGAATTTAGGCTATATCCACTTTGATGGATTCAGTATCGATTTCTTTGGATTTTCATTCACGTCTTCGAATGTGAATTTTAGTGATTGATTGTTCCTACAATCTTCTTTGTGATTTGTCACTTTAAAAATATAAAGGTTTTCTATACTAGTAGTAAATATCAAAACTCCTTGTTCAAATGATTCCAACACTATTTTATTACAAAGCTCATTTTTCTTAAACCATTTTCCAATCTATTAGTATATATAAGCCTTTACCTCACTCGTATAAGAAATCTAATTAAACGACTTAGTAAAACAAGTGGTATGAAACGCTTGCGTTTACTTCATCGGTTAATTCTTGGACTTGTTCGATTGAAACTCTTGTGACAATTTTCTAGTGGAGGTCTACAATTTGTTCGTAAATATTTAAGTTAAGCTAGTGGTTATGGGACATGAAGCTAAGCTCATATATTTACTAGCTTACTGTAATTGACACTTCTCGGTGATCATGACGATCATTTTATGGTTTAGACTAGCATTGTCCGATGTCTCTTCGTCCACGTGGAGGACTGTACGTCGTTTTTATTGAGCTTCGGCTCACCAGAAGGAGCTTCGGCTCAATGTCCACAATGGGGGACTATGCCCAGTCATGAGGAACTTCGGTTCACCAGGAGGAGCTTCGGCTCAAAGTTCGCAATGGGGGACTATACCCTGTCAGGAGGAGTTTTGACTCACCAAGAGGAGCTTCGGCTCAAAGTCCGCAATGGGGACTATACCCTGTCAGGAGGAGTTTTGACTCACTAGGAGGAGCTTCGGCTCAAAGTCCGCAATGGGGGACTATACCCTGTCTGGAGGAGCTCCGGCTCATTTTTCTGGGATTGGCCATCCTTTTCTTGTGATTTCTGGATTTCGTGTGTTGAATTCTGGAATTTATGTTTCACCAACTTTTACGATTGGCATTGATATATATGTCATTTATTGTGGCTTGGTGAATGAAATTAGGAGTATGACATTCCTTTTTATCTTTGAGAAGATCTTTGCGATATTGATTAATCTCTTATTGATTTTTTCAATTATTTATTTATCACAGCTTGGCATTGTGATTATTATACGTTTAGTCATATCTCTTATTCTATATCATTTCTTCTGATATTTATAGCTAGACTGATCGGTTTATTATTTTCTTCTTAAATAATACTCGGGTCAGACCGAGATGTTACAGGTGCTTCTGCTTAACTTCTCTTCTGGGGTTATCATATGATCTTTTGGCTAACTACTTAGATTAGTAGCTTATTTTGTTGTATACACTTGAGATATGGACTCATAGATGTATTCTTTTGTATAGCACGTGTTGCTATTCTTTTGTATTATGGTGGATCTTTTTGACCACTACTCTGATATACACTGTCATGTGTTAGTTATATATTCATATCTTCTTCCGCCTTTATGATATGAATTATCTGTGACTGATTTATGTTATGCTTATTTCTATATTTGTTTCCGAAGATTATTATAGACACTGTGTAGTATCTTTGTGTTTGTATCGGTATGTCGGATTTCCTCTTGAAATAAAATGCATGTTATACTATCTGACATATCGGTGCTCGCGCAAAGCAATTACACGGATGGTCGCTCCCCAACAGCCTTATTCTCCGTGCTAGTTGACAGCATTACGCCGTAGTGTTCTTGGCTAGCGTGGGTATTGAGGTGGTGCGTCACAGCTTGGTATCAGAGCCAAACTTCGGAACAATGTAGAATAATTTAACAAGGATCATCGTCCTAGGTCCATCTTAGGAGTCGTGCTTTAGGATTTTATTCGGGTCTTCGTACCGTCCTATCCTATTTTCTTTTATGATTCCGTGTTTTGTCTATCAAGACTGCTTGATATTTATTTTGAGAATAACTTTTCTCCTTCTTTCTTTTCTAAAGGAAGAGAAATGGTTAGTTCTAGCAGTCCTAGCGCTAGTCAATCCAGTAGCCCTTCTCTGGATGGCGCATTCATGTCTGCCCAACAACTTTTGGATCTTGTAAAGAATCAAGAGTTTATCTGTGCATTGAATAAGAACCTGGAAATGGTTCTACCTTTGAAACTTGAAGTTTCTTTCAATCAGCATGTGGATGTTACTCTTCTTCATGGAGAGGTTAGTAAAGGAAGCGTTTGTGATATTGGGACTTCCAAGAAGAGGCATATTACGTTCAAGAGCCTTAACCCCAATAAGAGAGTGAAGCAAACTACTTCTGTAGCAAAGACTCCAATCCCTAATCGTGGAGGATGCTACAATTGTAATTCTAAGGACCACTATGCAAGGGAGTGCCCGAAACCTCTCTTTTGCCGTTATTGCAAAAGTTCGGGTCATCTTATATCTGCCTGCCCCATACTTCAAAGCAAGAAAAAGGTGGAACAAGAAACTTTGGTAGACAAGACTCCTACCCCAAGTCGTAAACAATGCTACAATTGTGGTTCCACGGACCATTATGTAATTAAGTGCCCGAAACCCCTTTATTGTCGCTATTGCAAAGACTCGGGTCATCTTTTATCTGCATGTCCCAAATTTTTGAACAAGGACATGAGAAAGTTAAATATTGTGCAAGCCCCTAGCAATACTTCTCTTGGTCATGGTATTTCTCATTCAATCCTTGATGACATTTGCTTTGTGATTTTCTTGTTCGTGTTCTTTTTGATATGGGTTCCATCTCACTGTTTTATATCAAAAGAACTTGTTGATTCTTTTCCTTTAAACAATTTTGGGATTGATGTCTTCCTTGAGAATCGCGAATCCGGATGGTAGATCCGCAACACTCAATTTGTTTTTTATTGATGTCGAAATTATTTTATGTGATTTTTCTGTTCGAGACGATTTTTACTTAGGCTTCGGAATCGATTTTTGGAAAGGATTGGCTTATTGCGAAGCCCATATCCTATTTTCCGTGAGAACTAATCATCTTCGACATTCTTAATCTGTTAAGCAGATTTCTATTTCTCCTTTGTGCTTTCGATTCCAACTTGATGACATCATTTTATTCTTTAAGCCCGCATGAGGAAGAAAGTGTTGTTTCTCTCATTCATGTAGTTTGAGAATTTTCCGGTAATTTTGAGTTTGTCTTAAAATTATCACCTAAGAAATCTTTTGTGTGGTGTCAAGGTCTTTCTAGTTCGACCTTGCCACCGATTTTCATTTTCTACGAGTTGCGGAAGTTAGCATTCCACTTACCGCATTCTGCACTTGTTATGATTCCTATGAATGAATTATTATGTCATTCAGTTTGTCCAGCTTATTTCATCCATTTTAGGTATCGAGTATTCTATGAATATCTCGATAAGTCCATTCTTGTATTTATTGATTTTGGATGAAAATAGAAATTTAAAATTTGAAAATCTTTTTCATAAGATTTATTTATAAGTACAATTTGATTTTTGTTCTTAAAATGAACAAAGAATATTCTTAAAAGTTTTTAGAAACATGTTTATCATATAAAAGATGGTTTTGTGATTGTATTACCCATTGAGTGCTTTAAGAATTCTAGTCGATGCGCTTGATCAACGTTATCGATAGGAATCTCCTAAACGCTTTGATGAGACAGTCAGACACGATATATTGACTTGTAAAATGTAAATTTTTCTAGAAAGGTTATTACATAAAGATAATGTAATTTTGAAGGTTTTAGCTTTTCGGGAAAGAAGAACTCTTCTCCAATACTTCTATTCTTGTGATTCCTAAAGGGGAACCAAGACTTTGCTATTTGTACCGATACTAGTCGTATTGGTTTGGATGTCATTCTCTTGTAAAGGAGAACGTGCTATCACTTGTGCTTCTAAATCATTATAGCTTATCGAGACTAGATATGCCACTCTTGATCTAGTGCTCGCGGCTATTGTTTTTACTTTTGGAATTTGGCATCATCATATTTGGATGAGAAATTTGTTCTCTACCTCGATCATAAATCTTTGGAATATTTATTTTCTAATAAGGAACTTCATGTCGACTCGAGTTCCTGGCATCTTATGATCTTGATATTCTGGAAATCGTGTTGCCAACGCGCTTTGTCGTAGGCAACAAGTTGTTGATTCTTTGATGTTGTCTGAATGGAATTATCTTTTTATCAAGTTCATCGAACGTTTTGATATACTTCGTTTTATTGAGATTTATCTCATTTTTTTTATGGACTAGCGTCCGATGTTCTTTTATGGTGTTCGGTTCATCGGATGTACTGTTATTATACTACATCGATGTTCCGTCTCATCTGGATCAATGGATGTACCATTATTATACTACATCGTTGTTCCGGTTTATCGGTTCATTGGGCGTACCGTTTTTGTACTACGCCGTTGCACTGGCTCAATTTTCTGCTATTCTTGACGTTTTCTGCGTCTTTTAACTATGGAAATGCTTTTAGGTTTCCTATTTTTATTCTCGTGCCGGTGTTATTGATGAAATTGAAGTCTCACCAGTTTTGACTTATGAGCCACATTCCATTCGCATCATTACTTCGGAGGTTGAGCGCCTTCGGAGTAAAGATGTTCTTCTTGTGAGAGTTCAATGGTTCTCAAATCCTAAGGATTGCTCTTGGGAATCCAGAGAATTCATCGAGCAATCCCGTTCAGGCTTACTCTTTCATGCTCCTTATGGTGAACTTCCTATTTCAAATTTTCTTTTGTGTTGATATGCTTCTATGGTTGTTACTTCTTGTTTTCTTCTTAAGTATTGCGAGGACGCAATTTCTTTAAGGAGGGGAGTCTATAAAAACCGCATATTTATCGATTGTGTATTTAAATATTTTATTTAAATATTTCATCGCTTGTCGGATTTTAGTCCGAAAACCTACTTTTTGCAAACGGTCCAATTGGGACTCGAGACCCCTTCCATTGAGTTCAAAATGCCATTTGCAACCTTTTTGAGTATAAGCTTCGATATGTTTGGCGTAAGTTGAATTTTGCTACTTTTTCTTTAGGGCTTTGGGTTGGGTTTCAGCCCATTAACCCCACTTATACTCTAGCTCAGGCCTCTCCTCTCCATTCACTCATTCCCACTCCTCAAACTCAAGCTCCAACTGAAAATGGTGGAAAGGAAAGGGAATTAGAAACTCCAAGCCCTAGTTCCTCTTGCTAGCTCAAATTCTTGCTCCAAAATCAAAGAGAACCCATTGGTAAGCCTTCTCTTCTTCTTCTCCAACTCATTCTCTTATCAATTTCTGAAATTCCTAAACCTAACTTTGGGAATGTTCTTCTTTTAAAGCTTAGAATCAAGCTTCTTGAGTAGGATTTGAAGAGTGGTTGATCCTCCTTTGTTTTCAAGCTTCTTCTTCATTGATTTGGGTTCAAAGGTGAGATTTTTATCTCACCTCTTAGTCTATATTACTCTTCGATTGTTAGGTATGAATTCCTAACACTTATTCATGTGCATTTGATTTTGATTTGGATTGCTTTTGTGAATATTCCAATTTTTGGTGTTTTGGGTTCAATTCTTTAAAAATCATAACTTTGATGTTTTGATCATGTTTTTGGTGATGAACCAAAGAGCTTCTATGGCCGAGTAGTCGATTGGCGTAAACCCTTAGTGCCGTTGCTCGACGATTTGCAAATTGAGGGAGTTTGCACCTCTTTTGAAATAGGGTAGGAAGTGCAAGTATACAGGTTCGGCCGACCGAGCTCAGGGTCCGGTCGACCGACCTGCTACCCAGGCACTTCCTGCCTCTGTTTTGGAAGTGCTGGTTACAGGCTTCGGCCGACCGAGCCCCTGGGCCGTCGATCGACCTGGTGCCCGAGCACTTCCAACCTCTGGTTCGTTCAACTGACTCAGGGAGTCCGGTTGACCGACCTGCTCCTATCTGCCTACTATGTTTTTTTGCCTAGTTGCTTGAATTTCCAACTTTAATCGATTCCTGTTGTTTCCTATTTGTTGCTATCATTTATTATCGACTTTGATGACATTTTCTTTGGGAATTTAGGATATATCCACTTGATGGATTCGGTATCGATTTCTTTGGATTTTCATTCACGTCTTCGAATGTGAATTTTAGTGATTGATTGTTCCTACAATCTTCTTTGTGATTTGTCACTTTAAAAATATAAAGGTTTTCTATACTAGTAGTAAATATCAAAACTCTTTCTTCAAATGATTCCAACACTATTTTATTACAAAGCTCGTTCTTCTTAAACCATTTTCCAATCTATTAGTATATACAAGCCTTTACCTCACTCGTATGAGAAATATATTTAAACGACTTAGTAAAACAAGTGGTATGAAACGCTTGCGCTTACTTCGTCGGTTAATTCTTGGACTTGTTCGATTGAAACTCTTGTGACAATTTTCTAGTGGAGATCTACAATTTTTTCGTAAATATTTAAGTTAAGCTAGTGGTTATGGGACATGAAGCTAAGCTCGTATATTTACTAGCTTACTGTAATTGACACTTCTCGGCGATCATGACGATCATTTTAAGGTTTAGACTAGCATTGTGCGATCTCTCTTCGTCCACGTGGAGGACTGTACGTCGTTTTTATTGAGCTTCGGCTCACCAGGAGGAGCTTCGGCTCAATGTCCGCAATGGGGGACTATGCCCTGTCATGAGGAACTCCGGTTCACCAGGAAGAGCTTCGGCTCAAAGTCCGCAATGGGGGACTATACCCTGTCAGGAGGAGTTTTGACTCACCAGGAGGAGCTTCGGCTCAAAGTCCGCAATGGGGGACTATACCCTGTCAGGAGGAGTTTTGACTCACCAGGAGGAGCTTCGGCTCAAAGTCCGCAATGGGGGACTATTCCCAGTCTGGAGGAGCTCCGGCTCATTTTTCTGGGATTGGCTATCCTTTTCTTGTGATTTCTGGATTTCGTGTGTTGAATTCTGGAATTTATGTTTCACCAACTTTTGCGATTGGCATTGATATATATGTCATTTATTGTGGCTTGCTGAATGAAATTAGGAGTATGACATTCCTTTTTATCTTTGAGAAGATCTTTGCGATATTGATTAATCTCTTATTGATTTTTTCAGTTATTTATTTATCACAGCTTGGCATTGTGATTATTATACGTTTAGTCATATCTCTTATTCTATATCATTTCTTCTGATATTTATAGCTAGACTGATCGGTTTATTATTTTCTTCTTAAATAATAATCGGGTCAGACCGAGATGTTACAGGTGCTTCTGCTTGACTTCTCTTCTGGGGTTATCATATGATCTTTTGGCTAACTACTTAGATTAGTAGTTTATTTTGTTGTATACACTTGAGATATGGACTCATAGATGTATTCTTTTGTATAGCACGTGTTGCTATTCTTTTGTATTATGGTGGATCTTTTTGACCATTACTCTGATATACACTTTCATGTGTTAGTTATATATTCATATCTTCTTCCGCCTTTGTGATATGAATTATCTGTGACTGATTTGTGTTATGCTTATTTCTATATTTGTTTTCGAAGATTATTATAGCCACTGTGTAGTAGCTTTGTGTTTGTGTCGGTATGTCGGATTTCCTCTTGAAATAAAATGCATGTTATACTATTTGACATATCGGTGCTCGCGCAAAGCAATTACACGGATGGTCGCTCCTCAACAGCCTTATTCTCCGTGCTAGTTGACAGCATTATACCGTAGTGTTCTTGGCTAGCGTGGGTATTGAGGTGGGGCGTCACAGCGCTCCAAAGTGATAATTTCGCGCTTCTCGAGACCTTTTCGGCTGTCGGGTCGTTCGATCTCCAAATATAGCGATCCTTATACACATTTTAATTTGCAACGTCGTTACAAACTCAACGGAAGTGGTCTTGAGTCCTGAGCGGTCGTATGCGAAAAATCATAGTTTTGGGACCGTTAATTAATTAACATTCAATAATTAAATAAATTATATAAATATCCTATTTCCAAAAATACAGGTCGTTACTTGCTACATCTATATGCAACATGGCTCAATTCTTTAAAAAATCAAATTTTTTATTATTTAAATAATTTAATATATAATATGTGTGTGTGTGTGTGTGTGTGTGTATAGCCTATAATTTTAAATACTACTTCATACTTATGCAAAATATGAAAATAAAATTTTGTACACAATATTTAATACGCATAATAATTTTGACAACAGTAAAACAATTTTTGTATATTTATTTATTATTATAAATAATATTTAAATCAATTAATCATATAAATAATTATATGTGTATATATATATAGATACACATATATGCATTACGACTTATGTTTTAAATTTTATAAACCGCTAAAATAAAAAATAAAAAATATTAAATTTTGGATTTTTTAATATTATTAGGAAAGTTTATTATTATGTAATTTGAGGAGAGCACTCGTTACAATATTTAAAATTCAACCGAAAATTAAAATTTTGGATTTTTAAATTGTTTTAAGTTATAAAATTATATAATGAATTTTAAAATTATAAAATTTTATCCAAAAACTTTACTATAAACTTAAAGTATTTTAATATAAGTTATTTTATGATTTATCTATATTAGTATATATTTGTTTAGTATCATATATATATATATAAGTATTTAATATATATATATATATATATATGTTAAAAAGTTATACCTATACATCTACTGTATCCAGCTAAGAATAGGAGTTTGTATATTTAATATAAGTTATTTTATGATTTATTTGTATTAATATATATATTTATTTAATATCATTTATATATACGAGTACTATGGCACGTGCGATGCACGTGTGTAGAAGGAATTGGTGTTATAAAACACAGTTTATAAGAATCTTTTTAACTATAGAAAATGACTCGATGAGTACAAAATGTTGTATTTTCTATGCGCAT
The DNA here is from genome assembly GCA_030765085.1 of Allium cepa. Lineage (NCBI taxonomy): Eukaryota > Viridiplantae > Streptophyta > Magnoliopsida > Asparagales > Amaryllidaceae > Allium > Allium cepa. The sequence continues at coordinate 1,038,018,603 of CM060929.1, forward strand.
ACATGCCAATCATTTATTAAAACAAAGAATGAGACTAAGTTATTTTAGAAAATAATCAAATGGATAAAGAGGGTAATCAACCATTATATTAATAAAGAAATGTAATAAATTTTAAATTAGCATTTTCAATAGTTTGGAACTAAAAAGCTTGCATTGTCTCTATTTTTAAAAGTAATAAATCAGCATGTTAATATATAAGAATTTTTTTAAATATAAAGATAGATCTCCCATGGTACTTCCTTCCTCACGAATGCTCAATACTTGTTGAAGTATAAAACTACTTGATGATAGTGTATAGATTTCGAATTATCGTTTACCATAAGATTGTTATAAATCTGGTAGGACTTAAATTGATGTAATATTATTTCGCTATGCCTTTGTTAGGTTGTTTTCAACAACAGTAGCTTAAAAGTAATCTTTCAAAATTAAGTACAGTTGTAGTGATTAGTTTGTCTTCTCCTTGTCCTAGCTTCAGATCGGCATTGGTAATATGTGGATGGAAAAGTTATAAACGTTTTATAAGAATTTTTTTATGTTAACTACAGTTATATTCTAGTAATAAAGTTGGAATAGTTTAATAGTTGAGTTAGAGTCACTTAGATTTTTTCAACCTAAATATTAGTTATTGGAAGCAACACTTCATACTATAAATTATAAGCATGCACACACGCACTAATTAAAAATGTATTACTTGTTGGCACATGGAATCTAGGATTCGCATGTTCTTGGATCATATAATTTTCATCGACTTACCTTCAGCCTTTAGCCTATATTTTTGTTCTCATTATACTATTTAAAGATTAAAAAAGTAGCACACTGCTGTTATATTTTACTTGTTTTTGAATCATCGGTAAACCTCATAAATCAAAACCCAATATTAATTACACCACTTAAAAATTTGGTCTGTGCCTCTTCATCTTGCCCAGTTGCTATACACACATATTGTCAAATTAACACATAAAGGAGCACCTGTATCTACACACTAATACTAACAGGGAATGCACATATATGACATCTATACACTAATACTGACAGATGCTCACATATTTAATTATATATAAGCATCCAAGTGTCATAAACATGAATACAACAATAATTAAGGAAAGAAACATCGAAAGACGAATAATAGAAAATTAGTATAGTGGAGGTAAATGGTTAGACAATAATGGCATTAACAACCAACTTAGCAGTCATTAAGATCCCATTACAGAACCAAATCATCCAAAGTTGACACATTACAGGCTTTTTCCAAACCAAAACTCCAATCAAAATGTATACCATGAATTCCTTAAGTACTCTATTTTTGTTTTTAAATGGATCATTACTCCACTTATTCATTCTTTTAGCCCCACTCTCTACTCAAGTAAATATTCACACATAAAGAATAATATTAAAAAAAGGGGTTGATAAAGACTAAAAAAACCATGATTTCTCCACTAATCAACATACCTATTAGCAATATATCTTTTTCTTTCTTTTTTAAATTACTCGTTCAAAACGGTTCCCATTCTGCCCTCAGATTATTTGCAGAGGATGCTATGGAGGTTGAAGCATTGGTTGATGTGGATGTTATTGATCTTGTCGGTGCAAGCAATGAATTGAACATTCCCATTCTGTTGTCACTACAATTTTAGATTCTCGTAACTGCACTTGTTCCCTTTTCTCATTCTTATTATTTTGCTGTTGCAAAGAGACAAGTTTATTAATCTTCTCATTCTTGATTTTGAGTATATCAAGCATCTCCACTAACTTCTACACTCTCCTTACCTGAATGAAGCATATATATCTACGGTTAGAATACTTTCACCCATGCATAACACTTTCACCTATGCACATGCATGCTTTTAATATTGAACCACTTGGCACACACATACATAGATTCGGAATCATATATATATATTTATTCAAACTTATATTGAATTCTTAAGCACATGAATTTATAAAAATATATAACCTAACTTTTGACAGCTCATGCTCTATCACCTAAACACTCGCATATGATTTATATTCATCACACCTGATACAAACATACACACACATGAATTATGTATTAAACTAACAAATTCAAGGAATTGAAATAAAACTAAACCTTTGAAAAATCAATCTTGGCTTTTTTAATTATTTTTTGTGAACAAAAATTAACCTAACAATGCAATAATTATTTACAGAAGGCAGCATATAGTTAAATTTAGGTCTTATTGAATTAGAAAACAACAAACATTTAGTAAAAATCATTTACCTACCTCTAATTTAGTCAACACCCAATTTATATGCCACAACCATCACCCCCTCTACTAATATCCAATTTGGACCAACTGCACAATAACCGAGCCATCTAGTTTCAGAGATTAATAGTAAACACAGTTAAACAACGAATGAAATACCTAAATATGAAATGAAATTTTTAGCATACGCTCACCTTTCATCAACTCTCGCATTCACTCAGCTATAATTTGGCCATTCAGCTCCCCTGTTCCCGTTCCGTAGGCTGAGATTCACACTTTTGCACCCTTGATCCATCATTACCTCTGTAGTAGAGATGTTATGATCAAGTAGCCCATGACTGTACAAATGTTTATGCTGTCTTACTGAACATGAAGGGATAAAAAATTTGAATACACTAATCAAGGGAGATCTATATAAGAGGAAAAAAATGAGAAAAAGGGCACATAGGAGGCAGTTTTACCATTTTGCGATCAAAATCCAAGGAATTGATTGAAACTGTTCAGACTAATAAAAACATGAACTTTAACTAATTTATTGTAAGAAAAATGTATAGCATATGAATCAAATGAGTGAATGGTTTGGTGCACTAAATGTTATCTTATACTAAATATTTGAGCAGGCTTATGACTAAGAGGCTAACAATAAAGAAGTAGACTCTTTTAAACCTTACTATTTGAAAATTAATGGTTGTACTGATATAATTTAAAAAATAAATAACAACAATCATGAATTTATGCTTTAAAGAGACATAGTGATTTATATTGCAGAAGATTGAAGAATAAACTAACAAAATCTGATCTCAAAAGTCAAAATAGCAAAATAAACACATGCCAAGTGACAGAATATGCTAAGGGTGTCCTTAGAGTATATGTCATCATTACATGTCCCATGTGTTACTGTAGAATTAAATTACCGCATTGTGTTATACGTGATTGGAATGTAATACAACACCCACGGGCCATTAAAGAAGACTGTAAATAGTTTAACGATATAATTCGTCACTATAGTAAACAAATACACCTAGTGTGAACAAATAAAACCCAAGAAGAAAAATTAAAACATCTACACAAAGATGCATTGATTCGGTTGGCTTAATGCTAAGATTTACTCAGATCTAAAAATTATGGAGTACTATGTATGTATATATATATATATATATATTTATGTGATAGTTCTATTACTCTCTTCTAATCACAGAGGTAAATGTCAAAGTTCTTTAACATCACCAGGAAACTACAAATGATCTAATCCTAACTGACACGGCGATGCATAAAAAATTAACTGTAAAATAATTTACACGAAGCTTATGTAAGAACAACCAATTTGACAGCAAGGCTATCATCCGACTTAAATGTTGCAACCAACATAGACTATCATTACTAAAATAATGCAGAAAATCAAACTCAAAATATAAAAATAAATAAAGAGAAATAATAATGGTTCGCTGTGAAACAATAAAGCTCAAAATATAAAAGTAGAGCATAAATAACTGATGTGATGAAATCAAGCAATCATTATTGATGCAAAATAAAATAAAGTAATTGAACAGAGAGATCTTTCAGTTTTCATTAGCAATTCATTAGACAGTCATGATAGTTGGTAGGTTTTTTCAAAACGGAATTCATAATCTAAATCAGTGGATATTGTCTGAACATATTTAATAATTGTAAAAAAATTGAAATAATCATTGGAATATTTAAATAAGTTAATAACCAATGAGAATAAGGTAACAAAAGTTTTATTCCTTATCTAAGAGTTTAAAATAAGCAGCCAGATAGTTTTTAAAACAATACATGTATTCCTTTTTCATGTATATAATGCTTATCCTAGCACACAATTCACATGAACATTTGTACAATTGCTTACTAATGGAAAAATATATCCAAAGGTAAATTAAGTTCATTTCTATAGGTAGAGCATGTTCGAGAGGAGGGCGAGAGCGAGCAAGTTTCAAGTGAGAATTATTTCTCACAAAACCTATGATAATCAAAATCAGTGTTCTATATATTTAGTGTTTGATTTACTTAAATCATTACGTATCCTGCCTTGATAGAAATTTAAGCATATTGAGTGACTTATCGCACAAACCTAATTAAAGAAAATGCATCATTTCTAAGCTTTTCACTGCATTCATTTTCTTCCGTTCATATTCTATTTCTATAATTTTGTTTTATTTTGTTTTGGCCTTCATTTCTCTGTCCTACGAGAGTTCTTTCCTTACATCAGCCTCCTTCCCGAGTGAATATTTGGCCATGCATATTTAATGTTTGTGAGTTTTGTGTGTATTGAGTATCTAGCAGTTTATTCTATGTCCTATTAGTGTGTTGTGGTGTGAGTAAGTATACATGAGAGAAAATGTGTATATGACATTCCATGAAAGTGTCTGGTTTATAATCACATGTTAGTGGGTGCACAACATGAGTGGAGTATTGAGTGAATATGTGGGTGATCAAGTGCGAGCGCTACTGGATGTGTGTTGTTCATATATATATATATATATATATATATATATATATATATCAAGCGCATATGTAGCATATAGTCATTTAAACATACATTTTGGGTTACTGTAAATCAATTTTGGGTTACTGTGAATCATTTTGGGTCACTGTATATCAATCATATAGTCATTTAAACATACAATGATAAAAACCCATTTCGGGTTACTGTAAATCAATAAGCACTGTAAAACTCCAAATAAAAAAAATGAATAGCATATAGCAGTAAATGAAGATAAATGAGGTACCTCTTCAATTTAAAAAATGCATTTTTCATTGTCCGTTTGTTTTGAAGGATATTTGATCTCAGTCCAAGCAAGATATGTGCATCATCTGCAATAGAGAAAATTGTGCCAATTAGGTGGTTTTCATAACAAAAGAATTATGGTCATGTTGATTACTCAAGCTTATTAAATATGTTTGAAAAGTGTGCATGTATATGTGAGCTTGTGTATTAATGTATGATTGTGATATATAGGTCAATGACATATACTGTTGTTCTTTATCCAACTGTACGAAACTTATGAAGGACTGGTGGCACATATTTGAACGTGGAATCATTAGAAAAATTAATGCACCTGCTATGATGTGTGATATATGCATATCACATTACATATAGGTAGAGAGTACAACTGTCCATTGAGTAATTATACATGCATAAAACAGATGATTTGATATGACTGTTGATCAATAACTCCAATACTCATATGTACAGCTAAGGTCCAGTTAAAGTATTGTACGTATACTCTATTATAACATGTAAAAATATGAGATATAACAGAAAAATGATTATATCAACGATAGAGGAAAGTTTCCTGTGTTATACGAAGAGAAAGAACTCACTATCCGAGGTTAACTCTGTTCATTAACTTACATTAGCAATTTTATCATTTCAATACAGTAACACAGAAAATATCAACATGAAATTGATTTGTACTTCGGTTCCATTTCTACTTCAATAACATATAATAATACCTAATTAAGCAATATAAAGGAGCATACTATTTTTTTTAACCGAAGCTTTTGCTGGGCGCGACGATCACCACCACCTCCAACTGCACGTCTGATGCTGATCTTCTCATTTGCTTACTTTTCTTGAAATCATTCAAATCCATTCACATCGAGTTTTCCAACGACTGACTTGCATAAAGATAAGATAAAATGCACTTAATATTTTCAAAAAGAATGGTGTACGAACATCAAACAACAATAAAATAATACATCTATATTGGATAAATAACTATGTAAAGTGTTCATGGGAAACATGGAGCAGAACTACCAAAAGCCAGATCTTTTTCTTTTGTAGTGGCATTTGACATGCTAGCATCAGTAGTAGGCCTACCATCATTCATAGACATTGTAAGAGCCTGCGACAATAAGGATTTCTCATCATTCTGTCATAAATTAGATGTCACTAAATCAATGGCTTGTCAGATAAATTAGATTTCTGATCCAAGAAAATAGAGTGAAAACTGCAGTAATAGCAACCTGAATATAATGATTTTAAAATGAAGCTGAAAGTAATCATATGTTAAGAAAATAAATAATGATGAAGACAATCAAATTCACAAACAGCATAATATGCTAAAGAAAAGATAAGGCCTAAAGCGAATTTAAAGAGCAATTCGGTAATTGCAAAAATGTGTTCTGGTTTCACAGTTATCATTAATTTATATGAAGTTCATATCATTAATGATATTCGGTGTATTGGGAAAACAACAAATGAAATATCGTAAGTTGTATATGAGTACCTTGATTAGTTTATTCCTTATGGCTTGACCAACCTTAACTTGCCTTCTTAACTTTGGCATAGTCATATTTACTACAATTGCTAATTCACCATCTGTTACTTCTTTTTTCAGATCAATCTGCAATTTCTCGTTCATCTCTAACATTTCCAATTTTTATTATTTTTAAAAGGTTAGGGAAATATTCGAGAAAAGATAATTGGTCCCTGTATGAAATAACATGATCCATGGCTGAACATTAGCAATGATTAGTGCCATTAACTTTCAACATCAAACACAAATAATCTTGTTGATTTTTGTCACCGTTTCGTAATATAGCTGTATGAGTCATCCTTGGTACATATCAATGATTTTTTTACAGTTTAGAAAGACCATTTTTTTTTACAGTTTATTTACTGAGAAATTTTTTGGTATTCTAAGTAATTTTCATTTCAGAAATCATAGACAATAAAAAAAGAATGAGACACAAACAAGCCGTCATAGGTTGCATAAACTTAAACAATTTTTGTTGCTCCGACATACTAAGAAAAGGAGGAATCTTCATCTTCTTCTAACCCATGTATACCAAATCAGTACTGGACACACCATACTCTCTAATCAGTCTTTCTTCCTCTTCCTTCTCAGCAATTGATCTCTTTCCTACTCTACCGTTTCTCCTCCTCCTTGATTTCTTACTTCTAACCATGTTTCCCTCTCTAACTGCACTTTGTTTATATATATTCTTAAGCGCAGCTGCCAGTTCACTGTAATGTATAAAAAAAATTTAAGCAATGAACCAAAGCTTTGCTTACATGGAGGAAGTTGGGAGGAGAGGCCTGCAGCACTTCAAATCACAAACAATGCCAAAATGAGCAGCTTTATTACTGGAAGACCCCACATGAAAAATTCGAATGTGGGCTGAAGGGATTTTGCAGACGAATGGAAAAAAGGGAAGAAAAACAATAAATTTAGGGGAAGTAGCTGATTAAGGATCATGCGAATTATTCACCAAACGTAGCAAGTAAATGACATAAATGGGTTTAACCATATTATTTTGTGTACATTATAAGATAGGGGCATTTTGGGATGTACGAAAAAGGCTTCAGGTTGACCTTGTTGACCAGGGTTTTGCTATATAGTATAGATATATGTATTTAATATAAATATATATGTTAAAAAGTTATATCTATACATCTACTGTAGGGCCGGGAAATTTTTTATATTTAATATATTTTATAATCGATTTAAACATATTTATATAATTATAAATATATACATATTATTAATATTTTTACTTATGTTTTATATATATGGATATATGCATAAAATTTTGTATATATAAATTATAATCTATCAAAATACCTGTAAATAAATAAATCGATCAAAATATCTGTAAATAAATAAATATATAAAATAATATTTTATGTACTAAAATTAAAAATTATATATATACATACACATACATTTGGATAATATATTCGCATATTGAATGAGCTAACATATCCGTTGCGATGTAAATCTCAAATTCTACACACGGGCATGTTATACCTTTCACGGATTGATATGTTATACCTGCACACACATGCACACAAAGATCTAAGTATATATATATACATGTATGTATGTGTATGTGTGTGTACGATTCATGTATATATATATATATAATATAACATAAATTAAATAATACTATATCATTTTATAAATTTAAAAAATAAAAGATTTTATTTAAATAAAATTTGGAAATCCTAAATAAATTAGACTTCATAGGCCTAATAAAGATCCGATAAGATAAAAAAAATTGAAACAACTATTACATCCGCTATAGGCTAGTCTATTTCCAACAATGATATCGAATCCCAATAGCCTATATAGTTTAAATTAGTCATGTTAGGGCTAACTAATTAAGCTCACTGCCCTAATAGTAAGGTATTTAGAAAGGTAGCATCGAAGGATTAGGTTTTGGTAATTAAGTACTATGCCCTGCTCGGTTACCAACCTGGCTCGAACAGATACGTGAGCCCAAACGGTTGCCTCTAATAGAAAAGGCCCAATTTGAATTGGGCCTTGAGCTAATTTTCAAAATTATTTGAAAATTAAATAGATAAGATTTTAAATTTAAAAGAAAAATTTAATATAAGCTATACATATTTTTTTGAGAGAAATGTGTGATCCTCTAAAGTAGAGGAGAGAACACGTGTGTGTGTGTATATAATACCGAAATAAGGGTGCTGCCAACATTCCTGAAAGGTGGCTGAACACAATACAAAAAAACAATGTAAAGGACTCAGATACAAATAGAATGAGCTCCGGCAAGACCACCACCTATTACACCTCATTATCGAGCTCCGGCAAGGCCACCGCTCGTCATGAGGTGTTAGAAGTACCTAAAAACCATGAAACAACTCAGTGCGGACGAAATATGAAGCCAGCTCCAGCTGAGAGAGAAAACTCCTCAATGTAAACACAGAAAATCCATAATGAATGCCTGGCTGCTGCAAATAGGAATGATCCAGAATGAAGTACTCCACTCTATCGATGTGGAAGTATTAGAAAGAACGTCTCACCGCAAATGTGTATGATCTTGAATGAAAAGCGCCTCACTATAGTCGCATAGAACTTCTCACTGCGAAAGCGGAAGGTCTAAAATGAACATCTCGCTAAAATCCTGTCACCAGCAATCCTGAGAACCTGCAAATAGTAATGTAGTACCATTTCCATCCTAAACCTATATCTGTAAATGGAACTAAATGAAACTATAAGAGTAATACATATATATTTATATATATGAAATTCATATACAGATATATGTAGTAATGAAGTAAAAGTAGTAATACTATAAATAAAATTATAAAACAGAAAGTAATATAATAAGAACGAGACTTAAAAGGAATTCAAACTCATAATGCACCATCTTAACCAACACTAAAGATATATAAATGATTAACAAAATAAAAAGTTAAATTCATATAAATTAAAACAATTAAAATTATCCTAATGCTCCTTTAATCAAAAGGACATTATAATAATCGGTAAAAACATTATTTAAATTATAAAAATGTTTATGCTATAATTATTAACGTTAAAAATATTATTATTATGCTTAAAAGTCTTAATACTATTACTAACCTTATTGAGATATTCTTTGAAATGACTATTTTTAGCTAATCTTATTTTTGATTTGAGACCTAATTAAAACAAAATGATGATATTATAAAAATAAATTTGTTAAAATTATTATTATAATTATTAAAAAGTATTTGGTTTCTCTCAAACCAAATATACCAACAAATTATAATGAATAAAGTATCAAGTAAAATTCTGTTTTTTATTAAACTTAAATATAAAATCATTTCAATAGTAATCACAATCAGTAACTTTAGTTGTAAAATTAAAATTAAAGATTTTTAGAGTATTATTCGGAATGTAGTAAGTATCCATGCAATCATAATACACATGTTTAATATCTTCAAGATACAGATTACAAAAAGAACAATTATTATTAATTTGCATATTTTGTCTTTTTAAAAATTCTACAGTATTTAATTTTCCATGCATGATTAACCGCATATGAATTTTAGATTGAGGAGGAGAATTTGTTTTTCAAATAAATTTAAAAGGGTTATTAGCTACTCCAAAGAAATTAAGAAATTTATAAAAAGAATTAGATGTAAATTTCTTGCTCATATTCTATACCCAGCTAATGTTATCATTGTCATAATCAATATTATATAAATTCAATCTAGCATAAACAGGGAACGTTTCCTAAGTGTTGTACCTTCGAAAATTCTATTAAAATTAAAATTCCAAGGAGAGCCATTATCTGGAGAAAAAACATCTAGAATTAAAGCATTTTTAAAGTTAAAAATTTCGTAAACCTCTTTAAATTCTATCCTAAGAGGGATAACAGAAATCCAACGATCATGCCAAAAGAAGTATTATTTCCCGAGTGAACAATTGTATTAGTACCAAGGTTAAAAATCTCATGACATTTTAAAATCGATTTCCAAAAATTAGACAACTTATTTATTACTATAGGTGTAATTTGGTATAAATTATTACTACCATTATAGTAATGCTTAGAAATAATTTCTTTCCTAGTAGAATTATCACTTATATCCTTAAATTTCCATAACCACTTCCCTAATAAAGATAAATTCATATTACATAAATTAGTAACTCCTAAAGCACCTTCCTTTTTCGATTTACAAACTGTTTCCCTATTGACTAAACATTTAATAGTATTGTTGAATTATCCCCACTCCATAAGAAGTCCCTTCTTATTTTATCAATTTTATCAATCACCTAATATGGAAAAAGATGCATTGACATCCAATAGATTGGGAGAAATCTACACTCGATAAAAGATCTTCCGTTCCAACTAGAAATTCTATTTCTAATCTTATCTATTATAATTAACAAATCATTATACTTAAGTTTAGTTTGTCTAATCAGAAAACCAAGATAATCAAAAGGCAAAGTCATAGTTTTACAATTAAGCGTATTAGCAAGTAAACCTTCTACCTTATTAACGTTATTTAATACTACAACAGAACTTTTGTGATATTCCTATACATATATTATAAAAGTAATATTATTACAGAAATTTTCAAAATGTTTGAAAAATAATATAACTAATTTTGAAAATTTAAATTTATTAATAAGATTTGTAAAATAAATTATTTAATTAAATAAGTGAATTAATGAAAAATATATACATGCACTATATATTTTGGTATACTTTATGATATTTTAAAATGTTTAAGATATCATAAGTATACATGTATGTATATAATATATATTTTGAAATTAATATAATTTAATTAAAATTATTTAAATAAAAAATTTATTAAAGGTTAATTAATTAAAAAAATTAAGTAAAGGTTAATTAATCTAATTAATGGTTAACTAAATAAATTAAAGGTTAATTAAATAAAAAAATAAGCATATATCAAATATATGTGTTATAGTATGAAGATTATAGTATATAATAAATATTTAATATAAATATTATATTAGGATAACATAAAACTAGTTAAAATGTTAATTAATTAAGTATGATTTAATTAATATAATATTATACATAAGACTATTATATAAGTAATATGAAATATAAAAGTTATATAATAATAAAACTTATATAATATGAATGTATAAACTAAGGTGGAACATCAAAAAAACCCAAACAAACTTAAGGGATAAATAAATACGTATTATACGTATACCGTGATTTCAGATGTGTCTAATACATGAATCACAAAGGTATTTCATAAGTCAGTATAACTTAATATAATATATTGAAGCCCATGAATCTTTAATATAATGTTGTCCTTTCCTATATATATATATATATATATATATATATATATATAAACAAAATTGCTTGCATACTCCTTAGTTGTTGAGCAAACTCAAGCTAGGAATGTTATGTGTAGTATTAGTAATATATTGAATAGATGAGATAAGATAACCATATGTATTTATTGAGAAAACTCAAGGGTACATACACTATACCAAGACCATCAAGATAAGATAAGTACAAGTGAATAATTTCGTTTCGATTTGTTGAGAAAAATCAAGGTTAAAGTGAAATTAGGACAAGGTACCATGGGTTAGGAGTTGTATATGATACAACCGATGGGGACTTATTCGTCTTCTGTGGAGCAATGACTTGTTGAACAAACTCAAGGTCAGAATTCCAAGATGGAGGAGTCCTAATACACATTAGTAAAGTCAAAGGACTTCTATGTTTCGACCTAGAGTATGGTGAAACACAAAAGACTAGTGGGAGCCTTATTAGGAAAATGAAATAATAATATTTAACCTTTGTAATATTGTATAAACGTGTGATATTTAATGTGATAATAATCTAAAATGATAAATTTATGCATTTCATATGATTGATAAAATGTTTATCAATTAAGATATACAAATAAACTGAATTGTGAGACTGAGTATTCAATTTTATTAATTACAATAAATATCACATTGCGTTAAATGTAACACTAGACCAAAACTACAATATAGATCAAAGAACTCGATCGCTGAAATGTCAATTTAATCGGTTTATGTAAGGTGCACATATTTCATATCCTTTAAAGTTAAGGATAATTAAATGCTTTTTTTGTAAAGAGTTCGTTATGATATTATAGTATGGGTTTTCTTTTGAAAGATTCGACCATTTAGAAAGAACAATAAATGTACAAGAGTAGATGTGAGTTATGGTATAGTTAGGATGAAGAGAGTGACTAATTACTTCTGCTTCATAAGGAAACATCATAAAAGAGAATTATAATAATAATTGATGCTTAAAATTGGAATGAAAAATACAATTTCTATTCCAAAATGTATTTTCTATATAGAAATTGTTTGAGATTCATTTCTTTGAGTTCAAAATATTTGATCAAAGAACTCTCTACTATAAATTAACTGCAGTATATGAAATAAATAATATATATTAAGCGAATGGTTGACCTCCGAATTTAGTACATTATTATAAAAATGGTGGAAATAGTGGGAGCATGACATATAGAACTTATAGATTGCATCAAGTTATGAAAATTATTTTTGTAAAATAGTTTAAAATAGTGTAAATAGTTTAAAATAGTGTAAATAGTTTAAAATAGTTTAAGATAGTGTAAATAGTTTAAAATAGTTTAAGGATTTTAAAATAGTTAAAAATAGTTCAATATAAAATGGTTTGATTATTGGAAATGGTTTATATAGAAAAAAATAGTTTTGCAAATCTAAATAATCTGAATTTTAAAATAATAGATTTTAAACAGTTTATATTAAAACAATTTATTTTGAAAATAGTATCAAATCAAACCGTTTCTTCCATTTCGACAAATCAATTCAAATCAACTTTAGTTCCAAAAATTAAATTTAATCAATCTCAGTTCAACGATTTCAATTCAAAAGACTAAAGGTTTCGATTCAAATTCTCCTTAAAACCATTTCAATTTATATCGATTTCAAATTCGTGTTTGAACTACAAATTTAAACCACTTTAAATTTAATAGGTTTCGAAGTTGAATTATTTAAACATTTACAATAACTCAATTTTGATAAATTTTCGTTTATATTTCAAAATTCAACTTTAAGATTTCAATTTAAATTCTTTAGACAATTCATTTAAACCAATTTCAATTTCAGCATTTCAAAGCTTGCATTTTGAAAATAATTTAGTTAATATAAATCCAATTTTATTTCATAATAACATTTAACGAGATTCAAAATTTAAGAAATTAAAATCATGTAATTTAACCAATCCGATGTCTGTACATAATTTTCTATCCTATGGTCAAGTGATATATATATATATATATATATATATATATATATATCCTTTCAACCCGCAACAATTTAAATTTTTGGATATATATCATTTCAACCCATATCCCGAATCACTATTTCCAAATCCATAAAATCGCCAGGTTTACCATTTCAACCCATAACGATTTTTTCCTAATCTATAATATCGTTCAGTATGTATCATTTCAACCCATAGTGATTTTCCTAACAAAAACTAAGGGAACTTGCAGCGCGACAACAACATATAAAATACATAACATCAAATAATCCAAAATGTCCACAATTAAGCATCCATCACAATCATCATTCAAATCAACCAATAAGTCATAATAATTAACTGGTTATCATTATCAGGTAATTAACTAACAATCCAATTCCAATATTTATTCAAATAGAAATTAAATTCAATATAAATTCAAATTTAATTTGAATGACAACTTAAATATACTAAACAATAATCAATAAATTTCTAATCACTTTATAAATTTAATTTAACCAACGTAAGATGATATAGTATTTAGGAGTGGGTTGAAAAACTCCCATTTGATTTATCTTCGATTTAAAATCCAAATAGGCTCGAATTTCCAATAGTCTCAAAATGTAGCCAGACCAGTTTTAGATTGTCCAAAATTCCCAAACGGTCACAATAAAGAAAACCGCATTAAAATTCGAGTTTGCATGGAAAAGTTATGATGGTTAGAATAATTGAAATTTTAAAATTAAAATTAACAAGGGCATTTACGTAAATTTCTACCTCTCAGAAACCCTCGTCCATGCTACAGATCGAACTCGATAATACAATAGCCGCCACTAATAACTTGCGAACGTCGCCGCTTACATCCTCCTACACCTGATCAGACTTCGCTAGCGACACCACCTGACTGAGGCGCCTCGTCCACGGTGGCGCGCAGAGCTCCAGCGCCCCCCAGGCGATCACGCTGCCACCGACCATATTCCTCAAATTCTGGTGAACCACGGCCTTGCTGAGACGAACAACCACCATAGATGAACATTGCTTGACGATCTCTACCACACTGCGCCCTTCGATCGTCGAATAATCGATGATCCACCATTGGATCGAAAACCCTAGAATTGGGCCACTGAGAAAGATCGCCAATTTCTGACCAAACCATGATTCGATTGCAAAAATGAATTATAGCAGTAGATTGCACTCGTTAAGAGCTTTCCAACAATATATAATTTGCTATGGTTTGAGGAGTTTGGTTTTCAATTTGATTTTGATTTGAAATTGAATTGGGCATTAGGGTTTTTATGTTCTGACATTTGAGAAGGAGGAATAGATAAGAAATGGAAGTACGTACAGAAATAAAATGAAAGGCTGTTAGGGTTAGAGGAAAAAAATCTATTTATATATATAAAGAATGGTAAGAGTGAATGGACAAATCGATTTGGGTCGAAACGATAACAACGACCTGAAAAGCCCGTTTCGTTCCTGAAATGTAAATGAGTCATCCAATATATCGAAATATAGGTTTTCGATAATTTTAACTCAACGGAACTAGTTTCAAACCCAAATTCCATTATATACAGAAGTTAGCTTTTTATAAAAATCAAATTATTTTAATTGAATTTGTTAAACTATGCGTTTCAAGCTCGCACGATCAAACGATAAGTCCGATCGCTACAAAACTTGAAATCCTACAAAAATTCACTGTTACGGATCCGATGAAACCGATTCATCGAAATCCAAGACCGTGGACAAAATGGATAATTTTCATGCTACTTAAATAAATTATTATTAAATTGATTTAATCACTTTTAAATTCTAAATCAAAAGTTGGCAACTTTATCATTCTTGATTACATAGAAATTTATAACTTGTGAAAATAAAATTTCCATATTAAATCCATTATTTAAATATTACATTAATTTCAAAGTTCAATTGCAATTGTAATAACATTCCGGTTAATTATATTTTAAATTCAATCAAATTCTTTTATTTTGATTAACACTCTTATTATTGAATCAATTATTATCTTATAAATAAAATTAACACCAGTTTGCATTTTATTACATTCTTATTCTACAGTTATCATCTTAACTCATATTAACTGCAGTATTTAATTATATTTAATTTCAATTGATTTACAATTAATTTTAAACGGATTAGATATCAAGATGATAATCAATCAATTGTAATACATTAATAATTCACCTCTATTAACCTATTGTTTACAAAAAAGGGTTGATAAATTACTTACCAAATATTGATTCCATTCTATATTAACCAATTTCAATTAATTTCATAAAATTTCACCATTAAATACAACATTTAATTTATTTCCTTATCTACAATTATAACCAAATTAACTTTACAATTATTTCAATTGATTGAAATTACTTAATAATAGTTATAAAAAACGTTCAAAAAACATCATTAAATCATATTCTAATTACTTTTCTCATTAATTAATCATAAAATTTTAATTTGTATCAATATTAAATTCCAAAATCTTATTTAATTTATATTTTTAATTATCGAAAAATACGAGTCGTTGCATAATTGATATTCATGTATAAGTCTATGATAAGCTCACATAATATAAAACGAAAGTAAATAATAATATGCGATAGAAATTATTTGATTAAATCGAATGAGTGAGTATATTAGAAAGAGCTCTGCATGTACCTAATATTAATAAAGATTTAGTCTCAAAGGTAACTCCTCCCTATAATACATAATGATGTATTGATAAAGAGTAATCGAACTTTGTTAGACAAAACACGATTAATGATGAGTAAAGTTGAGTTAATTCTTTTTATATGGTGTATGCTAAAGAGCGGTATATGACGTTAAAATTAATATCATCCTAAGAATAGTTTACAAAACCATACGAGATAAAGGTTTATAACAAACCTCTATATATCCTAGGCCAAGGAGTTGGCAGGGTGTGCGAGTTGAAAGACTGCACGTAATAATTGTATGTAAAGATCATGTATGAATCATCCTAAGAAAATTTTAGGATGGATAGTCATTTGATAATTAATTTATATTGTAAAAACAAATATATTATGAACTAATGCAAAATCAGTTTTAATAAAAGGCAATTCATAAATTGTTTTTAATGCCCATTTAGTTGCACTTAGGAAAAATGTTGTTTTAGAAAATACCAACTTCACAGCGAAGGAATTTCTTTAAGAAATTGGTGATATAAAATGAATTTGGATACGATGCAATGATACAACTATTTTGAAGAGATGAAATTAAAATGACCGAACCTAAATGAACATAAAAACATTAGAACATCTAATGACTATTCTTGTACATTAAGAGAAACTGTGAGTTTCTTATCAATGTCAAGAATAAATAATCCTCGGTTGTTTAATTAAACTATTAAGAGTATTGACTCTATGATATGGTATGATTCATGAATTCTAAATAGATTCCAAGTACATTATCAAAATATGATTTTGATAGTTTTACCCGAAGAGATATTATCCATGGTCGCAAATGTGCCTTTAAGAAAAAAGCAAATGCAGTTAGAATATAGTGAGCCATATTGATATAAATAATACCATGAATTTCACTTGTTGAAATTAATGAAACATATTCACCATTTGATGTACTCAAGTTGGTTCGGATCTTACCCACAAAGTTATAGCCAAGTATGACTTAATGTTCTGGTATATATGTGTTGAAGTGGAAATGATTTGAGTTTAAAACCAAAATATCTAGATGTCAGTGGAAGTGATTTGAGTTTGCATGTTTTTTGGATATGATAAAAGAATGGATACGAAAGTATCATTGTGAAAAGCATCAAAATTGAAAAAGTATTTTGATAATGCATCAAATAGTTTGATTATCAAAATGCAAAGGAAGCATGTGTTCATAAGAAAGAACATTAAATGATACACTAATAATTTTAAACTATAAGTAAATAACATATTGCTGATTATTAATAATGTACTTGTGTTAAAATTAGCTTTGGTTGTTTTAATACTCGACATTGGATTTGTAAATGATGTCTTTTATAGTAAGTATAAAAGATATTGGGAATGTCCGAAATGATATCCAAGAACATTATATTAAAATGTTTAAATGGGACATTTAAGATGGATTCCATATGCATTCGCAGTAGGGATTTTCATACATGTTATGTTGTTTAAATATCGTGATTTGTTTACGTATTTGATACTTGTTAACCCACTTTTTGGCAAGGTGGTACGCAGCGGATTTAAACCAACGGACTTCATGATCATTGTAACGACCCAGAATTTTAGTAGATTGATTTCGGAATATTTAAATCAATTTCGAACATTCAAAAGTTAAATTATAAATTAGATACTGAAATTTAAAAATAGCGATTTATTTGACAATTAAAGTTCGAATTAAATATTTGGAAATATGTAAAATAAGTAAATCTTGAATTTATGTGAATGAAAATAATTTCAAAAGTTGATTTAAATTCTATTTAAATAAGAATGAAGATATTAAACTTTTAATTTGGATATAAAAGTAATTAGTTTGGTTTTTATTATAATTTGTTTTAATCAACGTATAAAAATAGCCTTCTGCGGCACTGCCTCGGATTTCGAGGAAACCAATTTCATTGATTTTGTAATAATGTATTATTAAGTGCTGTCGAATTTCTTGGCAGTTGGGATGTATCGTATGGTCATGCAAGATCGAAACGCAAAGCCAACTTGTGTTATTGAATTAGGTCTAGAGACTAGTTCCATTGTGTTCGAAATAGGAGTACTACAAATAAATCGCCAGCGGCAAGTCTCAATAGGAGTTCGAAATTTTAGGCCGTTTAAGGCTGGATATTTTCGAATATTTATATATATATGTATATATATATGTATATATATGTATATATATATATGCCATAACCCTATCCTATTCTTGCCCATGCTCTCCACTATTTAGCCATACCACCGCGTTGAGGCCCATACCTTCCCTTCTCTGTTTATAAAACACAACCCCTCTCTCCCACATTTCATTTTGTAGCAAATCAAGATTTCCAAAAAAATGGCCAATGCTAAAATTCAAAACAAACGATTCAAAATAATTAAAAAAAAGAACGTCCTCCCACGACCAGAGATGAGCGGAGCCACCATAGGCTTCGATTGGTGTTTGGGTCTGAAGGAAAAATGCGCGGGGCATCATGGTGAAAACAATGGACGGTGGCGATGGGCGCAGTCATCCTATGGTGGTCGGTGTTTCGCTCCATTCGAGTGATAGTATGTGGGAATTTTCTCATCGATGGCGAGGTCTAGGAGGTCAAGGAAAAGGCTGGAAGTACGAGCAAGGTCGGGGAAGCATGAGATGATGACACGACCAAGACCAGTGGTCGGAGGAGGGGGCGATTGTTGGTTGAAGTTGCATTTTAGTTGGGTTCCTTTCTTGGAATTATTTAACGAGGGTGAAGGAGTATTAGGGGCACGATTAATTAATTTAAAAGGTTAATTATTGCTAAGTGATTGCAATTAAGGTTTTTATATTTTTTAAAACTAGCAAATCTTATAAATGTTGTAACTAATTCATACGAGGTCGGAATCAAGCGTGACTAGTTGCATTGTACTTGTACCAGCAAAATCTACGAAATAGAATCAAATTGGTGACATTTGGAGCTAACTGGCTTTCACGCTAAATCGAACGCCGTTCGATTTACACAGAATCCAGAATTCCTCGGCAACAATTGGAATAATTGTGAGTTAATCTCACCTTTTTGGTTAACTAGTACGATATATAGTTGGTAAAAATTATTGATTGGATATTTTGATGATTTAGTATTTTATTAGTTGGTTTGGATATATTCCCGCCCCTGGAGCGGATTAGACCCTATTACATTCCTGTGTAAGAGCGGATGATCCTTTATATGCGAATCCCACCTCAAAGTGGGCATTTTATAATTATGATTATATACTATATGTGATGCAGGTAAACAGGTTGGATATATCTAACGGGATTCCTCACTGTTGTTAAATTGATTTCAATAATATTCCTGTTATATAAATTAGTGGATATTAAACCTAATTTTTGGCAGTATTGGTTATGACACCGCTATATGTTAAACACTTAAAACCCTATTGTGATAGAAAAACCAATATTGATATTGGTTAAGCGTTGGGTGGCTATTGGCCTTAAAATTAGTATTTTAAGATATTGTAAATTACCTTTTGAATTTGGATTGGTTTTGAGGCAGGAAATGATTTAAATCCAAATTTGGGTTTTGAAAATATTTTATGTTAAAGGATTAAATTTCTATTTTATTCCAACCTTTTTGTCAATCTTTTTCTAAGTTATTTATTTTTATTTAATATTATTTAAAAGAATATTTTTAATTATATTAATATTGTTTAAAGTTATTTTAATAAATATTGATATTGTTTTAAAATTATTTAGTTATATGAATATTATTCTAAAGTTATTTTTAATTATGTTAATATTGTTTTAAAGTTATTTGATTATATTAGTATTGTTTTAAAGTTATTTAATTATATTGATATTTTTTTAAAAGTTTTTTAATTATATTAGTATTGTTTTAAAGTTACTTGCTTATAGATAATATTGTTTTAAAGTATTTATCGATATTTTGATATTTTGAAAGGTTAATTTTTTAGGAATAATTATGGTTTAAAATTAACAATAAGGGTTTATTTACAGGGTTTTGAAAATAAATTATTTTTATTGTATATAAATAAGGGTAAAGATTAGTTATTATTATTTTATTAATAATGTTTTGAGATATTAATTATTATTTTAAGACAAATAATTTTATTTATTTATTTTATAATGTTTAATTTAAATAATAATCATTATATAATAGTGTTAGAGCTAAATGATTTTTATTTGTTTGTAATGTCTTCGAGACACATAAGTAGAGTTTGTAAACAAACTTGGGTTTTATAAGAGGAGATTTATAACGTGGGTTGGGAACTTAAAGGAAGATTGGTTAATGGTGAAAGAGTTTAACAGATGGTTTTAGATATTTAGAAAAGAACTTTAGAAATGGGTTTATAAATTTATAAGAAAAGTTTTATAAATAGTATTATGGATTTATAAAGAGTTTATAAATTTATAATTGGAAATAAAGGTAGGGTTTCGTAAGAGCTCTACATAAAGTTTTATAAACAGCTTCAGAAGTTTATAAAATAATTTTATAAATGATTTTTGAGATTTATAAGGGATTTATAAATGATTTTTGAATTGTATAGAAAGTAAATCTTTCTTAGTTTTGGTGAATATACTTATAGCGTTAAGGTATGTATATAGATATTTTTCTAGGTGTTGAAATATAGAAAATGTATGGGCATATCTTTGTAAAGGTATTTATATACTAATATTTACAAAGTGATTTTTTGTTAATGAGAAGATAATTTAAGAGGCAGGTGTTGCATGTGTGCTTAACCAGTGTTTGAATTAAATCCTGATTTGAATATTTTTTATTCGGTAGTTAAATAACTGACTATCGAACTTGGACCCAAAACGTAACATTGGAAATATTTAGGAGAAACATGTGAGTTATATGGCATAGTCATCTCAGATGATGCTATACTGTGCATATAAATCTCATTTCGTTCTCCTATGACAAATGGTAAGAAAATCCATCCACTAACAGTTAGGAGGTGATCTCCGCTCTTATATTTGACTGTTTATATCTTAAAGAACCAGGTTTGAGTTTACAGAAAATTATAGAATGTTGTTTTGAAGAGACCAGGATACACTTCGATCTAACTCAAGCGTTTCAGAGTGAAAACATCTTGAAGATGATGGAATTGAAGATGGAGCTCTCGA
Source organism: Allium cepa (assembly GCA_030765085.1). Classification (NCBI taxonomy): domain Eukaryota; kingdom Viridiplantae; phylum Streptophyta; class Magnoliopsida; order Asparagales; family Amaryllidaceae; genus Allium; species Allium cepa. Next base: position 1,038,040,127 of record CM060929.1, read on the forward strand.
GAGTTTTGTTAAGCCGCAGAACGAACTTGTATGGATGAATGCTGGCATTGTGTTGTAGCCTAAGGGAGTATTAGCATTCCAAATGGGAAGTGCTTTATAAAAGGTAAAACGTAGCCTCAAGCTTCATCAACTGGGAATGACTAAAATAAGGAAGATGTAGCAGGGTCAAGTGGGTCGCTCCTAAGTAGGGTATGATCATCCCTATCTAGAGTCGATATTATCTCTCACTCGTATGCTTCGAGGCCCATTAACATAAAGGGTTATCATATTCGGTACTATCCGGTAAGTGGTAGGCTGAGTCTGTGTTACGAGAGGATCCAGGCAAGTCCTCGGTGATATTATCTAGAGATGCATCGTGATGGGTGGTACCCAGTAGCCCAGTCATTGTACATAATCCTTTCTCCAATACAAGCGTTTACGATTTTAGTTGTATACCTATAATGCTAAAATTTAATTAATGTAACAATTTCGGCTATGATTAATAGGTATTTGTATCTTAGACACTATTAGAATATCAGAGAATTTCATATAAATGTTTTGGTTATCGTAAGGTTAAAACCTATCCGTGTTTATGTGCGGCGTAGTCTTACAAGATACTTTTAATTTTCAAAGGTTTTTTTTTGTAACTTAAAAATCCAGTTGTGCGTGTTTTCTCACACTGGTTTTCTTGACTGACTCGGGTGTTATTTTATAATAATGGTCATGTCAGACCGCGCGTAGTACAAATTAGTTTGGATGCTTTAGAGCTTCAGAAGACAAGATGGAGGCCTAAAGACGTATTTGCGTAGATAGTTATTTTCACGCTGCATTCTTGGTTGTATTTATCAGCATTTGCGAGGACGGGTTTTATAACTATTCAGGCTGAAATAGATTAGTATACTCTAATTAGTGTATATATATTACCTTTCTTCTTGTGTAAAGACTTATTGTATATTATATATTATTCATTCCCTGTGAGATTTTGTATTGTTTAGTTTTTCTTCCAATCTTCTCTCTCTTCTTTCTTCTTCCTTCATCCTTTCCATAACTATCCGCCTTTCTGTCCAATTTAGATTAGACATGTATGGTTTATTGTCAGCTTAAACTGTGTAGAAAATGATTTTTTACAACGTGGTATTAGAGCTGAAGGTTAAGCCAGAACCAAGGCTTTGGTGGAGGTCCCTATTAGAGATAGGGACAGTAGTACCCTAGAATGACTTTGAGTGTATTATATATATGAGTGCGTATTTATTAGTGATATAAGAATGTTTTATGTTATATTGGTTGATTTATTGAGTAGCTTATGGATTCTAGTCAATACGAGTAATTAACGTTATTGATAGGAATCTCTAAACACTTGAACTGAGAAACTCGACATAGTATTGGTTTGAAATTGCGTAAATGAAATAATGCTACCATGATTATACTTTATATATAAAGGAATAGTTTTTCAAAAATTATTATAGTATATATGCTATGTTTGGCGTTAGTGAATGATAATATTTGGTTGTTATCATTTTCTGTTTGTTGATTGTGGTCTAATAAAAGTTGTTATTATTATAATGTAAACAAATACAAACAATTAAGAAAGGGTTTTATATAACCATGGTGAAATTATATATAAGGGAAAATTGAGAAATATGATTTGTAAAGGATTTAAAAACTGAGAATTTGAGAATTTAAATCCTATTGATTTTGAAAATTGCTTTTTGAAGTTTTTGAGAAATAATAATAGTATTATTTTGGAAGTTTATGGAATAAAAGGAGTTTGAAAGGATTTTTATAGAAATAGAAGCATTGAACTCACTTCGATTGCTGGAAAATAATTTAAATGATGACTACTGCATCATCTTCATTTTTGAGTTTCCAAGAGAGGAATTGCTACCGTTGGAATTTTATTTCGTATAACTAGTTTTGATTTTAAAATTAAAAAGAATGATTTGATATACCAAGTGGGTTATGTATACATATGATTTCAAAATGATTTAAGGACAAGGTGTTTAAACTATAGGCATTTTCATTTATGTGTTTGATGAAAATATGAGAAAATAAGTTTTTAACTTATAAATTTTGAGAATTTGTAAGCAAAACAAAGTTTTAATTTTTTGCATATGAATGTTAAGAACGTGAATTTGAAAATAAGATTTAACGTAAGTTAAGTTAAATGAAATGATTTTTGTAAATGAAATTGATTGTGATGTGAAATGAATTAATGGATGAACTAAATAAAATAGTGAATTGAATATGTTTCAGAATGTTGTTTGATAGGATTGAATAATGAAATGAGTTAAATAGAAATGGATATGAACTTAAGTTGTGAATTGATAATAAACATGAGAAGTGTTATATATAATGTTTATAGAAAAATTAAGTAAAGAATTGACGAGATGGTTTTTAAGTGATATTACTGTTGAAGGAATATACTTAGTAATAAACGAATGTGAATAAAGCAATGTGAGAAATGAATGTAAATAAAAGAATGGGATATAATAAGGAACCAATTGAAATAAGTACGTAAGTTGTACGTATATGAATTTATTCACATAACCATTTGATCCATATTCGAGTACATGATTTCGAGATGATTTTACATCGGTCCGAGTTAGAATTTTTCGTTCGATTCTCGATGATGAACTTTAGATATGGATTTTTGATTGATTATGGAGTTCTATATCATAGTATATGGCTATGTAGGAAGAATGATGGTTTCTAATCAAGAAACCAGATCTGAGTCCATATTAGAGTGGTCGTGTGAGTGGTACTAATTCAGAAGCGAAATTGTATGATCGAGCGAGCGATCGAATATGGTTTTGCATACGTATGGTATATGTACATCATATGGGATTAAATAAATAAAATGTTGACATTGGAAAATGTAAATTGACATGGTTATGGTTTAATTGAATGGATATTATGTGTAAGTAAGGTACAGGTATGTGGAAGTAAAAGCTAGTTTGATGCCTTTGGTTTCATGAGTAGAAATTGATTGGCCAAGAAATAGGTACATGTTTATGTTGTCGTTTGGGTTGATGATTTTATGATCAAGCCACTTGGTTTTTGTTGGTTTGAGCCCGTAGAGGCGATTTGTAGTTGTTTCGATCTAGCCATGCAAAGGAGACGCTGGCGAAATTTTCCATAAATTTAAGACATTAGAAAATTCTTGAGAAGGAATTTTTTTATAACTATAAGTTGATTTTGAATTACAACATAGAACGAATAAATGGATGAGAATTAGTTGGTATCAGTGGAGGAATTAAGAAGACTTAGAAATTTTATAATCTATACCAGCCAATTGATTTTGAAAAGTTAACAGGTTTGGGTCATTTTTCTTACCTTGGAAATTTTGGGAGATGAAATTCTTTTAGGGGGGAGAATGTAACGATCCAGAATTTTAGTAGATTGATTATGGAATATTTGAATCAATTTTAAATATTAAAAAGTTAAATTATAAGTTAGATAACTGAGATTTCAAAATAGAAATTTTTTTGATAATTAAAATGTTGAATTAAATATTTAGAAATATTTAAAATGATAAATCTTAAATTTTATGCGAGAAAATAATACTGAAAGTTGATTTAAATTCTATTTAAATCGGAATGAAGATAGTAAAATTTTAATTTGCATATAATAGTAATTAGTTTGGTTTTTATAATAATTCATTTTAATTAACGTATAAAAATAGCCTTTTGGGGTACTGTCTCGGATTTCGAAGAACCAAGTTTCATTAGATTCGTAATAGTGAATTATTATGTGCCGTCAAATTTTGTGGCGATCAGACGTATCATTTGGTCATGCGAGATCGAAACGCCTATAATTTCAGAGATTAATATAATATAATTTGGTTTGAAAGGTTTTCTTCTGTATATGATCGAATTAGGTCTCGAGACTAGTTCTATTGTGTTCGAAAAGGGGGTATTACGTATAGAACGCCAAGCGGGAGGTCTCGATAGGAGTTTGAAACTTTCAGACGCTTAAAGTAGGATATTTTCGAATATATATATATATATATATAACATACATATATATAGTATGCCATAACCCTATCCTATTCTTGCCCATTCTCTCTACTGTTCAGCCATACCACCACGTTGAGGCCCATATCTTCCCTCCTCTGTTTATAAAATGCAATCCCTCTCTCTCCATGTTTCATTTTTTAAGAAAATCAAGATTTAAAAAAAAGGTCAATGCTAAAATTCAGAACAAACGATTAAAAAAAAAGAACGTCAATCCTATATTAGAGATGATCGGAGCCACCCGAAGCTTTTATTGGCAGTTGAGTCTTAAGGAAAAATATGCGAGACGTTGTGGTGAAGACAATGGATGGTGGTGACAGGCATAGTCATCGGGTGGTGGCCGGGGTTTTGCTCCGTTCGAGCGATAGTTTAGGAGAATTTTTTCATTGATGGCGAGGTCTGGGAGGTCGAGGATAAGGCTAGAAGCACGAACGAGGTAGGGGAGGCGTGTGATGATGACTCGGCCAAGGCTGGTGGTAGGAGGAGTTGACGATTGATGGTTGAAGTTCCATCTTGATTAGGTGGCTTGGATGGAATTATCAAACGAGGGTGAAGGAGTATTAGGGGTGGGATTAATTAATTTAAAAGGTTAATAATTGTTAAGTGGTTGTAATTAAGGTTTTTTATATTATTTAAAACTAGTGAATCTTATAAATGCTAGAACTAATTCATACGAGGTCGGAATCAAGCGTGACAAGTTGCATTATACTCGTACCTGCAAAATTTACGAAACAGAATTAAATTGGCAACAATTAGAGCTAACTGGATTTCACGCTAGATTTTGACAGAATCAAAATTGCCTCAAAGGCAACTAGAATAATTATGATTTATTCTCAATTTTTTGGTTAATTTGTAGGGTATATATTTGATAAAAATTGTTGATTGGATGTTTTAATGATTTACTATTTTATTAGTTGGTTTGGATATATTCCCGCCCTTAGAGCAGATGAGAACTTATTACGTTCCTGTGTAAGAGCGGATGACCCTTTGTGTATGAATCCCGCCCTGAAGCGGTTGATTTATAATTATGATTATATACTATATGTGATGCAGGGACACATGTTGGAGGGATCCAACGGGATTCCATGCTATTGTTAAATTGATTTCAATAATATTCATGTTATATAAATTACTGGATAATAATCCTGATTTTTGACAGTATTGGTTATGACATCAATATATGTCAAAAATTTAAAACCCTATACTGACAGAAAAATCAATATCGATATTGGTTAAGTGTTTGGTGGCTATTAGCCTCAAAATTAGTATTTTAAGATACTATAAATTAACATTTGAATTTGGATTGGTTTTGAGGCAGGAAATGATTTTAAATCCAAAATTGGGTTTCCGAAAATATTTTATGTTAAAGGATTAAATTTCTCTTTTATTCCAACTTTTATGTCTATCTTTTTCTAAGTTATTTATTTCTATTTAATATTGTTTAAAAGATTATTTTTTTATTATATTAATATTATTTTAAAGTTATTTTTAATTATATTAATATTGTTTTAAAGTTATATAACTATATTAATATTATTTTTAAGTTATTTTTAATTATATTAATATTGTTTTAAAGTTATTTAATTATATTAATATTGTTGTAAGTGTTTTAATTATATTAGTATTGTTTTTAAAGTTAGTTGCTTATAGATAAAATTATTTTAAAGTATTTATCAATATGTTAATATTTTGAAAGGTTATTTATTTTAATAATAATTATGGTTTGACATAAAAGATAAGGGTTTATTTATAGGGTTTTTAAAACAAATTATTTTTATTATTTATAAATAAGGGTAAAGATTAGTTATTATTGTTATATTTATAATGTTCTAAAATTATTAATTATTATTTCAAGATGTCTTAAGATAAATATTTTTTATTTATAATGTTTAATTTAAATAATTACTATTATATAATAGTGTTAGAAGTAAATGATTTTTATTTGTTTATAAATGTGTTCAAGATTCATAAGTAGAATTTATAAACTAACTTGGGTTTTATAAGAGGAGATTTATAACATGGTTTGGGAGTTAAAGAAAGATTGGTTAATGGTGAAAGAGTTTTATAAATGATTTTAGACATTTATAAATGAATTTTGGGAATGGGTTTATAAATTTATAAGAAAAGTTTTATAAATAGTTTTATGGATTTATAAAGAGTTTATAAATATTTAGAAATTTGTAAAGGAGTTTATAATTAGAAATGAAGGTGGGTGTTGTAGGGGTTCTATGTAGAGTTTGATAAATGGTTTTAGATTTATAAAATAATCTTATAAATGATTTTTGATAATTATAAAGGATTTATAAATGATTTTTGAATTGTATAGAAAGTAAATCTTTCTTAGTTTTGGTGAATATACATATAGCGTTATGGTAAGTATATAGATATTTTTCTAAGTATTAAAAATATAGGAAATTTGTGAGTATATCTTTGCAGAGGTAGTATATACAAATATTTACAAAGTGATTTTTTTTATTAATGAGAAGATAAATTTAGAGACCAGTGTTTTCTTATGTGCTTAACCAATGTTGGTTATTCCTTTTTGAATTAAATCTCCAATTTGAATGTTTGTTTCGATTTTTAAATAACCGACTATCTAATCTGGGCCATAAACATAACTTTGGATATATCTAGGAGAAACATGTGAGTTACATGGCGCGGTCATCCCCGATGATGGTGTATTGTGCATATTAATCTCATTTCAATTTCCTAGGGCAAACAATAAGGAAATTCGTCCACTAACAGTTAGGAAATGATCTCTGCTCTTATCTTTTGCTGTTTATTTCCTGAAAAGTCGGGGTTAAATTTATCAAAAATTATCGAATGTTGTTTCATAGAGACCAGGATTGGATATGTTATCTGAAACCTCCTTAATCCAACTCAAGTGTTTCAAAGTTAAGACATCATGAAGATGATAGAATTAAAGACAGAGCTCTCTAGCGTTTCTTTCAACCCCAAAATGAACTTGTATAGATGAATGCTGGAATTGCATTGCTGCTTGGAGGGCAGTATTAGCATTCTAAGTAGGAAGTGCTATATAAAAGGTAAAACATAGCCTCATGCCTCATCTACCAGGAATGACTAAAACATGTGAGATGCAACATGACTAATTGGGTCACTCCCAAGAAGGGTATGATCATCCCTATCTAGAGTCGATATTATCTCTCATTCGTATGCTTCGGGGTCCAGTAACATAAGGGATGATCATATTCAGCACTTTCTAGTAAGGGGCAGGCCGGTACTGTGTTGGCAGGGGATTCAGGCAAGGTCCTCAGTGTTATTTTATATAGAGATGCACCATGATGGGTGGGACCCCAGGTTCCCGTCATGGCCAGTACTGTGTTGGCAGGGGATCCAGGCAAGGTCCTCAGTGTTATTTTATATAGAGATGTACCATGACGGGCAAGACCCCAGTAGCCCAGTCATTGTATCGAATCCATTTCCAATATAAGCCTTTATGGTTTTAGTTGTAAGAGAAACAATGAAAAAAAGAATTGCGCGAGTGAACAAACATAGTGGATTCCAAGTTCTTCACTGATAAGTCAAAGAGGATTTCCTAATATTAGAGAATTTCATATGAAATGTTTTGGTTATCGTAAGGTAAAAACCCATCCCTGTTTATGTGTGGCGTGTCTTATGAGATACTTTTGATTTTCAAAAGTTTTTTTTATAATTTAAAAATCCAGTTGGGTATGTTTTATCATATTGATTTTCCAGACCAACTCGGGTGTTATTTTGTGATAATGCTCGAGTCAAATTGAGCATATTACAGATTAGTTTGAATGTTTGGAGTTTCAGGAGGCAAGTTGGAGGCCCAGAGACATATTCACGTAGATAGTTATTTTTCTGCTGCATTCGTTGTTGTATTTATTAGCAATTGTGAGGACATGTTGCTATAACCGTCCGGCTGAAACTGGTTAGTATACTCCGATTAATGTAAGTATGTTACCTTTCTACTTATGTAAAGACTTATTGTACATTATATATTATTCGTTTCGCTATGAGATTCTATGTTGTTTAGTTTTTCTTTATATCTTCTCTTTAATCTTTCTTCTTCCTTCTTCCTTTCCCTAACTATCCGCCTTTCCATTCAATTTGGGATAGACAAGTATGATTTATTGTCAGCTTAAACTATACAAAAAAGTGGGTTGTTACAATCATCAAGGCAGAAAGCCCAGAGAGGTGTTTACCAGGATTGAATATCGATTATGTTTGTAACTATGGACTATAGTTGAATGGATTCAGATAAACATCACTCAAAAAATAGCTAAGTACTGATCTAGCACACTCCCTAGGAGAAGGATCGGGTCGAAATATTCACTCTACGAAAAGGGATCGGAATAGAGGAATCAGAGTAGAGGGATCGGATCGTACATGATGCACATAACACAACTCAATGATGATCTCTCCGTAACTCAACAATCACAAGGTCGATTGAAGTGAAACTTTGGGAATTAAAAGAAGAGAGCCTAGGGAGTCTACCTTAGGGGTAGCACATTAAATAGAGCAAGTTGGAGGAATCAGCCCTCTTCCCTCCATAGGGATCAGCTATAATAAGCTTTCACGGCATATTACAACAAATATCGATCAATAACTCAATATCTACAGATCCAATCGACATGAAATTTGGAGGACAAGTATATTATGGCATAAGGGACCCACTATAGGGACTGCACCCTATAAATTAACAAAAATAGAGATCGGCCTCGATCCCTATTTTGGAGAGCGATCGGTTAATCATTAATCATCTGATATTCTATTTAAATATTTAACAACTACCATGCTTGTTAATTACCGGATATCCATTTTGCCTATTAATATTTGATATCAAACAATTTAAACGTTTAAAATTTGACATCACACGATTTTATTCCGCATTTCACTCATTCCTTCCGCTCGAAAACTAGCTTTCGATAACGTTCCTACTCCGTAGGTGTGACAATCTCACAGTCACTTTTAATTTAATAAATTACTTTATCAATATATAAAACTATATCATCTACTATTCCTCCATCTTCCTATTCTACCCACATTTTGCACGCCATCTTCTTACATAAGCTCTTTTGTGTTTTCCTCCCCTTTCTTTGCTCTCTCCCCTCCCATTTAATATTCACTTATGATATCCAGCCTCTCTATTTACAACATCACTTTATGCATTACTATTCAATATCTCTTTGTATACTTTATCCCTTGATTTAAATGATATGTTTGGCATCTCTTTTCTCCTTTCCTTTCGGCCATCAGGTGATATCATAAACATCAAGTGATGTCGTAAGCATCTGATGAAGTCATAAGTATTAGGGATATCGACCACAGCATTAGGGATTTTGGGCTTGCATCAGGTGATGTTGTAGGCATCAAAAGATGTCGGCAAAATTGGTGGTTTTGTATGTATCAGGTTTCGTACATATGAGGTTTTGAAAATATAAGCTTCATACATATTTATTTTTAAATGTTTGGTTTCGAATATATAATATTTCAAATATATATAGTTTCAAGGTTTCAAAAGTATCTACAGCTTTGAATATATCAGGCACATGGAAATATAAGCTTTGAAAATATGCAAGGCTTCATATATATTTGATCTTATATTATACCATCAGATTTAAAAAATATATATCATTAAGTTTCAGACATATATGATTATATATATATATATATATATTAGTTTCTAATATACATGATTTCGAAAGATAAAGGTTCGAACATTATCAGTTTCATAAATATATAATTTTTTATATATTGATTTCAAATGTTTGCAGTTTTGTAAATGCATAATTGTTGTATGTATTGATTATGAATGTATAACAGTTTCGAACATGCACAAGCTTTGTACATACATGAGTCTTGTGCCTTTAAATATATGTTAATTATATGTATATATATATGTATATATATGTATATATATATATATATTTATATATACATATAGATGCCGGCTATATGAACACAAAATTGAACACAAAATGGTGACACAAAAGATTCAGATCATTGGATTTTTTTGTCTTTATGAGGAAGATGGAATCCGGGGGCAATCCAATGGTGGAGATTCTTTGTGTCACCAATTATGGCTATATTTTGTGTCTAAATAGACTTTCCCATATATATATATATATATATATATCTGTATGTGTGTGTGAACTTCAAATACATTAGTTTCAAATGAACATATAGTGTTTATAATAGACTTTGAAAGTTGAAGGCTTCGAAAATACAAGGTTTCAAATATGTGAGATATATATATATATATATATATATGATTTCGAAAGTATAAGAGTTCTGAATATATATGTCAACAATATGAAGTTTCGAATATGGCTTTGCCTATATACATGGTTTTGTAAATAAGACTTTCATATACATATGTGTACATCTATGTGTGTATGTGCGTCTGTTCCAATAATATATAAGTTTGATATATATATATATATATATATATGTATATGTATATATGTATGTATGTATGTATGTATGTATGTATGTATATGAAACCCCATATATTTTCGAAACTATATATGTATGTATGTCTATATGTATGCATATGTGCGCGCATGTGCGTGTTTTGAAAATACACATATTTGGTTTTGAAGAAATTTTTATATATATGTAAAAGAGTGTGTGTGTTTCTTGTACGAGCAATTTCATATGGTATGGGGCATATGAGTTTCATATATAACTTCAAATATATAATGTTTCGAAATATAAAGATTTGTATATCATCGGGTTTTCGAACTTAAATTATATAAATTACTGCTTTTGTATCGGATCGAGAGATTTCGATCCCTCGAATATAATAATGTCAACTATGCATATAGGCTATCAGGAATAGTGGAATAACATATATATATATATATATATATATATATCAACATGGAATCCTTGAGCATACTTATAGGTCATATACAAAAATTGTACCTTGTAGTACATGAGCACATGCCAATATAAGCCTATTGCTATCAACGTGGACAAGCATAAAATTAGAAATAGTCATTACAATGGGGTAGTAGGTACTGAGTTATCAAACACCAACATTTTAAAAAACGGTGTGGTCTAGGCTAGAAGGCTTCCTCCAATGATGTGGGACATTTGATTACACAAGTATTTGCTCTAGTTATATGTTCATTACTATTTATATCACCTTCGTATAAATTTTTATAAAGGGCTGAATATTTAATTACTATACACTTGGTTTTAAAGACTCATAGGGACAAGGTTACACAATATTGGAATCCAAACAGCCTTTTGTACTATGAACAAAATTTTCATTTATGATAAGTAATTATTTATTCAATATTAATTTCAAAGGAAATATATAGAAGCATTCAGGATTCTCAGGAACGATGACAATAGTCAAATGCATAGAGGATATTATAAATTTGCAAGTGTTATAGCATGCATCAGGCAATGATATTTGTGTCAAATATAGACCTTATTTTTCATGTGTCCAAATATATGAATTCTAATAGCCTTCTTTCTTTATCACTTCAAACTATCATATCCTAAATTATTAAATCACTTTTAGTTAACAGTTGATTTTATTTTGCAGCGTTCAATGCAATTAGAAAATATCTTTAATGCGTTAATTATCCAAGATGATGTTTATTTTTTCAAGAACGACACAAAAGCCATAAAAAGGAAAATCCAAAAAGAGAAGTGATTTTTTTTTACAACTTCAAATTTAAATGCTAGGCTAACCATGAAGTTTTGTGGCAATTACCCACCGTGGATCAACTATATTCATCGAAATTTCTAACATGATTTGTTTGTACTTGAAATTCACCATACGCTAATACAAAATTTAAGTTTCTTTGTAGCTTGAATCAAAGACTAATTTATTATGAATGGACACCCGAAAGACTCTATATTTTCTTCTCAAAGTGCGAAGGGAATCTCCATTATTAGATTATTTTTTCTTCTGAATTTCTTATATCAAATAGATTTTTGGATTTCTTATCAGATGGATTTTTGGATTTCTTATTACTAGATAGATTTCTGGTCTCCTTATTACAAGATGGTTTTCTGGTCTTCTTATAATTAAATGGATTTCTAGTCTTTTTATTACCAGATGGATTTCTGTTTTTCTAATTATTAGATGGATTTCTGGTCTCCTTATTAGCAGATGGATTTCTGGTCTTCTTATTATCAGATGGATTTCTAATTTTCCATATCAGATGGTTCTATGGTCTTTTGTTAAGTAGATTTTTGTTTTCCATATTTGAGATAAAATGGTTCTCTATCTCAAGGCCTGGATTTATATATAAGAATGGATTTCTTTATGGACTTCTGGGTCATTATTGATCCACCATTACAAGCCAATTTCTAAAGAAAGATTGTATTAAAAATCCTCTTAAAAGAAGGGGTTCTTAAAGAAAATTATGCTTTTGTCTGCAAAGTCTATCAGTTTATGAATCATGACTCTTTAGACTAAAGAAAAGCATGCTTTTGTCTACAAAGTCTATCATTTTATGAATCATGACTCTTCAGGCTTACAAATAAGACCTTCTTTTTGCTAAGCAAAACCCGAAGTGGTCCAATTATACATATTATATAAATGTGAAGCAATGTACACCTATATTTATTTTAAATGAGTTTTATTGCAAAAGTTTTACCAAAAGCATCTTTAAGATAATATTTTTAAGAAACTATTACTAGTTACCTTATAGACGGAGGAAAGCTCCAACATATCTATTTTAAAGATGGTTATAAAATTTTCAAAATAATACGTTGCTTAACATTGATAATCTCCTATAAAAGGTTTTGATTTGAAATGTGTCAATAAGAGCATTCTTAAAGTTTTCAGAAATCATTGAAAAAGAGAAATCTATGCATGTTTTCCAAAGAAAGTTTTGGAACTACTAAGGCTCGTTAGTGCTGCCGAAAATCTAAATAGAAGGGTCTATTCTCAATTAAAGGACTATTAGTTCATGAATCATTACCAAACAGTCTCTTATTCGAGATTTGCATTTCTATTATGAGATTTTCCCTAACTTTTACCATAATGAATGGAATACTCTATAAAAAGGGTATTCACTTCCTTACCTAAGGTGTGTTAATCTGGAAAATGGCATAAGACTATTAAGGGAAGCGCATGTTGGATTATGTAGAGATTGTTTTACTGGAATAAAATTAGCAAAAAAAGGTTATGTGGCAAAGTTTTTATTGACTTAAAGTGAGTAATGAAGCAATGGATCATGTAAAGAGGTGTGAGAAGTGTCATAAATTTTCTACAATCTCACATACCCCCAAGTGAGCTTACCATGATCAAAAATCCATGGCCCTTTGATGAACAAGGAATCAACTTAATTAGATTACTACCTACCTCTAAAGATGGACTTAAACTTACAGAAATAGCAATTGATTGTTTTACTAAATGGGCAGAAGCACAACTGTTAAGTGCTAAAGACTATGATTAAGAGAATAGTTACCCAATTTGGAACACTACATGGAAAAAAGGTCCAACAATGAAGTTCTTTGGAAGTAAGCAGTTCATCGGATTTCGTAATGGGACAATCGAAAAGTATTTCATCCATAGTTCATACTAATGGTGCTATCAAGGTTAAAGTAAAAGCCCGTCAGTGGATTAAGTGGTAAGAAATTGATAAATGAACCAAGGAATGGGTTGGCCAAACGAGCAACCGAATATCAACAAAAGGTATAAAGATATTATGTCCACTAAATTAAGAAAGAATCGTTCCAAAAAAAGAGATTTGGTATTCTGAAAAGTTATATTTGGACCAAATTAGAAGAACATCTTGATTTCCATAAAGTAATCTTATCAAAAATTTATCAACTATGCCAACATAATGACAAGATGATAGCAAGAAATGAAATGCTAATATTTAAGACCATACTTTTCCATAATGGAAAAAAAAGAGTTTTTGAAACAAGTATACCTACGGAATTAGTAAGTCAAAGGATAAAAAGGAATCCATAAAATAGAGGAAAAAGCCTTTGATCTGACCAAGATGGTGAGGTCAAAGCATCTCTAAAAGGAGGTCAGAGTAAGCCTTTAGTCCCACCTATAAGGGCTGACTAGAGCACTACAAGCCTTCAGTCCCGCCTATGTGGCCTGGCCGAAGCACAAGCCCTTGTGCCTGCTTACGTGGCATGTTCAAGGCACCTTATAGAGAGAGGTCAGAGTAAGCCTTTGGTTCTGCCTAAAATAACATGGTCAAAGCACTATAAAACTTTGATCCCGCCAAAGTGGACTGGTCAAGAGCCTCCTAAAGGGAGGATGGAGTAAGCCTTTAGTCCTATTTAAGATGTCCCGTCCAAAGCACCAAACTAGTCTTCGGTTCTGCCTATAAAGCCTGATTGGAGCGCCTCCTAAAGAGAGGACGGTTAAGTCTTTGGTTCTGTCTTAGATGATTTACCAAACGCACCGACCAAATGAAATCATTGCCTATAAGGTAATAAGGGGCTCAAGCCTAAATCATCACCCAAGGAGTGAGAAAGGACTAAGAAAATTAAAGCCTAAATCATCACCTAAGGAGTGATAATGGGCAAAGGGAATTAAAGTCTAAATCCTTACCAAGACAGTAAGATGGGAAGAACAAATCCAAAGGTCTAAGGAGAGGTAAAAGACTCAATCAAAGTTTAAATTATTGCTAAAGATGGTAGTAAGAAACAAAAGCAAAAGCCTTAAATCATTACCGAAGATGGTAGTAAGGAGTTAAAAACAAAGAGCTCGAATCACTACCAAAGATGGTAGTAAGAAATGAGATAGTACGAATCCTAAATCACTACCTAAGATGGTGGTAAGGAATCAATCACAACTTAAATCCTTACTGAAAGGGCAAGAATCAATCAGAGACTAAACCATGCCATAAGGGTAAGAATAGACGAAAAGAATTCAAGTAGAGCCTAAATCATAGTAGAGGGAACCTTAGATAAAGGAGTCAATCGGGCGAGAATAGTTTTATTTGAAGGATAAATCAAAACAGACTTTAAGAGGAAGTGTACTCAAATATGACTAAGATGGTCCTAACCCAAAGATAGAATAGTCTTCAAAGGAGAGTCCGGGTGATGATAATTAAGTAAAGTAATTCATCCATGAAAAATATATGCTAAAAAGGTAAGAAGCTGTTATAAACGCAACCAGCGTGAGAGATTGATATAGAACAAAACCATGGGTATATGCTGAAATAAGACATCAATTCTCAAGGGAACATTAACTGGAGTCCAGATGTAACACCCCTAATTCTTGATAACATTATTCAAAAGATTTAATTAGATAAATTAAATAGAATAATGTAAATGTTAAGTGATAAGGGGATTGAGACTTGAATTAATTTAATTAAGACCGAGCCTAATATAATAATGAATGGGCTTATAATAGGTTTTCGATTAATTAAATTACATAAGGGCATATTAGGAATTGCTGCCCGAAACCCTTACCCGCATATATATTTCATTCCTACCATTTCATTCCTTACTCACATCATTTTGAAACGAAAAATTGAATGTAAGAGAGAGGCCGACCATTAACAAGAAGAATACGAAATAAAAGCTAGAGAATCAAGCTTAGGAGAATCAATCTCAATCCAATCTCCTTATCTAGATCAAGGTGAATAATAATTCCATCTCTATTTTTGTTTGAATCTTATGTTTCGGAATTAAGGGATAAATTCGATTTTAAGATGAATGATGATATGCTTGAGATTTGATTTTTTTTAATTTAAATAAGTTATTTAAAAGGATTTATATGGCTGTAGGGAAAAATGGGATTTAATGATGCTTAAATGCCATGGGAAAATTTTATGTTATGAGAAACATGATTTTAGTGTTAGGTTTAAATTTTATAGTTTTCCAAGCTATGGAAAGATTATTTTGAATTTTCAAAGTAAAATATGGTTATTTGGATTTATAAATTTATTTTGGAAAATAAATTGAGAATTTGGGTCTGGATTTTGATATGTTAGATAACATGATTAAAGTGAATTTCTGGAATTTTTGAGGATTTTTCTAAAGTGTTTTGCTATGCAAATTAATTTATTTTAGAAGAGGGACTTCTTTGCAAAATTGGTTTTTCTTAATGGAAGAGTTTTGTTGATTAACTTAACCATGGTTTAGATCTGGATTAGCGATAGTTATTTAGAAAAAAATTTGAAAAGGTTAAGGCAACCAATTTGGTGTTGACACATGATAGGTTAGTTAGAGAAAAGTTTACTTTAAGAAGAACAAAACCAGTTTTACTCAGAAAATTGGTTTCGCCTACTTGGAGAGCACCTTTCGACACAGAAGCTTCCACCTTCATATTAGTCGAAACCTATTAAGTTGAAACCAATACATAAGGTATCATAGAGATGGTACATAGTGGATTGGAGGAAGGCGAAAGGTAAGGTGTTGAAAGCATAGCTTTCGAAGGAGTCGAAACCTTGGTTTTTTCTAAAAATGAAAAGCGCCTGCCTTTGTCTTTTTTTAGCCTTTGAAACAGTCAGAGCATATGATTTTGAAAGAGTTTTTAAATTTTTTCAAAATGGTTGCCATTAACTTAAGTTGCCTTCGAATGAGTTTCTTTACTTATGAAATGCTTTTGAAAGAAGGGGTTCCGACCTAGTCGAAAAATTGATGTCGTTCTATAACCTTTCGATGGAAAGATATCAATGCTATCGAAAGGGTACTTTGTTTTATAATTTTAAGCCACTTCCTATTGCTTTCTAAAGGGGTTCGGAGTTTCGAAGGCAATGGTTTTGAAAGGGTTTTCGAAGCCAACCTTCCGTTATTTTACCCAGATGTTAAATGCTTTTGAAAGAGATTGTGCTGATGCCATCAAGCTTTTCCCAATATTTTTATATGATAAAGGAGAGTTTCGAAAGAGATGCTTTCGCCTATATTCACTTTGACCCAAATAATGCTTTAAGTATAAGCCCAATGCTTTCAAAATGAGGGACTTTTAATGATTTCAGAAGGGTTACTTCAATTGGTGTCCAAAGCGGTACTCTCAATTGGTTTCGAAGCTAAGCTTCTAAAGTTAAATGCTAATACTTTAATATAATCAAAAGGTTTCGAAAGGAAGATTTTAAAGTATTAAAAGGCAGGAGCCTAATGTTTTGAATGCTTTCGAAGGAGGTCATCCTATGAAGTCAAAAGCTAGATTTCAAAGGTATCAAAAGGTTTTATAACCCAAACTCTATTTTTAAAGAAGAAACCCATGGCTAAATCAAAAGACTTTTGTAATGGTTTCAAGAAGAAGCTTTTTGATGAAAATATACGTTAAAGGTATTAAACATGTTTTATATTAAACCTACAGGAGTGGTATTGTTATGTTATTATGATTGCTTCTTCAATTATAAATATATCCACTTTATAATGGAACCATAACTGCATTTTGGGGATCACGAGTAGAAAAACCAGTTAGGTTAACCTAATAGTGAATATAAGTTGATTAAACTTCTGAATGAGTAGAATTGCATCCAAGAGGTCAGGAAGACCAGAATATAGGATGCTTAACTATAAAAAAAGGATATTGGCAGGGGCCAATAGGTTCTCAGTAAGCCCATGAAAATTGTGTATAGAAAAAATATTGGCAGGGACCAATAGGTTCATAATTAGCCATGAAAACTATGCATAAATGAAGATGTCAGAAAGATAGGTTCATAGTAATCCCATGAAAACTATGATTTGATACTGGTTGTTATATATATATATATATATATATATATGCAAATATTTGTGATTTTGGATGAATCCTTGAGCTATGCTAAGTGAATATATATACGTGGCATGTGTATATGCGTATTTATTTGTGTTAGACTTGAATAAGTTCCACCGGCCATCAAAGAAATACTGTGCATCTTCTCTAAAAGAACTGCTCTGTTCATTTTTACTTGATAAAACAGTTAAACCCTTTCTTTTAATATCAATATCTCATAATCCACCGAATTTTAGGATATCATACCAAAATGAAAATCGACTGTTTTTAAGTATATAACAATTTTAAATTTATGTCATTAAATTTCATCAAGCCGAGAGAAAGAAAACCTTATTTTATAGTGAGTAAGTTCGGTTTGGTCGAAAATCAACTTTCGTAATTTAATGTATGGATTATACAGTCATGATCGTTGTTGGAAAACTTGACTTTTAAATGTTGTTTGGTGATTTTTAGTTATGTGTGGTGGGAGGTATACAGAGTTGACCGGAATAGAGGGTTTGGGCAAATTCAGGCGACCTAGTCTATTTCGTGGTATGGCGTGGAGGAGGCTTGGGTGGAGGCACATCGGGGAAAAATGGCACGACCATTTTCAAAGGCTTATAATGGCAAGACGAGGGAGGACTAGGGTTTAAGGCGCGTCTGCTTTTGGGTTCGATTGTAGGCAAATGACAACGTGACGAGGGTGGTAGAGGCATGCAGTCTAGGGGAAATGAAAGACGATGTGATAGTGGTGCTCCGGGTTTGATCTGGTGGTGGCCGGTGGTATGTAGTGTCGTGGCGAGGAGTTTAAGTGATAGGTTTTTCATTTGATTTTTGGGTTGAGGTACTCGAATTTTCAATCGAGTGTTTGTCGCGTGTTTTAGGGGGGAAACGTGGGGCGGTGGTCGATCGTGACTTAGGTAGATAGTCGACGGTGAGTGATCGTGACCGGAGTTGGTGTGTATGTGCACACGTACATGCATAATTGTTTTCGTTCAGATGAGAAAGGGAGTGAAAGAACTTGAAGAAGATGGGGAGGAGGAGAGTTTGTTTGGGTTGAATTATTAGGTGGGTCGGGTTTGTTATTTGGGCTGGGTTGTTTTAGGAAGCAAATTGAATTAATTATTTATCTTAAAATCTATAAATTTATGAAAAATATTTCTAATTCATAGATTTTTGCGTCAAGTTCCTATCACCACGTATTTTCATTTGAACTAATATTATCAAGTTTCTTGTAGTATAAAAATTTAATGAATTTAACAACTGAAGTGAATAAACAAGTAGTTTCTTATATAATTGGTTATATGTTTAATAATTTATAAATAATTAAATGATCTATTTAATTTTAAATTAATTAAGAATAAATTATTTCTTTGATTAATAAGTATTTTGGATTATATATATAATTCGATTCAATTAATTGAAACTAATTCAATTCTAAATCTGTAAACTGATTTAATACAATTATGAACCGTTCATTGAGTTAATGATCTATGTTAACTGAAATTGTTCTTTGATATTGCTTTCACTTATCTACTGTCAGTGCTATTAAGTAGCCCAAACAAATTTAAGTAATTAGAATAAAACATTAACATGTTAACACGTTTTAATTTTGATGGGCCGGTCATGATAAAGTAAACATGTGGAATGAATTTCCACGTGTAAATATTAACACCCTGATTGTGAAATTTTTATTTAAATGACTTAGACTTTTAAAATTTATCGTATTAAGTTCGAAGAGACCGGGATTGGATATCAGCATTATCTGGAACCACTATGAACCTTTACGGTTTTGATTTTTAAAAGCCTAGTATGCTGGAATTTAATTAATGTAACAAATTCGACTATTTTAAATAAGTATTTGTACATAGATGCTATTATAATATCACTGGATTTTCTATAAAAGGGTTTTTGGTTATAGTAAGGTAGAAACCCATCATGTTTATGTGTGATGCGGTCTTACGAGATACATTTGTTTTCGAAGGATTTTGATAAATTAATTACTCACGCCGGTTTCCAGCCTGACTAGTGTGTTACTTTATTGTAATGCTCGGGTCAGACCGAGTATTACCGATTTAGGTTAGGATGCTTTGGAGCTTAGGAGACGAGCTGGATAGCAGAGACGTATTATGCATACTTGACTATATTCTAATGTGTATTGCATGCTATATATTCAGTAATTATGAGGACAACTTAATATAACAATCCAGATTTCTATGTTGGTTGTACTAAGATAATTTGTATGTATACTAACGTTATAGCTTTCTAGTATAAAAATTTGTTATTGTATATTATATTTTGTTCCTCTGAGATTGTAAGATTCTATTTGTTGTTTCTCTTTCTTCTTCTATCCCTTTTTCATCTTAAACCATAATGATCTGGTATTTCCGACACTCGATTGCTCGACATTCTATACAATGAACGTATTAGTATCAATTTTCGAGGGTTGAAAATTCTGGTCGTTACATGTGGTATTAGAGCTGAAGGTTAAGCGAGAACCTTGGCTTTAGTGAGGATTACTCATTAGAGATAAGGACAGAAGTACCCTAGAATGAGTCTAAGTGTATATACGTAAAAGTGAGAGCATATTTGTTAGTGATATAAAAATGTTTTGATATTAATAAATGAAATGATTTTAACTTGGATTTTATATAGAATATAAAAGAATGAACCTTATAAACTGATAAAATCATTCATGACCGTTGATGGTGAATTGGATGTTATCTCTTGTTGATTGATTGTTTGATTGATATGGATGTGCATATTATCGCTTATTGATTGACGAGTCGTGCTCGGCCAGTTTATGAGCATCGACTATTGACTGTTGATTTGATCATTTGACTATGGTTGGAAAATCTTGGTTTTTTAAAAATATTTGACCAATTGAGAAACTACATGTTTAACATGAATTTTGAAGTGAATACATATTTGAATTCCCCCCTGTATCATTTTATAGAGTAATTGATACCATTTGAAAGTGATATATGAAATATGGTTTATCTAGGCATGGTTAATAAACAAACAAAAAGTTATTCAAACTGAAAATTTGCGAGTTTGGATTCTTAGAGTTTTTGAAATTTTTTTAAGAATATACTAGTAAAATTTGAAATTATTTCCTGAATAGAACTGTTATAAATGGTTTCAAAGTGATTTCAAAAAGGGATTTTCAAAAGATTTAAAAGAAAGGTCTTCAAAACGATTTTCAAAATGATTTCAAAGAAAATAAACTTTAGTAGCTTTGCTACTCGATTGTTTAATGAAACTAATTTGATTCAAATCCCAGAAGTATGATTTGATATTTGAGATATATACGTATATATCTATTTGAAGTGAACCCGGTATCAAGTCTCAAGTTTCGGATTGAATGATATTATGAACGCACATATCCTATGCATTAGGATTGATTGATTGATTGGTTGTGCTTCTTGTTGAGATGATTGATTGTCGATTCCAATTTTGTATTGTAATTCGATTTTTCCGACCATTTTGAATAGTTGAACACTTCCTAATTGAGAATCAATTTTCAAAGCTAATAATTTTGGAAAGTATATAAAGTTAGTTTTGAAAATTTTATAATGGTAGTTAAACAAGTTTGAAAAAGATAAATATTTTGATAAGTAAATTTTATAAGCCTATTTTGTATTATTTAAGTATGAAACTTGTTTTGAAACGTTTTCAATGAAATTTTTCTTTAAGAAACATTCCTGAATAACAAAGGGATAAGAACAAAAACTTATTTATTTCAAAAATTTATTTTAAAACTAATTTTGGTTTATAATCTTTTATTTATTTGCAAAATGATTTTGAAAGCAAATTTTAATTATGTACAAATGTGAATCTAGTTTTGAAAAGCTTTTATAATGAATTTGTTTAAGAAATGTTTATGAAAAATAATAATTTATATAATAATAATAATAATAATAATAATAATAAAATAAAGATTTTTAAGGTCAATTGTGTATAAAGAATTTTTGTACAGTATTTGATTTTGGAAGGAAATTGTGGTTTTAAACTTAGTTACTTACAAAGTGATTTTAGAAAGGAAGTTGATTTTATATAGATTTGAATTTATGTAAATATGAAACTGAAGTAAATTTTGAAAACTTATGATTGGAATTTTAAAATACATGAGTATTGAATGATATTCAATTTGAAAAATGATTGTTGAAATCATATATGAATTTGAAGCTGAACCGATATTTGAAAGTGATTGATTTCGAGAACCTTTAACTATATAAAAATGTTGATTTGGAAGTTTTCGAACTGTGTAAAATGAATTGTATAAGTATGAAGTTATTTCGAAAACTACTGATTTTGAAAGGTTCCCGATTTGAAAAGCGATGATCTTATATATAAGGGAATTATACAAGAATGATATATTTGAAATTGATGATTTGAAACGGTACTATGTATAATATGATATACATTTTGAAAATGAAGATATAGGAAGTGCCTTCTGCTTAATTATCCGCTTTGTGGCCACATTATGGATACATTCTATTGATTCTATTGATTGACTTAGGTCGTCTAGACACAAACTCATGAGTTCCTTCAAATTCCATAGCGTAACCTATGGTCTTATGACCTCAGCAGAATAGCAAAATTCGTGGGGCTGTGAAGGCTTACGGTTACAGATGTTTCCTGGGGGACCCAGGCAAAACCATTGTGTAACTACGATCTATGATCATTTTCGATGTAATCCGCCTAGGTAGAGCGATTGCCTTAAGATACAGATGTTTCCTAGGGAACCAGGTGAAACCATTGTGTATCTACGGTCCACATGAAGTAATTCAAGGGGCAGATGATTGCCTTGAGTCTATGGGTGATAGCGACATAAACACCAGTGTTACTATTAAGTAGACTATGATCCATGCGAATGTTTGACATAGCGTAATTCGTAGAGCAGTGATTGTTCATGGGTACGGATGTTACTTGGGGGATGCAGGCAAAACCATTGTGTATCTGCGATCTATGGTTGTTGTGGATGTCATGGCGTAAGACATGGGGTAGTGGCTGCCTAAAATCATCTGAGGCCGTGTCGCTCTGTCCTCTCGACTTAGCAAGAGAGCGACCTTAGGGACTGCGTTCCATGATGATCCCATTTGTTTGATTTCAATGATTGGTTGCACTTTCTATATCTATTTTTAAAGTTTTCCAAGTATTTTCACTGGGTGTTGAAATGGGTTTACTAAGTACTTAGAGATTTCTAGTCTTGCGCGTGATCAACGTATTACTAGAATCTATAAGAATGAGGATACTCTTGTTGAAACATAGAGTTATCAAAAGTATTTTTGATATAAAATTATTTTGTTATAAAAGAATTTTTAACAAAAAAAATTTCAATCGTTTAAAATTTGAATATAGAAACCACTCAATTTATCTATTCGTGTAATTAAGAAACCAATACAATAAATACGTTAAGTTGTATATAGGCCATTCTAATTGCATTTACAATTTTGATTCAGATTTGAATACACGATATTAAGGTAATTCATACCTGTTCGATTTAGGGTTGCTCACTCGATTCTTGACGGCGAACACTAATATGGTTTTTGATACGAATCTGAAGTTCTCTATCATAGTTTATTACTATGTAAGGAGGATGGAAGTTTCTAATCAAGAAGTCGGGTTAGAGTCCGCACTACAGTAGTCGGGTTACCAATACTACTTCGAAAAATAAAATTGTGTATTGAAATTGTTATACATACGGATGGTATATATATCGTATGGATTCTAAGAAAAATGATTGTATGCTATTATTGCTAGCTATGATTGTTTCTTTCTTAGGATTGCTATGTTGTTTGGTTGTATTTAGTTTGACATCATCCCTATTAGTCGCATTACATTTATGAGTTGCACATAGTGATACCAAGCCATGATGCCCCACCCCAAGCCCGCATTAACAAAGAGTATTACTAGGTAATACTGTTTACTAATGTAGAGAATATGGCTAGATAGGAGTGACCATCTATAGCCTTGTCTTAAATATCTATTGAATACGTCGACAAATGCCATATATTTTATTTCTATCTCAACTGGATCGACATATCCAATAAATACTTAATACAAAGCCATATGTGGTATAGTATCTATCAGAACAAAATACAACAACTCAAATGCAAGCACACCACAAAATAGTAGATAATCCCATATATACACATATATACAGATACATCACAGAGTATACCAAATGATACATCACATATATGGTATGACGACCACAATACAAACACGAGTCAAAAGAATATACATATCGGAGTAGCAAACCAAAAAGGACTACACAAAAAGCTATAACAAAAAGAGCTAACAGAATAGAGTCCATGTGGAAGTAGAATAAGCTAAGTCCAAATATACCTAACTTAAAATACCTCGGTTTGACCCAAGTATAAAATATACGGATCAGTCTAGCTAAACAAATCAGTTAACAAAGATAAGCGATAATATGAGCATAAGGGTAATGTGATAATATTCCGAATAGGAAGGAACTCAAGTGATAACATGGTATTACTACACAAACATGTTAAAAATTCTCATTTCTATTAATATGGAGGTATTTTATAAAATTAATATAACCTTTGAAAATAAAATTTGTTCTCATGATTTTTAATAAAAATTAACTGTTAATGACAAATTTCATTTTTAAATAGTAAATTACAATATTAAATTTTATCTAAAATGCCCAATTTGATTAATTGATTTAATATATCTCAAATTTAAATTGAAATCCTTTTTAAGAAATGAAACTTATTCCTTAAATAAATCAAATTAACTAATCTCAAGACTAGATTTAATTTCACTTATAAATTTCACACACCATAAATTTGATTAATTACCCATAATTAAACTTAATTAATAATGTAATTAACAACAAGGTTGTTACATGAGTAATCAGTGCAAAATGAATGTAATACTTGCATATGCAATAAAATTATATACACAAAATAATGATGATGAAACATGCCTGTATCGAGGTCTAACCTGCTAGCAACACCCTCCATAGTGGTTTCGCCAAGCTACTGCATCCACCTGCATTTAAAATCATAAACAACATAGGCAAGATCAACAATAACAATGTGTTTGTTTTTAAACTATATAGCATTGGCTTATATTAAGAGTTGCACAATGGAGTTTTTGCCTTTTCCTTTGTTTATACTTGGTTAATGCATGTTTTAATGACAATTTTGTAATGTTGTAGTGCACTAATCTCAAAATTCCGCATTAGCTTTTGAAATAAATTGCCACACATACATGTGATACATATAATAATATTGTATGATGGATAATAAAATATGGTAGTCTCCAAAGTATAAGGTTCCTTATAGGAAATAGCTTGCTCATGTATTTTTCATTCTGCAATGTTTAGTTAATAGGCTATAGGTGTTCCTAAACATCATATCTAACAATTTCAATCACATGGGCCAATCAAGGCTAAAGAGTAGAAAGACTCTTCTACCATTAACAATGAGAACCAAATTTCAAAAAATGTTGTAAGATGCAACAATATGGAACGAACCAGACCATACCAAACCATGTTGAATGTTGTTTGATTTCCGTAGCTATCAAATTTAATAATATTCATGTTATCTAGTTTATCGACTTCGAAAGGCCGCATTACTTTTCTACCATCAGACCACATGTGTTCCTTCATATCTATAACTACAATTGGCAGCAAATTATCCATGTTGCTATGGCTAAAACCATGACACCGAAGAGTACAAAGATTAACAACATTTTGTATAAATAGAAATTAAACTACAAAAGCATTAAGATTGCTCATTTCTAAACTATTAAAAGATTCTTCGTTATCCATCCATAAATTATGGAGTTTGCTTCTGCGAGTAATGTGTATTCTTTTTATTTGAAAATAGAGATCAAAACTTCCTAAGTTTCATCAATTTCCACTAGTGATGAAACGTAAAACTATTGTTAATCAATGCCTTTCACTTTTAAACAACAACAACAAATAAGCAGTGTTTAAATTTGTTATTCAATTTTACATGTATAAGAAATTTTAAGTTCGATTTGTTTAGACCATTTTTCTTGCTTTTTTCATGAAAATTTTTAGCAATCAAAATTTGTGTTTATATAGTCAATGGCTGAACAAGCAAACTATCAAATGTCAAATGACGCTAGTATGAAAAATAATAGCAAATTTAACAAAAGGGCAGACCTTACATGCCACATATGCAAAATCAGCTGCTTCAGCTTGAATTTGAAAAAAAAAAGTTTAAAAGAGTTACCTTTTAATTTTGAACAAAATTAGTTGCTTCAACTTTCCAACCAAATAAGCTTTAGTCGTGCAGATGCGAGAGCGAGTTTTGTCGAAGAGTTGGTGAGAGGCGACGCCAGAGCTGAGCGACACCGATGAGTTGTGTGACGTGGTTGTAGACGAAGAGAGACGAATTTCATGATTTTGGATTTAGGGTTTTAATTGTAATATAGATGAAGGTAGAGTAGATTGTAGACATTTTTTTTGTTCTTCTGAAGGTGGAGTAATAATGAAGATAGGTTTTTGGATGAGAACATTGCAAAGCAAAAAAAAAAGTGGATAAGAACATTTTAGAGAATGAGGGACTCAGAAATTTTTGGCGGGGTAACCAAATATTAATCCCAGCTTTTTTCGCATTAATAAAATCAAACACAAACATCTACAGTGGCACTCAGTTTACAAATGCTACAAATATATGTGATTAAAGTAGGCTTTCTTGTAGTGTTTGGGACACGAGTCATTGGCCTAGTCGGACTTAGGATTATCTATCAATTTTGTATTGGGTAGATTACTTATGTATATGAACTATTTATGATTACATAGTGATTAAAGGGTGTAGTTAATTGGGTGTGCACTTGTTATTTGTGTGATTTGAGATACACACACTCACATACACCCACACACACACCTATATCAATAATACTTTCTGTTAATTCTTAATCTAAATATCACTTCCTTACAGTAGTCATAAATGGTTGGACCTCGAGCTGGTCGTGTAGGCCTAGGTCAATCTAGTGGATCTGGAGGAGTCTATATGATCATAGAGCAGCTTATGGAATAAAGGCGGTATTCAACAATCGAGCGCTTCCACCAGTCGGAATCCTCTTACATCTCGATTTGATTTTTCTAGGATATATAGTGACTATGCAAACCATGGAGGAAAGACCTTCAAGGGTGCAGAGGAAGTGATAGGAGTGCAACCTTGGCCGAAGATGCGTTGTAACGACCCGTATTTTTTGACAATTAAAATATTAAATTAAATAAGATTTTGGAATTTAATATTGGAAGAAAATAAAATTTATGATTTATTAACGAGAAATTAATTATAATATGATTTGTAATGTGGTTTGAATGTCATCGACAACTATTTTAATGTAATTCCGATCAATTGAAATAATGGTAAAGTTAATTTGGTTATAATTATAAATAAGGAATTAAATTGGTAATTAATGAAATTGCAATGGATTTATTTTAGAGCATGAATAAATTTATTAGTACATAAATTATTAGCTTTTATGTGCTTAAAATTAACTTTGAACCGTGTTTAAATTTGTAACTTGTAAAAATTGTTTGTTTGTCACCTTATTATTTAATCTGTTGAAATTAATTTGAAAATCAATGTGAATTAATGTAATTTAATATTATAGTTAATTTGAAATAAGATGATAACTGAAGAATATGAATGTAAGCCGAATCCTTCAGGTTCGAACCCATCAGGTTCGAACCCATCAGGTTCGAACCCGGGAGGTTCGCATCGATGACGCTTCGAATCGATGGGAACATGATGGGTTCGAAAGGAGTAGCTTCAATGCAATGGAGATGGATTCGAAGTGGGCATGGATTCGAAGAAGGAGATGGAATCGAAGTGGACATGGATTCGAAGAAGAAGATGGATTCGAAGTGGACATGGACTCGAAGAAGGAGATGGATTCGAAGTGGACATGGATTCGAAGAAGAAGATGGATTCGAAGTGGACATAGATTCGAAGAAGGAGATGGATTCGAAATGGACATGGATTCGAAGATGATGGATACGAAGCAAGGGGCACGGATTCGAAGGACGTGGATTCGAAAGGGATGGATTCGAAAAGGATGGACTCGTAGGATATGGACTCGAAGGAGGCGGCTTCAGAAAGCATGGATTCGAAAAGCATGGATTCGAAGGAGTCGGCCTTATGGATTCGAAGGAGATGGTTTCGAAGTGGATGGTTTCGAAGAAGGCGGGTTCGAAGTATGGGTTCGAACCAGGCAGAACGCACGGAGCTTTGATCTTGAATCGATCATATCTTCCAAACCGCTGATCCAAATGCAATGAAATTTTTACAGGAGCTCACATACGTGTTGAAGAATGTTCACGCCAATTTTCAGCTCAATTGGATGGATTCTTGATCGATTCGAACGTCACTTCGAATCGATCCCAAACTGGACACGGATTCCGAGAACGCGGGCCTGTGGGCCCCTCTCACGTGCCAAGCAGCCTCCCCAGGTTTTAGGCGGGATTTCAGCCTTCCACGCCTATAAATAGAACCCCTGGTCATTCAGAAAAGGGGTCGGAAAATTTGGAGAGAAGAGACAAGCCCAGACGCCGCTAGAATCATTCCATAGCATCATTACTGCTATTTTCTTCAGATTTGGTCACTACAACTGTTGTAATCACTTGTAATCTTCAAGGATAATCAATAAAAAAAATTGGAGTGGACGTAGGCCGGAGATAGCCGAACCACTATAAAACTTGTGTCTCTGTTCTTTACTTTTGGATTGCTGTCTATTATTTGCTGAGATTTGTTATTTGCATTTGAATATCACTAATTTATATTCATACGCTGGTGCTTTCACGGTATTGGGTGTTTGTGACCAATTTTGGCACAAACATTTTGGTGCTTTCACTGAGAACAACTAGCACCCGCTGCATCGGATTTGAAGAGTTTGAGGAATTTGGATTTGGAAGACAATGACAAGGCAGAATAGCAGAAGGCTAAGGGCTGAGAGAAGCCAACAAGGAGGAAGTCAACAAGCATCCTCCGGAGGTGAGGAAGGACAGGCTTCGGTCTACATAACTCGGGATGAAATGGAAGCTATGGCCAATTCTTTGCAGGAGAGATTGTTGAAAAGTCAAGAGGAAATGATGCAAACTTTCTTGGAACAAATGAGAGCTGCAGGGATGCAGAACTTAGGAACAGCTACAGCAGCTGCGGATGCAGGACAAGGAGCTAGGGTTGTGGAACCCAATGAAGGACAGGATACGGAGCCAGAAGGCAATCAACAAGGGCTTGGGGGCAGGCCCATAGGATTCAATGCAGGAGAACCTTTGGAAGGAATTCAACAAGCTAGAGCTAACGTTGCTGCTAGTGAGCCACACGAGGAATATGTACCAGAGTTCCCTCGGGGGCATGGGGGGCAACCCCTACCAGACAATATAGGATTAGTAGAAATGATCAGGAAGACTGTGCGAGGTGGTTTGACAAACGGAGATTTGGAAGGGGTGAATAGAAGTCCATTCGCTCGGGAGATAAGGATGGCTCAGAATCGACCTAAGTTCAACCTACCTAGCGTGGAGGTATATGATGGTAAGACGGATCCAACAGATCACTTAATGAGGTACACCAGACACATGGAAGTGCTGGGGGCATCGGAGGAAGTGATGGCCCGATGTTTCCCTCTGTATTTGAAGGACTTAGCTGCAATGTGGTTTAGGCAGCTGGAAGAAGGATCTATCAGGACTTGGAAGGAATTAGTGGAAAAGTTTCTGGGACAGTTCCGGGTTCACGTCAAGAGGCCGAAGAACGTAATGACTTTAACATCGGTGAAGCAAAGGATGGACGAATCGCTTAGAGCTTTTCTAACTCGATTCAGTGCGGCAGTCGCTTCGGTGGATCGGCCTGATCCATCAATGGTTTTAATGGCAGCAGTATCAGGAGTCAAGGAGAATTCGGATTTCAAGGTATCTCTGATACGAGATCCCCCGCAAAATCTCGACGAATTCTTTCATGAGGCAGAAAGGTTCCTTCGGCAAGAAGATGCAAGTACGGATTTAAAGGTGAAGAAGGCTAATGCAATCGAGGTTGGAGCGGTATCCAAAAATGGTTTGGATAAGGATAAAGGGAAAAGGAAGTTAGACGACGACTCTGGAAACGCTAGGAAGCGATGGAAGGATCCAAAGTTTTCCACATACACAGGATTGAATGAGACGCTGGAGCGGATATACCTGGAAACTCGGAATCGCCTTCCCTACCGAAGGCCGGCAAGGAGGGAACCAACAGAGCGGGAAAGGACATCAGGAAGGCACTGTCTCTTCCATGATCTGGATGGACACGATACCAACAGCTGCAGGCACCTAAAGGACATAATCGAGGAGCATGTAAGGAATGGACAGTTACAGCAATACATTGGAACTCGGGATGCAACGGTGGAGCAGGAGCAACCACCGACCACTTCACGCCGTGATGATGGGAGGCCCAGGGATGATCGTCGATTGATCATCCATTGACCAGGATAATATGGAATAAGTAGCAAGCTACTAGCAAACGGTAAAGTCATTTACACATGTACGGGGACGGAGATAGCCCCTAGGCATGCTCTGAATGATGATAAACCGGGATGCTATGGTTTGTGAAATTTATTTCTTGCTTTTTAGATTGGACATTGCTTTTCTTTTTTGGATTTGGTTTTGGAGCTTGGATTGAGCTCCTGGTTTTTCTTGCTTTTTTATTTGGATTTTCCTTTGGATGATTGTTTTTGGTTTTGGATGCTGGTTTGGATTTCTGGTTTTCTGGTTTGGATTTGAATTTTGGATTTGGATTTGGATTTTGGATTTGGATTTTGGATTTGGATTTCGAATTTGAATTTCGGATTTGGACTTTGGAATAAATTTTGGTTGGACTTTTATCTGGTTTTTTGGTAAATGGTCGTCGGGTATGGATTATGCCTGGCAAGGGATGGGTCACTTTACCCAAACAAGGTAGATTGACTCATTCAGGTCGTCAAGTATGGACAATGCTTGGCAAGGGTCCGGAGTGACCAGGATTCGGCCTAGGACTTAGGCCCTCTATTATCATTTATTATTTTCAGGTCGTCGAGTATGGACTATGCTCGGCAAGGGTCCGGAGAGATCAGGATTCGGCTTAGGACTTAAGCCATGGCATTTTACAACGTCCAGGGACACTGGACCAAGGTCGTCAAGTATGGATTGCGCTTGGCAAGAACCCGGAGAGGTTAACTCAACGTCCAGGGACACTGGACCACGGTCGTCGGATGTGGATCACGCTTGACAGGAACCCAGAGAGGTTATGGATTTGGATATCGACCCGGAGAGGTCCTGGCTCCGGTTATTGGCTATTGGATAAGGATGGATTGGAACTTGGTTGTCGAGTTCGAATGGATACGGAATTGGCTAAGGCTTTGGCTATTGGATATGGAATTGGACATCGACTCGAAGCAGTCAAGGACGATATACTCTGGCAATATGGCTGTGGACTTCGGATATTGGATTCGTAATTATTCAAAACACGCCTTGTTATCACAAGGCATGTTTTGGGGGGCAAAATGTTATCCCATTTTTTGGTCAAAACTGGAATATCAACAAATTGGCAAGGAATTATGGATATCAGGACTGGAGATAAGGCTACAATGGATATCGTCAAAATTTTGTTGAACTCCGATCGGGACGAAATTGATTGGAAATGATGATAAGGGCTATGAAAGGCTATGTTTCGAATTTCAGGTTAATCGGAGTTCGTATGAAGGAAATATGATGGATTCAAAGTAGGAATAGTACGTAGTTCGAACCCATCAGGTTCGAACCCGGGAGGTTCGCATCGATGACGCTTCGAATCGATGGGAACATGATGGGTTCGAAAGGAGTAGCTTCAATGCAATGGAGATGGATTCGAAGTGGGCATGGATTCGAAGAAGGAGATGGAATCGAAGTGGACATGGATTCGAAGAAGAAGATGGATTCGAAGTGGACATGGACTCGAAGAAGGAGATGGATTCGAAGTGGACATGGATTCGAAGAAGAAGATGGATTCGAAGTGGACATAGATTCGAAGAAGGAGATGGATTCGAAATGGACATGGATTCGAAGATGATGGATACGAAGCAAGGGGCACGGATTCGAAGGACGTGGATTCGAAAGGGATGGATTCGAAAAGGATGGACTCGTAGGATATGGACTCGAAGGAGGCGGCTTCAGAAAGCATGGATTCGAAAAGCATGGATTCGAAGGAGTCGGCCTTATGGATTCGAAGGAGATGGTTTCGAAGTGGATGGTTTCGAAGAAGGCGGGTTTGAAGTATGGGTTCGAACCAGGCAGAACGCACGGAGCTTTGATCTTGAATCGATCATATCTTCCAAACCGCTGATCCAAATGCAATGAAATTTTTACAGGAGCTCACATACGTGTTGAAGAATGTTCACGCCAATTTTCAGCTCAATTGGATGGATTCTTGATCGATTCGAACGTCACTTCGAATCGATCCCAAACTGGACACGGATTCCGAGAACGCGGGCCTGTGGGCCCCTCTCACGTGCCAAGCAGCCTCCCCAGGTTTTAGGCGGGACTTCAGCCTTCCACGCCTTTAAATAGAACCCCTGGTCATTCAGAAAAGGGGTCGGAAAATTTGGAGAGAAGAGACAAGCCCAGACGCCGCTAGAATCATTCCATAGCATCATTACTGCTATTTTCTTCAGATTTGGTCACTACAACTGTTGTAATCACTTGTAATCTTCAAGGATAATCAATAAAAAAAATTGGAGTGGACGTAGGCCGGAGATAGCCGAACCACTATAAAACTTGTGTCTCTGTTCTTTACTTTTGGATTGCTGTCTATTATTTGCTGAGATTTGTTATTTGCATTTGAATATCACTAATTTATATTCATACGCTGGTGCTTTCACGGTATTGGGTGTTTGTGTTTTTGGTCAAAACTGGAATATCAACAAATTGGCAAGGAATTATGGATATCAGGACTGGAGATAAGGCTACAATGGATATCGTCAAAATTTTGTTGAACTCCGATCGGGACGAAATTGATTGGAAATGATGATAAGGGCTATGAAAGGCTATGTTTCGAATTTCAGGTTAATCGGAGTTCGTATGAAGGAAATATGATGGATTCAAAGTAGGAATAGTACGTAGTTCGAACCCATCAGGTTCGAACCCATCAGGTTCGAACCCATCAGGTTCGAACCCATCAGGTTCGAACCCGGGAGGTTCGCATCGATGACGCTTCGAATCGATGGGAACATGATGGGTTCGAAAGGAGTAGCTTTAATGCAATGGAGATGGATTCGAAGTGGGCATGGATTCGAAGAAGGAGATGGAATCGAAGTGGACATGGATTCGAAGAAGAAGATGGATTCGAAGTGGACATGGACTCGAAGAAGGAGATGGATTCGAAGTGGACATGGATTCGAAGAAGAAGATGGATTCGAAGTGGACATAGATTCGAAGAAGGAGATGGATTCGAAATGGACATGGATTCGAAGATGATGGATACGAAGCAAGGGGCACGGATTCGAAGGACGTGGATTCGAAAGGGTGGATTCGAAAAGGATGGACTCGTAGGATATGGACTCGAAGGAGGCGGCTTCAGAAAGCATGGATTCGAAAAGCATGGATTCGAAGGAGTCGGCCTTATGGATTCGAAGGAGATGGTTTCGAAGTGGATGGTTTCGAAGAAGGCGGGTTCGAAGTATGGGTTCGAACCAGGCAGAACGCACGGAGCTTTGATCTTGAATCGATC
This sequence comes from Allium cepa, assembly GCA_030765085.1. Classification (NCBI taxonomy): domain Eukaryota; kingdom Viridiplantae; phylum Streptophyta; class Magnoliopsida; order Asparagales; family Amaryllidaceae; genus Allium; species Allium cepa. The sequence goes on from CM060929.1 coordinate 1,038,073,483, forward strand.
ATATCTTCCAAACCGCTGATCCAAATGCAATGAAATTTTTACAGGAGCTCACATACGTGTTGAAGAATGTTCACGCCAATTTTCAGCTCAATTGGATGGATTCTTGATCGATTCGAACGTCACTTCGAATCGATCCCAAACTGGACACGGATTCCGAGAACGCGGGCCTGTGGGCCCCTCTCACGTGCCAAGCAGCCTCCCCAGGTTTTAGGCGGGACTTCAGCCTTCCACGCCTATAAATAGAACCCCTGGTCATTCAGAAAAGGGGTCGGAAAATTTGGAGAGAAGAGACAAGCCCAGACGCCGCTAGAATCATTCCATAGCATCATTACTGCTATTTTCTTCAGATTTGGTCACTACAACTGTTGTAATCACTTGTAATCTTCAAGGATAATCAATAAAAAAAATTGGAGTGGACGTAGGCCGGAGATAGCCGAACCACTATAAAACTTGTGTCTCTGTTCTTTACTTTTGGATTGCTGTCTATTATTTGCTGAGATTTGTTATTTGCATTTGAATATCACTAATTTATATTCATACGCTGGTGCTTTCACGGTATTGGGTGTTTGTGACCAATTTTGGCACAAACACCATGGTGCACCACTCAGTGAAAGCACCAAAATGTTTGCGCCAAAATTGGTCACAAACACCCAATACCGTGAAAGCCCCAGTGTATGAATATGAATTAGTGATATTCAAACGCAAATATCAAATCTCAACAGATAATAGACAGGAATCCAAAAGTAAAGAACAGAGACACAAATTTTACAGTGGTTCGGCTATCTCCGGCCTACGTCCACTCCAATTTTTTTTTCTTTTTTATTGATTATCCTTGAAGATTACAAGTGATTACAACAGTTGTAGTGACCAAATCTGAAGAAAATAGCAGTAATGATGCTATGGAATGATTCTAGCAGCGTCTGGGCTTGCCTTTCCTCTCCAAATTTTCCGACCCCTTTTCTGAATGACCAGGGGCTCTATTTATAGGCGTGGAAGGCTGAAATCCCGCCTAAAGCCTGAGGAGGCTGCTTGGCACGTGAGGGGGGCCCACAGGCCCGTGTTGATTGCCTTCTGGCTCCGTATCCTGTCCTTCATTGGGTTCCACAACCCTAGCTCCTTGTCCTACATCCGCAGTTGCTGTAGCTGTTCCTAAGTTCTGCATCCCTGCAGCTCTCATTTGTTCCAAGAAAGTTTGCATCATTTCCTGTTGACTTTTCAACAATCTCTCTTGCAAAGAATTGGCCATAGCTTCCATCTCATCCCGAGTTATGTAGACCGAAGCCTGTCCTTCCTCACCTCCGGAGGATGCTTGTTGACTTCCTCTCCGGACCCTTGCCGAGCATAGTCCATACTCGACGACCTGAGAGATCAGGATTCGGCTTAGGACTTAAGCCATGGCATTTTACAACGTCCAGGGACACTGGACCAAAGTCGTCAAGTATGGATTGCGCTTGGCAAGAACCCGGAGAGGTTAACTCAACGTCCAGGGACACTGGACCACGGTCGTCGGATGTGGATCACGCTTGACAGGAACCCAGAGAGGTTATGGATTTGGATATCGACCCGGAGAGGTCCTGGCTCCGGTTATTGGCTATTGGATAAGGATGGATTGGAACTTGGTTGTCGAGTTCGAATGGATACGGAATTGGCTAAGGCTTTGGCTATTGGATATGGAATTGGACATCGACTCGAAGCAGTCAAGGACGATATACTCTGGCAATATGGCTGTGGACTTCGGATATTGGATTCGTAATTATTCAAAACACGCCTTGTTATCACAAGGCATGTTTTGGGGGGCAAAAAAAAAAAATTACCACAGCTCATTTGGGACTAGAGATAAGGCTACAATGGATATCGTCAAAATTTTGTTGAACTCCGATCGGGACGAAATTGATTGGAAATGATGATAAGGGCTATGAAAGGCTATGTTTCGAATTTCAGGTTAATCGGAGTTCGTATGAAGGAAATATGATGGATTCAAAGTAGGAATAGTACGTAGTTCGAACCCATCAGGTTCGAACCCATCAGGTTCGAACCCATCAGGTTCGAACCCATCAGGTTCGAACCCGGGAGGTTCGCATCGATGACGCTTCGAATCGATGGGAACATGATGGGTTCGAAAGGAGTAGCTTCAATGCAATGGAGATGGATTCGAAGTGGGCATGGATTCGAAGAAGGAGATGGAATCGAAGTGGACATGGATTCGAAGAAGAAGATGGATTCGAAGTGGACATGGACTCGAAGAAGGAGATGGATTCGAAGTGGACATGGATTCGAAGAAGAAGATGGATTCGAAGTGGACATAGATTCGAAGAAGGAGATGGATTCGAAATGGACATGGATTCGAAGATGATGGATACGAAGCAAGGGGCACGGATTCGAAGGACGTGGATTCGAAAAGGATGGATTCGAAAAGGATGGACTCGTAGGATATGGACTCGAAGGAGGCGGCTTCAGAAAGCATGGATTCGAAAAGCATGGATTCGAAGGAGTCGGCCTTATGGATTCGAAGGAGATGGTTTCGAAGTGGATGGTTTCGAAGAAGGCGGGTTCGAAGTATGGGTTCGAACCAGGCAGAACGCACGGAGCTTTGATCTTGAATCGATCATATCTTCCAAACCGCTGATCCAAATGCAATGAAATTTTTACAGGAGCTCACATACGTGTTGAAGAATGTTCACGCCAATTTTCAGCTCAATTGGATAGATTCTTGATCGATTCGAACGTCACTTCGAATCGATCCCAAACTGGACACGGATTCCGAGAACGCGGGCCTGTGGGCCCCTCTCACGTGCCAAGCAGCCTCCCCAGGTTTTAGGCGGGATTTCAGCCTTCCACGCCTATAAATAGAACCCCTGGTCATTCAGAAAAGGGGTCGGAAAATTTGGAGAGAAGAGACAAGCACCATTGTCCCAGTGGTTAAGTGATTTGGTTTTGATGCGAGAGGTCACAAATTCGAAATTCTGACCGTGCTGAGACTCGTACTCGTGACCTATCGTGAATATCCCAGATGTCTTAACCACCTAAGCTATTAATGTTTTCTTAGTTCTACTCTACATCTTACTTCAATTGAAGCAAACATGAAGGCAGCAAATGAAACCCATCCAAACAACGCAAGTGCTAACCGCACAAATACGTAGTTCTCGACGGGTATGAGTACAATTTCACAGAAACTTGTGTCTATGTTCTTTACTTTTGGATTGCTGTCTATTATTTGCTGAGATTTGTTATTTGCATTTGAATATCACTAATTTATATTCATACGCTGGTGCTTTCACGGTATTGGGTGTTTGTGACCAATTTTGGCGCAAATTGATTTATGATATGAGTAGAAATTTATTTATGACTGTTTGGCATACTTTTATTCATCATCTCAGTTAAATCGCGTTTATTTAATTTAATTTAATTTAATTTAATTATTCATTGCATATAAACTGCCAGTAAAAATTTGTTATTTAATTATTCATTGCATATAAACTGCCAGTAAAATTTGTTATTTATTCATTTATTTCATATAAACTCCTAATTAAACGTTATTAAATTATTGAATATAAACAGTCCTAAGCCGAATCCTGATCTCTCCGGACCCTTGCCGAGCATACATTTGAGAGCCCCAGGCCCCCAAGCCCTTGTTGATCGGACGCACGGCGGCGGCGCGCGCGTGGTGTTGCATGACTTCTCTCCTCACAACAAAGCAAACATGTGGATCACGCTTGACAGGAACCCAGAGAGGTTATGGATTTGGATATCGACCCGGAGAGGTCCTGGCTCCGGTTATTGGCTATTGGATAAGGATGGATTGGAACTTGGTTGTCGAGTTCGAATGGATACGGAATTGGCTAAGGCTTTGGCTATTGGATATGGAATTGGACATCGACTCGAAGCAGTCAAGGACGATATACTCTGGCAATATGGCTGTGGACTTCGGATATTGGATTCGTAATTATTCAAAACACGCCTTGTTATCACAAGGCATGTTATGGATTCGAACGTCACTTCGAATCGATCCCAAACTGGACACGGATTCCGAGAACGCGGGCCTGTGGGCCCCTCTCACGTGCCAAGCAGCCTCCCCAGGTTTTAGGCGGGATTTCAGCCTTCCACGCCTATAAATAGAACCCCTGGTCATTCAGAAAAGGGGTCGGAAAATTTGGAGAGAAGAGACAAGCCCAGACGCCGCTAGAATCATTCCATAGCATCATTACTGCTATTTTCTTCAGATTTGGTCACTACAACTGTTGTAATCACTTGTAATCTTCAAGGATAATCAATAAAAAAAATTGGAGTGGACGTAGGCCGGAGATAGCCGAACCACTATAAAACTTGTGTCTCTGTTCTTTACTTTTGGATTGCTGTCTATTATTTGCTGAGATTTGTTATTTGCATTTGAATATCACTAATTTATATTCATACGCTGGTGCTTTCACGGTATTGGGTGTTTGTGACCAATTTTGGCGCAAATTGATTTATGATATGAGTAGAAATTTATTTATGACTGTTTGGCATACTTTTATTCATCATCTCTGTTAAATCGCGTTTATTTAATTTAATTTAATTTAATTTAATTATTCATTGCATATAAACTGCCAGTAAAAATTTGTTATTTAATTATTCATTGCATATAAACTGCCAGTAAAATTTGTTATTTATTCATTTATTTCATATAAACTCCTAATTAAACGTTATTAAATTTATTATTGAATATAAACTGTTAGTTAATACCTGTTATTTATTACCTGTTATATATTAATGTATTATTTGAATTTGGATGATGATTTTGATAAATGGTTGATGGTTGATACTGGATGAATGGATGATGTATTTTATATTGTTATAAACTGCTAGTTATTATGCATTTTCATTTTATTCGAGATTGCAGTTTGAAATGATATATAACCGTAATTTTTATTTTTAAATTGCGGATTGAAATGATAAATATCCGTATCACTTGACCATAGGATAGAAAATTTTATACAGACACCGCGGTATCTATACAAAAATATTTTGAAATGATTTCTATGGTTTTGTAAAGGAATATACGGATTATATAAATATTGTTTTTGATGTTATATAAACGTCAAATTTATATTTTGAAAATGTTTGTGCCAAAATTGGTCACAAACACCCAATACCGTGAAAGCACCAGCGTATGAATATAAATTAGTGATATTCAAATGCAAATAACAAATCTCAGCAAATAATAGACAGCAATCCAAAAGTAAAGAACAGAGACACAAGTTTTATAGTGGTTCGGCTATCTCCGACCTACGTCCACTCCAATTTTTTTTATTGATTATCCTTGAAGATTACAAGTGATTACAACAGTTGTAGTGACCAAATCTGAAGAAAATAGCAGTAATGATGCTATGGAATGATTCTAGCGGCGTCTGGGCTTGTCTCTTCTCTCCAAATTTTCCGACCCCTTTTCTGAATGTCCAGGGGTTCTATTTATAGGCGTGGAAGGCTGAAATCCCGCCTAAAACCTGGGGAGGCTGCTTGGCACGTGAGAGGGGCCCACAGGCCCGCGTTCTCGGAATCCGTGTCCAGTTTGGGATCGATTCGAAGTGACGTTCGAATCGATCAAGAATCCATCCAATTGAGCTGAAAATTGGCGTGAACATTCTTCAACACGTATGTGAGCTCCTGTAAAAATTTCATTGCATTTGGATCAGCGGTTTGGAAGATATGATCGATTCAAGATCAAAGCTCCGTGCGTTCTGCCTGGTTCGAACCCATACTTCGAACCCGCCTTCTTCGAAACCATCCACTTCGAAACCATCTCCTTCGAATCCATAAGGCCGACTCCTTCGAATCCATGCTTTTCGAATCCATGCTTTCTGAAGCCGCCTCCTTCGAGTCCATATCCTACGAGTCCATCCTTTTCGAATCCATCCCTTTCGAATCCACGTCCTTCGAATCCGTGCCCCTTGCTTCGTATCCATCATCTTCGAATCCATGTCCATTTCGAATCCATCTCCTTCTTCGAATCTATGTCCACTTCGAATCCATCTTCTTCTTCGAATCCATGTCCACTTCGAATCCATCTCCTTCTTCGAGTCCATGTCCACTTCGAATCCATCTTCTTCTTCGAATCCATGTCCACTTCGATTCCATCTCCTTCTTCGAATCCATGCCCACTTCGAATCCATCTCCATTGCATTGAAGCTACTCCTTTCGAACCCATCATGTTCCCATCGATTCGAAGCGTCATCGATGCGAACCTCCCGGGTTCGAACCTGATGGGTTCGAACCTGATGGGTTCGAACCTGATGGGTTCGAACTACGTACTATTCCTACTTTGAATCCATCATATTTCCTTCATACGAACTCCGATTAACCTGAAATTCGAAACATAGCCTTTCATAGCCCTTATCATCATTTCCAATCAATTTCGTCCCGATCGGAGTTCAAAATTTTTTTGACGATATCCATTGTAGCCTTATCTCCAGTCCTGATATCCATAATTCCTTGCCAATTTGTTGATATTCCAGTTTTGACCAAAAAATGGGATAACATTTTGCCCCCCAAAACATGCCTTGTGATAACAAGGCGTGTTTTGAATAATTACGAATCCAATATCCGAAGTCCACAGCCATATTGCCAGAGTATATCGTCCTTGACTGCTTCGAGTCGATGTCCAATTCCATATCCAATAGCCAAAGCCTTAGCCAATTCCGTATCCATTCGAACTCGACAACCAAGTTCCAATCCATCCTTATCCAATAGCCAATAACCGGAGCCAGGACCTCTCCGGGTCGATATCCAAATCCATAACCTCTCTGGGTTCCTGTCAAGCGTGATCCACATCCGACGACCGTGGTCCAGTGTCCCTGGACGTTGAGTTAACCTCTCCGGGTTCTTGCCAAGCGCAATCCATACTTGACGACCTTGGTCCAGTGTCCCTGGACGTTGTAAAATGCCATGGCTTAAGTCCTAAGCCGAATCCTGATCTCTCCGGACCCTTGCCGAGCATAGTCCATACTCGACGACCTGAAAATAATAAATGTTAATAGAGGGCCTAAGTCCTAGGCCGAATCCTGGTCACTCCGGACCCTAAGGCTACTCCTTTCGAATCCATCCTCTATTTTGAATGGTTTGAGTTGACATATGTGGTTTGTTGTTGATTTAAACCATCCAAAAAGTTGGGTCCTTACATTTAGTATCAGAGCTGTGGTTTAGGGATAACCTTAGCTTTGTGGGGTCAGACTCATTAAAGATAGGGTAGTAATAACCTAGAATGAGTTTGTCGGAGTGTATATATATGAGAGAGCATACTTTTTAGTGTTACAAAACATTCTTATATTGCGCTAATTTTTTATGTTTAGCATTTATAAATTCTGGTCGGTACATAGGACCCTATGGCATCGATAGGGATTTCTAAACACTTAATAGGGAATATCGACACAATATTATTTTTGAAACATAGATAAATGAAACAATTTTACCTGGTATTATATTTTGTATATAAAAAGTAATTTTATAAGTGGATATAGTTGTATGTGATATGTTTGTTTGTTAAGAAGTAAGATCTTATAAATGTGGTTTATAAAACAGGATTTACAAATAAAATAAATATAAATTGGAAATTGAGAACTTAAGTTCCGGAGTTTTGAAATTTGTTTTCAAAAGATTTTGGAATATAATATTAGTATTATTTGGAAGTACTTTCAGATATAAATATTTTCATTGCAATTTGAAAGATGTTTTAAAGGAATTTTGAAAGGAAATAAGTTCTGTACTCCCCTCTCTTGTCGTTGGAAAATAATTTCGATGACGACGGACGCATCATCGACATTCATTTTCGAGTTTCAATGTGGGAAGGCCACTGTAGTAGCTTTACTACACATTTATTTTGATAAACAAGTCTTAATTTTAAATTTCTAAATATGATTTGATATATAAATGATATGAATATATATATTATTTCAAAATGATTTGAAATGAACCGACATTTAGTTCTTAAGTTTCTATAAATTAGGGAATTCAATCATTATAATAAAATGAAAGCTTAACTAATTTAATAGTTGGAAACTTCTAAAATGAAAAATAATAAATTAGATGCTAAGTGATTAATGAAATATAAAAGAAATTGGAAATTTGTCACTTGTAAATTAAAGATAATGAAAATTAAGAGGGTCTAAATTATTGAGTATTTTTGTTGACTAAAATGAATAAGATAATATGTATAACATTCAATTACAACCTAAAAACATGTATAAAACTTACCAAAATGTTAAAAGTTGAAATGTTAATATGAATATTTAATAGAATATTATACAAGTAAAAGCTTAATAACAAATGCTTCAAAATGAATGTATGTTTATAAATGGAAATTTAAGATGTTACTAGAAATATTTTAAGCAAAAGTTAATGGTTGAAATGCTTAATAATCAAATTTGGTATTAAAAGTGAAGATCACTTATGTAAATGATTATAAACTTAAGAAATTGATGAAATGATTTATAAGTATATTTAATATTAATTGATATTATATAGAAGGAATGAATATGAATTGAAAAGTAGAAAAACTTAAGTATGAATTTATTCACTGATGAATATTCGTATTAAATGGAAATCAAGTTATATAAGTAAATGAATGTGAATCTAGTTTCAAGAAAACTTATATAATATTTCAAAAATTGATTCATTGATGATTTCAGATATTTTATGTAATATAAGTTATGTAAGTAAATGAATGAAAAAAAGAAGAAGACATTGTATGAATGAAAAAAGAGAGTAAATAATGATGTGAAAAGAAACCAATTAAATAAACTTAAATATTATTTAAATATTGGATTGTTTGGCTAATGGGAAGTGTAGGATCGATTTCACCCTAGAGGGGGGTGAATAGGGTGATAGTGTAAATTATAAAAATTAATTGTGGAAGCTTATAAAATTATTTCAACACAGATCACAGATTAATAGTAGCACAGAAAAATAGCAGAATAATAAATGTAGAAATAGAACGACACAGAATTTACCCAGCTTTGGCAAAACCCTGCCTACGTGCTGCCCTCAAGGTTTCTACTAGAAATTAGATAGTCAGACGCTTACACACGTAAACTCGTGACACCCGCTATCGACTAAACCTAACTCTACGCTCAAAACCCTGCCACAACTTAGCCACTGAGTTGCGAATTCTCAAACTATGCCACGTAGTTGTCCCCTAGTCACACGACTAGAAATTTCAACGGTTTAAAAAGAAATTACAAATTAAAAAAAATTAAAAAACAAAATTAAACCCTAATTTAACTAGAGCCTTATTAATAACTTTAAATCCAATATTTAAAAATAAAGGCTGGCCCTCTTTCCTCTTTTATTTTCTCTGGCCCATTCCTTTGTGATAATGGCGGCACTGTTGTTTCCTTTGTTCGATCTAAATTAGGGCTTTTTAATTTCAAAGATGCCGGCTTTGGTTGCCAGGTCGAATGGAAGATTTATCACTTTGTTTGCTTCGTCGATCGCATGCTTCTCTGTTTTGCTCACGGTCTCTTTGAAATTGATCGAGTTTGTGGTATGGCTTCGGTAAGTAATTTTTTGCTCTTTTACTTTCTGATTCAATGCTTGAACTCGATACTGAAATTGCCGATGATGATTTGTTTATATAGGGTTTGTAACCCTAGATTTGAGTTCCTATAAATATATTTGAATTTGTCAACTTCATTTGATCGGCCATTCGATTTCACTTTGATGCTGATGATTTTTCTGACTTCTTCTATTTACTTAAATAATCACGGCGTTGATTTTGACTTGGTTTGTTTACTTGGCTATCATGGTTTTGACTTGTTCATCTTGTACTTTGATCTCTTGACTGTCACGGTGTTGACTTGGTTGGTCTATCACGGTTTTGAACAGTTCGATTCCTTCTTGTTGGTATGCTTCCACGACTTCGATACTTACATTGTTCATCTCGACTTGGCTTGACTTTGTTCACTGACCTATAGATGTTGTTGCTTGATTATGGTCTCTGACTTTGTTCATTTCACTGCATTCATTTGAGTTGTTGCAGTTCCACTAATTTGGTTGACATTGTGTATATACATGATGTCTTGATTTTCATTTGGCTTCACTTGTGTACACTGTGTCATTTGATTCTTCTGAAGCTCGAGTTTGAGTCTGTTGTAAGTAGTTTTCAAGCATTGCCGAGTCGCTTGATTTCAATGTGGTGTTTATACTGCTGCATATCACTGCATTTTCTTTACTGCTGTACCTGGTTTGGTATTGTCTCGAACTTGATACTTTTTGAAGTTTGCATCTGTTAGTGATTCTCTGTCTTGTTCAATGATACTTTCATTTATGTCTTCATGTATGCTTGTTGGTCTGGTTCATCTTGTAGTTCCATGTTTACTGTTGTATCATCACTTGTGTCTTGTTCATCCAATTCATTGATCCTTGTAGCTTGCTGTATTGTCTCTGATCTGATGGCATTTGATCCAGCTTACATTTGCGCTTTGGTCTGCGCTGTAGTATGTCTTTAATATAACATGTTTCAGTGGTCTGTTGTCACTTAGGCTTGTAGTTGATGTTTATAATTTCATTGATGTAACAATATTGCCATATTGTTGCAGTCTTGAGTCTTGTTTCATGCATCACTGTATATCCATATTGTTGGCATTCTTTATGTTATTCAACACATGATGCTTTGTTTTATTGTTTTATACATTTTTGAACTGACTTGTATTCTTTGCATTGAGTATAGAATTTTCATTCACTTGTGTATATGAGCATATTGAAGTTGCTGACTTCATGTTGCCTTGACTTTGGTTGTTGCATTGAGTTGAGTCAAGATTGCAGTGACTTGACCTTTGCATTTTGTTTATTTTTCAAAATTTCACCTGAGTAGAATCCATCTTAAGTTCGTATTTGACCTTGTGTTGAGAGTTGTGACATTTATTTTTATTGCACTTGAGTTGAATCCGATAATTTGGGTTTGACCTATGCTCACCTGTCCCTGTAAATCAATCAAGTGTATATTGGTGTGCACGGCCTTGTGGCATGTACAGTGATACACTGTGCATGTCACATTGTTCGTGTGTGATGAATTCAAACGTAAATGATGACGAACAACCCAAATAACTGAGGCAAATAATATTTTCAAAATCCATATTTTATTTTATATTGCAAAAATATTTCTTTTTCAATTTTACTGCGTTAGTGAATATTTTTGCAGATTGCTCAGATGCTGGATTCTAACTGGAATGAAGTTGAAGATGAACTACGAGTGTGAGTGATATGTAGTGAGGAATTTATGTAAGTTGAATTATGATGTAATCAGAAATTGTATTGTAATTGAAATTGTATAGTGAATAGTGAGAGCTAGAATTTGTACTATTCAAAAATTATAATAAATATTCGTTTGAATAAAATTTCTGTTTGAATTCAAATTCTGTGTCATTTAATTTATTCAGCAAATATTTATTTAACTTGTGAAAAATAAAATAGTACATTAACAAATACATTTAAATGAATGTATATATGTTTATTATCATCAAACAAAAATCATATAAGAACATATTCAACAATCTCCCCTTTTTGATGATAACAAACATATATTTAAGATTTTGAATATGTTAAATGTATTTGATCATAGATATATCCTAATTGGTCCCCCTATTTAAATACTTCCTCTCTACACAATGCTTCCCCTACATATATGCATACAAATAAAAATATGCAAATGAACCTAGATGCAAATAGGAAATTATTTGACTTTGCTCGATTTTATTTGACAAAATCTTAACTTTTCTCTCTCCCTTTTGTTATCAGCAAAAGAATAATAGTGTTAGAGAAAATAGAAATAAGGTGATCGATATTAATTCAACATTAAAACTCAGTTGAATATAAATATTAAATTTCAATAAAAAATCAAACAAAAATCATAAATATTTTGTTAGGCGCATATTCCACTTTTAGAATGATGGGAATTATGTCATCATATAAAACCGTACAGTTATGTCTATTTGTGGTATATTTATATCAGGAATTTGAATATCTACTAACCATGCATAACCGTTAGGACTTTTAAATGAGATTAGTAGGATTTCAATTTTTTATTTTAAAAAAAAATGAATTCAAGTATCTTCTAACCACGCATAACCGTGAGGACTTTTGAATGGGATTAGAATCAACTTGTTTATTATCAACTTTTGATATGCGTTCCATACATACATAACTGTGAGGACTTTTAAATGAGCATGGAAGCACATAACAAATTCCAAGTAATTCACCCATGCATAACCGTGAGGACTTTTAAATGAGAGTGAATACTTTGGTATTTATTTATTATTATTATTTACTATATAAAATTTTCTATTATTTTAAAAAATGTAAAATAAAAAACAAATGATTCTTGTTTAAAGTACCACATATCGACAAACTATATATAATTTTGATGAGTGATGGTCGTTAGAAATATGATAGAAATAGAGATGGTCATGGAATTTTTACCAACAAAAGTTTTATAACTCTTGTTTAAATTTCTAAAGAAATTTACTAATTATACCGTCTCGAGTCATAATATATGATAAATATCAACACTCATCACTTTTTCAATCACTATTTATCTTTTCGATAATTATTAGGGAGTCAGATTAGTCAAAATAGTCATTTAAAATCAAATTCAAAAATAATTATGAAATCAAATTTTCAAAATGACTAATCTGAAAATACGGTCAAAAATGATTTTCTCGAGGGGGTTATATAAGAAAATTTTATGCTATTTGAAAATTATTTGAAATGAAAAATATGCAGATATTTTCTTTGAAAAACGATGCAGTTACTAAATGTCTCAAAAATCACGTTCAACTAGTAATTTTTCTATCAACTAGATTACCAGTGTAATCTGCATCTAAATTTCATTTTCACTCAAAATTATCATTTATTGAATTTGATCGACAAAACCATGAAGTGTGCACCAAAAATTTCAAACTCAATTTTAACAGCAATTTAAATGACATTCTCTTGAATTTGAATTGAAGCCGTATTAATAATCAAAAACCTTGAATATAGAGTTAGTCGTATTATAACCAAATGTATTATCCAACAAAACACTATTTTTAATCCAAACTAATATATATGAAGTAATTCAAAGAATCTAGAGAATTTTATAGTGTTTTTGGCATAAGAATATAATTTGGCCAACTATGTTGTATAAGTCAGAGTCAAAATCATCATTTTTTCATCATCTCATTATTGGCTGATTTAATTCAGAATATGGTGAAGATTATATCGTTTAAATAAATATACCTTTACCTGTTTTACCTTTACGATATTTTTTGTTGTTGTCCATTGTGATTCTGTCACCTTTATACTAGGCTAAGGAACTTTGCTATGTTGCTCGGTGTGCTCTCAGAACAGCCAGAATCCAGGTAGCACTATTGTTGTTCCTTAGCCTGCCACCACACCTACACGATGAAAGATTTTTGTGACCTATTTGTTTTTATTGGTCCATGGTTGTTAGTGGCAGAATATTTTGAAAAATAATTTTGTGGAGACCCAAAACTATTTATAATTGTTTCCTTCGACACCCAAATTTGTTTAACTTTGAGAGATTTTATATTTGTGCCTTTTGGAACCCAAATTGGTATAGTTTTCATGTGTTTAGGTCTATACCAATAACTATTGTGATTGTGTCCAAATTTTCTACAAATTGTGCACATACAATTGACTTAATTAATATTGCTTTCAACAATTTTAGATTGATTATATCCAAGTCCTTGTCTAATCGAATTAACAGTTTGCTTTCCCAATAGCATATTCAACGATTTTTCACTTTTTGAAAATTTATCTAAAGTCGTTGACAATTGTTGGACTTGTGTTTTGAGAGATTCGTTTTCGTTCAATAATTGTGTGCACTTTTTGATAGAATTTTCTCTCCTAGTATTTTCACTTTCTTTCAAAATCAGAATTTCATTTTCAAGTGATTTTATATTGATTTTTGATTTTTTAATTTCTTCGTCTAATGTTGGATACTTATCACACTTAGGGATCCTACTTTGATAGGTTTTAACTAATTGGTCAAGTTGTTCATTCAATTCTATCAAAGTAACTTATTGTGATTCAAGTTTGGCATACTTCTCTCTAAGTCGTTCAAAACAGCCATTTACTTCGTGGAAATAAATAAGTAATTCAGAGTGAGTAAGTTTTGATATCTCGCTTGGCTCGTCATCGTCGCTATCGGTTATATTCCCATGAAGGCACATATCTGCTTTCTCACTTTCACTGCTATCGCTTTTATTACACGTGGCTGCAAAACATCTTCGTTTTGATTTCTTTTCATTGTTGAGTTGAAATCAAGGATAATAGGGCTTATATCACCGGTTTGTTGCAAATGATCCCGTGCTCTTCTGAGTTGTCTAGTGCTTTGATTATTCTGCTTTTTAATTTTTGATTTAGAGCTGGATTTCCGTATTTGTGGTTCCATCTTTTGAATTTCTTCATTATTAATGCCAGCTCAGCTGCTCCATCACCATCATCCTCATCACAACTGTTTTTTACAAATCCTGTTAAGCACATTTCTTTGACTGAGTCGGTTGTGGAGGATTTCTCATTGCTATTGACTTTTGCACCATATATTGCATCGAAAGTATTGCAGATTTCCTGTGCATTTTCACAATGAGAAATGAAATTAAAATTATCTTGATTAATATGAGAATATAATATATGCATAGCAAGGGCATTAATCGAGATAATTTTCTTATCTTTTATATCACATCCATTTTCAATAATATCCTAACATTTAATATTAACAGATTTTAAATAAAATTCCATTTTCAATTTCCAATTCAAAAAATCTGTTCCATCGAAAATAGAAGGAATAATATTGGAATGACCCTCAACAAAAGTATTATTAAAAGAAGCCATTTTAAAAATTTGACTTTTTAAAACAAAAATTGGTTTTTGCAAAATCAATTTTTTAAAACAAAAACGGCTTTTGTTCCTAGCTCTGATACCACTTGTAGGATCGATTTCACCCTAGAGGGGGGGGGGGGGTGGAATAGGGTGATAGTATAAATTATAAAATTAATTGCGGAAGCTTATAAAATTATTTCAACACAGATCACAAATTAATAGCAGCACAGAAAAATAGCAAAATAATAAATGCAGAAATAGAACGACACAGAATTTACCCAACTTCGGCAAAACCCTGCCTACGTGCTGCCCCCAAGGTTTCTACTAGAAATTAGATAGTCAGGCGCTTACGCACGTTAACTCGCGACACCCGCTATCGACTAAACCTAACTGTACGCTCAAAACCCTACCACAACTCAGCCACTGAGTTGCGAATTCTCAATCTACGCCACGTAGTTTGTCCCCTATTCTCACGACTAGAAATTTCAACGGTTTAAAAAGAAATTACAAATTAAAAACAATTTAAAAACAAAATTAAACCCTAATTTAACTAGAGCCTTATTAATAACTTTAAACCCAATATTTAAAAATAAAGGCCGGCCCTATTTCCTCTTTTATTTTCTCTGGCCCGTTCCTTTGTGATAATGGCGGCTATGTTGTTTCCTTCGTTCGATCTAAATTAGGGCTTTTTAATTTCAAAGATGCCGGCTTTGGTTGCTAGATCGAATGGAAGATTTATCACTTTGTTTGCTTCGTCGATCGCATGCTTCTCTGTTTTGCTCACGGTCTCTTTGAAATTGATCGAGTTTGTGGTATGTCTTCGGTAAGTAATTTTTTGCTCTTTTAGTTTCTGATTCAATGCTTGAACTCGATACTGAAATTGCCGATGATGATTTCTTTATATAGGGTTTGTAACCCTAGATTTGCGTTCGTACAAATATATTTGAATTTGTCAATTTCATTTGATCGGCCGTTCGATTTCACTTTGATGTCGATGACTTTTCTGACTTCTTCTATTTACTTGAATAATCACGGCGTTGATTTTGACTTGGTTTGTTTACTTGGCTGTCACGGTTTCGACTTGTTAATCTTATGCTTTGATCGCTTGATTATCACGTTGTTGACTTGGTTTGTCTATCACGGTTTTGAACAGTTCGATTCCTTCTTGTTGGTATGCTTCCACGACTTCGATACTTACATTGTTCATCTCGACTTGGCTTGACTTTGTTCACTGACCTATACATGTTGTTGCTTGATTATGGTCTTTGACTATGTTCATTTCACTGCGTTCATTTGAGTTGTTGCAGTTCCACTACTTCGATTGACATTGTGTATATACATGATGTCTTGATTTTCATTTGGCTTTACTTGTGTACACTGTGTCATTTGATTCTTCTGAAGCTCGAGTTTGAGTCTGTTGTAAGTAGTTTTCAAGCATTGCCGAGTCGCTTGATTTCAATGTGGTGTTTATACTGCTGCATATCACTGCATTTTCTTTACTGCTGTACCTGGTTTGGTATTGTCTCGAACTTGATACTTTTTGAAGTCTGCATCTGTTAGTGATTCTCTGTCTTGTTCAATGATACTTTCATTTATTTCTTCATGTATGCTTGTTGATCTGGTTCATCTTGTAGTTCCATTTTTACTGCTGTATGATCACTTGTGTCTTGTTCATCCAATTCATTGATCCTTGTAGCTTGCTGTATTGTCTCTGATCTGATGGCATTTGATCCAGATTACTTTTGCTCTTTGGTCTGCACTATAGTATGTCTTTAATATAACATGTTCAGTGGTCTGTTGTCACTTGGGCTTGTAGTTAATGTTTACAGTTTCACTGATGTAACAATATTGCCATATTGTTGCAGTCTTGAGTCTTGTTTCATGCATCACTGTATATCTATATTGTTGGCATTCTTTATGTTGTTCAACACATGATGCTTTGTTCTTTGTTTTTATTGTTGGATACATGTTTGAACTGACTTGTATCCTTTGCATTGAGTATAGAATTTTCATTCACTTGTGTATATGAGCATATTGAAGTTGCTGACTTCATGTTGCCTTGACTTTGGTTGTTGCATTGAGTTGAGTCAAGACTGCAGTGACTTGACCTTTGCATTTTGTTTATTTTTCGAAATTTCACCTGAATTGAATCCAGCCGAAGTTCGGATTTGACCTTGTGCCGAGAGTTGTGACATTTATTTTTATTGCACTTGAGTTGAATCCGATAATTTGGGTTTGACCTGTGCTCACCTGTTCCTGTAAATTAATCAAGCGTATATCGGTGTGCACGGCCTTGTGGCATGTACAGTGATACACTGTGCATGTCACATTGTTCGTGTGTGATGAATTCAAATGTAAATGATGACGAACAACCCAAATAACTGAGGCAAATAATATTTTCAAAATCCATATTTTATTTTATATTGCAAAAATATTTCTTTTTCAATTTTACTGCGTTAGTGAATATTTTTGCAGATTGCTCAGATGTTGGATTCTAACTGGAATGAAGTTGAAGATGAACTACGAGTGTGAGTGATATGTTGTGAGGAATTTATGTAAGTTGAATCATGATGTAATCAGAAATTGTATTGTAATTGAAATTGTATAGTGAATAGTGAGCTTGAATTTGTACTATTCAAAAATTGTAATAAATATTTGTTTGAATAAAATTTCTTTCTGAATTCATATTCTGTGTTATTTAATTTATTCAGCAAATATTTATTTAACCTATGAAAAATAAAATAGTACATTGACAAATACATTTAAATGAATGTATATATGTTTATTATCATCAAACAAAAATCATATAAGCACATATTCAACAGGAAGTTTGGGAGAGGATACTTCAAATTGTTTAAGGTTGTATGAATAATCTATTAAGTTATTATCTAAGGCTGTTGAGCGTATGGTACACTTAGTAGTTTATTTATCACCCTTGTATGATTAAAAGTTTCTGAACCTGAACGAACCATTAGTTTTAGTTGCTATGGATGTGTGATGGATTCTTTGGTTGCATATAATGGTTGTGCTGTTTTGCTTGCATATGTGTTTTGTTGATTTGCTTTTGTCACTAATTGAAATGACTAAATATTTCTCTTGTAGATAATTCTCACTATTTTTGGATTATGTAGGTGAATTTCAGGTTTATGGAAGCAATAGCTACTGTTTTTGGTTTCATAAATAAAGTTTGTTTGCCCGACAAAAAGGTACGTTTTCGGATTACAGTTTTGCAACGATATTTTATCATTTTTTTACCATAGTTTGGGTTGTTTTATTATCGAAAAATGATATATATATATATATATATTGTAATTATTAATATTATTATTTTTTCAGACCTATCCGTAAAAAGGAGACTCTGTTGATATTTTTCCTGAATTTAAGACTTGGAATTTTTTTGTGAAAGTAAAAATATTTTCAAACTTTTATTAAACTTGAATATGAAAGATATAATTTTTTATAAATTGATATATTTTATTTAAAATACTTAATTATGTATGTTTAAAGTGTCTATAAATTGATTATTTGAAATAAAATATATTAATGTATTAATTCCTTCTTATTTCTTTTCGAGGATGAAAAGTTTTGAATGGGGGAGAGTGTAACAACCCGTGTTTTTCGATAATTAAAATATTAAATTAAATAAGATTTTGGAATTTAATAGTGGAAGATATTAAAATTTATGAGTTATTAATGAGAAATTAATTAGAATATGATTTAAAAATGTGGTTTGAATGTTGTTGACAACTATTTTAATGTAATTTCGATCAATTGAAATAATTGTAAAGTTAATTGGGTATAATTATAAATAAGGAATTAAATTGGTAATTAATGAAATCAATGAAATTGAAATGGGTTTATTTTAGAATATGAATAAATTTATTAGTACATAAATTATTGGCTTTTGTTTGTTGAAAATTAACTCTGAAATGTGTTTAAATTTGTAGGTTTTAACAATTTTTTGTTTATCACCTTATTATTTAATCCGCCGAAACTAGATTGGAAATCAATGTGAATTAATGTAATTTAATATTACAGTTAATTTGAAATAAGATGATAACTGAAGAATATGAATGTAATAAAATGTAAAAGAATGTCAAATATATTCATAAGGTAATAGTTGTTTAATAATAAGAGTGAAAATCCAAAGAAAAGAATTTGATTGAAATTTAATTATAATTAACTAGGTTTTTATTTCATTTGTAATTGAACGCTGAAATTAGTGCAATATTTAAATACTGAATTTAACATGGAATAATTTATTTTAAAAGATTTTAAATTTTTGTGTAATCAGAAATGATGAAAACTGTTAACTATTAAATTTTAATTTAAAGTGACTAAACCAATTTAATAATAATTAATTAACGTGAAAATAGCCATTTTGACCACTATCTTGGATTTTGACGAAACCAGTTTCATCGGATTTGTAACAGTGAATTATTGTAGGATTTCAAGTTTCATAGCGATTGGGCTTATCGTTTGATCGTGCGAGGTCGAAACCCGTAGAAATCAGTTAAAAGAATTTAAATGAATATAATCTGATTTTGAAAGCTAACTTTAATATATAGTGGAATTGGGGTACAAAACTAGTTTCATTGAGTTTAAAAATATTGAAAACATATATTTCTATATATTGGATGATCCATTTTCGTTTCGAAAATGAAACTGGCTTTTCGGGTCGTCGTTATCGTTTCAAACCAGTTCGATCTGTCCATTCGTTTTATCCATCTCTGTCTATATAAACAGTTTTTTTTTCTAACCCTAGCAATGTTTCATTTTATTCTGTACGTACATCAATTTCTAATATGTTCCTCCTTCTCAAATGTCAGATAATTTCAACCAAAAACCCTAATTCCAATTTCAAATTCAAACTTCAAAATCCAAACTCCTCAAACTATGTCATACTATATATCGCAAGAAAGCTCAAGACAAGCGCAATCTACTGCAGCAATTCAATTTTCGATTTGAGTCATGGATTGGCAAAAAATTGACGATGTTCTCTTGATCTTCCATTCTAGGTTTTTGATTTCAACGGTGGATCGTCGATTTTACGACGATCGGGAGGTATAGGCTCGTAAGTGCGACCTGCAGAGTAGATCTATGGGTTTAGTTCATGTTGAAGGTGTTAAAAATCGCCAAAATTTAGGGTTATAGGCTGGCGGTGGCGGGTCCAGGTAGCACGACCGGAGGTGGTCGTGTATTGGCAGTGTGGACGTCCTGAGGTGAGTAGTCGAGTGGTGGTCATGGATCTGGTCGAAGATGATCCTAGCGGCATGCGGTAGTGGTTGTTCATCGACGGTTATTGGGTTTAGTGTTCGTTCATGTTCAAGCTTCGCTGTGTGCGTTAGGGTTTGATTTTAGAGGTAATACAAATTACAATATTACTCCTGTTTATTTTAATTTTAATTTAAAATTTTCAACATTCTAACTACCATAACTTTTTGATACGAGTTCGGATTCACACTCGATTTTCTCCGTTGCGACCGCGTTGAAATTTCGAACAACAAGGAACTAGTTTGGTTACATTCTAAGATTGTTCAAATTTGGACCTTCATTAGGATTTTAATCGACTAAAAATAAAGGTGAGTGATTTAACCCACTCACAAATACTGACCTATATTATGTTAGTTAAATTCATGATGTGATTGGAAATTTATTGATTGCTATTTGGTATTTTGAATTGTCATTTAAATGTAATTTGAGTTTATTTGAATTGAATTTCCATTAAAATTAATATTTAATTTAATTGCCAGTTAAATACCTAATAATCACTACTACAAAACAGGCCATTTGCATTGGTTGTTTACCCCCCTTTGCATCAGTTCAACAACCGATGCATATGCAACCGATGCAACAGGCTTAACACTTTTGCATCAGTTCTGAAACCGATGCAAAAAGGTCCTTTTTGCATCGGTTGTTACTAACAATTGATGCAAAATATCATCATGTTGCATCGGTTGTAATGAAAACCGATGCAACAAAGTAACTTGTTGCATCGGTTTTTTATAACAACCGATGCAAACTAATCCCTCTATTGCATCAGTTTTTTATAACAACCGATGCAAACTAATCCCTCTGTTGCATCAGCTATTTATACCTGATGCAAAAAAGCCATAATCAAAAACCATTATTACAGTGTACATACATACATACATACATATATATATATTATTGATTATAACAAACAATTATTGCATACGATATTACAATCATTCAAAATTAAATTTGATGGCAAATACAAACTGAGTGACATAATAACAAAATAAATATATATCAATTAAAGTGTTAATAATCTATACAGTACTTCACCACACTTCATATAGTACAAACAACCCACTCCATACATCCACTCAGTCACACTTCTGCCCTCCATATAACCTCCATATAACCCCCATCAAGCTACAAACACATCGTTACTTCTGCCTATTGCCATCATCCAAGCCCATGCCTCACATACACATAACTGCAACACTCCTCTGCTCCATACTTCAACCCCCCCCTCCCTGTTACATTGCTCCAAACTCACTGCTATCCATCTCACTACCCTCTCGGCATATATAAACTTCCACATTACAACATCACCACATTGCCAACTGTGTGCACCACAAACACTCCACTACCATAGAATTGCCTTGTGCCAGCGCCTGTGCAACCTTGCAACTGAACACATCAATCCCCTCCTCCACATTACAGTTGCATCACTCCATTCATTAAACACACCACTGCCTATACAACCATATACAACCTTTCATCCCTTACTGCCCCCTACAAGTGCCATACACCCATACCTTACCAGCCTGTGCACTTCAGAACTTCTGTGCATACTTTACAAACATTCAACTTCAACACTGTATAACTACTACATCATACTAGTGCACCACTACTACATCATCCAACCACTCCAAAACTGTCATACAACCTCCTGCACTGATTAGTTACTTGTTACTATTTCCATATTTTTGACAAAATAAGTTGATAAATCATAGAGCGATTGTTTATAATTTATTTCAATTTTTACAACTATAATTTATTACTATTTCTAATCATTTACCCCAAACACTTCTAAATGATCCATAAGGTTTATCACACATAGAGAACAAATGCATAGATGCCTGGGTTTAAAATCATTCAGCATATGAAAAATGCTTTAAAAAGGAACAAAAACAAAAAACCATAATTTTATATTGCAGTATCATTATCTCACTCCAGTTGCATCAAAATGCACAAATGTGACTCATGTAAAGTTATAAAATCAAACAGCATTCAAATGAAGTTCAAATATAACATTAGAGTCTTACTCATGAAGGCGAAAGAAAAGACAACACCCAATTCTTCTTCGTTTATCAAGTGATAAGAGGGAAAGTTGCTCATTAACAGCACAGTCAACATGGCAAGAAGTTCGACAATGCGAAGGAATAAGAATCATGCCAAGGCATCTCTGCTCCATTGGAGAAGGAGAAGAGCTACCCATGCTTCTATACTCTATAACATCCTGGAGTATGATATTTCCTTGCTTGCCAAGACAGCGAAAACCTCCCAGAAAATACCTCCCATCGTTCACTCCTATATACATATAGTTTAATCTTATCGAATGTCATTGCATAATCTGGACGCATCTGCAAAGCATGCTGGAAGCACACAATTGCTTCCTTTGGCATACCCAAACCCAAAGGCTGAAAAAACAAAATGAAAGATCCATAATTTTCATGCTGAAGACATCTGGAACATTAAAAAATCACAAACCATATAAAATTATGAATGGTTACCATGTAAGCATTCCCTTGGTTCAGGTAAGCATCAGTAAATCCAGGCTTGTATTTAATGGCTTCCTGCAAACAGAATACAAAGTTCATAAAAAAGTAGACATGAAACGATGCATTACAACAACCTGAAACATTGGAAGTATAAGACTTGCCATGCATTGAGTAAGGAAATAAAAAAAGAATTTCTTCTGTCCCATAGGAGTCATGCGAGATGGAAGTCCCATATTCGGTATAAGGGTCATGTAATGTTCCTGAGCATGTCGCATGACTCAAAAAATTAGTTGAAGTGTATCCATTTGATCTCCATACTGTAGTGCTTCCCACATTATTATCTAAAGGAAGCATGTAATACCCATTTCCTGGACACAAATTAAGGTTCTAAACAAGTCTTGCTGCATTACAGTAATAGTATAATGTTAAAGAAAATACCCAAAGGCAAGTGAGTATCAAGATGATGACGATTCCAAATTTGATCATTATCAGGGTTGGGAATATGAGGTCCTCTGCGTGCTGGAACAACTGTAATAAAAAAGGTAAACAGAAGACATTCGCCACACATATACAATCGCGCTAGCGCTACATAGAGGTTATGGAATCACTTCATTAGAAATCTCTTTAGTTTAGTTGATGTAATCTGAAGCTAAATCTCGCTAGTATCTTGAACTGCATTTTAGGCTTGAAGAAGAATCATGAAACCGTTGATGGCTCTCATGTCATATGCTTTACCTGAAGCAAAGTTGTTTCCATAGAAAGACATAGGTGATTTAGCATATAAAGATCCCTTAAAAAGAAAAATGCTATCTTTTAGTAATTCTTATTTATTTATTTCAGATTCAATTTAATATGACTTAACAATCCTTTTCGATTGTTAATTTTTTCTAATGCAAATAGTTTCAGTGCACCACGTTTATTCTTTTCATTTGGTCGTGACTATTTTTATACTTAAAAGATCAATTTTTATAAATGCAATAGATGCTTAATTTATAACACATACAAATACGAATCGTAATAAATTGAGATAAAATCATGTTCGTCGCAGTGAAATTCAACCTTGCATTTTTAGTTGGCACAAAACAAACTAGATGATCTTCAATACAATGTCTAGACTGCATTAACAGGATTTGATAAAAGTAATAAGAATCAAATGTCTCTATAATATATCAGTTCAAAAGTTCTAATATTCATTTTTACTATATAGGCCGAATATGTGATTTCATTTTTACTATATTTCCTGAAAATTGTTGTGAATACTCTCTTTAAACATTGATCAAAATACCATCATGAGTTAAAAACATTTGATTTTGAGTTGTAAAAAATACAAAGTGTAGAAAGAGCTCCACATGACACCCAAAATATGTATAAGAAAAAACTGAGGATTAATGAAAGTTAATAACCCATACCTAAGTTCTAGAAAGAACATTGTTCTGGCTCAGAAGATTGAGTTTCACTTCGTTCTGCTTCAGATGATTCATTTTCACTTTGTTTTGCTTCAGAGGATTAATGAAAGTTTGAATTCTCAGGGATATTTGTGCTATAATAAGAATGTATTGCAGTTTTTACATCATCCGCTGGCATTGCAATCTTCATATTCTGGAAAACTAGAATATTTTAGATAGGAATGAATCTAGTTTGTTTCTCTTATAACAAACTTGAAGAAAGAGATAGTTACCTTCATTTTCCTTTCAGCTTCGCCATCTGAGTTGCAAATAGTTAATCACAAACAATACCTTATGATGCATAAAATATTTAAAAAAATTAAGGTACAAATCATACCTCTGTTACTAGATAATTGCCAACATCTGGAGCATAAGGTCGGTCTATAATTTCATCTTCGTAACATATATTGGAAAATCTGGGCAACAAATCTTCATCAATTTCTCTGCAATAAAGGACATAATATACATTTATTAATGCAAGCATACTCGAAACTAACAATGGACTGTTTACAAGCCGCCTTACATCTGTCGGTTCGCCTATTTCTCTTGTTTCTAGTGCTCGATGCAATAGTGGTCGTGCCTGAAACATAATAGCAACTTTAGCTAGTCTAAACTAATACAAGCCCTGAGCAAAATCAAAGCCTGTAACAGTAGTGCAATATGCTTATTTACTAATGCGAACAACTAAATAATAAAAACATCTCACCCATTTTACAAGACTCTCGTCGCCTATATGCTGGGAGACATCGACTGGTTTAAGTCCAGTAATAAGCTCTAACAGAACTCTGCCTTGTTGTCATAGGAAATGAAAGCGTCCTTTGATAGGTTGTATCTAATTACAGATAGTGTAGATTAAAACGACTTGTATATATTGTAGAAAATAATGAAGGGAAGGAGTAGAAATAGTAGAAGAGTAAGTACCTAGAACAAGTGGAGGGTATGTTTTATGGAACAAGGGAAGGATATTGTCTATAACCACGACTTCGACACCCTTAAATTTCTTAACCAGCAATCGGCCGCAGCACCATCACCTGAAACTCGAACAACCCACCCCCGAACATCACCGAACCACCCTCCTCCAACTCCTGAATCCTCAAATCGAACGCAATTTCACTTCAATTTTCGATAGCGACAACCATACCCTCAACAACGAACAATCTAAGCACCCACAGTAATCACCCAATTCGCGACAACCAACGACCACCTTTGCATCTCAACGTCACCCGAATCCAAAACGCGAACCTAACTATCTGAAACTGACTTCACCACCTCGCCCACCTTAACAATCCCCAATTCGACCTGAATCCGCCTCCATCACCTAAATCGAATCAAGAAAATTGGCTGAATTGTGAAAGTTTGATTGAATTGTGAAATTGGGGCTAATCGTGAAAGTTGGATTTCGATTTTTTTTAATAAGCTTTCGATTATATAAACAAGTTCGCGTGTAGTTGTTTTTGAGGAGGAGAATTCTTTTTCTGGGAGTGGGATATTGAGGAGAAAGGAGTACAATTGTTCAAAATAGTTACTTTGGAGCCAATTTTTCATTATTTCCCTCCTAAATTTCATATTGCCATCAACATGTAGTTGCATCGGTTGACTTTAAAACCGATGCGACTAAAACTATTTGCATCGGTTGTTGTTGAGAACTGATGCAAATTTGATTTTTTTTTACTACCTATTGCTTTCCACGTATCAATTGCATCGGTTATTAAGATAGAACTGATGCAAATAGTTCTATTTGCATCAGTTTTTACTTCAGCCGATGCAAATGAGGCGAAGCAATATGCACTTTTTGTACTAGTGAATGATAAACAGTTTGTTTATTGTGATTTATTGGTTGATTTTAACGATGATTGTAATGGATGTTTAATTGTTGATATTAGGATGATGGGATATTATATTTATTTTATCTGTTTTCATCACACCGCAAGTTCCCTTGGTTATTGTTAGGAAAATCACTACGGGTTGAAATGATACGTACTTGAATGGTCTTATAAATTAGGTAAAAATCGTTATGGGTTGAAATGATAAACTTGAGCGATTTTATAGATTATAAATTTTAGCTCGGGATTGCGGGCTGAAATGATATATACCCATAAATTTAAATTTATTATGGGTTGAAATGATATACATCCGTATCACTTGACCGTAGGGTAGAATATTATATACGGACACCGAGTTGGTTAAATTAAATGATTTTAAATCCTTAATTTTGGAATCCAGTTAAATGATATTATGAAATAAAATTAGATTTATGTGAACTGGACTATTTTCAAAATCCAAGCTTTTAAAATGTTGAAATTGAAATTGGTTTAAATGAATTATTTAAAGAATTTAAATTTTATCTTAAATTTGAATTTTGAA
Organism: Allium cepa; assembly: GCA_030765085.1. Taxonomy (NCBI): domain Eukaryota; kingdom Viridiplantae; phylum Streptophyta; class Magnoliopsida; order Asparagales; family Amaryllidaceae; genus Allium; species Allium cepa. The sequence continues at coordinate 1,038,099,896 of CM060929.1, forward strand.
ATATAAATGAAATTTATCAAAATTGAGTTATTGTAAACATTGAATATTTAAACTTTGAAACCTATTGAGTTTGAAGTGGTTTAGATTTGTAGTTCAAACACGGATTTGAAATCGATGTAAATTGAAATGGTTTTTTTATGAGAGTTTGAATTGAAACCATTAGCCTTTTGAATTGAAATCGTTGAACTGAGATTGATTTAAATTAAATTTTTGGAACTAAAGTTGATTTGAATTGATTTGTGAAATTGGAAGAAACAATTTTAATTTGAAACTATTTTCGATATAACCTTTTTTAATATACAAACTCATTTAACATATAAACTATTTTCCTATATAAACCATTTTAACATATATTATTTTAAATTTGTAAATAATTTTTAATACATTAACTATTTTTAATACAGATCCTATTTTAATATATAAACTATTTTTAATATATAAACTATTTTGATCTGTAACCTATATTTAAATTTTAAACTATTTTAATATATATTAATTTTAAATTTATAAGCGACTTTTAATATATATATATATATTTTAATATATATCCTATTTTAATATATAAACTATTTCTAATATATAAACTATTTTGATCTATAACCTATTTTTAAATTTTGAACTATATATATATATATTATTTTAAAATTATAAGCAACTTTTAATATATATAACCTATTTTAATGTATATATATTCTAATATATAAACTATCTTCAATATTCAAACTATTTAAAGTTGGAGCTCTTATGATTTAGATTTAACTAATTTAAATGCGAATATTTTGATATGATGGTTTAATCTATTTTGTGGTTATGATTTGAAAATGAACATAATTTAAAGTGAATAATGATTTCAAAAGTGAATATGATTTCGATTTTGATATGATTTTGAAGTGAATATGATATTTTGATATTAATTATGAATCGGTTTTGGAAATGTAAAAGAACCAACCGGTATGAAATTAGCGTTTTGTTGTTAAAGAGATCGAGATCAGATATTGTCATACTCTCTGCCAATACAAAAAACCACTTTAACAATTATGCATGTGGTGGAGAATCCAGAACGGAGTATGATGGTTTGGCGAACGCTATTGTATGGGGTATGAACGCAGCCCTGACCCCCTCGGGTCAGCTTGATATGACTAAAACCGGAGCTATACCTGGGCCAAGTGAGGTCGCTCCTTTGATCGTACATGTTTCTTTGGTAACATATCTGTTACTTTGTGATTGATTTGGTGGTCACCTTCGATTTGATTATGGGAGTGTGTTCTTAGGTGGGTCGTAGTCGTTGTTATGTGTTACCACCAGCTCGGTTCTGCAAAACTGTAGCATCCTACATTGGGCATTGCCTCGTATGCCTTGTCGAGCCCACTAAGACTTTGGTTTGTATCGTACCTATGGAGTGCTCATTGAGTAAACCACCAGTTTGGTAGAGCTTAGAGTATCTGTTTAGGCTACGATATTTATATAAAAATATGTCAAGGGGGATATGGGTAATGCCTTACTGCTATTTTAATACTTTACTTTACTGTAGAAATATTATAATAGCGTATTGTATTACATATGTAGATAGTTTAACGGATCCTTAGGCGATGGAATCTTGAACATCTCTTAAGTTATTGCACACACGTTCGACACTGGATAGGAGATGTAAAATCCCGTAAACATTTCTGAAGCCATTACACTAATATTTACTTTTTTTATTTAACTTACATAAGATCTTTTAGTTCTGACTCGAGTGTTTTGTCTTTTCATAATGCTCGGGCCAGCCTAAGCTTTTCAGTATTGAAGACTTTATTTCTAGAGGATGAAGGCGAAGATATAGTATTATTACTGTTTATTATATTTATTCCACTGCATTATGTTATTCCGCTGCATTATTTATTTATTCCTGCTATATGTATAACTCTTATTTGTATTGTAAATGTGTAATCAAATGTTATTTGTAAAACAGCTTCATGAACTGTTTATTTGATTATTATATTTTGTCATTCCATTATGAGAATCTGTGTTTTGTTTTCCTTCTTTTCTATTATTTTCTTATTTATCTATTAACAATCCTTCCTTTTGAATGGTTTGAGTTGACATGTGAGGTTTATTATTGATTCAAACCGTCCAAAAAGGTGGGTCGTTACATGCACGAATGCATTTTCACACATATGGGCATTAATGACAAGCAGAAAGTCCAGATTGCTTTAATTCAGCTTTAAGAAAGTGCTTTGGATTGGTACGAGCTATTTGTTGCCAAGACTGATGAGGCAGAAGTGGCACGGGATGAATTCAAAGGACATTTTGAGCAACAATTTCTCCTAGAAGACAAGAAGGCTGCTATGTCCAGGAAGTTTCTAGATCTCAAGAAAGGGTGCATGGCTGTAATAGAGTATGTTTCCACTTTTGAGCCATTGTCCAAGTATGGAACGGATCTTATTAACACACCATTGAACAAGAATCAATTGTGTATGAATTGAAGAAATATTTAACGAAAACTCTCCTACCTCAATTAAATGTTACTTTTGATAAACTCGTAGACATGGCACTGAGGCTAGAAGAAGAGGAGAGAGAAAGAAGTGAAGATGAGCCTAAGACCAAGGTCGTTATTGGACAGAAATGAAGGTCTCTTTTAGGAAGCATAAAACTAGATTTCAAGGCAAGAAGCAGGAAGATGCCATCATGCCAGAGTAAAAAGTTCGTGTTAGAGATGTGAGAAAATGTTTTAATTGTGGAGAGAAAGGGTGTTATTCAAGAGAGTGTACCAAGCTGCGGCCTCCTCTATATTAGAAGAAGTGCAATATCTATAGTAAGAAAGGACATCTTAGCTACACTAGTCCTATTGCTAGTAAGAAGATTGGGAAATTAAATGTATAGAGGCAGTTGGCATCACTTCTCAGGCTAAAGCGAAAGCTCCTATTGTTTTGGAAGGTATGATTTATTTTAAAGATATTCCTACTAATGATCTTTTTGACATGAGAGCATCACGGTCATAGAAGTTATGTGCCTAGTTACATCACTAAGGATTGCCAATCCTATCAAAGGATACGCAACCCTTGGGTTGATGTGTAAAGATGTTGAACTGGTTTTATGTGACTTGTCCTTCTATTGTGATTTGCATGTTTTCGAAAATTTAGGATCTAGAATCATTTTGGGAATGGATTGGCTCCACCGTTTTGAGGCTCATCTCTATTGTCCTTATAGAGTCATTACTTTAAGTCATCCAGATTCCACTAGTCGAGTATGTTTAGTACTATAGGACATTGATGAAGATTCCAATAGATCATTATGATTCACTCTTGTGGTGAAAGATGGAGATGATATTACTAAGATTCACCTGGTAGAGAATACCAGGATTTATTCGATACAATTATAGATCTTCCTCCTAAGCGAGCAATCGAATTTCGAGTCGATCTTGTTCCAAGAGCTCAACCTATGAGTCGACCTCTAACAAGGATGTCAACGAAGGAAAATGAGGAATTTAAGAAGCAATTGGGAGATATGGAATCGAAACATTTTATTAAACCGAGCAGTTCACCCTGAGAGTCATGGTAGTATTTGTGAAGAAGTCATATGGATCCCTACGCTTGTGCATCGATTATAGGAAGTTGAATGAGCTGACTATTAAGGATAAGTAACCCCTTCCACGAGTCGATGATATGTTCAATAAATTGAGTAGGGCTAGGATCTTTTCTCAATTTTGCCTAGCTAAGAAATTCCATTAGCTTAGAATAACTAAAGGTAATATTCCGTTAATCGCATTCAGAACTAGATATAGACCATATGAATGGCCGGTTATGCCTTTTAGTTTAACGAATGCACCAGCTTACTTTATGGATCTTATGAGTAGAGTCTTCAAAGACTATTTGAATAAGTTTGTCTTGGTTTTCATTGATGATATTTTAGCCTATTCTAAATCAAAGCATGAAAAGCACCTCAGAACTGTTTTGGAGATATTAAGGCAAAATAAGCTGAAAGCCAAACTCTCAAATTGTATCACTTTTGGCAGAGGCAAGTTAAGTTCTTAGGCCACGTTATTTCATAAGATGGCATTTCGATGGACCCCGCTAAAATAGAATCTATCCAAAACTGGAAGAGGCTTGAGATGGTTTCAAAAATTTGCAGCTTCTTGGGGTTAGCTTATATCAGCGATTTATTAAGGATTTTTTGAAGATTGTATAGCCTCTGACAAACCGTACCAAGAAAGGAGTTAAGTTCCAGTGGACAACTAAATGTGAGGAGCATATTGGAAGTTAATGGAGTTTCTCACAAATGCACCAGTGTTAATCGTAGCAAAAGGTTACCAGGACCTGGAAGCTTATACAGATGCATGTGGCTTTGGATTGGGTGCAGTGCTTATGTAGAAAGGAAAAAGTCGTAGCATATGAATTAAGGAAACTAAGGCCTAATTATACTAGATATGCAACTCATGACTTGGAATTAGTGACTTTAGTCTTCACATTGAAGATTCGGCAACATTACTTGCTTGGAGAGAAATTTATGTTATACACTAATCAAAAATCGTCGAAGTGTCTGTTTACTTTGAAGGATCTCAATAAAAGACAACAACGATGGTTATAATTTCTGGCAAGATACGACTTTTAGATCCAATACACACTAGAAAAGGCAATCGAGTTGTAAATGCTTTGAGTCAGGAACATCAAGTAGTAGTCTCTATGATGGTTGATGAGTGGAAGGATTTCGAGATGCTATCTATGTGCAAGATTCGAGATAGAGATTCTGCAACTAATTCATTAGCGATGCTAGTTAGTCTTACAGCTAGACCTTCTCTGATTGATGGGATCGCGGAAGCATAGAAGAAAGGTCCGACAAATCTAGTGCTAATTCAGAGATTGGAACCTGAAGATGAAGGTGAAGATATGGTAATTATTCTTTAGACTCTAATGGATTCTTATGGAGAATGAATAGATTAATAGTACCAGATGTTGATGAACTCCGCAAAGAAGTTATTTAAGACTGTCATCGATCACAATATACCATTCACCCAGGTGGTATTAAAATGTATATGGACATGAAACGACTATACGACTGAGAAAGCATGAAATGAGATATAGGCAAGTTTGTGAAGGAGGGTATGACGTATCAATTAGTAAAGGCTGAACACTAGAAGCCAAGCAGATTGCGTCAGCCATTGAAAATTCCTCAATGGAAATAGAATTAGGTACGAGTGGATTGGAATATTAATAATTCACTAGTATAAATCCCATTAGAATAGTATTGATTTTGTGTTGTTATAGGCGTCTCTGGAATTTGTAGATAGGTTGCCACTGTCTAGAAGTGGCCATGATAGCATAAAGGTAGTGGTAGATTGGTTGACTAAGTCAGCACATGTCATTCCAATAAAACTGAATCGAACCACACCATATTTGGCTAAGTTATATGTAAAAGAAATAGTTAGACTGCATGGAGTTCTTAGTTTCATAGTATGCAATTGTGAGAGATTTGGAGAAGTCTTCAAGGAATCTTTAGGAGCAACACTAAATTTTAGCACAGCTTATCATCTACAGACCTATGGTTAGATTAAGCAGGTGAATCGGGTTCTTAAAGATTTGCTTTGTTCTTGTGTGCTTTATTTAGGTGGCAACTAGGAAGACCATCTTTTCTTGGTGGAGTTTGCTTATAATAACAATTACCAAGCTAGCATCAGCATGGCTCCATTTGAAGCTCTATATGGTAGTCCATGTCAGTCGCCATCTTGTCGGCTGGAAATAGGAGATAAATTTATATTAGGTCCAGATTCTACCAGGGAAGCATCAGAGAAGACTGAGCTAATCAGATGAACAATGAAAAAGACCAGGACCAACAGAAGTCTTATGTCGATCGAAGAAGGAAAGAGATAGTATTTAAGGTTAGAAATCTAATGTACATAAAGATATCTCCGTTGAAAGGAGTTATGAGATTTAGTACATCAGGGAAGCTAGCACCTTGCTATGTGGGACCGTACCCGATTGTTGAACGAATTGGAAGAGTTGCATACAGAGTTGCATTGCTAGATCATTTCCAAGGCATTCATAATGTTTTTCATGTTTTGACAACTGAGGAAGTGTGTGACATCCCCCCACTTGAAATTCGAAGAAGAACACTAATGATGCTGCAGTCATCACTAGAATTATCTTCTGATGACCAAAGTTAGTTAAATATAATAAAACACAGATAAGTAAACATAGAAAACTAACATTTTTCATTACATAGCAGATTCATTTTTAATTTTCATTACAATTACTTTGATTAAACTTTTCCAAGTCGCATGCCTATATAGGAGCCAAATATAATAGGAAATAACATCATAAAGAGTTGGACCTACATATGAAGATGCAGTACGAACTCCATCATATAGCAGAAATAAAATCTTTATTAGCTAAAGAGCCTCATGATCCATCTTCAGTCCTCATACTGATCCCATTATTCCAAACTTGCTTATGCCCATAAAATCAACCTACTCAAATGAATACTCGTGAGTTTATAGGAAAAACAATGATAGAAAACAAGGATCAAATATAAAGCTTGGAACAAATAACACTATTCTAAAAAACATACATATAGTAAGTTTGACCTGCACTATACAGATTAGGTTCTCCCCTCACTATTCAAACATCATGATTAAAACACTTTAAACTACCGATGCAATTATTTCTTATTTACGTCTTTAATTAAACTTTCCCTTAAGCAGAGTTTCTTTACTACACACCCTACGCTGACCCCACCCAAGTCCTGATTTAGATTGTATTTGAACCCAAGTGTAAAATACCACACTCCTTGCCCATACCTACCTTGTTTCGCTAATGAATTCTTTTTTATCTATAAATCGTACCTTTAAAGTATCTTACATGGAACCCGGTGCTATTCTTATATATGTTGCTTTAGTATTGGCACTATGCCCTTACCCAAAGCTTACTTAGCTTTCCGTTAAAGCTTGTCTCTTAACTCGTATTGCTTGGAATCACCCATCGTGGTATTCTTTTAAATTCATTCATCAATTCGAACTGCTTGAACCCCACCCCTAATGTACTTAATGGTTAATTAGTTAAGCCTTGGAATACAAAGAAGCACCATCCGCAGTCCATCTATATCTATTTATTAATTTTCCACCGCTTGGCATCACCCCATCCATGCATATAAGGAAATCGGTTTAAAAGGGTTAATTATTAATCACCTAGATCTTTTAGATGTATAGCTTTAGTCTTCTTTAGTCTCTTCTAGCATGAATTTTCTTATCCTCCTCTTATCTACCTTCTTACGGTTCCATGATTAAAGAGTTTCTCTAGATTTTTATTTTAGTTTGAGTAGAACAAAATGGATGAATAAAAATGAGTAATGTATATTGTCCTACAAATTGGGTCTAGGCCTTCATACCCCCCTTCTATTAATTCGTCCCCCTCTACCCATTTTATTTATCCTCCCTTTTACCTTTAACTAACTTAATTAATTGAAAATTTAGGGTTATTAGGTCTTCCCTCCTTAAAGGAATTTTGCCCTGAAATTCAGTTAAGGTTAACTAGAGACTAGTCCTCACTTTTATGCTTACTCTAAGCTTCCCATGAATTCCCAATCCATGCATACATAAAATGTACAAGTACTACCTACTAATACAACAGACAACCATAACGTAGTACATATATAAATGGTCAAACTCAGTACAACTTAATACATGGCATAGGTGCTACTCTGTGACAAACAACTTTGGATGGGTCCTTCTAACCTTATCCTTTGTTTCCCACATGCGTCCTCCTGATATGAGCTCTACTAAACGCATACTAGCTTCATTGCCTTGTTCTGAAGCCACTTCTCATCCCGATCCACTATATGAACCGGTTTGTGCACATAAATCTTATCTGGCTCAATAACCAGGTCTTCTACTACCCTTTGGTCTACTACTGCATCCACGTCCTTAATGCATTTCCCAAACATGATACATGAAATACATTATGAATCCCTGCAAAAACACTAGGCAGATGCACCTTATATGTCGCCTTCCTAATCCTTCCAATGATCAGAAACGGTCCAACAAATCCGGGTGCTAAATTCCCAACTTTCCTGAAACGCATCACCCCTCTCATTGGAGAAACCTGCACAAATAGCCGGTCACCTTTTACGAACTCTAGTTCCTTTCTCTTTGTGTCGGCATAACTTTTTTCCTAGACGCGCTGCTTTCATCCATACTCGGATTAGCTCTACCTTTTTAGTAGCATCCTTCACCACATCTGGACTTATAACAACCTTATCTCATGCTTCCAACCTACATGCGGGTAACTTAGACGATCTTCCATAAAAAGCCTTAAACGGAGCCATCCCAATACTGATTTGATAGCTATTATTATATGAGAACTCTACCAGATATAGAAAATCTTTCATAGGTCCATCGAAGTCTAAAATACATGCTCTTAGCAAACCTTCTAGGACCATGTTGACCCTCTCGGTTTGCCCATCTGTCTATGTGTAATAACCCGCAAACCCGTACCCCCTGAGTCGACACTATTCTCCATCATATCAACTCAAAGTGAACGGAAATACAAACCATTAGGGTTAAAAAGATGGAGGTAGAAGAAGAAAATAGAAAAACAATATCATAATCTCACAATCGTAGCGGAACAATATATAATAGTTAAAAGACTAATCTTTATACAAAAGAACCATATCTCTTTTATACATTACATCATCAAAGTACAACACAATCAAAAGAAAAATATTGGACAGTTATATTAAATCGTCCCCACAAAACTGAATATGCAGCTTATACTACAGCGGAAAATACATCAAGTACGTGCAATACGTCTTGCCATCCAGCTCGTCTCCTGAGCTCCATAGCATCCTTTCTTGTATCTATAATACTCGGTCTGACCCGAGCATCATAATAAAACAATACCCAAGTCAGTCTGGAAAACCGAAGTGAGAAAACGTACTCAATTGGATTATTAAAGTTTTCAAAATCCTTTTGAAATCAAAGGTGTCTCGTAAAATCACGCCACAAATAAACATGTTGGGTTTTTACCTTACGATAACCAAGATAGTTCTTATATAATCCTTTGATATCATAATAGTGTCTAAGTACAAATACTTGTTCAAATAGCTAAAATTGTTATATTATTAAATCCCAGCAATACTAGATCTACAATCAAAACCATAAAGGCACGTTGGGAGACTGGATTTCCATCAATGGCAAGGCTACTGGGGTACCGCTCGTCATAGTACATGGTCTAGATCACCGTACCGAGGATCCACCCTGATCCCCTGCTACAAAAGACCGAGCTACCCCTCAATGGATAGTCCGAATAAGATCATCCCGCGATTGGAATCAGCAACCGCTCACAAAGCCAAAATAAAAAGGGACATCTAGACAGGGATGACCTTACCCTAATTAGTTGCTAGCCACTTAGCCTTGCTTGCACCTCCCCTGTTTTTTCCATTCCCGGTTGAAGGGACTAGAGGCTATGCGTTACCTTTTTAGCACACATTCACTTAGAATTCTCATCATCCTCCTAACGATGTTCTGATAGCATTCATCCATACAAGTCCGTTCCCGGTCCGAACGGAACCGAAGGCACTACTCTTAATACATCCATTTTGGCATCACCCTTAGGATTAGTAACGATTATCCCTTGCACTTCATTGCTTCATCTTCGACTCCAATCTCTTGTCTTCCTCACGAAAACGTTCAAACCGGATCGAAGTGGTTTTCGGAAAATTAATCTCGATCCCTATCTCTTCGAAACGATCAGCGCATTAGCCAATATTGATAGTCGGTTATTTAACTATCATATAACGTCCACAAACAACCATCAGGCCATTATAGTTTCCCAAATTATTTTTTTCAAAATATCTTCGCAAGATATTTTTTACATTTCAACCCTTTGAAAATAGTTTCAAATCCCCTTTTCTCTTGCAGAATAAATTTCCACCCAATTGTTTTATTTCCACTGAAAATCACCAAGTCCAAATACTTAGATTTTAAAATAGTTCAAATCACTTTATCCAAAAATATATACTTTTAAACACTTAAAATAAAAAATATTTAAAACACTTTATTTAAAATACTAGTTATGAAATTTCAAAATAATTTCTCCTGTAACTTACGCCAAAACTAAATTTACAATAAAATTATTCTATAAGGTATAAGTATTAAATAATTATCTTTTAAGTCATAATACTAGTTAAACCTTTAAAATACTTTACTTATATAGTTAACTTAATAAATATTTTTCTTTAAAAATTTAAAACAACTAAATAATAATTTCTTTTTTTAAAACATTTTTTTAGAACTACTTTAAAACCTCTAACTTATACTTGGAAATCTTTCTTTAAAATATACTTGGCTTTTCAAGGAAATACACTTTTCTTTCCACGCCTTTAAAAATAACCCACTATTTATTTTTAAAACAAATTACCTATTTCTTTATAAATTCCCATCCCGAATTTATACTTTCAAATATCTACTGATATCTTATTTCACTTTATAAACCCAGTTTATAAATTTCACAATCTCATTCTCCTTAATCCCAGTTCAAAACACTTAATCAGTTTCAAATCGATTTTCAAAACTAACTCCATTTTAAATAAATTCCTTTACATACCCAGATTTATTTTAAAACCCATTAATTCCATATTTACTTCCATATTTATGATTTAAAAATCTTATTTTAAACTGAAATATCCACTGCTTACTTCACTCAAAATTCTACCCTTTTATTTCTTCCCAAACATTTTAAATCTTAAATTTGAAAATAAAATCCTTTAAATTTTTAGAAAATATCACTTAAGTCTCCAAAATTCTTTTATTTTCGTTTATTTAAAATCTCTATCTTTATTCCCATACTCAGAATTTATTTAGTAGAATTTAAAAATCAAACTTTTTTTTCAAATTCAATCTTTAATTTACCCAAATTCACTATAATATTTTACTTAAAAATTTCCCTTTTTATTTCTTTAAAAATCCAAACTTATATATATATTTCATTCTCTCTAATACCAATATATATTCAACCAAGCCATAGCATTCAATAATTTCAATTCCGAATATAATCAATATAATCATCACATATTATCACACAAATCACATCGTTGAATATAAAATAAATTCAATGTTTTGAGGAATCCAATTGGATCCCTCCTACCTGTTTCCCTACATCCACAGATGTTAGCACAATATAAAATACCAATCCCACTTCGAGGTGGAATATTGCGGTATATGGGGTCATCTGCTATTATGCGAGACGCATAGGGTCTCATCCGCTATATAATGCGAGAAATCAATCACTCCAATATATATGTACTGTAACAACCCTGAATTTTGAACAATTTAAATTGAGAATATTTAATTAATATTAAATATTCGAATGATGATTGACTTGAATTTCAAATTTTCAGGATAAATTGACGATTAAATTTTAAAAATTTAATCTATAAAAAGTTGAATAAAATTTTAAATTTGACTTTGGAATTGAAATTTAACGTTAAATTTGTATTTAAAATTCGAACTAATGATTTAGAAAAATAATTTGGATTTAAGAATTTTTATTTATGTAAATTTATAAATTGATGTTGAGAAAAACAAATTGAATTTAAAATGAAAAAAATAATATAAAAATAAACATAAAATTAAAAAAAAATCCCACTGCCTTACTTTGATCAGCTAAAAACACGCCATTATTTACGCCCTAAACCACGCCAAATCACGTCCCTGTAGCTTTAATTGATTGGCTGCCATCATTTGCCTTTGCCTTAGATTTTTGACATGTCCATGTTTCGCCTGTTGTTTGATTTGAACAGGCTATTTGTTATCTCTATGAATTCTTTTGGTTTCATTCTTGCAGTCTTGCCCTTGAATATTGTGGTGGCTGCAGTGCTTTTTGTCGAGATTTTTCCCTTGCCTGGTTTGCATTGCATTGATGCACTGATTTCAATTGCAGTTTGATTTGTTGTACCTTGTACTGGCTTCCTTGTATTCAAGTGGGGCTGCAGTCTTGTGGCAGTTTGCCCTTGAGTCCAAGTGGGGCCGTAGTTTCATTTTATAAAAAAAAATATTACACTTGTTGAAGTGTGCAGCCATGAGTTGTTTGGAAACTTGTTTTCTTGAGTTTACTTGAGTATATGCAAAACAATTGCATTTCGACCTTGCCATGTTGCATAGGTTTTGGTGTTGCAGTTGTGTTGAGTCATGATAGTTGTGACTTGACCTCTGCAGCTTTGATGGCTGTTAGTATCCACTGTTGTGGCGAGGCAGTGCACGTGTGCGTGAACTGCAGCCACACGAAGTTAACATTTTAAAATGTGGCGAGGCCGTACACGCGTGCGTGTACTGCAGCCCTACCAAATCTAATGTTTTAAATGATGTTTTCTTTTTATGAAAATTGTTTTATGTTGCCAATTCAATATATTTTGAATCGATTTTGATGATTTTGTTGTTAATTGCCGTTTAGGCAAATTTTGATTGTTTTCTAAATTATCTTCAATAATAATCCCTTTATCCATCTTCGTTGATAATCTGAATCCACTGATTTATTGTTTAACACTGATAAGTGTTATATTTACCGTTATCCGATTTCTTTGTTAAAAGGGTCGGATAGGTGAATTTATCTGTGACTGTCATCTAATTGCTATTTAATTATTATTGCTTCTATGCACTAATAACTGAGTTTGAATTAGACTGACCTGTGTATTATTTTCTTTTGAACGTAATACTCGGGTCAGACCCAGTATTTTACAGCTTGAAGATTTTCGGGCAGCGAAGTTAGAAAGAGAGGGATAAAGCTCACTTTAGTTCATTATTATATTTTTGTACTTAAAGAAATATTCCGCTGTATAAAATTTAATTCATTGTATAAACTCTGATATATGTATAAAAATTCATTATGTGAAATAAAATTATTCTGTGTTTATGTGGCTGATTCTGTTTAAACTCTATAAACTGAATAACAATCCGTCATTTTGAACATTTCAAGTTGGTTTAATTACCGACTAGGGGCGATCAGAAGGGCGGGTCGTTACAAAAAAAAGTGGTATCAGAGCTTTGGTTTATACAAAGCTCAGTTTATGACGTTTAATATGAATAGTTACTAGAATCATTTTAAAGAAAACGTTTTTCAAATCTAAAGAAGTATAAAATTGTTTTCTTTGAAAAATAAAAGTATTTTGAAAATTCAATTTTTTTCGGAAATTCCCCTCTCTAAATTTAGTATTGCGATACTTTCTTTTTGATAAGGTTTCCTTAGATTTGAGTCCCGATCATTCGAAAACCATTATCAAATTTGCTGAGATTTAAAAAAAAAGTATAAGTTAAGTGAATTAATGAATTGGTTTAAATCCAATATATTGAATATCTCCAAAATAATAATTGAAAAATAAAATGATATGTCAATTTAGTATAGCCAAGGGATCATTAAACTATAACTTGGAAATTTGATTCTGAATTCTTTTGAAAATTTATTTCAAATGTTTTGAAGAATGATTTAGTAAATAAATGGATTATAAGTACTTAACTTATAAATGGACTTTTGGTATATAACTGAGTTATATAAATTGAATTGAATTAATGAAGGAGACTTATCAATCGAAGTTTTATAAATAGAAATGGAATTTGTAAAGATTGTTTATAAATTCGAAACCAATTGAATTTGATAAATGAAACATAGAAGTTATTAAAGGAGATATATTCGTAATTTTGGACAGCGAATTATCCTTTATGTTAGATATTGTGATAATGAAAGTTGGCTGGGAATTTCATCCACGATTTTGGACAGTGGATAATCCTTTAAATAAATGTGTAGAAACATTGAATTGAATAAACAAAGTATATTCACGATTTTGGACAGTGAATAAAATATTAAAGGATATGTCTTGGGAAAATAATTGAATAATCCAACCTCTACTAATAAGGATTGCAAATATTGATAGGAAACTTCGAAAACATCTTGTTAATTATAATGGCGAAAATCGAAGCACAAAAAGCATCACGCCGTGAACAAAGAGCAATTGCCCGTAGAGAAGCAGAAGCGGCACGTGCGGAAATTGAAAGGAGATTCAGTGAAAGGCAAGCACCTGGTCCATATGATAAGATTATTTGCTATCGATGTCATAAAAAGGGACATTATGCCATTAAGTGCCGAGAGAGGAGAAAGAAAAGGAATATGGATGTCTGGTTCGCTCGTCCTGAGATTGTGTGTTTTAAATGTCGGGGGAAAGGGCATTTTCTTAGTCATTGCCCTAAAGTGAAAAGGAAAAAGTGCGTACTCAATTTACCCGTCGACGGATTGACAATCTGCTACCATTGTCGTCAGACTGGACATATAGCCAGAAACTGCACCGAAAGACAGCATGGAAAGCAAGCTATAGCCCGACCAGCTAGAGCGAAAAGTGTAAAGGCGATAGATAAGGATGGAAACATCTCATATTTTTGCGGGAACTGTAGGGATTGGGGACATGTAGATTTTGAATGTGTTAATTCTCCTTTAATACAACCTGAAATAGTGCAATCCGAAGATGAAGTTTGGCAAAGATGCGTACTACCTGACAAGAAGTCGATAATCCTTAATAATTCTGAATCTTAAACCAATCAGTATATTTGAAGCAATCAATATATTTTGTAATACTATCTTTTGTAATCCACAATCTTCTATGTACGTCTTTCAAAAGTATTAAGCTATGTATAATTTTGTACGGAAGGAAATATTTTAATGAAATAGCATCTTGGGAAGGAAGTTTATTTGTTGACTTAACAGTAGGAATCAAACTAATTTTGATGTAAAGCTTATATTTCAAGTTTAAACTAATGCTAAAATGGTTAATGTGGAAATATAATTTAATGGAACCAAGTCGATAAATGACTTACTAAAGAACTAGTTGATTATTTTTGGAAATAGAAAAGCAAAGTTCAAATAGAATTTAGATTTCAAATTTGAAGTTGTCAACATGATAATCCATAATAGGTTTAATAAATTCAGTGATGAATTTGAATTTAAGCGTGCGGAAAATTAAATTAAGTGAAAAACTTAATATTGAAAAGTTTGAAGTCGGTTTAAAATTAATATTGTGAAAAGTATGAGGAATTCAAACTATGAATTAAGTTGAAGTTGAAAAAGTTAATGGTTTTAAAGATATTCTAAAATGCATTAAGTATCGAAACCATAGATTTCAACATTCATTGTTGAAATAGACGATTTCGAGAAATAAGGAAATGGTGGACTATAACACTGTTGTTATAGTAAATGGTTTCCGAAAGGAAATGTTTTATATAGTATTGGGATTTATATATCTATCTTAAATTCGAATCCCTATACTAGTGATTTTGAGTTGTCGTAACGATGTTTTACGTAACATTCGTTTTGACTCAAATAAATGTGTTTAAAAGAACGCTTTCCTTAAAGAATGGATTATATACTTGATTATGATTTAAGTATATTGAATATTTTCCAAGTGTTTAAAATAAATGGATTGTGAATTACTTATTATTTAATAAGTATAGAAATGTTTTCCAATATGAAATGGAAGGTTTGAAATTTTATCTTTTAAAGATAAATTGAAAAAAATGAATATTTGAAATTTGTTTCAAAAGGTTAAGTGTGGAAAATTATATATATCTTGTAAAGATATTTTTGGAAAATTTGAACAATTAGTTCAACTTGAATTTTTTTCAAAAAGATTGAATCTTGAGTTAAATTGAGTTTAACTTCGACACCAAAAACAAATATAAGTTGAGCTTTGAATTTTGAATAGTCGATTGGGATTGTATGTCTAACATGGTGAATTGATGACATAACAATTGATCTCTATTAAATATATATCTGTGGTGGCGGAGAATTTATTCTTTTAGCTTAACACCCTTCTTTGAGACGTACGAGCTTAGAGGTTATATATCTGTAGACATCAATTACGTGTTGAGAATTGACGATGTAATGTGAAATCCAAATCGAATGTGAAGTCGATAATGAATTGGATTATGAATGTGAATTGGGTTTGAGATAACCTTAAATTTTCAAATCGATTTAGAGGAAAATTTTAAACGAGATGGAAAATTTTGGAATCCTCTATTTGTTATAGTTTGGGGATATTGTGGTTTTCGTAACTTATATATGTGAATGTAATAATTCGAAAACCATCAGTTTGGAAAGTCATTATTATGAAAATCCTATGCAAGTTTACATAGGTATGATATGTACGAAATGTGAAATGAAGTACTATATGTATATGACATATGTTTTCTAAACTGAGGATATGGAAATGTACCTTCCATTTATAATTTGTGAAGGTGATTGGAACTCGGTGTGAGTGTCCATTTGAAAATCGTAGCTACGTAGAATTTCCATTAGTGGAATGTCCATTGGGACTGGAAACCCCCACTGTAACGACCCGTCAAATTTATAATATTTAATAAATCAAATTAATATAATTTCTAATTTGATTATGAAAAATGTAGAGATTTGGTATAGTAGTTGCATTTTGTGTAACTATAAAAGTTTATGATAATAAGATATGGATAATGTAAATTGGCAAATTGAGTTAAAGTTAATTTTAAGAAACAAACAAACGTTGAATTGGTGAATGTTAGTATAAGTATTAATTTGAATGGTATTCATTAATATAAAGATGTAATTAGTGTAGATAGTAATAATTTATGTCTGTAGTGAAAAGAAAAGGAAACTGATAGAAACATAAAATTTATTATTATGTAAACAAAAGTATAGTTTGAACAAATTTATGAAAATTGAATAGAAACAGTGTTTGTAATCAGTTTGGTTATTAATAATTGAAAGATGGAGATGCGTAAATACGTTAATGGATTTATAATGGGAAAGAATGAAAATTTATATAATAATAGGCATTTGATTCAATTAAGGGAATTAAATTTTAAATTAATGGTCATTAAATAAATTCAACGTTTTGTGAGAAATCATAATAGTTGTGTAAAATATGTACAAACTTCGATTTGGAATTTATTGGATTTATAACGGTTCTGTTATTAAGTGTATGAGTTTAAAAGTTATTCTTTTTGTAAGGTAATAGAAGAATGCATAAAAATAAACAGGACTTAATAGAATCGGATACTTAATAAATTGAATAAATTGCCCATTAATGTAGATATGTATAGTGGACTATAAATGGCCTAAGCAAATTAAAATAGGATAATTATTGAGATTTGTAATATAAGAATAAATAGTAACATTTATTTGCAAGGGATCCTATTTAGGACTAGAATTTGGAGTAATGACTATAGTTTGTTTATCTACCCTTGTTTCTTGTTAATTTAAATTTTGGGAATTTATTCAATCTATCCGCCAATTTACTGCAATTAAAGTGAAATGGATTAGTGATTGAGTAATGTAAATATAAATAAGATGAAAAACAAAGGAAATCTCAATTATAATAATTTATGTAGAATAAAATAAAGAAATCAGTAAATGATAATGTGAAAATGTGGATGAAAGGAGATCTTAAGTAATAATAACTTTGTTAGGTAGGTGATAACGGAATTTCGTGTATAACCAAATAAAAATCCAAATTTACTTGTAAATCAATTGCAATCAATTGAATTTATTGCAATATAATGGATTTAACATTTAATAGTTTACGTAATTATTATTTGGAAGAAATGGGAGTTATTTGAAAAAGTATGAACCAAATGATAATTTTCTTATGGGATAGTGAAATAAAATAGATATAAAGGTTTCAGTTATACATTGAAATTCATATTCACCATAAAATGTTAATTGAAACCAAAGAAGTTAATATAGGAATCGAGCCTTATTTATTAATAGGGATTTATTGCGATAGTTAATTTCATAAAATAAAGGTAAAGCTAACTCAAATTTAGCTGGACTATTGTTGGTATAACTTTAGAAGCAAGATTTATTTAAGATTTGAGTATTTAATTCAACAAGAGGTATTTACGACAAATAAAATAAAATTGAACGTAAAATATTACGTTATTAGATTGAAATGGAATTTGTAAACATTGAGTGAAATCTTAAACTAATGTTAGTATTCGTCGTATTTACAACAATAACTTTGAATAATAGAAAGGAAGTGAATATAATAAATTAATCAAATTTATAGTGTTGAATTCGATTGGATTGGAATTAATAAATAGTTAAGAAAAATAAGGGTTATTAATAATTTGGAATTTAATTTATGGAAAATGTGAATTGCAAATCATATGAGATGAAATGGAAATCAAGTTATTTATTTAATTAGATCTTTAGAATATAATTTATAATTTCCAATTAATAAGAAGTGCAAGTAATAAACACTGCAAATAAATATACTTATAAATTTTAAATTCACATCCAAGCTTGTTAAATCAATTGGAATTGATTGAATTATCTAATTTTTGAAATTTGGCCAATATAAGAAGTTGAAAAATAAAATTTGATTTTCTTGATTTATTTAATTGATTTAATAAATATTAAAAATAGCCATTTTTGTCACGGACTCGGATTTCGACGAAACCAGTTTCATCGAGTCCGTATCGGTGAATTATTATAGGGTTTCAATTTTCGTATCGATCGGACTTGCCGTTTGATCGTACGGACGCGAAACGCCTTGAAATCAATTTTATTGAAAATCAATTTGAAATCAATTGGAAATCTTGTTTTTAGCATAACTTCTTCATACGATCGAATTTGGACGCGAAACTTTTTCCATCGCGTTCAGAATATTTTAAAACACCTATTTGGATATATAGTTTTAACAGATTCGGTTCCGGGGTCAGAACGGGCTTTTTGGGCCAACTACCGTTTAGCACGTTCGTTATCCGTACCCACCTAGCCTTTTTCTATTTGTCTATATATATGCGATCATAAACCCTAGCCTCCTTTCTTCTATCAATTGAATATACGTACATTTCTTCATCTCTTTCTCCTCTCCAATGGTTGAAAACCTAGATCTAACCACAGTTCAAAAGTCAAAAACTCAAAAAATTTCTGAAAATTCTCAAAAAAAATATATGTCGATGTTCTCAACATACGTAATCCAGCAGTGCAATTCGTTTTTCAATTGGAGCTGTCGTTTGCTTAGAATAAATTCAAACAGTCCGTGACCTTCCATCATCATCGTCGGAAACTTCGTCAGATCGCCAAACCCTTTCTGGGTTTTGCAGAGGGGACCGAGAGGAGTGCATCTATATAATTTTTGAGGCGAATTAGTGGCTGGATTTTTGTCAAAAATCGATTAGGGTTTCGGCTCTAGGGGAGATATTGGCGGCGGCGTGCAAATCAGGGGCGGCGGCTGTGGCAGGGGATGCGGCCTGGGGTGCCGAGCTCAGTAATGGTCGCGGCAAAGCTAACGGCGGCCGGAGGAAGGAGTGTTTTGCGGTCAAAATCAAAGTTGACCGTGTGGAATTGGGTTGCCGTGCGCTCGTGTTTGAGACCTGGGGAGAGATGACGCGCGCGCAGAAGGTTGGAAGGAGGATGACGTGGCAAGTAAATATGGACCATTTTTGTTTATTTTCAATTTTGAATTCAATCTCCATTTTTCGCCATAACTTTCTCATACGAATTCGGATTCACACGAAATTTCTTTTGTTAGGATCGTAATTTAATTCCGGATCTGATGACGCTGGTTTGGACAGATTTGGAGACCGTCAAAATTTTGAGTTTAAATTGAGTTTAAATTCGATTTAAATTCCAAAGGTGAGTGTTTTAACCCACTCACAATTACTAGAAGCTTTTATGTTTGTTAAATAAATTTTAGAAATGAATAGAAATTTATTTATGAGCTTTTGGCATGTTATTTCATTCATATCTGTTGAATTGCATTTTATTAAATTTAACTGTAAATTTAATTGATTTATTGCGTATTAATTGGCTGTTAGAAATTATTGTTTGCATATGAACTGCTAGTTAACAGTTATATAAATTATCACTGAATATAAACTGTTAGATTAATAGTTGATAAATATAATTTGAGATAAAACTGCAAATTATTACCTGTTGTATATTACCAAACATATATGGTTATTGACTGATATTGATTGATGTTTGTGATTGGATGATGGATGTGTTGTTGAATGGATGTTTTATTTGGATATTATTAAACTGCAAGTTAGTATGCATTTTTCATTTTTCGGGATTGTGGTTTGAAATGATAAAACCGCAAAGTTTATTTTTAAATTGCGGATTGAAATGATAAATATCCGTATCACTTGACCATAGGATAGAAAATTATATACAGGCACCGCGGTCTATATATAACTATTTTAATGTGATTTCTATGGTTTGGATGGAATACGGTTTATAATAATCTTAAATTTTATACTGTATAAATATTTTTCTTCCGTATTTATGTACATGAAAAGTTGGAAATTTTGAAATAAAAAGGTGTATAAATTCCCTTAGTAAAATGGAAGAAAATTTAGAAAATGGAGTTGGATAAATTTATATCATATGTTTAAATGTTAAGTTTGGAAATTTAAGATATGATATTTATAATTGGATTTTTCCCAAGATAAATTGAAATGAATATTCTAATATGAATTTGAATTGGAAAAATATTCTAATATAATTGGAATCGAAAAACACATATGTTTTATTACTAGAAATTGGAGTTGTTTAAGGATTTATGTGAATATTCAAACTAAATAATAAAACATTTAATTTGTTGAAAGAATATATTCCAATTTTAGTTTTTGAATATTAATACTCCAATGGATTTATATATATGGAAATTGAAATGGTTTTGGAACTTAAGAGTGATATCTAAATTATGGTTTTAACTTTAGATAAAGAAATATTTCCATAAAGCCATATAACTTATTTCTTTACAAAGTGACAGTAAAGTTAAGCCTTTGAAATTCATATACCGTTGAATATCCAAACCATTTGAGTTTTAAAAGTTATGGTTTGAAATTATGGATTTCCAAAAATATTATGCTTTGAAAATATTCGATTTTCAGATATTATGAAGTTAAAGCCTTTTTATTATTGGAAAGGAATTATATTTGGGATAAGTGGTAAAATATGGTTTTGGGTTTTGGAATGATATCGTAATATTATGGTTTTGAAATGGATTATATTCTGGTTTTAAAAGTATAAACTGTTTTAAATAACCGCGGTGTTATAATAACGATGGGTTGGCAAAGAGACCGGGATCGGATATGGACATACTCTCTGTCGATACCGAAAACCACTTTGACTAACCGTGTACGCGGTGGAGTTCCAGAATGAAGTAGGTGGTGGCGACGTTTCCTGTAAGGTAAATACGTGGACCCAACTCCCATGAGTTGGCATAAGGTGGCTAAAACAGGAGCGATTCTCAGGCCAATGAGGTCATTCCTCTGATCGGACGCTCCTCTTCGATATTATACTTTGACTTGGATTGATTCAGTGGCCACTTCTATATTTTGATTTTGGGGGAGTTAGTTCGAGGTGGGCGGCAGCTGCGCGCTGCGCGTTACCATCAGCCTGGATAGCAATTGGTATATCTACCCTGGCATTGCCTAGTTGTGCCGTGTCACCTACCCTATCGCGCCTTGTACGAGTTTGGTTTTCTCCCGTAGCCCGTGTGATATCCTCTAGTGGCTTCCCGATCAGGAGGGACTATGATATTGGATGGACTACTGGGACTATTACGTGTTAAGGGCTATATGGGTAACCCCTTAACGCTATTAAAAAGTAAGTTTATTTTATGAATAGACGCTATTATAATAGCGCAATATACTATATAGTAAATAGTTTAACGGATCCTTAGGAGATGTAAATCCCGAGCATCTCTTGAGTTACTGTACTCATATTTATTTCTGTTTATTTAACTCACATAAGATATTCTAGCCTGACTCGAGTGTTTTTGTCTTTTCAAATTCGCTCGGGTCAGTCCGAGCATTTCAGGATAGCAGATTTAGCTTGGAGGACGAAGACGAAGATTCAGCATTATTTATATATAGTATTGCACCACACACTCTTTATATTCCGCTGCATTGTTGTATTGGTATGTGTGACTCTGATGTTCATTGTATAAGTGAAATAACTATTTTGTAAACTGTTTTGAATTGTATATTTATTATTATATTTTATCCTTCCGCTGTGAGATTCTATTTTGTTTTATTTCTTCTCTGTTTTTCTTATTTACCCCCATAACAATCCGCCCTTGCGTATGCTTTGAATCGGCATGTGTGTCGTTTTAAAGTGTGCGAAAAGGCGGGACGTTACATCTGGTATCAGAGCTTTGGTTTAGCGATAAACCTTGGCTTTGTGGGGTTTGATTCTTTGTTAATAGGGTAGAAATATCCTATGGGAGTCACTGAGTGTATATATAAGAGAGAGCGTACTTGTTAGTATTGATAAAAGATTTTGATATTGTGTTAATCTGTTCCGCTTTGTATTTATAAATTCTGGTTGATGCATGGGACGCTATGTCATCAATAGGGATTTCTAAACACTTAATAGGACAGACCGACATAATATTTGTTTTTAATATAGGTGAATGAAATAATTTTGCCCATTATATTTTCTATATATATAAAAATATTTTTATAAAGATATATATATATTTGGTTGCTATAGATTGGATGTTAGGCAATAAGAATATTTGTAATAAATTGAAGCTAAGTGAAATCCTAATAAACCAAATTTGGAGATTTTAGAACTTAAGTCAGGGATTTTTGAAATGTACTTTCAAAGAATTTATGAAAAATACTGATTTGGTTTATAGGAAATTTCTTATATAAAAAGTATGATTTGGAAGTATAATAATATTGTCATATATATTTTCCGATATGAATATTCCGTTTTAAATTCGGGAAATTTGTTTTAAAAGAAGATTTTGGGGAAATAAATTCTGTACTTTCCTCTCTGTCGCTGGAAAATAATTTCGGTGATGGCGGCCGCATCATCGTCTTTCATTTTCGAGTTTCGAAGGGGAAAGGCCACTGCAGTAAATACTGCTGCAGATCTATTTTGAAATTTTCGAAAATTTTTCTTTTATTGTTCTAAATATAATTAGAGATATTGAGTTGTAAGAACTTATTTATCTATTATTTTGAAATAAATTGAAATTTGACCCGGTATTTAAATTCTAATTTTTCCATTAATTAATTGCTTAAAATTTGTTAGTGAATTAAAAGTTAAGTAATAAATGGATGGAAACCTCTAATTTAAGTAAGAAAATAATGCTAGGTATAAGTGAAGTAAAAGTTTTTAACTGATAAATAATGGAAAAGATTTATTGAAGAATGAATGAATTAAAAGAATGGAGATTTAACTTGTATAAGTCAATTGCATCTTCTTTAACATAAATAACTTACCCATATATAAAAGTTGAAATGTTGAATAAGAAATTGGGATTGAATATTTTACAGGCAGTAATTTAGAAAAAAGAAGTATTCAATAAACTACTGTTGTAATAAGAATTTAATGGTATAAACTTAGGTTATAATTGAAATTTTATTTAAAATAAAGTTAAGAATTATTAATAGATGATATGAACCTGAGTATATAACATGAAATTCAAAATAAGAATTTATTTTATGATTTTCCACTTAAGTATGTTTTAACTCTCCCCTATTCTAATATAATGGAAAGTAGGAAAATTTTAAATGACTGTAATCCATAGTTAATAGAGAAAGAAAAACTTCCACTTATAAGAAAGAATATTAGCAGATTAAGAATTTAAGGGCAAGTTGAAGTTGTAGTTATAAAACGAATATATGTTTGTTGAACCATAAAATAAAGATATTCAGAATATTGTTGTTATTAATGAGATTTTATTTTATAGACTTAAGTAATAAAAGGAAACTTAAGTAATAAAAAGGGAAATACAAATATAAAGGATTTTTGTGATAATTGGAAAATAAAACTTGTCAGAAACAAAGAAATCCCTCATAAATGAAGGAAAGAAATCAAACCACTAAATTATGAAATAAATGTATAATAAGCTATTTTGGTGTTGATTTGGATTGTTGGATTGATGTGGTTGTTGAGTAAGGAATTTTGGAGTTGTTGAATGAACAAATAATCTATCTTTGTTCCATCTAAGGCTGTTGAGCAACGGATGCACTTGATAGTTATTCTTCATTCGTACAACTTCAGAATTTGAACCCGAACAACTGATTGTTTGTTTGATTGAATGATTGTTTGTTTGTAGTGTGTGATGTTTGTTGAAATGTATGGTTGTTGCATTTGATTGAATATGAATGATTGAATCTACCTAAACAGTCACTGTAAAATAAATATTTAACCTTTTAGATTTTATAAGTGAATACAGGTGATGGAAGCCACTGCTACTGCTTTGGTTCCACAAAAATAATAAGCGTATATTGCCCGACAAATAGGTACGTTTTCGGATTACGTTTAAAAGCGCTATTTTATATATTTTTCCCATGTGGGATATTTTATTTTGGATATATATGTAAAATATTTGTATATTTGGATATTATATTTTCTCCAGAGTCCCTCCGTACAAAGGAGACTCTGCCAAAAATTTTCGTAAATTTTGGACTTAGAGTTTTGTTGAAATATTTTTCCAACTTTAATAATTCAAGTATTAAAGGATATAATAATTATAAGACAAGTATATTTCATTAAAGGAAATTAATCCAGTAAAATATAAGTTAATATTTGAAATTAAATATACTGATTTATTCTCCCTCCTCCCTTCTTTTCCTTTTCGGGGACGAAAAGTTTTGAGTGGGGGAGATTGTAACGACCCGTCAAATTTATAATATTTAATAAATCAAATTAATATAATTTCTAATTTGATTATGAATAAATGTAGAGATTTGGTATAGTAGTTGCATTTTGTGTAACTATAAAAGTTTATGATAATAAGATATGGATAATGTAAATTGGCAAATTGAGTTAAAGTTAATTTTAAGAAACAAACAAACGTTGAATTGGTGAATGTTAGTATAAGTATTAATTTGAATGGTATTCATTAATATAAAGATGTAATTAGTGTAGATAGTAATAATTTATGTCTGTAGTGAAAAGAAAAGGAAACTGATAGAAACATAAAATTTATTATTATGTAAACAAAAGTATAGTTTGAACAAATTTATGAAAATTGAATAGAAACAGTGTTTGTAATCAGTTTGGTTATTAATAATTGAAAGATGGAGATGCGTAAATACGTTAATGGATTTATAATGGGAAAGAATGAAAATTTATATAATAATAGGCATTTGATTCAATTAAGGGAATTAAATTTTAAATTAATGGTCATTAAATAAATTCAACGTTTTGTGAGAAATCATAATAGTTGTGTAAAATATGTACAAACTTCGATTTGGAATTTATTGGATTTATAACGGTTCTGTTATTAAGTGTATGAGTTTAAAAGTTATTCTTTTTGTAAGGTAATAGAAGAATGCATAAAAATAAACAGGACTTAATAGAATCGGATGCTTAATAAATTGAATAAATTGCCCATTAATGTAGATATGTATAGTGGACTATAAATGGCCTAAGCAAATTAAAATAGGATAATTATTGAGATTTGTAATATAAGAATAAATAGTAACATTTATTTGCAAGGGATCCTATTTAGGACTAGAATTTGGAGTAATGACTATAGTTTGTTTATCTACCCTTGTTTCTTGTTAATTTAAATTTTGGGAATTTATTCAATCTATCCGCCAATTTACTGCAATTAAAGTGAAATGGATTAGTGATTGAGTAATGTAAATATAAATAAGATGAAAAACAAAGGAAATCTCAATTATAATAATTTATGTAGAATAAAATAAAGAAATCAGTAAATGATAATGTGAAAATGTGGATGAAAGGAGATCTTAAGTAATAATAACTTTGTTAGGTAGGTGATAACGGAATTTCGTGTATAACCAAATAAAAATCCAAATTTACTTGTAAATCAATTGCAATCAATTGAATTTATTGCAATATAATGGATTTAACATTTAATAGTTTACGTAATTATTATTTGGAAGAAATGGGAGTTATTTGAAAAAGTATGAACCAAATGATAATTTTCTTATGGGATAGTGAAATAAAATAGATATAAAGGTTTCAGTTATACATTGAAATTCATATTCACCATAAAATGTTAATTGAAACCAAAGAAGTTAATATAGGAATCGAGCCTTATTTATTAATAGGGATTTATTGCGATAGTTAGTTTCATAAAATAAAGGTAAAGCTAACTCAAATTTAGCTGGACTATTGTTGGTATAACTTTAGAAGCAAGATTTATTTAAGATTTGAGTATTTAATTCAACAAGAGGTATTTACGACAAATAAA
The DNA here is from genome assembly GCA_030765085.1 of Allium cepa. Classification (NCBI taxonomy): domain Eukaryota; kingdom Viridiplantae; phylum Streptophyta; class Magnoliopsida; order Asparagales; family Amaryllidaceae; genus Allium; species Allium cepa. Next base: position 1,038,126,077 of record CM060929.1, read on the forward strand.
ATAAAATTGAACGTAAAATATTACGTTATTAGATTGAAATGGAATTTGTAAACATTGAGTGAAATCTTAAACTAATGTTAGTATTCGTCGTATTTACAACAATAACTTTGAATAATAGAAAGGAAGTGAATATAATAAATTAATCAAATTTATAGTGTTGAATTCGATTGGATTGGAATTAATAAATAGTTAAGAAAAATAAGGGTTATTAATAATTTGGAATTTAATTTATGGAAAAGGTGAATTGCAAATCATATGAGATGAAATGGAAATCAAGTTATTTATTTAATTAGATCTTTAGAATATAATTTATAATTTCCAATTAATAAGAAGTGCAAGTATTAAACACTGCAAATAAATATACTTATAAAATTTAAATTCACATCCAAGCTTGTTAAATCAATTGGAATTGATTGAATTATCTAATTTTTGAAATTTGGCCAATATAAGAAGTTGAAAAATAAAATTTGATTTTCTTGATTTATTTAATTGATTTAATAAATATTAAAAATAGCCATTTTTGTCACGGACTCGGATTTCGACGAAACCAGTTTCATCGGGTCCGTATCGGTGAATTATTATAGGGTTTCAATTTTCGTATCGATCGGACTTGCCGTTTGATCGTACGGACGCGAAACGCCTTGAAATCAATTTTATTGAAAATCAATTTGAAATCAATTGGAAATCTTGTTTTTAGCATAACTTCTTCATACGATCGAATTTGGACGCGAAACTTTTTCCATCGCGTTCAGAATATTTTAAAACACCTATTTGGATATATAGTTTTAACAGATTCGGTTCCGAGGTCAGAACGGGCTTTTTGGGCCAACTACCGTTTAGCACGTTCGTTATCCGTACCCACCTAGCCTTCTTCTATTTGTCTATATATATGCGATCATAAACCCTAGCCTCCTTTCTTCTGTCAATTGAATATACGTACATTTCTTCATCTCTTTCTCCTCTCCAATGGTTGAAAACCTAGATCTAACCACAGTTCAAAAGTCAAAAACTCAAAAAATTTCTGAAAATTCTCAAAAAAAAATATGTCGATGTTCTCAACATACGTAATCCAGCAGTGCAATTCGTTTTTCAATTGGAGCTGTCGTTTGCTTAGAATAAATTCAAACAGTCCGTGACCTTCCATCATCATCGTCGGAAACTTCGTCAGATCGCCAAACCCTTTCTGGGTTTTGCAGAGGGGACCGAGAGGAGTGCATCTATATAATTTTTGAGGCGAATTAGTGGCTGGATTTTTGTCAAAAATCGATTAGGGTTTCGGCCCTAGGGGAGATATTGGCGGCGGCGTGCAAATCAGGGGCGGCGGCTGTGGCAGGGGATGCGGCCTGGGGTGCCGAGCTCAGTAATGGTCGCGGCAAAGCTAACGGCGGCCGGAGGAAGGAGTGTTTTGCGGTCAAAATCAAAGTTGACCGTGTGGAATTGGGTTGCCGTGCGCTCGTGTTTGAGACCTGGGGAGAGATGACGCGCGCGCAGAAGGTTGGAAGGAGGATGACGTGGCAAGTAAATATGGACCATTTTTGTTTATTTTCAATTTTGAATTCAATCTCTATTTTTCGCCATAACTTTCTCATACGAATTCGGATTCACACGAAATTTCTTTTGTTAGGATCGTAATTTAATTCCGGATCTGATGACGCTGGTTTGGACAGATTTGGAGACCGTCAAAATTTTGAGTTTAAATTCGATTTAAATTCCAAAGGTGAGTGTTTTAACCCACTCACAATTACTAGAAGCTTTTATGTTTGTTAAATAAATTTTAGAAATGAATAGAAATTTATTTATGAGCTTTTGGCATGTTATTTCATTCATATCTGTTGAATTGCATTTTATTAAATTTAACTGTAAATTTAATTGATTTATTGCGTATTAATTGGCTGTTAGAAATTATTGTTTGCATATGAACTGCTAGTTAACAGTTATATAAATTATCACTGAATATAAACTGTTAGATTAATAGTTGATAAATATAATTTGAGATAAAACTGCAAATTATTACCTGTTGTATATTACCAAACATATATGGTTATTGACTGATATTGATTGATGTTTGTGATTGGATGATGGATGTGTTGTTGAATGGATGTTTTATTTGGATATTATTAAACTGCAAGTTAGTATGCATTTTTCATTTTTCGGGATTGTGGTTTGAAATGATAAAACCGCAAAGTTTATTTTTAAATTGCGGATTGAAATGATAAATATCCGTATCACTTGACCATAGGATAGAAAATTATATACAGGCACCGCGGTCTATATATAACTATTTTAATGTGATTTCTATGGTTTGGATGGAATACGGTTTATAATAATCTTAAATTTTATACTGTATAAATATTTTTCTTCCGTATTTATGTACATGAAAAGTTGGAAATTTTGAAATAAAAAGGTGTATAAATTCCCTTAGTAAAATGGAAGAAAATTTAGAAAATGGAGTTGGATAAATTTATATCATATGTTTAAATGTTAAGTTTGGAAATTTAAGATATGATATTTATAATTGGATTTTTCCCAAGATAAATTGAAATGAATATTCTAATATGAATTTGAATTGGAAAAATATTCTAATATAATTGGAATCGAAAAATACATATGTTTTATTACTAGAAATTGGAGTTGTTTAAGGATTTATGTGAATATTCAAACTAAATAATAAAACATTTAATTTGTTGAAAGAATATATTCCAATTTTAGTTTTTGAATATTAATACTCCAATGGATTTATATATATGGAAATTGAAATGGTTTTGGAACTTAAGAGTGATATCTAAATTATGGTTTTAACTTTAGATAAAGAAATATTTCCATAAAGCCATATAACTTATTTCTTTACAAAGTGACAGTAAAGTTAAGCCTTTGAAATTCATATACCGTTGAATATCCAAACCATTTGAGTTTTAAAAGTTATGGTTTGAAATTATGGATTTCCAAAAATATTATGCTTTGAAAATATTCGATTTTCAGATATTATGAAGTTAAAGCCTTTTTATTATTGGAAAGGAATTATATTTGGGATAAGTGGTAAAATATGGTTTTGGGTTTTGGAATGATATCGTAATATTATGGTTTTGAAATGGATTATATTCTGGTTTTAAAAGTATAAACTGTTTTAAATAACCGCGGTGTTATAATAACGATGGGTTGGCAAAGAGACCGGGATCGGATATGGACATACTCTCTGTCGATACCGAAAACCACTTTGACTAACCGTGTACGCGGTGGAGTTCCAGAATGAAGTAGGTGGTGGCGACGTTTCCTGTAAGGTAAATACGTGGACCCAACTCCCGTGAGTTGGCATAAGGTGGCTAAAACAGGAGCGATTCTCAGGCCAATGAGGTCATTCCTCTGATCGGACGCTCCTCTTCGATATTATACTTTGACTTGGATTGATTCAGTGGCCACTTCTATATTTTGATTTTGGGGGAGTTAGTTCGAGGTGGGCGGCAGCTGCGCGCTGCGCGTTACCATCAGCCTGGATAGCAATTGGTATATCTACCCTGGCATTGCCTAGTTGTGCCGTGTCACATACCCTATCGCGCCTTGTACGAGTTTGGTTTTCTCCCGTAGCCCGTGTGATATCCTCTAGTGGCTTCCCGATCAGGAGGGACTATGATATTGGATGGACTACTGGGACTATTACGTGTTAAGGGCTATATGGGTAACCCCTTAACGCTATTAAAAAGTAAGTTTATTTTATGAATAGACGCTATTATAATAGCGCAATATACTATATAGTAAATAGTTTAACGGATCCTTAGGAGATGTAAATCCCGAGCATCTCTTGAGTTACTGTACTCATATTTATTTCTGTTTATTTAACTCACATAAGATATTCTAGCCTGACTCGAGTGTTTTTGTCTTTTCAAATTCGCTCGGGTCAGTCCGAGCATTTCAGGATAGCAGATTTAGCTTGGAGGACGAAGACGAAGATTCAGCATTATTTATATATAGTATTGCACCACACACTCTTTATATTCCGCTGCATTGTTGTATTGGTATGTGTGACTCTGATGTTCATTGTATAAGTGAAATAACTATTTTGTAAACTGTTTTGAATTGTATATTTATTATTATATTTTATCCTTCCGCTGTGAGATTCTATTTTGTTTTATTTCTTCTCTGTTTTTCTTATTTACCCCCATAACAATCCGCCCTTGCGTATGCTTTGAATCGGCATGTGTGTCGTTTTAAAGTGTGCGAAAAGGCGGGACGTTACACCCACGATGGATCATCGTGTTGGGATCATGTGAATTGATGATGTATGCTGGCGTAATTCGTGGGGCGTGATGCCTACAGTTACAAGCGATTCTACTGGGATAGTGGCGCAACCGCCGCGTAAACTGCGATCTAGAGGCCAAAGCGTAATTTGAGGGGCGAGATGCCTACGGTCACAAGCATTTCTACTGGGATAGTAGCGAAACCGCCATGTGAACCGCGATCTATGGCAACAACCATGGCGAAATTCAAGAGAGATGTGAAATCTACAGTTACAAGCGATTCTACTGGGATAGTAGCGTAACCGCCGGGTAAACTATGATCCATGGGGAAACGTGCTTTCCATATCCATTTTTAAAAGAATTTTTAAAAGTATTTTCACTGGGAGTTGAAGCAAAAATATTTAGTACTTGGAGATTTTTAGTCCTGCGCCTGGCCAGCGTATGCCTAATGTCTGTAAGAACGACGATAGACTTGTTAAACTTCGAGTTAGCAAGTATTTTCAAAACTTTAGATAGCAAATCAATAGTCTGAAATTAGAATTACATAATTCCAACCTAATTGAATTAAAGAAGAAGATCTTTAAAATATCTTGAAAGTCCACGGCTTTGAAAAAAATAATATAGATATAATATGCAAATCTTTAGCATGAAGAGTTTCAAGTTTAAATTTGAGTTTTGTAAGTCGAATTTTTTTTGGGTAAAAGACTTTTACGTCTTGATTTTAGAAAATAATGAACAAAGCTAGTGAGATAAAATAAATGGAATGAATCCTATATTTATTTATTTTAATAAGATTCGAACTTGGCAAAAATTGTGTAGGGTATAAATATCGGTGAGATTTTAACAATCGTTTTTTTCCTAACTTATAATTTCGGGACGAAATTATTTTAAGGGGGAAAGATTGTAACAACCCTGAATTTTGAACAATTTAAATTGGGAATATATAATTAATTTTAAATATTCGAATGATGATTGACTTGAATTTCAAATTTTCAGGATAAATTGACGATTAAATTTTAAAATTTAATCTATAAAAAGTTGAATAAAAATTTAAATTTGACTTTGGAGTTGAAATTGAACGTTAAATTTGTATTTAAAATTCGAACTAATGATTTAGAAAAATAATTTGGATTTAAGAATTTTTATTTATGTAAATTTATAAATTGATGTTGAGAAAAACAAATTGAATTTAAAATGAAAAAAAAATATAAAAATTAACATAAAATAATAATAAAAAATCCCACTGCGTTACTTTGATCAGCTAAAAACACGCCATTATTTACACCCTAAACCACGCCAAATCACGTCCCTGTAGCTTTAATTGATTGGCTGCCATCATTTGCCTTTGCCTTAGATTTTTGACATGTCCATGTTTCGCCTATTGTTTGATTTGAACAGGCTATTTGTTATCTTTATGAATTCTTTTGGTTTCATTCTTGCAGTCTTGCCCTTGAATATTGTGGTGGCTGCAGTGCTTTTTGTCGAGATTTTTCCCTTGCCTGGTTTGCATTGCATTGATGCACTGATTTCAATTGCTGTTTGATTTTTTGTACCTTGTACTGGCTTCCTTGTATTCAAGTGGGGGTTGCAGTCTTGTGGCAGTTTGCCCTTGAGTCCAAGTGGGGCCGTAGTTTCATTTTATAAAAAAAATATTACACTTGTTGAAGTGTGCAGCCATGAGTTGTTTGGAAACTTGTTTTCTTGAGTTTACTTGAGTATATGCAAAACAATTGCATTTCGACCTTGCCATGTTGCATAGGTTTTGGTGTTGCAGTTGTGTTGAGTCATGATAGTTGTGACTTGACCTCTGCAGCTTTGATGGCTGTTAGTATTCATTGTTGTGGCGAGGCGGTGCACGTGTGCGTGAACTGCAGCCACACGAAATTAACATTTTAAAATGTGGCGAGGCCGTACACGCGTGCGTGTACTACAGCCCTACCAAATCTAATGTTTTAAATGATGTTTTCTTTTTGATGAAAATTGTTTTATGTTGCCAATTCAATATATTTTGAATCGATTTTGATGATTTTGTTGTTAATTGCCGTTTAGGCAAATTTTGATTGTTTTCTAAATTATCTTCAATAATAATCCCTTTATCCATCTTCGTTGATAATCTGAATCCACTGATTTATTGTTTAACGCTGATAAGTGTTATGTTTACCGTTATCTGATTTCTTTGTTAAAAGGGTCGGATAGGTGAATTTATCTGTGACTGTCATCTAATTGCTATTTAATTATTATTGCTTCTATGCACTAATAACTGAGTTTGAATTAGACTGACCTGTGTATTATTTTCTTTTGAACGTAATACTCGGGTCAGACCCAGTATTTTACAGCTTGAAGATTTTCGGGCAGCGAAGTTAGAAAGAGAGGGATAAAGCTGACTTTAGTTCATTGTTATATTTTTGTACTTAAAGAAATATTCCGCTGTATAAAATTTAATTCATTGTATAAACTCTGATATATGTATAAAAATTCATTGTGTGAAATAAAATTATTCTGTGTTTATGTGGCTGATTCTGTTTAAACTCTATAAACTGAATAACAATCTGTCATTTTGAACGTTTCAAGTTGGTTTAATTACCGACTAGGGGCGATCAGAAGGGCGGGTCGTTACATGTACACACACTATTATATATAATATCACATCTATTCAATTCAATCATTCAACCAAAAATTTAATTTTTACTATATAAATTAAGTGGTAATATAAATGAGAGAGATTAACTCACCTTTGATTTATGTTTGCAATCCATTCCAAACTTGCTTGCCTCTCCACTATTTTTGACCTTGTACAAACATTATATCATTTTATTAACATTTGGAATAATTGAGCAATTAATTATCATTTAATATATTTACTTAACTAACCTTTTATATATATCCATATATATTTTTCCAAAGTCCTATGTGTATATATAAAATAGGTGTGTGTTCATGTATATCCTAATTTCTTATATATACACACACATATATTAAATTTAAAATGGAATTTGTTTGTATTCTACTGTAAATTTTTCTCTATATTTTTTTCTCTGTAAATATCAAAGCAGTAGTTCACTTTACTGTAAAAATTTGACTTTTGACATTCCTTCTTTTAAAAAAAACAAAACTTTACCTTACTATGACTTTATTTCCTAATATATATATATATACACATTTTTTTAATTTACCTACATGTATTTAATAATTATGTTTTTAATAAAAAACAGAATCGAGAATACCTCACCGCCTCACAATCGATCACGAGCTCCAGGCAATCGCCATCACCTCCATTATAGCAGAAACCACTACTCGTCATTCACGTGTTCTCTCCAGGTCGCAAGCTCCCAACGGCCTACTCCATCTCCAAGCACACGCGAAGGCTCCACCACCAACCTTGCGACCCCCCAAGACATCACCGACCTACACGAGTTCGCCTCCATCACTATGCCCTAGCCGAGCTCCTCCTCAATGAAATAAAATCGCGACCTGTACTTCTTGAGTTCAAATTCGATACAGATTCATATTGAAGGAGGAGAAGAGGATTAGGGAAAGACGGCATCGAATTTGAGAGGGAGGAAAAGGAAATTTTGGATTGGTTTGAACTGAAAAGATGAAGGAGGAAACATTTTGTGCTTATAAAAGGAAGAAGGGATCCTCGTTCGGCCATGGATTTATCTTTATTTTGTTTTGAATCTCGGCAGTTTGATTTTCTGGTTTTTGATTTTGAATCTCCGCCATTATAATTATTTGACCGAGGAAAGGAAGCTGTATTTTAAAAATGAAGATGCGTTATTATTGTTATTTTTTCAAAAAGACATGTGAAAATCAGGGAGAACATGCGTTTACAATTTCTTTACGTGTTTAATTTGTCTATTGCATGTGAATATATATATATATATATTTAATTTAAATTCAAATCGTCATGATTTACAGAGTCTAAAATTTCGAACCCCTTTCGAGGCGTGCCGCTAGGCTTTTATAATGTTATACCCTATTTTGAACGCAATGGAAAAGGTTCCGAATCCTAATTCGATCGTATGGAGAAGATAGCTTTTGGATCCAGTTATTATATTAAATTTTTGATATAAAATTCAGTGCGTTTACCTATCGTACGATCACACGACAACTCCAAATGCTATGAAAATTGAAATCCGATAATAATACACTATTACGAATTCAATGGAACTGGTTTCGTAGAATTCCGAGACTGTGCCTCGGAAGGCTATTTTTAAATATCAGTTTAAACGATATAAATTCAAAACTGAACAAAACACTTTTAAATTCACTTTTAGAATTCCCGATTCAGCAATTTACCCAATTTCCAATTATTAAATTCAATAATTTAATTGCCAAATAAATAGTGATATTTGAAATTCAAGTTAAAAATTAACTTTCGAATATTAAAAATCAATTAAATATTCCAATTTCAAATATCCAAAAATTTTGGGTCGTCACACTATGGATGGTATATTGCTCTCATGCGCAGTTTTGTACCTAATACCTTCTAAAGACTTCTCCAAATTCACTAGAAAATAGCGAATCCCAATCACTAATAATAGTGCTTGGCACTCCATGTAGTCTCACTACCATCTTCACGTATATTTCTGTTAACTACGGCGTAGTTCTCTTGACATTTACCAGAATATAATGTGCACACTTAGTTAGTCTATCAACTATGATCCACATGACCTCATTCCATTCCCTTGTCTTTGGCAATACATCTATTAAGTCCATATATACTAAATCATATTTCTACACTGGAACTTCTAAGGGCTACAGGAACCCACTTAGCTTCTGATGTTCAGCCTTCACTTGCTAGCATGTAAGACATCGTCTCACATGCTCTTCTACATATTTCTTCATTCCTTTCCAGATGAAACTCCTCTTTGTATCCTAGTACATCTTCATACCTCTAGGATGTATAGTAGACTTTGAACAACGTCATTCACCCAATACTTCTATAGTTCTCCAGTATTCGAAACATACAACATGCCATTCTTCCACAGTACTCCTTTCTTATCCATACCGAATCCCTTCAGTTCTACTACCTCGACTCTTGAGTCCAATCTCCTTATTGTGTCTACATAGAACTTTTCATTCTTTTGCAGTTCGGCTACCCTTTCTACCAGCGTAGGTTTGCATTCCAAACATGCTAATATCCTGTTTGCGCTGCTTGATCCTGCATAAGACTGATGCTACACATTACTCGCAGACAACGTTTCTAACGCAGTCCGTTCTTCTAACATTGCCAAAATACAACTCTGATGTCTTCTGCTTAAGGCATCAGCTACTTTGTTTCCTTTTTTTGGGGGCATACTCTATCCCAAAATCATACGATTCTAGAAACTCTAATCATTTTTTCTACCTCATGTTCAGCTCCTTTTAAGAGAACAAATATCTCAATGACTTATGGTCAGTATACAATTCAGGCCATTCCCTTAAGAGAAAATGTCTTCAAATCTTTAATGCGAAGACTACTATGGCCAACTCAAAATCATGCATTGGATACCAAACTACATGGGGTCGTAGCTACGTATATGCATAAGCAATTACTTTTCCCTTCTACATCAATACAGCACCTAACCCCAATCTTGGTGCATCCGTATACACAGTCATACCATCATTCCCTTCTGGTATTACTAACACAAGCATGTTTATTAGTCTATGCCTTAGTTCCTAGAATGCCTTCCCACGCTCCTATGCACAAACAACTGCTCTCTCTTCCTATTTAGCCCAGTCATCGGCGCAACTAATGAGAGAAATCCTTAATGAATCCCCTATAATAACCAGCCAGTCTCATAAAACTTAGCAACTCAGTCACAATGTCAAGTCTCTTCCACCTAAGTACTGCCTCCATCTTCTTTGGATCTACTGCTAATCCTTCTACCAAAATTACTTGGTCTAAGAACTTTACCTCCCTTCTTCAGAAATCATATTTAGAAAATTTTGCCTTCAACTTATGCTTCTCAACGTCTCTAGCACAAGCCTTAGGTGAACTGTGTGCTCCTCCTCATCCTTGGAGTACACTAGAGTGTCATCTATGAATACAAACACATATCTCCAACTTGCCTCGGAAGATCCTATTCATCAAATCTATAAAGAATGCACGTGCATTGGTTAGCCTAAATGGTATAACCAACCACTCATAAGAACCATATGAAGGTTTGAATGTAGTCAAAGGAATACTTTCCTCTGCAACTCTCAATTGATGGTACCCTAGAGCCAAGTCTAACCGTGAAAACACCTTATCTCCAATCAACTGATCAAAAAGTCATTTATTTTTGGTAAAGGATATATATTCTTCGCCGTCCTTCTATTCATCTTCCAATAGTCTATGTAATGATCCGTAATTTAATCACCTTGAATTTGAATATTTGAAATATTTTTAAATATTTAACTAACTGATTTTATGACTCAAATAGACCTCTTCTTTAATAATATCTAATGATGGTGAAGTCGTTTTAAAATTTATTTACAAAAATAATTAGTTCGAAGAAAAATCGAAAAGATGATCGAATATAGTTTTTTGGATTTCGACTTTTCATCATCTAAAAGTTTTCGAAAAGCATTATGTACACTAGAGAGTTCAGTACACACACACACACTTATATAATAGCATATAAAATGGTTAGAGTTAAAATGGGTTTAAAAATATTTACTTAAGTAAATAAAGTGATGTTGGCTTTTATTTAAAATTTGAAATAAAAGAAATTGTAGAAAGGTAATATCACATTACAAAAGTAATGAAGTGAAGGAATGAAGGACTGAAATGATGAGGATGAGTTGGAGAGGGGGTGACGTGTAGAACAAGGGAGAGGGGGCAATGTGGCATAAAGATATGGAGGGTAGAAGGACTAAGGGCAAAAAGGTAATTTTCGTATGTCGTTTTATATAAAAACAATTTGTTTATTCAAATTCTCATTTTCACTTCATTTCATTTATTTCCAAACTTTTCTTTCTCTTTTCCAAGCTTTGTTTTCATGTCAATGGCCTCCTTAAATTTCCAAGTTTAAAAAATCCTCCCCTTTCCACTTTAATGCCCTTAAGACTTAGTAAAAACCCTTCTTTTCCTCTCTGCGTCCCTATATTCCACATCAAGACCCAACACCACCCAAACCAAGCTAGGCCGAGCCCCATATACCCAAGGTTGGACCTTCCTAGCCATCCCAAGGCTTCAACAATTAAACTTTTAAGAAGAAAAACGAAGTTCGAGTGTTAATACAAGGCGTGGTGTTAGTTTGACTTGATTTGGTTGTGTTTTGGTGAGTAAAATCTCAGCTTTATAAACCAAAATTTTAAGCTATGTTATTGTTAATAATAATGGTTGCTAGTTACTTGTTTTATATGTATTGTAAAGCAATGATGGTTGGCTTAGGTTCAGCTTTAAAAAGATGACATCTTTGGTAGTTAGTAAGTGACTTGAGATTAGTCAAAACGTTTAAGTCAATGATATAAGTGACGCTCTCTCCATGTTTTATAAATGTTATTTGCTTTTGTATATATGCTCATACTTATGTTATGTGATGCTTGGATGGAAAAAAATGACATATGAAAGTGTTTATGGAAGTGTCCGTATAATGACTATCTCTATATTAGCACTTTGAATAATGTCAACTCTTTTGAAATCTTTTGGTTTAATCATGTTGGGTTTTTAAAAAGTTAATTAATTATTCAAATAATGATGCGATTAAAGTTAATTAATCATTTTACTAATGATATTTAAAATTAATTAATCATTTTAAATAATGATGATTAAGGTTAGTTAATTATTTAAATAATGATGGGTTTAATGCTAATTAACCATTTTGTTAATGATGTTTGAAATTAATTAATCATTTTAACTAATGATGTTTAAGGTTAATTAATCATTTAAAAAATGATATATTAAAGTTAATTAATCATTTTATTAATGATGCTTCAAGATTAATTAATCACTTTAATAATATATTTTAAGGTTAAATAATCATTTTAATAATTATGTTTTAAAATTAGTTAATCATTTCAATAATGATGTTTAAGGTTAATTAATCATTTTAATAATGATTTTTTAATTTAATTAATTAATTTAATAATGATGTTTTAAGATTAATTAATCTTTTTAATAATGATGTTTTAAGGTTAATTAATCACTTAAATAATGACGATTAAAGCGAATTAATCATTTTAAATAATGATGTTTGAAGTAATTAGTCATGGTTAAGCTATTAATTATTTTAAATAAATATGTTGTAATTATTCATTGATTAAAGTTTATTAATCAATTTTGATACTGTTTTTTAAAGTTAATATATGAAATGTGAAATCCCATCACAATTTTAGTTTTAAAAGTTAAATTTTTTTTTGACTCCGTTACAAAAAGGATAAGGAATCTAACTTTTCGTAATCCGATATCATTATATGAAAGATATTTAGTCATACTCTTTGCACTAAACATCAAGGTATGGAAACTCATCTCTATCTCGAGAGATAAAAATGTTATTAAGGTAATGCCAAAAGGTAACACTACTTTCTCTTGCCCGACTTCATTTTCAACCAAGAAATAGTACAAGTTTGAAATCAACGAGTAGTGCTAAAAATATGAAATTTACTTTCCATATATGATCGTTTAGTTTTTCTTGATAGTTGATTTATTGACTATAGATTCAGCTTTCTTCATTATGTATCGTTGATCTAAGACGATTTGTTGCTCATTTGAGCGATGTTATCCTTTGCCGTAAATGACTAAAACCAAAAAGTGAGTGGACATCAAGCTATGTGGGATCGCTCCTATTTGTGTATCTTCACATCTACTTTAGATTAGTTTCGATTATATGTGTACTAAGATGTGAAATACTCAAATTCTTTGTAAGATTGGTGGGGTCCGGCTTGTACATTTTCAAGAGGAGTCATAAGAGAAAGTGGTCCTCTTAAATATATTGTCTAGAGGTATACTTTCAGTAGGGGCGCACCCTACTAGTCATTGTTGGAAAATTTTCCTTTCCTTGCCTTTGATTCAAAAGTTTTGAATTTATTTTCTTAATTACATTGAGAGGTGCTAGGAGCTCTTCTCGACGTTTAATTATTTGTATGTGACGACCCGGAATTTTTAACGATTTAGATTGGGATGTTTAATTGATTTTAAATTTTTAAAAGTTGATTTTTAACTTGAATTCAAATATTTTCATTAATAGCAATTAAGTTATTAGATTTAATAAACTGAAATTGGGTAAATTATTGAATATTCAGTTTTAAGCCTGTTAAAAATAATTTGAAGGCTTATAAAATTTATAATGATGATACTGAAGATAAGAAAATGGTTGAAATTTAATTTAAAGGTGATTTGTTCAGTTTTGAAAATATATCGTTTAAATCGATATTTAAAAATAGCCTTCCGAGGCATAATCTCGAAATTCGACGAAACCAGTTCTATTGGGTCCGTAATATTGCATTATTATCAGATTTTAATTTTCATCGTGTTTGGGGTGATCATTTGGCTGTATGATAGGTAAACGCGCTAAAAATTTAATCGAAATTTAATATAATAATTGGTCGAGATTTTTAGCTACGAATTCAAGTCGATTCAAATTTAAATTTTAACTAAAATATCCATATGTTGTTTTGATTGGTCAATCGTTCAGTTCAGAAAAAAATTTCCCAACATCTTAAATCGCCGTACACATTTCTTTGTCTTCCCCTACACGCTACAATATTTTCGTTTTCCCTGTTCTTCATAAAAAAACCTCGCCTTCCATTCTTGCAATATTATCCATAGCCGAGGGAAAAAAACAAAAATGGTCGCTGCTTTCAGTTTAAAAATCCATGAATTCATAAGTAACCAACCCAAATCGATCTGTATTCAATCAAGGAGCGGCGATGAAGTTGCGGCCGTGGCTAAGGTTCACTTGCGATTGGGTAGTGGGCATCGCAACTCGATGTCGCAAGGGGTTGAGCTCGAAGCGAAGTCGCATGTGGCGTTTGGAGGTTCGCAAGGCCGGCGGTGGCTTGGATACGAGGAAGGCCTGAGGTGAAGGGTATGTGCTCGATGCCGATTCGTGGAGAATGAGCAGTTGGGGGGATCACGATCGATGGTGAGTAATTTAGTTTTTTTTTTCTTTAAAAGCTTTAAAGTTGGATAATTTCTTTGGTGCATCTGTGTGACTCGAAGTAATTGTTGAAGGAGACTCGTGAATGTCGCGTGGTCTCAAGTGTTTAGCCCGGTTTGTTTTGGTTTTGTGTTTTGAGTTAAATTTTGTTTCTTGAATCTGCTTACAACCTTAAGCAGTTTTAAAAATTTAAACTGAAAAAAAGAAGGGTTAAGCCAGAAAAGAGGAGGGGAGGACTGAGTTTTGTTCAGGTATGTGCTGAACTTGTATAGGGAAAGATAATTGTGTTCCAAATGTTAAAATAACATAATCAAGCTTTTAATAATTCACCTAATCATTCTTTTATATAAAAGCGATTATTTGAAATTTTGATTTATTAAGTCGAATTATTTATTTTAACTTAGAAGGTTAATTAATTGTTTACGTAATTTATAATGTAATTAAATTAAGTTGAATAATTAAGGGTTGAATCATTTACTAGTAATTGAGTAATGATTAATTAATTAATTAATTAATTAACGTAATTAACTTTGAGACAAATCAATCAGTCTACCTAATTGAAGAAAATCACCTAGTGTAATTGATTAAGTATATTACTTAGTGAAGTAATAAATGGTTAATTACTGAATGTTATAAAAGAGTAATTACTTCAGGTAAGTAATTAACGGGAAGTTAATTAAGAAGAAATTTGATAAATGGAAATAATTAAGGTTTAATTATTTTGAGTAATTAATAAGGAAGATAATCACCTAGAGGAAGTTATAAGGGATTAATTACTTGGTGTGATTAATTAAAATAATTAATTAAGAAGTTAATAAATGTTAAAATAGAGAATAGTGAATACCTGAATGGGATTAATTAAGGTAAATTAATGATGGTAATTAATTAAATATAATTAATTAATGTAATTAATTAAAGATCAATGCAAATTAATTATGCTTAATTAATTATTGTGAAAGGTTAGGAATAATTAATTGATGAAATTAATTAAAGGATAATTACTTAATTAAAATGATAATTAGAGGATCATTAATTTATTGATTTATAATTAGTTAATGTTGAGTAAGAGGGGTTTAAAAAGGATGGAGGTAATTAATTTAATATATTAGAATGGTATGGCCATTCAACCTTGTGTATAGATAACTGAGTAATATTGAAAGCTTGGATTAATTGTTATTCCAATACATGATTCAAATGCTATATGATGTGATATGTTTGATTTAAACTGTGATGGTATGGTTATCCATTGATGATAAATTATTGTGACACCCTATATTTAAAGACTGAATTGTATTTAATTGGATTACTTGGGTTTGGATAACATTGGATTCGAAGAGACCGGAGTCGGGTATTTGCAAATACCCAGAACCACTTCGAATTTTATAGAGTGATATGTGAAATCTATAGGCTGGAATGAGGTGATTTAAATGAATTGGACTATTTTAATTTTAATTTTGGAACTTAGGAAATTGAGATGTGAAATAAGTTGTATGCTTTGTATTCCATGTTGGATGAGTTACTCACGCTGGTATCCAGCCTGACCCAGGTGTTACTTTGGTGTAATGCTCGGGTCAGACCGAGTATTACAGATTTTTAGGTAAGGACATTCTGGAGCTCAGGAGACGGGCTGGATGGCAAGAACATATAGAGTATTTCCGCTGTATTATATTATTGTAAATCTGAGACATGATAATTTTGTATATCCGGTGTCTGTATATATGTGTAACCCTGATGTATTAAATGTAGTCGACAGATATAGTATTCTTTTGTATACTGTTATTATTTATTATTATATTTTATCCGCTGCGAATGTGAGATGTTGATGTTTCTGATCTTCTTCTTCTTCTATCCCTATCTTCTTTTTCATAACTATCTGGAATTTTTGGGATCGAAAATTTTAGGTCGTTACAGTTGGTACCAGGTTTGAAAGGTTAAGCGAGAACCTTGGCTCTAGTGGGGATTACTCATTAAATAGAGTCCGTAGTACTCTAGAATGAGTTGAATATATATATATATATATATATATATACACACATACACACACATATATATATATAAGAGCGTACTTGTTATTTTCTTATATAATTTTTTTTAAATGGTTTTATATAAAAATATATTTTGATATATAAAGCACTATTTCCTTCTAATAAATATTAAGGTGATTGGTTGTTAAATTATTGGAATTAAATTAAGAAGTAATATAAAATACAACCAAACTGAAATCTTGAATTGGAATTAAATTAAATGGTAATAGAAATACAACCAAATTAAAATTAAATTTATTGAAAATGAAATTCTAGAATTTGAGCTCAGAAATTAAATTGTTTAAAAACTTTAAATAAAGGTTAATTTGGTTTAAAGAGTTAACCCAACCTTTGAGAATTTAACTCGAATTTAAATAATTCGAGATGGTCTAAAATTGAGATTGAAATAGAATTAGTTCAAATTGAATCTGATTTGAATTAATTGGATTTGTGATTAAAGATGGATAAGTTCAAAATTTTAAATGGAAGATTTGGATTGGATTAAATTGAAATGATTTGAAATTAAAGTGGGTTCAATTGATATTAGCCAAATTGATTGGAATAATTTGAAATTATAATTAAAGTTGAACAGGTTTAAAATCAAATGGAATTTGATTTGAAATTGGGGTTAAGTCAATTTCAAGGGAAATTGAAGTTATTCAAGTTAGAATTGGGTCAATTTAAATGGAAGTGAAAATTTAAATTGAATTGATAAGGAAGTGAACAGTTTTGACTCTGGACTATTTTCAATATAAATTGTTTTAATATAAATTTATTTTTCCAAGATCTTTAATAAATACAACCTGTCTTTTTAAAGCCAATTATTTTATATTTGTTCTACAATTTTTTTAGGAACTATTTAACAATTTTTCAACTGTTTTATAAACTAATTACTATTTTTCAACTATGTGACAAATTAATTACTGTTTTACAACTATTTTGTAATTATCTAAAATTTCTGAAACTATTTAACTGTTTCTCAACTATTTTATAGATAGTTAACTATTTTACAGCTATTTTGCAAACTAATAATTATTTTTTCCAACTACTTAACTATTTATTTTTTAAAAATTCAAGCTATTTACTAAATATAAACTGGTCGGAGTTCAGACTGTTATTGAA
Source organism: Allium cepa (assembly GCA_030765085.1). Lineage (NCBI taxonomy): Eukaryota > Viridiplantae > Streptophyta > Magnoliopsida > Asparagales > Amaryllidaceae > Allium > Allium cepa. Next base: position 1,038,143,522 of record CM060929.1, read on the forward strand.
TAAATACCCAATTGAGATAAGAATTGAAGTGATAATCCAATGGAATTGGGGCGATTGTAAATAAGTGAATGAAAATTCAAGTGAATGTGAATAGAAAGGAAATTGATTTAATAAATAATCAATGAAGATAAATATGTAGGATGTACGTATATTATTCTATTCGCATAGTGATTTGATCCAGATTCGAGCACAGAATTTCGAGATAGTTAAATCGATCCGAGTTGTGATTTTTCACTCGATTTATGAGGGCGAGTCTGGATATGGATTGTTGATTGGTTTTGGATATTTTGTATCATAGTTATGGCTGTGCAAGGAGAATGACAGTTTCTGATCAAGAAACCAGATCTGTGTCCACATTAGAAAGTCGGGTGGACGATACTAGTTCGGAAGTGAAATTGTGTGATCGAGTGAGCGATCAGATTGGTATAGCATACGGATGATATGTGTACATGTACAGATTTGAATGAAATTGATATTGAAAAGAGTAATCAAATTTGAATATTTGTTTTGTATAAACAAAGCTATATATCTTTGTTATATAAGATAAATCTCCCCTTGTTGAATCTATTGCCGGAAGAAAAGGATTTTTGAAAATGTTTGAAGTATAAAAGGAATTTTGTACAAGTTTAAAATGATCCAAAGTTTTTAAAAAAAATTATTTACTGTATATATATGTAAAGGATCTTATGAGGATTTTGGAAAATGGTTTTGGGAACCTTTGGATTTAGAAAGGCTTTTGATTTTCGGGTAAAATCAATATTGGAATTTGGAAAGCCTAGTTCGAGAATTTTCGATTTTGGGATAATCGATTTTGTGTAAAGGAGATTTTTATAAGAGTCATACTAGGTGTATGATTCAGAAGATACTATATGTGTATAGTATAAAGTGTTTTGAAAATGGCTCTGGGGAAAAAGGTGCTCCCTTGAAATGAATTTCTCAAGAGTGCCACCGGGTGGTGCTGCCTTGAACCCCAAGGGGGGTACTAAAGTTGATCCTGTGAGGAGTCCGGACAAAACTAGTTCCTGAGGATTATGAGTAGTGTGTACCATAGCAAAAGTCGTATGTGCCGCTGAGAGCCAACAGTCTACATTTGATTTTATACCGGTAGACTGTGACCTATGGTAATATAGCGAAAGTCGTGTGTGCTGCTGAGAGCCAATAGTCTACGTTTGATTTTACATCGGTAGATTGCGACCTATATAGGAGTGTAGAAGTTTCATTTTTGACAGCGAAAATCGAGCGGCGATGATGCCTATAGTTACATGGACTTTTGCTGCGATGGCAACGTAACCCTAGAATGTAACTACGATCTGTTGTGGGTTCCATGGCATAATCGAGGGACGCGGAGTGCCTACAGTTACATGGACTTTTGCTGCGATGGCAACGTAACCCAGGATATAACTGTGACCATGGATGGGGGTGATGATTTCCATAGCATTCTCACCAAATATATTTCCTCTATTTTCAAAAACTGTTTTCTATATTCCAATAAAATTATTTTCCGAGTATTTTCACTTGGTGTTGAAACGGGTTTACCAAGTACTTATAGATTTTCAGTCCTACGCCTGATCAACGTATGACTGAATTTCTGTGAGAACAAGGATGGACTGGTTGAGACATCGAGTTATAAAAGTTTTTTATATATAAAAAACTATATTAAATAGTATGATGTGAATCTAAAAGCATTTCTAAAATTTTAAAATAAAAGTGATGGAATTTTGGGAAAATGAAAGAAAATTCAAACTAGAATTATGAAAATTTTTGAATTCAGGAAAATTTAATGAAGTGATTTTTTGTAATAAAAATCGAATATTGATTTAAAAATTGGAAGTACGCTAATTAGCTAAATAATTATTTGATTGAGTATGTTAATAAAATTTAACTCGGTTAAATAAAATGGCTTGTAAGTTAATAATGGAGTTTGGAAATGAATTCGAATTGTAAATAGAATTCGACTTGGATTTGATAATGAATTAAATGAGTGGAGATGTTGTAAAAACAAAAATAAAATAGAGTTGGATCGAAATAGTGATGGTTTGAATTACAAATAAAATACAAGTGTGATATGAATAATATTTAACGAAATTTGCAAGTAACTTAGATATAAGGGAAGTGTTGTCGAATGAAATGAAAGTGAATTATAATGGAAATGGTTTGAGTTGCAAACAAAACCCAGGTAAGTAGAAATAAATTGGGAATGGCTTTGTATTAATAAAATAAATTCGAAAATGAATTAAGTAGGTGAATTAAAAATCAAAATGGGGTGAATAAATGGGTTAATTGAAATGAAATAATAAATGGATGAAGTCTAATTAAATAAAAAATAAATCAAAGTTTCAATTGGAATTGGGTTATCAGAATGAACTTAAGTTGTGAGGCGTATTAATTTGAAGTAATATTACTTAAGTCAATAAAAGCTTGGTTTCGAGAAGAATGGAAGACCATTAAATAAAGTTTGGATCAAATTTATTTGGAAAGTGGATACTAATATAAGCATCGAATGTTGTAAAACTCGATGAAATAATTTTAAAAAGAAACCAACGTGGAGATGAAATGGAATGCAAATGTATTGTTGGTGAATAAATTAGAAATGAAATGGAATTAAATATAGAATGAGTTGAAATTAATTTGAAGTAGTTATGAACTAAAATGGATACTCTATTAGGTAAATATCACCGAATTTACACAAAAATAGTTGTCGTTGACGTAAAACAAAAGTAATTAAAACTCTATAAGTGGGTAGAGATCAAATAAATTGATCTTAGAATCAATTAAATTGAATATGAGCTTGATTGGATTAAAAATAAATTGAATGTAAGAAATTGAGTTATAAACCATTAAAATTGAATGAAATGGCATATGAATTGGTTGGAAGCAATTGAATTAACTTTAAATCATATAAATCACTTATGGAAAGCGTTTGGTGCTTGTTGCTTATGTAATGCATGTGTTTAGTTATTGAAAGTAAGTGAAAGGCTAATAAATTTTCTATATATGGCACTTACATATTTAAATTGAGTAAGTACGGGTACCTGAAGGCCGTTTGGCTGGATTTGGACGCGTTAAATGCTATAATAATAAGCCGCTTGCTTAAAATGCTAAATAAAGATACGCCTACGTAATAAAAATAGGAAATATGAACTGTTTTTGCTTTTCCGACCATGTGGATCGATGTATATATATTTATACCTCTTGTCAAATTGCAAAAGCTCCTCTGTACAAAGGAGACTCTGCCAAAATTTTCCGAAAATTTTGGGAGTTAGAAAATTTTCGAAAATTTTTAGGAAATAATTTGGTTAGTGACAAATGATTTCAAATTGGAAATTGAAATTAATTAGTAGATGAAACTAATTTAGAATAATTATATGCATCAGTTATAAATGGAAGAGAAAATTCAATATTCAGAGTTGATGATAAATTAAATTCATATGGAAATGAGAAAACTAAGTTGAATAGAAGTATATATGAAAACTTCCGTAAGGAAATGCATAAAATGATTTTAAAAGCTATGATTGGAATTTATTGCTAAGTAAGATATGCAGGTATTATAAAGGGAAAAGAAAATTGGATTTGATTTCAGGAGATAATTTGAATTGCCCGACTAAAAGGTATGTATTTAAATTTCTGTATGAAATTGGATTGGGTTTTTGATCTAGCCGCTTGGCTTTTTGTTTTCTTTTGGACTTTGGGAGCCCGTAGAGGCGTTTTGTAGTTGTACCGAGCTAGTAGCGCAAAGGAGATGCTGGCAAAAAAATTCGAAAATTTAAAGAGGTGGAAAATTTTCGAGAAAGTTTTGATAATTTAAATTTGAATTTTAAATTTAAATTTGAATAAGTGGAGTAAATAATGTTGTTGGAAACTATAGAAGGTTTTGGGAAGTTGGTTGATGTGATAGTGGGTCTTTAATAAAAAATAGTTGGTAGGATGTTGAGTTGTGGGTTTGGGAAAAAAGGTAAATGGGTATTGTATAATTCTTCCTAACTAGTAATTTCGGGGACGAAATTCTTTTAAGGAGGGAGGAATGTAATGACCCGGAATTTTTAACAATTTAGAATGGGATGTTTAATTGATTTTAAATATTTAAAAGTTGACTTTTAACTTGAATTCAAATATTTTTATTAATAGCAATTAAGTTATTAGATTTAATAAACTATAATTAGGTAAATTATTGAATCTTCAGTTTTAAACCTGTTAAAAATAATTTGAAGGTTTATAAAATTTATAATAATGATACTAAAGGTAATAGAATGGTTGAAATTTAATTTAAAGGTGATTTGTTCAGTTTTGAAAATATATCTTTGAATCGATATTTAAAAATAGCCTTCCGGGGTACAGTCTCGGAATTCGACGAAACCAGTTTGTTGGGTCCGTAATATTGCATTATTATCGGATTTCAATTTTCATAGTGTTTGGAGTGATCGTTTGGCCGTATGGTAGGTAAACGCGCTGAAAATTTAATCGAAATTTAATACAGTAACTGGTCGAGAATTTTAGCTACGAATTCAAGTCGATTCAAATTTAAATTTTAACTAAAATATCCATATATTGTTTTGATTGGTCAATCGTTCACATCAGAAAAACTTTTCCCAACATCTCAAATCACCATACACATTTCTTTGTCTTCCCCTACACGTTACAATATTTTCGTTTCCCCTGTTCTTCATAAAAAAAAACCTCGCCTTCCATTCTTGCAATATTATCCACAGCCGAGGAAAACAAAAAAAAAACAAAAATGGCCGCTGCTTTAAGTTTAAAAATCCACGAATTCATAAGTACCCAACCTAAATCGATCTATATTTGATCGAGGAGCGGCGATGAAGTCGCGGCCGTGGCTAGGGTTCACTCGCGATTGGGTAGTGGGCATCGCGACTCGATGTCGCAAGGGCTTGAGCTCAAAGCGAAGTCGCGCGTGGCGTTTGGAGGTTCGCGAGGCCGACGGTGGCTTGGAGGTGAAGGAGTTCATGGGTACGAGGAAGGCCTGAGGTGAAGGGTATGTGCTCGATGCTAATTCGTGGAGAAGGGGCAGTTGGGGGGCTCGCGATTGATGGTGAGTAATTTAATTTTTTTTCTTTAAAAGCTTTAAAGTTGGATAATTTCTTTGGTTCATCTGTGTGACTCGAAGTAATTGTTGAAGGAGACTTGTGAATGTCACTGGTCTCAGGTGTTTAGCCCGGTTTGTTTTGGTTTTGTGTTTTGGGTTAAATTTTGTTTCTTGAATCTGCTTATAACCTTAAGTGGTTTTAAAAATTTAAACTGAAAAAAAAGAAGGGTTAAGACAGAAAAGAGGAGGGGAGGACTCACTTTTGTTCAGGTAGGTGCTGAACTTGTATAGGGTAAGATAATTGTGTTTCAAATGTTAAAATAACATAATAAAGCTTTTAATAATTCACCTAATCATTCTTTTATATAAAAGCGATTATTTGATAATTTGATTTATTAAGTCGAATTATTTATTTTAAATTAGAAGGTTAATTAATTAAGTTTACTTAATTTATAATGTAATTAAATTAAGTTGAATAATTAAGGGTTGAATCATTTACTAGTAATTGAGTAATGATTAATTGATTAATTAATTAGTTAACGTAATTAACTTTGAGACAAATCAATTACTCTATCTAATTGAAGAAAATCACCTAGTGTAATTGATTAAGTATATAAATTAGTGAAGTAATAAATGGATAATTACTGAATGTTATAAAAGAGTAATTACTTCAGGTAAGTAATTAACGGGAAGTTAATTAAGAAGAAATTTGATGAATGGAAATAATTAAGGTTTAATTATTTTGAGTAATTAATAAGGAAGATAATCACCTAGAGGAAGTGATAAGCGATTAATTACCTGGTTTGATTAATTAAAATAATTAATTAAGAAGTTAATAAATGTTAAAATAGAGAATAGTGAATATCTGAATGAGATTAATTAAGGTAAATTAATGATGATAATTAATTAAATATAATTAATTAATGTAATTAATTAAATATCAATGCAAATTAATTATGGTTAATTAATTATTATGAAAGGTTAGGAATAATTAATTGATGAAATTAATTAAAGGCTAATTACTTAATTAAAATGATAATTAGAGGATCATTAATTTATTGATTTATAATTAGTTAATGTTGAGTAAGCAGGGTTTAAAGAGGATGGAAGTAATTAATTTAATATATTAGAATGGTATGGCCATTCAACCTTGTGTATAGATAACTGAATAATATTGAAAGCCTTGGATTAATTGTTATTCCAATACGTGATTCGTAATGCTATGTGATGTGATATGTTTGATTTAAACTGTGATGCTATGGTTATCCATTGATGATAAATTATTGTGACACCCTGTATTTAAAGATTGAATTGTATTTAATTGGATTACTTGGGTTTGGATAACATTGGAATCGAAGAGACCGGGGTCGGGTATTAGCAAATACCCGGAACCACTTCGAATTTTATAGATTGCTTTGTGAAATCTATAGGCTGGAATGAGGTGATTTAAATGAATTGGACTATTTTAATTTGAATTTTGGAACTTAGGAAATTGAGGTGTGAAATAAGTGTATGCTTTGTATTCCATGTTGGATGAGTTACTCACGATGGTATCCAGCCTGACCCAGGTGTTACTTTGGTGTAATGCTTAGGTCAGACTGAGTATTACAGATTTTCTGGTAAGGACGTTCTGGAGCTCAGGAGACGGGCTGGATGGCAAGAACGTATAGAGTATTTTCGCTGTATTATATTATTGTAAATCTGAGACATGATAATTGTGTATATCCAGTGTCTGTATATATGCGTAACCCTGATGTATTAAATATAATCGACAGATATAGTATTCTTTTGTAAACTGTTATTATTTATTATTATATTTTATCCGCTGCGAACGTGAGATGTTGATGTTTCTGATCTTCTTCTTCTTCTATCTCTTTCTTCTTTTTCATAACTATTTGGAATTTTCGGGATCGAAAATTTCGGGTCGTTACATTGTGTCCATACTCTAATTTTTGATTTTGACCTTCTTTAGGCCCATTTCTTCAAGGTTGGGCATCGTTCTAAATCGTTCCTGTTACTTGTGGTAGGATATTGTTATTGTAAAGGAAAACCCGTTTCATAAATGGCAGCGTGGTCTTACATATTATTGTCTATTTCCAACATTTTTTAGAGTTTTACTCATACTAGATTAAGTGTCTAACCAAGTTTTTTGTTCTCATTGTTAGTCCGTGAGATGATGGTTTTGATGACAACAACCTTAGAATAGATTATAAAATATAAATATCGACATTATAAGTTTATACATATATGTGTATATGCAGGATTTAACAATGCAGGTACCAAGAATGAAGACTATATAGTATAGAGATTCAAGATATCGAGATAGAAGACTCATGAGTATCAAGATTATCAAGAGTTCAAGATTTTAAGGTTAAGTATTTTTACTTGGAATATTGTTAAAACTCATAAAAAAGCACAGGCATCTTAAAATCCAATTTATTCGTGGAATGGAATCGACTTCAAGCCTATTAAAGGGATGGAACCCTAAGTAGGATAGAACCTACGAAAAATCTAGTGGAACATTGTTTTGTATCCACTAACTTTTTATTCAAAATGATTTTTCAAAATTATATCCTGTTTTCAAAATATTTTTCAAAACTTTCCTTTTAAAAGATTCAAAACCCTCTATACTAATTTTAAATAATTTTAGCCTCAAAATTATCTTTAATTTCAAAATCAAATTACTCCTGACTTTAAACTATCTTTTAATATGTCATATTTAACTTTTAAATATTTATACTTAGATTTAAATATAAATTATAGTTAAAATTTATATATATTATTCTCTATATTTACTTATGAATTTTAACTATAGTCAAGTATATTTATAAAGTTTAAAATAGTTTTAATATAAAATAAAATTTATTTTCAAAGAAAATCAAAACACCAAAAAATCCTTTGGGATGTCGACATGCCCAAGTACCCCATGTCGATATGATGTCAGTTGAATTCAAAATTTAAATTTCAAAAGAAGTGTCTATTCGGCATAACTCTTCATGAATGGACATGGCTGTTGTTCTTCTATAAATAGGGGTTAGTTTCAACGAATTTTATATCAGATTTTCTGGTTTTTCAGTCCTCTTCTTCTTCCACGTTTCTTAATACATATTCTTACCATTACTCTGCCGAAATCAACATTGAATCAAACTCGATTACTTCTAGTTTGACTCTCTATCACTATCTCTACAAGGTTCTCTGTAACGACCCAACTTCCACACTCCAGAAAGTTGCATCGTTAAGAAGAAAGAAAGGGATAGAAAAGAGAAAAGAAAGGAAAGAAAGAACAGACCACATCAGAATCTCACAGCGGAATCGAATAAATTATAATATATCACATAAAACTTTACATAGTATCTTATACATCAGAGTTAAACAGCTAATACAACATAAAACTAGACAGTTATAAACATCTGTCTAGCATTTACAATCCAAGTTCATCAGAGAAACAGACTCAACTCATCACAGCGGAACCACTACATATATCTACACGCTGAAGCCTCCTGCTCCATTTTCTCCTCCAGAACTCGTCAAAGCAAATCCTGAAACACTTGACTACTCATACATAATATGAGTACCCAAGAGTTTAATAAAACAGAAAATAAACACTCAGGTCAGACAGGTGTCTGGTGTGAGTAAACGGGATTAAAAGTTGCTTAACTTTAGAAAATCCTTTGAAAACAAAAGGTATCACGTAAGACTTCCCACACATAAACATGGAAAAGTTTTTACCTTACACTAACCAAAACATTTGATAGGAAATCCAGTGATATTATAATAGTGTCTAAGGTTTTCAAGTAAATAAGAAATAGCCGAAATTGTTACATCTATTAAATTCCAGCTACTAGCCACAAAAGTGCGTAATACAAACAAAACCGTAGGGTCTCGTAGGGTAAATGGGTTTCCATCAATGGCAGGGCTACTGGGGTACCGCCCGTCACAGTACGTGGCCTGGATCACCGTACCGAGGATTACTCCCTTCATCCCCTGCAACACAAAGCCGGACCCGTTCCTTACTGAACAGATCCGAACAAGACTACCCCGCAGATTGGTCGTCACCAACTGCCACACAACCGAAATATAAAGGGACCTCTAGACAGGAGTAAATCTTGCTCTCAAGTGGGGGCTACCCACGAAACTTTGCTGTACCTCCCCTGTTTTAGCCATTCCCGGTTGATGAGGCTTGAGGCTACGATTACCTTTATAGGACATAACAAACTTAGAATGCTCATCGTCCACCTGACGATGTTCTGAAAGCATTCAATCCATACAAGTTCGTTCCGGGTTCGAACGAAACCGAAGGCATTATCTCGTTACACTCGTATTGGAATCACCCTCATAGTTAACGACGATAACCCTTGCATTCTAAATCTCCATCTCGAATCTATAAGTACTATTCCGTCAAACTCATTACGGAATCACCCATAGAGTTATACTGACGTATAGCCCTTACACCTCGAGTCTTCACTTGCTCCACTTGGATTAACGACCTAACGTTTAATTGGAATCGATGTGGTTTTTGGATATCCAAATATGGAAACCCGATCCCGGTCTCAACGAAACCAAACGCTATTTTAATGTCCAAGTTGTACTTAAGGGTTTTAAACAATTAACTTATCTCATTATTATCTATTTCATACAGATAGATAAACTACATCTAGCAATAGATAATCACATTCATATCATAACAGATAATCTGTATCATCCATAAACAGATAATCATCACAACCAAATAATCCATCACAAACTATCATACTTAAACCAATCATCCATATCATACAGATACAACTAGTCTCATTACTGAGATCACAACCATTCAATCAATAACATCCATAAGCAATGATTTACTAACCAACAATTATAATTAATTTAAAATGAATTAAATTAATTACAACCATCTCTAATTAATTTAAAATAAATTAAATTAATTACTCATTTAAATCCTGCTTAACATCCATTAATTAATGAACCCATTTAATTAATTATACACTAAGTATTCAACCTGATTAAATACTTTGATTAATCATTCACTAATTACAATAAGTAATTAGTCTTTAATTAATCCCATAAATTAATTAACCTTAATCATAAGTAATTAACATTAATTACTCATTTATTAATTAATTATAATTAATAATATTTGCCCTTAATTAATTACAATTAATTAATCACTTAATTAATTATTTATTACTTAATTAAAAATCCTTAATTACATCATTAATTAAAAATAATTAATGATCTCTAATATTTAAATAAATTATTTAATTAAAATTAATTACATTTAGTAATTATCCTAATTATTAATCACCTTGATTAATATTCAATTTAGTAATTAACTATCTTTACTTACTCATTAAATCAAATTAATTAACCAATAATTAATTATTAATTAATTCCTTAATTAATTACAAAATTAATTATCCAAATTACTAATTACATTACAGTAATTATCAGTATTACTTTACCGAGTAATCCTGCTCGACTAATTGCATTAAGTAATTTCACTCTTAAAATCATCAAATGATTTATTAAAATTAATTAAACTAAATTAATTAACTTAAATAAACCACAAATCAAAATTAATTACAATAAGTAATTAATTACTTAATTACTTTAACAATTAATTATATTAACAAATTTCAATTAATTAGATTCAATTAATCAATCTAGTTAATTATCCAAAATTAATTACATTAATTAATTATTAAATTATCCTTAGATAATTATCACCATTTATTAATTAACATATTTCATTAATTATATACTTAAGAAAAAATTTATCTTAGAATAACTATCAATAATCATTCCTAATTAATATTAATTAAAACCATTATTTTAAAATCAAATAATTAAGTAAATCCTTAATTATCAAATGACTTTATTTACATTAAAAATGTATTTACACAATACATTTCTAAATTTAAATTCCAATTCTATTTTTAAAAAATTGATATTTAAAATGTTTAGTCATTAAACATAAATCTAAATTAACACTTCATGTTTTAATTCAAATACCTTCAAATTCTAAAGGAACTATATTCTATCAAGTTTAAACTTATTTGAGATCAAGTTTTATTTTCAAATTCACTTTTAAATATTTGAATATGTTTATTCATATTAAATTTAAAAACTGTTTTGAAACTTAAAACTGGTTTTCAAAGAAACTTGGAAACAGTTTAACTTAATTTCAAAATCAATTTAAATCTTGTTTGAAAATATTTAAATTTGTTCATACTTTTAAAACTTACAAAACTACTTAAATCTAATTCTAGTTTTTTTTAAAAAGGCAACGGGAAACTATTCTTAAACTTGATTAAAACTGAATTTTAAATCTAGTTTAAATTTAAGATTTGCATTTTTAAAACTTTGAATTCAAAATTACATTTGAATTCAGATTCAAGTTACACTTGAATCATGTTGCAACTAAAATAAAAATATGAATTTTATTTAAAATACAAACTGCAAAATTACAGGTCTTTAAACCTGCAACAGTTTTTATATTTATTTAAAACCAAATTTAAAACTTGTTTAAATTTAAAATATTTCATTTTTAAAAGCTTTGAATTCAAACTCTATTTGAATTCAGTTTCAACTTGCATTTAAATCAAATTACAACTTAAAGTATGAATTCATTCAAAATTCTTAAAACTGCAACTCTCTACTATAAAACCTGAAACAGTTTAAAAAAAACTTGATTTAAACAGAATTTAAAACTTTGTTTAAATTTAAAAATTCCATTTTTTAGAAACCTCAACTCAAAACTTCACTTGAATTCAGTATCAATTCATACTTGAATCAAGTTTCCAACTTAAAATACGAATTCCATAAAAAATTCAAACTGCAAATACTCTCAGGTTATACCCTTGCACCCATCCTACCCGAGTACCCCAAAATTTACTTCGAGTTTTAAAACCTTTGCTTCGAGTCAGAAGAATAAAAACCCGAGGAATGACTCGAGTTGAAACCCTGCACACTACTAATATTACCTGAGTTCAACTCTGCAACCCAAATCAACCTGGAAACACCCAATCCATATCACCAGCCTCTCTGATCCTCCATCAACAACACCTCCTCCATCCTCTCACCTCAATACTCCACTAACATAAACATCTAACACCTGACATCCACAGCAGATTTTCAAAAAAAATAAAAATAAAATTCTATTTCTGTTTTAAAACAGAAATCCTTTTCCCTTAACAGATTATTTAAAACTGTATATTTGTTTTACAATTCATGTTTTTAAACATGCATTCCTGTGATAGACTTGTTTTTAATAGTTTAAGATTCTTATTTTGAAATCTCTATGTTAACTGTCTCTTATAGTTTACAGTAAAACAGATTTCAAATTTAACCTTAACTATGATTTATAAATTTAATCTATACTAAACAACCATCCCTCATTTCCATAACAAATACAACAAAGTATTAATTTAAGAAATCTTGTTTTTATTTTCATTTAAAAGTCTAATTTCTAAATTCAGAGTCAGGTAAAAATATACCTGTAACAGCAAACATAAATATACATATTTGTATATATATGTATACACTCCATTTATCAATATGAAATCACACAACATACATATTTCTACCCATTTCATATGCACAAAAACTTAAAACTTTAAATTGTGAGGTTATTTTCCTCAAACAAATGAATCACTGCAATTTCATCCATAGCAGTTTTATATATTGACAGTTTTGCTTTGAACATGAGTTCTAATACTTGCATGTGAATTTATTTTAAAACAAAACTGTTTTTAAAATTAAAAGTTTACTCAGTTGATTAAATTGAAGATGCAGAACAACTAGATGCAGAGCAATCATTCCAGAAATGAAATTGCACAATCCAGTAACTGTTTTGAACTGCCTGCAGAAGTTGTTTTTAACTTGATGATGAGAATGGTTTGAACATGCATGCAGACCCATCTTTATTGCTCGAATTTTAAATTGGACTTCATATTGATATTGAGCTTCAGATTTGAAGAAATTGAAGTTTGCTTTGCTTGTATTTTGTTATTCAGATATGTAGATTTGGTTTGAGGATACGTTGCAGATTTTGATTGAAGAAATTGATTTGCAGAAATTTGAAGTTGTTTGAAGAAATGATTTGTAGTTGAATGCATTTGTTATGAGGGGCTTTTGATTTACTCAAAGCTGATTTCAGGTTTCAATTTGAAGAAAAAATGTGTTTTTGTCAAATGCTTTGCTATATTATGTTTTCTTATCAAAATAAATTAAAATCAAATCTTTAAAACAAAAGCCACTTGTTAACTTATTTTCTCAAACTTTACCAAGTGTCTTCTTTATAGTTTAAGAACTTAACATATGTATTTTCAATATAAAAAAACAATTGTAAATTTATATATGTATTTGAATTATCCTAAAACATTTCAAACTTATTTTAGTAAGTTACAAATGTTTATTAACATCTAGTCTTTAAATACATACATATACACTTCTTATAAAACTATACATTTACATTTTAATGTTTATTTAATTATTATTATTTTTAAAATAATAATATTTTTTTATGAAACTAAATTTCAAAAGTAAGAAGCTTTTTTCAAAAGAAAAGGAAAGTTGAATTCAATTTTATCAATGTTATACTTAAACAATGAATTAAATCTATTTAAAGAAAACAAATTTTAAAAATAAAACAAAACACATTTTATTATAAAATTGAAATTTAAACTATATTTATTTTATAATTAAGAATAAATACTTACTTACAATTCTATGAAATTATAAGATAGAACTTTAAAATAAACTTTTGAAATGTTTTAAATATCAATTTAAATTAAATTTAAATAAATTTACAAATTATACAATTATATAATAATTAGAAAATATCCTTTATTTAATAATAAAATTAAAATTAAAAAAACCAAATCTTGTATTTACAATGTATAAATATTTATACATCATAAATAAAATATTTTTAAATTAGTTAAGAAAGATTATTTATTACTTAAATATTTTTAACTTTTGAAAACAATATCATTTAACAAACTAAATAATTATTAACTTTAAAAGAAAATTCCAATTTAAATTAAATTATTAAATCAATATTTCACATTTTAAAATAATTATCAATGAAATTATTAAATAATTATTGCCTAAATTTCCGGGACATCACATTCTCAGTGCTATTCAGAGTTATAGACTTCTTTGTAATCTATTAAGAGAGATAAGGTGTGATTGTAGCCTTGGAAATCAATCAAGAGATAAAAGGTGTGATTGTAGCCTTGGTAGATCAATTGGGTAAACTTGTGGCTCGGAAATCAAGTATCACTACCCAGAGGATAGAAATTCTGGACGGTGTACCTCGTAGTCTTGAAACCGAGGGTGTAATTGTACAATTGATTTTGAAAGGAAATCCGTACTTGTGTTGCGGGACTTGATGTAGGGTAACTTCGCACCAGTATAAAATCCGATGTGTTCTTTACTTTACTGCTTTTATTTTATTTCTGCATCTGTTCTTGTTTCTATGATCATATCTATGGCTGTATATTACATACATCAGTGTCTAAATTAACATAATCTGAAAAAGATTTAGTAATTCTTAATTAACACTATTCACCCCCTAGTGTTAATCCTAGCATTAAGATCCGTAATCCGCATTCCTCACAATTTGTATCAGAGCAAGGTTTTCAAAGTTTCATAATCTGATTTTTGAAAAGTTTTCAAAATGGCTACCAACACTGGTACTGTTACTAACACTAGTATCCCTGTCACTAGTTCATTTGTAGAGGGTCAGTCTACTTTCAGACTACCACTTTTTAATGGCAGTAACTATGCATATTGGGCATGTAGGATGAAAATATATTTACAATCTCTAGGATTAGACACTTGGAATATCACACAAACTGAATATTCTGAACCCACAACAAATTTTGCACAGTGGACTGCTGAGCAAAAGACCGTTGCGCAAAATAATTCTAAGGCTATGAATATTCTGTTTTGTTCACTAGATAGAAATGAATTCAATAGAGTGTCAGTTTGTAAGTCTGCATATGAAATCTGGAAAACTTTGCAAGTTACTCACGAAGGAACAAGCAAAGTTAAACAGACCAAAATTTCCATGCTCACAATTCAGTTTCAATTATTTAAAATGAATCCTAATGAGTCATATGGGTGAATTAAATTTCTTTTTAGGATTACAAATAAAACAATTAGATAATGGTATCTTTATTAGTCAAGAAAAATATGCTAAAGACCTAATTAGTAAATTTGGTTTGACTACTGCGAGTGGAAAACCCACTCCCATGGCAACCATTGAGTACCTTAGTAAAGAAGATCTCTTGAAAGATGTAGATCAAAAACTATATAGAGGAATGATTGGATCACTACTCTATATTACTGCCAGTAGACCTGATATCATGCATAGTGTTTGTCTCTGTGCCAGATATCAATCCCAAACTAAAGAGACCCACTTAAAAGTCGTAAAACGAATCATAAGATATGTTAAACACACATCTGAATATGGTTTATTCTACCCTAAAAATGATTCTTTTGATTTAATATATTACTGTGATGCTGACTATGCTGGTTGTAAATCAGACCGAAAAAGTACAAGTGGGACTTATCACTTTTTGGGGCATTCTCTAATTTCTTGGCTTAGTAAAAAGCAAAATACAGTTTCTTTATCAACAATTGAAGCAGAATATATTTCTGCTGCTTTGGCTTGTTCTCAAGTAATATATATGCAACAAACCTTAAAAGATTTTGGTTTAAATTTTTCAAAATCACAAATTTATTGTGACAATACGAGTGCGATAAATTTATCCAAAAATACTACACAACATGCTCGAACTAAACATATTGATATCAGACATCATTTTCTCGGAGATTATATAAGTAAGGAAGTAGTTACTCTCGATTATATCAATTCTGAGAATCAAATTGCTGATATCTTAACAAAACCCTTAAATGAATCAATATTTACTAAATTAAGAAGAGTATTAGGTATTTGTTCTATAACTGAAATATAAAATATAAATAACAAGTATAACTAATAATTAATATTAAAATAATTCAAAGAGTTAAAATATAAAAGACCATGTCGACATCCCCCATATACCCATGTCGACATGCAACGTTTTTTAAATTTTGAAATTTTTCCCACCAAAATTCAAAATAATTGGTTATAAATTCTTCACATTTTCGAAATTTTATTCATCCTTTCTGTTATCTCTCTGTTCTTCTCTCTGAAATCAAATAATCAATGGCATCCTCTTCCAAATCAAAAAAAATCAACCTTTTCATTCCCCTCTCCTACGTCTGATCCATTTCAACGTACTACTCTCGCTCGTGTGACTAAAATAGAGGACTCTCTGAAGGATGCACTTCAGATGATGACTGAAATTCAAGTGACTCAACTTTGTATGGCAAAGGAACAAGAGAGGCAAGGCAAGATTCTTAGGAATTTACAAAAATTCCTAATGGATAACCAGGCCAATCCTATCTTGATTGATGAAGACACTTCAATCAATTAAGTACAAGAGGCCAGCGAAGAAGAAGAAGAAGAACCCATGGAAGAAGAAGCGCAAGCTGAAGATGATGACCAGGTCATGTGTGTTGGAGAAGTGTGTTTTGACAAAAATGGAAATCTTGTCGAACAATGTTGAAATTTTTGTTTTCACTATCCAAACTGTTCGATTCATAGATCTCCAATGTTTAAAAACACACAATAGTTTCTTTTCTTTCTTCTCCGTTGTTGTCTATGTTTCTTTATGTTTTCTATACGCTCATGTATATACAACTTCATACATAATAAATAACTCGTGTTCTTATACATGTTTTAATTATAAGTACTATCGTGAATTCTTAGTTAGGATAGTTAATTGTTTAGGACTATGTTTTAGTATTAGATTTAAGTGATGATTACTTATGATAACACTATCATTATAATCACATGTCATAGAGTGTTAGTTTTAGGGGGAGTTATATAGTTTGCAGTGATTTTTTGTTGATGACAAAGGGGGAGAAATATAAAATAGGGTACTTAGGCATAAATTAAGGGGAGTTATTAGTTTTAGGGGAGTTATTAGGATAGAAATAATATTTTATAAACAAAGATTGTCATCATCAAAAAGGGGGAGATTGTTAGTCCGTGAGATGATGGTTTTGATGACCACAACCTTAGAATAGATTATAAAATATAAATACTGGCATTATAAGTTTAGATATATATGTATATGCAGGATTTAACCATGCATGTACCAAGAATGAAGAGTGTACAGTATAGAGATTCAAGATATCGAGATAGAAGACTCATGAGTATCAAGATTATCAAGAGTTCAAGATTTCAAGGTTAAGTATTTTTATTAGGAATTTTGTTAAAACTCATAGAAAGGCACTGGTATCTTAAAATCCAATTTATTCGTGGAATGGAATCCACTTCGAGCATGTTAAAGTGATGGAACCCTAAGTAGGATGGAACCTACGAAAAATCCAGTGGAACATTATTTTGTATCTGCTACCTTTTTATTCAAAATGGTTTTTCAAAATTATATCATGTTTTCAAAATGTTTTTCAAAACTTTCCTTTTAAAAGATTCAAAACCCTCTATCCTAATTCTAAATAACTTTAGCCTCAAAATTATCTGTAACAGCCTGGGATTTTCGTCTTTCGAAAAATCCTACATCGACACTCACTTTATCGACTGCCGAATATCGAAGGCCGAAAACCGAGATGTTATGGGTTTTAAAAAGAAAAGAAAAGAAAAAGAAATAAAAGAAAATAGAAAATAGAGGGAGAAAAGAAATTTGAAAACAGAAAATTTTTAAAATAGAAGATAGAAGAATTTTAAAAATAGAACGGGACAGAAAGGAAACAACAGTCAGAACAATATCAGAATCTCACAATTCGCAGCGGAACAACATATAATAATAAATGAATAATCTTTAAACAAAGAACTATATCAGTTATTACATCACATCACATTTCATTACATCATATCATCAGAGTGTACAACTACATACAACAACATAACAGTGCAGCGGAAAAAGAAATACTATATTAGTAATACGCCATGCCATCCAGCTTGCCTCCAGCAACTCCAGAATATCCAGAATATCCTGATAAACCTAACTCTTGACTGCCCGTGTGGAAAATTGGTGGGCACCCAGAGTTTAGGAAGGAAAACAATAAACTCCAAGTCAGTCATGTGACTGGTGTGAGAACTCAAAACAGTTTATTTACTTTAAAATCAAAATAGAGGAATATTTTTAAATTCAATTCGCAATGCTTTTAAAAATGAGACTACCATAAGGCCTCCCGCACACACACACATGCAAACGCAGAATCGGAGGAGATTTCTCCTTATGATAGTCAAAGATGCTTGATACGCATTTAAAATAACATTTGATATTATTATTAGTGTATAGTGTAGAAAAAATTCATTTCGAAAGTAGAATATAAATCTTAGCCAGCATAGACATTTCGAACTATGCCTACTATAGCTACCATCCAAACAGTGGTGACCACCATAAGTGAATGGCAGGTTCTACAACTAATACCGTACAAGTTTCGTATTGGGAATTGGATTTCCAACAAATGGTCAGGCCAAGGAACTTCCCATTGCCACTGAGAATGCCTCTGGATGGACATCCCCGAGAACCAAACCGGATCTCAACCAACACAAGGCCGGGTTACTCCTAACTGAGCAACAACTGACCGAATATGCCATCCCCCGGTCCTTTGGGACCTTTTTCCGAGAGCGCTCTCTAATCAATTCACACAATCATAACAAAGTGTTTTCAACATGAGTAAGTATCTGGGCTCCATACCATGATACCACCCTTTTCCAGAAGGAAATGGACACATCCTAAAGGGTGCTACCCCTCATAACCTTGCTGCTTCTTTCCTGTTTTGACCATTTCCGGGATGTGAGGCTCGACGAATTCACGTCCACAAAAACATACTTTATACAAAAGCCATGCTTTGGGTCAACAAATGATCAACACAATGATCACTAAGATAGACGATCAAATAAATGATCCTATCTCAATAATCAACACAATGATCATTTCAGCATCACTCAGCATGTCACATTACCAAACTGGGAATATATCGCTGATAACTTCAACTATATAACCTTTGAGCTCGTACGTCTCAAAGAAGGGTGTTAAGCAAAGAATAAATTCTCAGCCACCAACAGAAATATATTTGAAAGAAATCGGCTTTATATCTCAACTTGTAATGTCAGGCATACAATCCATACAAGTCTGTTCCGGGATCGAACAGAACCGAAGGCACTTACAAAGAAGTCCTTGCAATCCGGATATTCACAATCCTGATCGGATTTCCCATCACTTAGGGAGTTTCTATACCGGCGCGACTCGGTGCAGAAACAATCGATAGGTCATCCTATCGCTCTTGCAAATACCGGTCTTCAACACCGATCTTCAAATGCGATTTATCACGACGTATCACATATTCGGAATGGGTTATACGACCCCATGGTCCTTTCCCGGTTAACCCGAATAGTGAGCGCTTATTCAAAAATAAGTGTGCATTCAAATTCAAACAATTCACATCAAATACCCATTCAAAGGGAAATATTGATAGTCGGTTATTGAACTATCAATTGATATGCATACATCACCAGATTCCAAATAATTTTCCAAATTATTATTTTCCAAAATATCTTTATAAGATATATAATTTCAACACTTCAAAAATAAATCAATATTTATTTTCAAACAAATTCCACTTTTCACATATAAATTCCATAATGAATTTATATTTCAAAATATCATGCATATACAATTTCAATAATTCATTTCAATTTATCTTTAAAAAGATAAATTCTAATTTTTCACTTCATATTGGAAAACATTTCCATACTTATTTATTCATAAGTAATTCACAAATCTTTTTATTTTCAACACTTAGAAAATATTCAATATACTTAAATCGAATTAAGTATATATTTCATTCTATTAAGGAAATCATTCACTTAAACATATTTATTTGGGCCAAAACGAATGTTGCGTAAAACATCGTTACGACAACCCAAAATCACTAGTATAGGGATTCGAAATTAAAATAGATATATAAATTCCAATACTATACAAAAACATTTCCTTTCGGAAATCATTTACTATAACAACAGTGTTATAGTCCATCATCTCCTTTCATTTCTCGAAACATCTATTTCAACAATAAATGTTGAAATCTATGGTTTCGAATCTCAACATGTTTAAAAACATCGTTAGATCGTTTTAATTCTATTTAAAACATCACATTCAAAAACATTTTATTTAACGTGTTATTCACTATTCAAAAACGTGAATAAACTTCGTTAACAAATCTCATCCTTTTATTCATTTTAATTCCAAAGGATTATTCACAGTCTAAAACGTGAATATAACTCTATTTCTAAGTTATAACAATTAACTTATCAAAAATAAGTCATTTGCGAATTTATAAAACAACGTTTATGAATTCCTTTTCTATTTATTTATAAAAACTTCCTTTTTTATAAATTCCTTTATTAACATATTTGATTTCATATCTCAATTATAAACTAAAAGTTCATATTATAAGTCAACTGCTTATAAAACGATTATTTTACAAAATCGTTCATTTAACTTCCCAATTTATTAATCTTAACTTATAAGATTGTTTATTTATCCAAAATTCATTCTTTCGATAACTTTATAAATTTTATAAACCTATTGCTTATAAAATCTCATTTATAACTTCACAGTTTATAATTTCATAAATTTCATTCATTTATGAAATTCATTTTCACTACATTTAAACACTTATAAAAACTCGTTTTATAATGTCCATATTTCAATTTATAAATATCCATTTATAAATCTCTTAATATAAATTAATTTATATTATTCTTTAAAACGTCTTTAAATTCTTTTAAAAACTTCACCATACTGATTTATAAAATAATTAAATTTTATAAATCCTATATTTAAACTTTTTATAACAAGTTCAGAATCCCAATTTAAACTCTTTTATAAAGTCATTAATTCCTTATTTTCAAAAATCAGCTTTTAACTATATTTCTTAAAAATCATAATTTTTATAACATTAAAAATTATAACGTTTATTTATTTGAAATGGATCAATTCCAAAAATATAGTATATTTTCAAAAATCACTTTAAAATCATTTTAAAATCCCAAATCTGGGTCCAACGATGCTACACACCAAATAGTCAATCACGACTAACAACGATATCATATATCGATATGATAATCTATCAAATATCAAAATATCTGAAATAAAATAAATACTGTTGAGGAATCCAGTTGGATCCCTCCAACCTGTTTTCCTGCATCCAAAAACATTAGCACAATACCAATTTCGCTCCAGTACGAAATTATCGCGGTACATGTTCTTAATAAATATTATCCGCTTACTAACGGCGTAATAGGGTCTCATCCGCTAAACAAAAAATGCGGGAAATCAATAACTGCAATATATACATATGCCAATATATATATATTGATATTATATATAATACCAATTTCACTGTTTATGAAATATTCGCGGTATATGTTTTTACTAAATAACATCCGCTTACTAACGGCGCATAATGTCTATTTTAACAATCAATAATTTACAGTCATCATTCAAACATGCATTCAAATATTTTAAATCTAACTATTTAAAATAAAATCGAAATCTATTCGATTGAGTGAGAAGTTCTCACTTTGGTTTTAAATTCCGTTTCGGCTTTTATTTCGAATAAAATTAAACGCGCGTTTAATTTTACCCGAAATTCTCACTAACTCCAAACGACTCCAAACCAACTCCATCGCGTAGTGCTCGTCGATACGATTCCAACGCAACTGGGTTTGCATTTTTTCGACCTCGTATGAAAAAGTTATGCATTTTTAAAGATCGTGCACAATTTATATATACAAATTACAACATTTTAATTATAATTTTTAACCCCTAACTGACCATAGCCCTTGGATCCAACTGCAACTCCATCATGGCCGTTAACACCTTCTCCCTCATCATCACGAAATACTTCCAGGCATCTCAATGGAGGCCGAACCCACTTTTACATACTAGGGTTAAACATTACCCCACCTATACTCGACGAAATCTTGATCAGGAAGTTCCATTCGAATGCCCCTCTCCACCACCATGCTCGGCCCCCCCTAGGTGAAGCTCGGCCCCCTGTAGTGTCTAGAATTTCGTGCGCAACCTCCAAGAGAACGCAGCCCCTATATCCCAAAATACAGCTCCAAATCACATCTCCACCGTTGATCTTGTAGAGCTTGACGTCCTCTACATCTTTCGTGTTGAACATTCTTGCTAATTGTCGACGGATTGGAAGATATCGAGGAGGAGAGTTGGGTGTTTTCTGGCCATTGAACTGATGGGTGGCGGCTAGGGTTTTGAGTTGTTATATTTTTTTTTTTTTTTTAATGAAGGGTGTGTGTCTCCTTTTATAGAAAAAGCTAGCGTAAACACTATTCATCCCGGGAATTCCAAACTCCGATTTAGACGCCGTAACCAGCGTACCTAGGGTTTATCCCGCGTTCCGGACACAATGGAACAGGTTTCGGAAGCTAATTCGGAAGTATGTGCGAGTTATGGCTGAAAACGTTCAATTTAAATTAAACCGATTTAAATCGATTTCTAGGCGTTTTAATTTGTACCGGACAAACGGTAAATCCAATTGACTTGAAATTTGAAACCTTACAATAATATCACATTACGGATCCGATGAAACTGGTTTCGTCGAATTCCGAGACTTTTTGAAAAATGGCTATTTTGACTCGCCAAATTTAAATTAAAAATAATTCAATGCGTTTCGAGCTGCCACGATCAAACGATAACTCCGATTGACACGAAAATTGAAATCCGGTAATAACTAACTATTATGGATCCAATGGAACTGGTTTCGTTCAATTCTGAGACTGTTCAAAAATTGACTATTTTACAGTCTATTATTAAATATTAAAATATTCAATTTTCACAAATTAACTTTTAATTCGATTTTAAAAGTTCTAAAATATTTCTATAACTCCAGTATGATTAAATAAAATTTTCCAAATTATTTACAGTCATATTTAACCATATTTTAAATTATTTCCATAATTTAACATATTAAATTATCGATTTAATTATTCAATTAAATCCAAAAATTCAAATAAAAATTTATTTGACTTATAAATTCACTTATTAATATTTAAAATTAATTAAATATTCAAATTTAAATTATTAAAAATTCTGGGTCGTTACAATCTTTCCCCCTTAAAAGAATTTCGTCCTCGAAATTACAAGTAAGAAAATTACAGAATCTATTAATTTTCCCAAAATTTATAATTAAACTTCTTATAATACTTTACTAAGTTTTCAAATCATACTTAGTTATCTTTTCAAAAACAACTATATCATTTAACTTTCAATTCCAAATCAAAGTTTAAAGTTTCCAAAATTTTTTCCAAATTTTCTCAAATTTTTCTAACGCCTTAAATTTCCGGAAAAATTCGCCATAGTCTCCTTTGCGCGGCTCGATCCGAAAAAAAAAATGACAGTATATATATCACAAATATACATCTCATCAAGTAATGAGGCATCCCGAAGGGAAAAAAAGTGTAAAAGTACGATATTTAATCCGAGATATGTACCTTATACTTTATTAGCAAGCATATACGGCTAATATAGCGCTAAAGCGAACTCCAAATGCGAAGCAAACGCGATCCGCACCTACTAAACTCAACAAACAACATGAGAATCATGCATATATGAAAATAGTATCAACAGACATCATATAGCAATATAATAACTATATATGTCAACATATCAAATGAAACAAAAGCAATATATATTCAACCATCAACCAACTATCATCCATAACCGATCAATGTTCATTTATATTCTCATTAATATTAAATGAAATAGGTTTTCACTCTAAATCATATTTGATTTATTAACATTGGATTTTATCAACATTCATTCTCAATTTTAATTAGTTTGCCTTCACTAATTAAATCCAATTCACGTTCAATTCTATTCAAATTTACTTACTTCTAATTTGAATTCAATTACATAGCTTTAAATTTCATTAATCAATTTCATTAACACTTAATGAATTCATATACAATCAATCAACAATCATATAACAACCAATGTATTATTAATTACAACCAAATTCCTTTCACTTATATTTATTTTGGTTTAACACCATCACTCCCAATTGGTTTAATTAAATTGATTTCCATTCAATTTTATTCAACTTCCAATAACATTAGAATTTAATGAATTATCATTTATATTCATTATTCCTTATATCAATTTTAATTCACATTCAATTGATTTACATTTAATCCATTAATTTAATTCAATTACAAAGTTGAATCCTATTACATAACTCAAGTTCATATTCATTTAATCCACTTGATTATTTACTTCGATACCAAAATCAACTTAATTCAATATCTCTTAAGTTATATTCATATAGTTTCACTTTTTAGATATATAAGTTTATTACACAATTGTAAACACTTTAGTTATAATTTGATTCTTATAATTCTTTTACTTATACAATTGTTCTTTAATTTAGATTATTCAAACAACCTAACAATCACTTATATACACTTTAATAATTTTGAAAAATTATTCCTTTATATATAAAATATAATCAAGGTAAAATAATTTCATTTACCCCATTTAAAACAATATCGTGCCGAATTGTTCTATTCAAGTGTTTAGAAACCCCTTCGGCATAGTCTTGCGGACCACGCTGACGAAAGTTCATATGCCACTCAATAAACCAATCATCACAATATAAAACAATTTTATATTCACTAACAAATACGCTCTCATAGCTATTATTACACTCAAATTCATTCTAGAGTACTGCTGACTCTATCTCTAATGAATTATACCCAACAGAACCATGGTTGTCGCTTAACCATCAGAGCTCTGATACCAAATGTAACAGCCTGGGATTTTCGTCTTTCGAAAAATCCTACATCGACACTCACTTTATCGACTGCCGAATATCGAAGGCCGAAAACCGAGATGTTATGGGTTTTAAAAAGAAAAGAAAAGAAAAAGAAATAAAAGAAAATAGAAAATAGAGGGAGAAAAGAAATTTGAAAACAGAAAATTTTTAAAATAGAAGATAGAAGAATTTTAAAAATAGAACGGGACAGAAAGGAAACAACAGTCAGAACAATATCAGAATCTCACAATTCGCAGCGGAACAACATATAATAATAAATGAATAATCTTTAAACAAAGAACTATATCAGTTATTACATCACATCACATTTCATTACATCATATCATCAGAGTGTACAACTACATACAACAACATAACAGTGCAGCGGAAAAAGAAATACTATATTAGTAATACGCCATGCCATCCAGCTTGCCTCCAGCAACTCCAGAATATCCAGAATATCCTGATAAACCTAACTCTTGACTGTCCGTGTGGAAAATTGGTGGGCACCCAGAGTTTAGGAAGGAAAACAATAAACTCCAAGTCAGTCATGTGACTGGTGTGAGAACTCAAAACAGTTTATTTACTTTAAAATCAAAATAGAGGAATATTTTTAAATTCAATTCGCAATGCTTTTAAAAATGAGACTACCATAAGGCCTCCCGCACACACACACATGCAAACGCAGAATCGGAGGAGATTTCTCCTTATGATAGTCAAAGATGCTTGATACGCATTTAAAATAACATTTGATATTATTATTAGTGTATAGTGTAGAAAAAATTCATTTCGAAAGTAGAATATAAATCTTAGCCAGCATAGACATTTCGAACTATGCCTACTATAGCTACCATCCAAACAGTGGTGACCACCATAAGTGAATGGCAGGTTCTACAACTAATACCGTACAAGTTTCGTATTGGGAATTGGATTTCCAACAAATGGTCAGGCCAAGGAACTTCCCATTGCCACTGAGAATGCCTCTGGATGGACATCCCCGAGAACCAAACCGGATCTCAACCAACACAAGGCCGGGTTACTCCTAACTGAGCAACAACTGACCGAATATGCCATCCCCCGGTCCTTTGGGACCTTTTTCCGAGAGCGCTCTCTAATCAATTCACACAATCATAACAAAGTGTTTTCAACATGAGTAAGTATCTGGGCTCCATACCATGATACCACCCTTTTCCAGAAGGAAATGGACACATCCTAAAGGGTGCTACCCCTCATAACCTTGCTGCTTCTTTCCTGTTTTGACCATTTCCGGGATGTGAGGCTCGACGAATTCACGTCCACAAAAACATACTTTATACAAAAGCCATGCTTTGGGTCAACAAATGATCAACACAATGATCACTAAGATAGACGATCAAATAAATGATCCTATCTCAATAATCAACACAATGATCATTTCAGCATCACTCAGCATGTCACATTACCAAACTGGGAATATATCGCTGATAACTTCAACTATATAACCTTTGAGCTCGTACGTCTCAAAGAAGGGTGTTAAGCAAAGAATAAATTCTCAGCCACCAACAGAAATATATTTGAAAGAAATCGGCTTTATATCTCAACTTGTAATGTCAGGCATACAATCCATACAAGTCTGTTCCGGGATCGAACAGAACCGAAGGCACTTACAAAGAAGTCCTTGCAATCCGGATATTCACAATCCTGATCGGATTTCCCATCACTTAGGGAGTTTCTATACCGGCGCGACTCGGTGCAGAAACAATCGATAGGTCATCCTATCGCTCTTGCAAATACCGGTCTTCAACACCGATCTTCAAATGCGATTTATCACGACGTATCACATATTCGGAATGGGTTATACGACCCCATGGTCCTTTCCCGGTTAACCCGAATAGTGAGCGCTTATTCAAAAATAAGTGTGCATTCAAATTCAAACAATTCACATCAAATACCCATTCAAAGGGAAATATTGATAGTCGGTTATTGAACTATCAATTGATATGCATACATCACCAGATTCCAAATAATTTTCCAAATTATTATTTTCCAAAATATCTTTATAAGATATATAATTTCAACACTTCAAAAATAAATCAATATTTATTTTCAAACAAATTCCACTTTTCACATATAAATTCCATAATGAATTTATATTTCAAAATATCATGCATATACAATTTCAATAATTCATTTCAATTTATCTTTAAAAAGATAAATTCTAATTTTTCACTTCATATTGGAAAACATTTCCATACTTATTTATTCATAAGTAATTCACAAATCTTTTTATTTTCAACACTTAGAAAATATTCAATATACTTAAATCGAATTAAGTATATATTTCATTCTATTAAGGAAATCATTCACTTAAACATATTTATTTGGGCCAAAACGAATGTTGCGTAAAACATCGTTACGACAACCCAAAATCACTAGTATAGGGATTCGAAATTAAAATAGATATATAAATTCCAATACTATACAAAAACATTTCCTTTCGGAAATCATTTACTATAACAACAGTGTTATAGTCCATCATCTCCTTTCATTTCTCGAAACATCTATTTCAACAATAAATGTTGAAATCTATGGTTTCGAATCTCAACATGTTTAAAAACATCGTTAGATCGTTTTAATTCTATTTAAAACATCACATTCAAAAACATTTTATTTAACGTGTTATTCACTATTCAAAAACGTGAATAAACTTCGTTAACAAATCTCATCCTTTTATTCATTTTAATTCCAAAGGATTATTCACAGTCTAAAACGTGAATATAACTCTATTTCTAAGTTATAACAATTAACTTATCAAAAATAAGTCATTTGCGAATTTATAAAACAACGTTTATGAATTCCTTTTCTATTTATTTATAAAAACTTCCTTTTTTATAAATTCCTTTATTAACATATTTGATTTCATATCTCAATTATAAACTAAAAGTTCATATTATAAGTCAACTGCTTATAAAACGATTATTTTACAAAATCGTTCATTTAACTTCCCAATTTATTAATCTTAACTTATAAGATTGTTTATTTATCCAAAATTCATTCTTTCGATAACTTTATAAATTTTATAAACCTATTGCTTATAAAATCTCATTTATAACTTCACAGTTTATAATTTCATAAATTTCATTCATTTATGAAATTCATTTTCACTACATTTAAACACTTATAAAAACTCGTTTTATAATGTCCATATTTCAATTTATAAATATCCATTTATAAATCTCTTAATATAAATTAATTTATATTATTCTTTAAAACGTCTTTAAATTCTTTTAAAAACTTCACCATACTGATTTATAAAATAATTAAATTTTATAAATCCTATATTTAAACTTTTTATAACAAGTTCAGAATCCCAATTTAAACTCTTTTATAAAGTCATTAATTCCTTATTTTCAAAAATCAGCTTTTAACTATATTTCTTAAAAATCATAATTTTTATAACATTAAAAATTATAACGTTTATTTATTTGAAATGGATCAATTCCAAAAATATAGTATATTTTCAAAAATCACTTTAAAATCATTTTAAAATCCCAAATCTGGGTCCAACGATGCTACACACCAAATAGTCAATCACGACTAACAACGATATCATATATCGATATGATAATCTATCAAATATCAAAATATCTGAAATAAAATAAATACTGTTGAGGAATCCAGTTGGATCCCTCCAACCTGTTTTCCTGCATCCAAAAACATTAGCACAATACCAATTTCGCTCCAGTACGAAATTATCGCGGTACATGTTCTTAATAAATATTATCCGCTTACTAACGGCGTAATAGGGTCTCATCCGCTAAACAAAAAATGCGGGAAATCAATAACTGCAATATATACATATGCCAATATATATATATTGATATTATATATAATACCAATTTCACTGTTTATGAAATATTCGCGGTATATGTTTTTACTAAATAACATCCGCTTACTAACGGCGCATAATGTCTATTTTAACAATCAATAATTTACAGTCATCATTCAAACATGCATTCAAATATTTTAAATCTAACTATTTAAAATAAAATCGAAATCTATTCGATTGAGTGAGAAGTTCTCACTTTGGTTTTAAATTCCGTTTCGGCTTTTATTTCGAATAAAATTAAACGCGCGTTTAATTTTACCCGAAATTCTCACTAACTCCAAACGACTCCAAACCAACTCCATCGCGTAGTGCTCGTCGATACGATTCCAACGCAACTGGGTTTGCATTTTTTCGACCTCGTATGAAAAAGTTATGCATTTTTAAAGATCGTGCACAATTTATATATACAAATTACAACATTTTAATTATAATTTTTAACCCCTAACTGACCATAGCCCTTGGATCCAACTGCAACTCCATCATGGCCGTTAACACCTTCTCCCTCATCATCACGAAATACTTCCAGGCATCTCAATGGAGGCCGAACCCACTTTTACATACTAGGGTTAAACATTACCCCACCTATACTCGACGAAATCTTGATCAGGAAGTTCCATTCGAATGCCCCTCTCCACCACCATGCTCGGCCCCCCTAGGTGAAGCTCGGCCCCCTGTAGTGTCTAGAATTTCGTGCGCAACCTCCAAGAGAACGCAGCCCCTATATCCCAAAATACAGCTCCAAATCACATCTCCACCGTTGATCTTGTAGAGCTTGACGTCCTCTACATCTTTCGTGTTGAACATTCTTGCTAATTGTCGACGGATTGGAAGATATCGAGGAGGAGAGTTGGGTGTTTTCTGGCCATTGAACTGATGGGTGGCGGCTAGGGTTTTGAGTTGTTATATTTTTTTTTTTTTTTTTAATGAAGGGTGTGTGTCTCCTTTTATAGAAAAAGCTAGCGTAAACACTATTCATCCCGGGAATTCCGAACTCCGATTTAGACGCCGTAACCAGCGTACCTAGGGTTTATCCCGCGTTCCGGACACAATGGAACAGGTTTCGGAAGCTAATTCGGAAGTATGTGCGAGTTATGGCTGAAAACGTTCAATTTAAATTAAACCGATTTAAATCGATTTCTAGGCGTTTTAATTTGTACCGGACAAACGGTAAATCCAATTGACTTGAAATTTGAAACCTTACAATAATATCACATTACGGATCCGATGAAACTGGTTTCGTCGAATTCCGAGACTTTTTGAAAAATGGCTATTTTGACTCGCCAAATTTAAATTAAAAATAATTCAATGCGTTTCGAGCTGCCACGATCAAACGATAACTCCGATTGACACGAAAATTGAAATCCGGTAATAACTAACTATTATGGATCCAATGGAACTGGTTTCGTTCAATTCTGAGACTGTTCAAAAATTGACTATTTTACAGTCTATTATTAAATATTAAAATATTCAATTTTCACAAATTAACTTTTAATTCGATTTTAAAAGTTCTAAAATATTTCTATAACTCCAGTATGATTAAATAAAATTTTCCAAATTATTTACAGTCATATTTAACCATATTTTAAATTATTTCCATAATTTAACATATTAAATTATCGATTTAATTATTCAATTAAATCCAAAAATTCAAATAAAAATTTATTTGACTTATAAATTCACTTATTAATATTTAAAATTAATTAAATATTCAAATTTAAATTATTAAAAATTCTGGGTCGTTACAATATCTTTGATTTCAAATTCAAATTACTCCTGATTTTAAACTATCTTTTAATATAATATACTTAACTTTTAAATATTTATACTTAGATTTAAATATAAAATTATAGTTAAATTCTATATATATTATTCTCTATATTTACTTATGAATTTTAACTATAGTCAAGTATATTTATAAAGTTTAAAATAGTTTCAATATAAAATAAAAGTTATTTTCAAAGAAAATCAAAACACCAAAAAATCCTTTGGGATGCCGACATGCCCAAGTACCACATGTTGACATGGTGTCAGTTGAATTGAAGATTTAAATTTCAAAAGAAGTGTCTATTCACCATAACTCTTCATGAATGGACATGGTTGTTGTTCTTCTATAAATAGGGGTTAGTTTCAATGAATTTTATATCAGATTTTCTGGTTTTTCACTCCTCTTCCTCTTCCGCATTTCTTAATACATATTCTTACCATTACTCTGCAAAAATCAACATTGAATCAAACTCGATTACTTCTAGTTTGACCCTCTATCACTATCTCTACAAGGTTCTCAGTGCTATTCAAAGTTATAGACTTCTTTGTAATCTATTAACAAAGAAAAGGTGTGATTGTAGCCTTGAAATCAATCAAATTACATTTTTTTATCTGTCTTTAATTTAATCCAATCTACTTTGCTATTTTGTTTAATTGATCATCTAATCTTTCCTTTATATTTCTTTTGAATTCAAAATTCAATGTTTTTACGTAGTTGTATAGTTCAAAGGAGAAGGTGTGATTGTAGCCTTGGTAAATCAATTGGGTAAACTTGTGGCCCAGAAATCAAGTATCTCTACGCAGAGGACAGAAATTTTGGAGGTTGTACCTCATAGCCTTGAAACCGAGGGTGTAATTGTACAATTGCTTTTGAAAGGAAATCCGTACTTGTGTTGCGAGACTGGATGTAGGGTAACTCCAAACCAGTATAAAATCTGGTGTGTTCTTTCCTTTACTGCTTTTAATTTATTTCTGCATCTGTGCTTGTTTCTGTGATCATATCTGTGTCTGCATATTACATACATCGGTGTCTAAATTAACATAAACTGAAAAAGATTTAGTAATTCTTTATTAACACTATTCACCCCCCCCTCTAGTGTTAATCCTAGCCTTAAGATCCGTAATCCGCATTTCTCACTCTCATAAACTCTCGGGTACTCAATTATATTTGAGTAGTCCTAGAGTAGTTGGTTTCTTTGGGCTCTTTTAAGATGATGGACAAGCAGGAGGTTTCTTATCTATCTAGTTATCTGTTTCCACTGCTATATCTAATGCGTATATATTTTTTGTATCAGCAAGTGTAAAGGCAAGGTGTATAACTACCTAAGCTGATAGTAGTAGTACTTTTGTATAACTCTGATAACTCCATATTTAAGAGTAACCTTATGTATTATATCATTGTTGTATTATATTTAACCATTCCATTATGAGATTTTTTATTTCTGTTCTTTCATTTTACCCCATGACAGCTCATCTTTCAAATCTTAGGTAACGGTACACGAATACTAAGGATGTGTTATGTGTCATTCCTAAAGGTCATAAAGACGGGTCATTATAGTTTGGTATCAGAGCTTTGGTTGAGCAAACACCTTAGCCAAATTAGGGGTACAACTCATTAGAGATAAGGTAAGTAATGCCCTAGAATGAGTTAACCTTGAGAGAATGTATTTGTAATTTTTATAATAATAATATTTATCCTCTGAAGTCTCATTTTAGATCTTTTGATGTGGTTTCCTTAAACCATTTTAATCCTGTTCTTGTATTGTAAAGATACCTCTTATTTATTCAAGTAATATAAGATGGATACAAGAAAAGGAGGAAGGATATGATCTGGAACTAGCATGGCTACTAATAGTAGGGTAACTATAAATGCTTCTATGGATCGGGTAGAGGAAGTGGTAGTGCAAGTTCAGCTCCCTATAAACTTTATAGCTTTGTGTAAGAATTTTACCAATTTGGATGGGAAACCATTTTATGGAACTAAAGATATTCCTCGAGTGCAAACATGGCTTCGATCTTGTTAAAGGATGTTTGGAGATCTTTGATTGGTGGATGCGGAAAAATGACTGTTGGCATCGCGATAACATTAGAAGTTGGAAATGGATTAGTGGGATTCAGATACAGCTAATACTCTAGAGGAGGAGTTTTCTTAGACTCGAATTATGAAATTTTTGAAGTGCAGTTCCATAAGTAGGAAGGACTCGGTTATTTAGGGGTTTTCTTGATTCAAAGCAAGGTGATATGATGGTGGTGCAATATGAGCATAAGTTTAACACCTTATACCTTTTCGAACTAGGATTGGTAGACACAACTCAAAAAGAATGAAATGTTTATGAATAAGATAGGACTAGAGTTCCAGTGAAAAATGACTAATTAACTTATGGGTACATTCACTAAATTTATCGGTATGGCTTTAAGGTTTGAAGCTCTCGATATTAAGGAAGGAGTCCAGAAGGGAGTAGTGCGCACACTGTGTGCCAAGCCTTTATCAGTGATACCAATTGGAGGCAAGACAAATCTTAAGTGCAAAGGAAAGAAGTAGTGGTCAGGAAAGAAACTCGAAAGTAGAGCTCCAACTCAGAAGAACCAGCCCAACTTGGCCAACGTTTGTTGTTTCAAATGCAACAAGATGGGTCACTTTTCAAATCAATGCACTAACCCCCTAGCAATCCGATCTACTACAATTGTCACAAGTAAGAACACATGAAGAATGAGTGTCGTTTTCCAAAGAAGGGGTCGTAAGGATAGGTTTTTGCTATTGAAGAAATATCATCCACTTTTTCAGAATAGATGGGGATGTAGATATTGCAAGGTATATTATCCATCTATAATATTCCTATAAGAGTATTATTCGATAGGGTGCTTTCCATATATTTATTTTTGTTGATCTCATTGATAAACTTAACTTTAAACACGTCCTTATGAGTAATCCTCTTTGTGTGTCAAACCCAATTGAGGGTCCAACAAATATTAATATTACGTGTCAAAATGTGCCTATTTCTTATCGAAATCATCTCTTTCTTTTATGATTTATTTGTTCTTAAGTTCATGGGTTTTGGATTATTGTTAGGAATGGATTGGTTGTATAATTTTGAGGGTATCTACGTTTGTAGTAGAGGAAGGGGCATAATAAAGGATGCGGTGAGAAAAAGCATTGATATTTGTTGTGAAGAGCATAACGAGTTAATGAGTGGTTTTCTTTATTCACTCGAAGTAGCTAAAGAGGGAACAAAGGCAATCAAGTTATAGTCGATCGGTTGACCAAGAGTGCTCATTTCATTCATGTTAAGCCGACTAGGGCTGCTGAAAGTCTGGCGAGTTTGTATGTGAAGGAGATTATGAGGCTACATGGCGCTGCTTGTAGTATTATAAGTGACCGAGACACGATATTCACTAGCAGTATTTGGGAAGTACTACAAACTACCTTAGGGACATAGCTGAGACTAAAAAAGCTTACAATCCCCAAACAGATAGATAGACATAGAGAGTGAACCTGATCTTAGAAGATTTGTTGCGATCATGCATTCTCGACTTCGGAGGTTCTTGGGAAGATCATTTATCCTTATTCAAATTCACTTACAACAACACCTATCAGGAAAGTGTTGGAATGGTCCCTTTCGAAGCTCTATATGGTATTCCATG
Source organism: Allium cepa (assembly GCA_030765085.1). NCBI lineage: Eukaryota > Viridiplantae > Streptophyta > Magnoliopsida > Asparagales > Amaryllidaceae > Allium > Allium cepa. Next base: position 1,038,177,766 of record CM060929.1, read on the forward strand.
TCGTTCTCCTTCAAGTTGGGTTGAGTCCAGTGATAGAATTGTTCTTGGACCTGATATGATCTTAGAAGCCAGTGAGAAGGTAGCTAATATTAGAAGAAAGACGAAGGAGGCATAGGATTGACGGAAGTGTTATGCGGATCAAAGGCACAGGGATCTAGAGTTCTCGGTAGGGGATTTGCTGTTTGTAAAGGTCTCTCCTTTGAGAAGTGTTGTGAGATTTGGAAAATCAGGGAAGCTTGCCCTTCAAGCCCTTTTCCCATACGGGATCAAATTAGTAGAGTTGCATATAGAGTGAAGTTACAAGATAGACTATCAGATGTGCATAATGTATTTAACGTATGTCATTCATAAATATGTACATGACCCTTCGACGATAATAGAACCGACATAACAAGTGGATTTGGAAGTTCAACCTAACCTAACCATTCTTAGGTGGCCTATTAGTATCATTACTCTAGATTTAAAGTGGTTGAGGATGAAGAATGAGAAACTGGTAAAGGTCCAACGAAGTGAGGACAATAGAGATTGTAAATGAGAAAATAAAGATTATATTAAGGATTTGTATCCCAAGTTGTTGTCGTAATTGGTTGTATGTTGTTGTATCTTTTAATGTACTCGCCAGTTGTAGTGGAATTACCTTCTTCGTACCTGTTTGATGAATGATATCATTTGGGTTTCTTTTACTATCTTTTGTTGTGCATGATTAATTTCGAGGACGAAATTTCCTATAAGTAGAGGAGGATGTAACGATCCATAATTTAATCACTTTGAATTTGAATATTTAAATATTTCTAGATATTTAATAATAGATTTTGTAACTCAAATAAATATATTTTCAACAATAAATAATGATGGTAAAGTTGTTTTAGACTTTTGTTTACAAAATAATTAGTTCGGGCAAAAATCGAAAATGTGACCAAAAATCATTTTCGGATTTTCAACTTTTCATCATTTAAAAGTTATCGAAAAATGTTGTATACACTAGAAAGTACATATACACATGCTTATATTATAACATATGAAATAGTCAGAGTTAAATTAGGTTTAAAAATATTTACTAAAGTAAATAAGGTGATGTTGACTTTTATTTTAAAATTTTAAATAAAAAATGTAAAAAGGTAATATCACATCATAAATGTAATGAAATGATGGAATGAAGGAGTGAAATTGTGATGTTCCAGAATTTTGGCAATACTTATTTAATAATTTCCATTTATAATTTATTTTAAAATATGTTATATTGATTTAAATCTAAATTAACCAAATATTATATATTCAAAACTAATAATTAATCTAATTTAACAAATGTTATTTTTTCAAAAACTTAATAATAATGATAATTTAATTTGAAATGTTTATTCTTTTCAAAAGAATAATAATATATATCTAATTAATAATAATTAATCTTTTTAAGTTAATAAAAATATTCTATTTGAAATGTATATATGTATACATTGTAAAAAGGAAATTGATTCAATTTAAATTTAATAAAAATATTTTCAAATTATAATATATATTGTGATTTGATGTTCTGTTTAAAATTCAAATAATGTTTGAAGTTAATATTTAAAATGTTCTATTTATAATGAATATTTATATTTGTATATATATATATATATATATTGTAAATAGAAAATAATGGATTAAACTTAAACAGAAAATATGTTTTCAAATTTATAATATACATATGTTTTTATGATGATTTGGAAGATTTTTGATTTGGTTTAATAAAAATGCTTTTCAAAAGCAATTTAAAATTTATTTTTATTTATAAAACACTTAAAGAAAAATTTATTTTTATTAAAAGAATAATAGCTTGAAATAATACATTATTATAAAGGTTTAATTTGTTTTCTTTTAAATTGATTTTTGAAAATAAATTTAGATTTTTAAATATAATATCAATGTTAGTTATAGAAATTTATGTTTAAACTTTTAAAATAAAATTTAAAAAATTTTACTTTCTTACTTTTAAACTTATCTTTAGGAAAGTAGTTTTAAATAATTATAAATTAAAACACAAAGTTATAAATGCATTGCATAGTTATATATATAACATGAGTATTAGACTAATATGGTAATGAAGGCTTTATTCATTTATAAAAAAGTAATTAATGTAATCTTAAGAACATATGGCAATATAATAACTTAGGAGAATACACTTGTTTACAAAATAATAAAGGGGTTTGACATTTGTTAATAAATGGTTTATTTACGTAACAAGTGGCATCTTTATTTTTAAAAAGAAAATTTTGTTTTTATTAAAGTTTAAAAGAAAAAGATCTGTCTTGTTTATGTTTCTTCAGCTCATACCTTCTTTAAAAAAAAAAGACCAAATGCAAAACTTCAAGCTGAAACCAAAAACAAAAATTCAAACTGCAATCAAATTTGATGCCACCTACAACTTCAGATTCAAAGTAATCAAATCTGAAGAACATGAAAATTCAACAGCAATATTTTAGCAAATTCAATTTCACAGAAGGATGTAAAGCAAAATTCAAGTTCAGGAAAATAAAAAAATGCAGTAATTCAAAAGCTATTCTCTACTTCAAAACTAGGTGGGTAAATTTATTTCAAAAATAGATTTAAACTAGAATCTATGATGAATGCATGTCAAGCTTATATATATACATGGATGTGAAGGTTATATAAACATAATACCAATATTTGCATGTTTGATTTGATGATTTAAATGCATGTTTATTTAGCTGATTGAATGCCTGTAGATATGAAGTTTTAAAACTTATGTTCTTATGCATGTTTCAGTCTCATAAAAATTTCTATATTCTAAATGAATTATTGATAATCAATGAAAGAAATCTGATTGTAATGAGGTAGATTTGTGTTTAAAAATAAATCTTGAAATTTATATGGAACAATAAACTGTAAGTCTTGGATTTACAGTGGAAAAACCAAAACTGGGTAAAAATCAAATTCAATAATTTAAACTTCTGATTATATGGTCTGAATTGATTGTTCAAATTCATGAATTTTAAAAGGAAGTTTGTAATTTATAAGTTGGTATTCAGAGAGAAGTTGGGGGTTTTATGAATTTGGGGTTTTGGTCATTTTCTGTTGGACTGCGTCAAAGGGGATGGCGAGCTTCGGCGTGGAGGTGGTCTTGGTTCTGGGTGATTTGGGAAAAATGGTGATTGATTTTTATGGCGACAGTGGTGGCCGTGAAGGTGGTTAGTAGGGTTTGGATTTGTTTTCTGTTACGGGTCGGAATCATGGAGATTTCGTCGTCGTTGTTGGTCTTTGGCGAATCGCGGGTAGGGGAAAGATTTGTGTGGATCGAGGCGCATGTGTGGATGAATTTGCAGGCACTCCGGCATTGGGATTCGCCGTTGGCGGCGAACTTTTGGTTCGAGCTTCTTACGGTCTGAGGACGCTGTAGCGATATTTTGATTCAGTGGCGTTTTCTTCGATTTCGAGGGACGAGAGGGTTGTCGAGGCCAGAGGCGACTTGTGGGGCATGCCGGCATTGATCACCGTCGACCGGCTCCGGTGTGCACGTGCACGAGGCCAGAATTTGGTGTTCTGCTGTTGTTTTGTGAAGTAACAGTTTTGGACATGGGTTTCGTTGTTTTTCTCGAAGTGGGTCTCGTGTTATTGCTGCGTGTAACCCGAAGTTGTAGGAGGTATGGTCGCGTGAGTTCGGTCGTGAATAACTGGGTTTCCAGGTTTTTTGTATCCTGTTCAAATTTTATTTTAACAGCATATTGAAATTTCTGGAAATTTAAAGGCAAACAAAATTTTTAAACCAAGTTTTAAAACAGTTTTAAAAGATGTTTGAGATGTTTTAATTTAAAACCTTGTGTTTTAACAAGTGCAAGTTAATCTTGTTTTTAAAATAGTTTGTTTTTTAAATAAAAAAAAGTTAAATATTAACCGAGTTTGTACTTTATAAATGAAGTTTCAAGTTTGAAAGAAAATTGTTGTTTAAACAAAGTGTTTTAAATTAGTTTTATTAATAATGAATGTTTGACTTTAAAAGAATTTTTGTTTTCAAAGTTTGGGCTTTTAAAATTTAAACCTTGTTCAAAATATATTGTTTTCAAATTTGTTTTGTCTAACGATAAAATAATGTTTTCAAATAAAAGTGTATTTGAAGTAATTTAGTGATTGAAGTAAAGTATTTAAAAATGATAAATTAAAAGATGATGTTCTTGTGTAATCCAAATACAAGTTTTTTTTTGGATTTAAAATATTTGATTTTAAAATGATTGATTAAAGTTAATGAAATGTAAGGTTTATATTAATCAAGTTTTAATTACAAAGGTAATTAAAGTAAATTACCTAATTAACTTAAATTGATTAATGTAAGTAATTAAATTAAGGTAAATCGGTTTGTGTAATTAATTAAGTGTAATTAGTAATTAAAAATTAATTAATCAAGTTTAATTAACTTAGAAATAAATTAGTTAATAAGTAATTAAGAAATTAATTACTTAATGATTAAGAAGAATTATTTAAACATAATTACTTAATGAAGTAATTAAAGTAATTAATTACTCGATGTAATTAATTAAGTTATTGTGGTTAATTTTAGTTATTAATTAAGTTTAATTAATTAAAAAGAATTACTTAATGATGGGATTAAGTATAATTACTTAATGTAATTAAAAATGTGTAATTACTTAGTGAAGCAATTAATGAATAATTACTGAATGTAATTAATTAAGAAAATTACTTAATGGATAGTAATTAAAGAGGTATAATTACTTAGAGAAGTAATTAAGTGACAATTACTCGGTGTAATTAAAGAATTGATTAATGAAATTAATCAAGGTGTTTGTTTAATTGGTAAAGTTATTAAGGAAGTTAATTACTGATTGTGATTAATCAGGTTTGATTAATAATTGCAATTAAGTTTATAATTAATTATTAAATATAATTATGAGAACAATTGATTAACAAAATAACTAGAGGGTCATTAATTTATGTAATTAATGAATAATTAATTGTTTAATTAATTAATAAATGTGATTAATTATAAGATAATTAATCAATGAAGTAAAAAAGAAGTAATAATTAATTAATGAAATTAATTAACGATTTTTGTAATTAATTATTGTTAATTAATTAATTAGAATTTAATTAAGATTAATTAATGACTAAAGATAAATTAATTTGTGTAATTAATTAAAAGTAAATTACATAGTGTAATTAAAGAATAATTAATCTAGGTGATTAATTAAGAATATGATTAAAGGATAGATAATCTGTAATTGAAGATTAATTGGTTGGATTTTGATGGTGATTAAAGAATGATTTATTAATTAATTGTAAATTAATTAATGATTGTTTAAGCAGGATTAGTTGTTAAATTCTCAAGTAATTAATTTAATTTAAGATGATTAAATTAATTATAAAGGAATTAATGATGCCTGTTTGTGTATGATTGTTGTGGTATCTGAATTGGTTGATATCTATTGGATGATATGTTGTGATATTCTATGGTATGATATTTGATATATCAATGATAAATGTGTGATATTTATCTATGAATGATGCTGTGTGAATTCAATGTTTAAATTGAATTAAATTGTTAAACTTAAATCACTTGGACATTAAAATGGCATTTGGATTCGATGAGACCGGGATCGGGTTTCCAAATTTGGAATTCGGAAAACCACAACGATCCAAGTTAAACGTTAGGTCGTGAATCCAAGGGGAATGCAAGTGAAGACTCGAGGTGTAAGAACTATTCGTCAGTATAACTCTGGGGGTGATTCCGAGATGAGTTTGACGGAAATAGTACTTACAGGTTCGAGATGGTGAATCAGAGTGCAAGGGCTATTATCGTTAACTCTGAGGGTGATTCCAAAATGAGTGTAACGAGATAGTGCCTTCGGTTTCGTTCAAACACGGAATGAACTTGTATGGATTGAATGCTTTAAGAACATCGTCAGGTGGACGATGAGCATTCTAAGATAGATGTGTCCTATAAAGGTAATCGCAGCTTCAAGCCTCATCAACCGGGAATGGCTAAAACCGGGGAGGTGCAGCAAAGCTAGTGGGTCATGCCCAAGTAGGACGAGATTTACCCCTGTCTAGAGGTCCCTTTTTATTTTCGGCTGTGTGGGCGGTTGATCATGACAACTGCCGGGGTGGTCTTGTCCGGGACTGTCCAGTAAGGGATGGTTCCGGCCTTGTATTGCAGAGGAGCGGGGGTACTCCTCGGTACGGTGATCTAGGCCACGTATTGTGACGGGCGGTACCCCAGTAGCCCTGCCATTGATGGAAACCCATTCTTCCTACGAGACCCTACGGTTTTGTTTGTATTACCCACTTTTGTGGCTAGTAGCTGGAATTTAATAGATGTAACAATTTTGGCTATTTCTTATTTACTTGAAAACCCTAGACCCTATTATAATATCACTGGATTTCCTATCAAATGTTTTGGTAAGCGTAAGGTAAAAACTTTTTCATGTTTATGTGTGGGAAGTCTTACATGATACCTTTCTTTTCAAAGGATTTTCAAAGTTAAGAAAATTTTAACCGTTTACTCACACCAGACCCCTGTCTGACCCAGTGTTTATTTTCTGTTTTATTAAACTCTTGGATACTCATATTACGTATGAGTAATCAAGTGATTCAGGTTTGCTTTGACAAGTTCTGGAGGAGATATGGAGCAGGAGGCTTCAGCGTGTAGATATATATAGTGGTTCCGCTGTGTTTGAGTTGTATCTATGAGTTGTAATATCTAGACAGGTGTTTATAACTGTCTAGTTTGTTTTGAATTAGTTGTATAACTCTGATGTATACGATACTATGTAATATTTTATTTGATTAATATAATTTATTCGTTCCGCTGCGAGATTCTGATGTTGTTTGGTTCTTTCTTTTCTCTTTTCTATCCCTTTCTTTCTTCCTAATGATGCGTCTTTCTGTGTTATGAAAGGCGGGTCGTTACAGAAATGATGGGATGCATTGGAGAGGGGTGACATGTAAAACAAGAAAGAGGGGTTGACGTGGCATGAAGATATGGTGGGTAAATGGACTAAGGGCAAAAAGGTAATTTTCATACGCTATTTCATATGAAAACAATTTTCTTTTTCCAAATCTTCATTTTCACTTCATTTTATTTATTTCCAAAAAAATATCTTTTCCAAGCTTTATTTCCATGCCCATGGCCTCTTTAAATTTCCAAGTTTAAGAAATCATCTCTTTTCCACTTTAAATTCCTTAAAACTTATTAAAAACCCTTGTTTTCCTCTTTACATTTCCTATAGTCCATATCAAGAACCAATACCGCGCACACCAAGCTAGGCCGAGCTCCATCACCTAAGACCAACCCTTCTAGCCTTATCGAGGCTTCAAAATCAAACTTTTAAGAAAAAAACAAAGTTCATGTGTTTATACAAGGCGTGGTGTTAGTTTGACTTGGTTTGGTTGCTTTTTTGGTGAGTAATATCTCACTTGTATGAACCAAAGTTTCAAGCTTTGTTATTGTTAGTAATAATGTTTGCCAATTTCTTGTTTTATATGTATTGTAAAGTGATGATGATTGGCTTGGTTTTTGCTTTAGAAAATGACATCTTTGGTAGTTAGTAAGTGACTTGTGATTAGTTGAAAAGTTTGAGTAAATGATATAAGTAATGCTCTCTCCATGTTTAATGAATGCTATTTTATTTTGTATATATGCCCATACTTATGTTATGTGATGCTTGGATGGAAAAAAATGACGCATGGAAGTGTTTATGGAAGTGTCCGTATAACGATTATCGCTATATTGGCACTTTGAAAAATGTCATCTCTTTTGAATTTTTTTGGTTTAATCTTGTGGTTGGGTTTTTACAAAGTTAATGAATTATTCAGATAATGATGTGATTAAAGTTAATTAATCATTTTGGTAATGATATTTAAAATTAATCATTCATTTTAAACAATGATGATTAGGGTTTATTAATTATTTAAACAATGATCGGTCTAAAGTTAACTAATCATTTTATTAATGATATTTAAAATTAATTAATCATTTTAACTATGATGTTTAAGCTTAATTGATCATTAGGTCTCATCCTTCCTCTCAAACCCAATTTGGTCGTTCGTATACGGCTTCTTCCCTTTAGACCAAGGACGATGTGCTGCCTTTTGACCCATGCAAGTGATCTCTTCTGTGCTGTCAGTGCCTCCTGACGAGGCCGAGGTTTCTTAAAAGGTCCTTTTGAGTGCTTGCATTTTTCCACTTGCAGATAGCATTAACAATTCTAGTACTAATTCATTTGATATTATACCACCTAATAAGACGAACTTCTTTAGTAATTTTGTTGCTGAATTTGTCACTCACGTATTGTCATTGGTCCTTTGTCTGGTATAGCTAGTACTGATTCGACCTCTACGATTTCTTCTCTCCTTGTGTCTACTTTCCAAGGTGAAAGTAATTGGGTTAATGAGAATGCTACTTCTGAAATATTTGACATTGAAAATTTTGGAATTGGATCTTGAAAGATGGAATCTACAAACGTAAATTATAATGCGTGTGATGATAACAATTTTGGTAAATATGATGTTTGCGATGTGTAAGCATCCTTTAGTCATATGGTAGTGGGTGAGTGTGATGCAGTTGGGTGCCCGTGTGTTGCCTATGCAAATGCCATGCACTTGTCTGATGCAATAGGAAATGTGAGGCACTCTAGAAATGTTGTTCCTGTTGGGGCTGCTTGTATTAATGCTAGTATTCTAGGTGTGGCCACGCGTACTAATGTCCCCTCTGAAGTTGCTACTGTGCATCCAGTTGTAGAACCATTATTTGTTGCTATTAATTTAATTTCTAAAATGGAGAAATCTGGCAAGGTAACTCCACACTTTGCTACCAAGTGGTCCTCTCTATTCACATCCTTACCAAGGAATGCGGGTGCTTGTTCTCCGTGCACTTTTGACGCTATTGATATTGATGGAGCGATGGTTCCTCTAGTTGAGGTTAAGCAAGTGGGTGCTGATTTTTGATCAGATTATTTAATCGGTTCCTTTCATGACTCTAATCCATCATACTACGCTGCTTGTAACGATCCCGGTTTTTGAGCCAAATATAGATTGATAATTAAAATAATTTGAATTTAAATTGTGAATTAATTTGAAATTTTCAAATTAAATAAAATATGTGCTTGTTTATTTATATAAATTGTAAATAGAATTTGAAAATGAAATTCAAAGATAAATATTTTTTAATAATAAATTGAATTTAAATACCTTATGTTTTCAGATTTATAAAATTTGTTTCTAATTATAAATACACATACCTTTTTAAAGTTAATAAGATAAATATAATTTGAATAAGATATTAATAAAGGAATAATGTTCTTTCTCTTTAAAATAATACATATATAAATAATTTTCAAAGGTTGTTTAGAATTAAATTCCAAAACTTATATATATATAAAATGCATTTGCTTTTATCAAGCATAAACAAGATATAATACATATGTAAATATGAGGAATTTAAATTGTACAAACATTAATATATAAGATATAATTTATAAAATGATAAGGGCTTAAAAAAAATTTATAAATAAAATAAAGAAAAGGTTTTGAACATGAATTTACTTATTTTTAACAAGTGTAAGATTTTTAAAATCATGTTGTGACAAATGTTTAATAAGTAACATCATTAACTAACAAGTGTTTGTTTAGTAATACAAGTGGCATAGCTATTTCTTTTAAATTCAAATGTTAATATCAAACAAAGAAACCAGGCCATTTTTTCAAAAGCTTCTCACATTCTTTTCTCAACTTATTCTTTCGTCTTCAGATAAAAACATGGAAAAGGAAATCAAAGCCAAACTACAAACCTGGAAATAAAATTCTAGAAAATAGTCTTCATCAAGTTCAAACAGTTTTAAATAGCAACCCAAAGCTTCAGAATTAAATTAAAAACTTGGAAGGGAAAACTAAAATCAGGAATAAAGAATTAAAACCAAATCAAAAGCCTGAGAATCAAATCAAAACAAGTTCAGCTTGATTCAAATCTGAATTATGCAAACATCAAGTTCAACCTGGAAATAAAAAATATCAAAAGCCTGAACAATCAAAAGTTTTTCAACACCAAAGCGCCTCTCAAATTTCAAACCCTGGAAGCTTTGAAACTAGAACAAAGCAAATCTGGAAAGCAAGATCAACTTAGTTTTCAAGTTTTAAAAACAAATATCATTCAGGCTTTCCTCTCCGCATCTCTGTTTTACCCAGGTGAGCAAACTGACCTGTTTTATGTTTGAATCTGTTTATATATGTTTGATGTGTGATGAATATTTCAAGTTTTTATGGAAAAAAGTTTGAGCTATACTGTTCTGTGTGCATGCAAGTCCGTGTATATGTATATACTTATCTATGTTATATTACGCTGGCTCAAATTTCACTTAAATAAAAAATTCATGTCTTCTTATCTAATCTGTTTCAAGCTAGGATTTCTAAAGGAAAAAGGATCGTATAGATGCTAGGTGATTTTTAAAATTGGTTTCAGATGTTTATACTATGGCAATAATTTAAAAACAATAAATTACAGTGAAAATAAAAAAAACTCAGGAAAATTCGATCATCGATTTTTCATAATCGGATTATATGATTGGAATAGAAATTAAAAATGGTGAATTTTAGTAATAAAATCGGAATTTTTAATTTGATATTGGATGCCAATTTGTGAGATGAACGGAATAGCTATTTTCATCGATTCCCAGTGATTAACGTGGTGACAGGTGCTGAGCTTGAGATAGGAAGTGGTTAGTGGATGGAAGATCGTCGGAAAAATGCTCGTTTGTATTCTAGTTTGTGGTGGTTGCCGTGTGTGGTCAAAGTAGGGTTTAGCGTGCGCGTTTGCTCGACGTTAAAACAAAACAGTGGCGTGATCGTGGGTGATATGGAGATGATCGGCGGCAGGGGAATAGGTTCATGGTTGAGTAACGAAGCTTTGGTCATGGTGGTATGGATGCTATGGGTTGGGATCATCGGCGATTGGTGGATTTTCGATCAAGTTTGGCTACAGATTTTTGAAGAAAGGCTTGATTTTGATTCGATGTTGAAATCGTGGAAGTGGGTTGTCAAGTTGAATGACGAGTTATCGTCTACATGCGGGACTAGCAGTAATGGTCGGAGAGACTCTAGCTATCTGTGCAAATGCATGCATATGTTTTTGATCTGGGCTTTTTGTGATGTTGGGAAAGAAGGAAGCTTCTCGGGTTGGATCTCGGGATGAATTCGTGAGTGACTTAAAGAAATAAAGCAGGGGAAAAGACTCGAGTGTGTTATCGGGTTTAACCCGGGGTTGTCTCGGGTCTGGAGTGTTTGAATAAATCAGTTTTTGAAACTGAATAAGTTTTGTTTTTCCTAAGTTTATTTTGGAAATAAAATTTAAAATTTAATAGTTTAAATGTAGAAACTGATTTAAAGGATAATGGTTTATTTTTAATGATGTTTTAGATTTGTAATTAACTTGAAGATATTAAGTTATTTTACATGATGATGATAATCTATTTTCTAGATTATTTAGATAAGATTTTAATGATAAAATGATTTTAAATATGTTAATGATGGTTAAGTATAATTACTTGATTTAATTAATAAAAGGTTATTAAAGATAATTACTTTATGTAATTACATTAAAGGATGATTAAATAAGTAAAGTTTAATCAATGACAAGTAATTAAAGGCAATTAATTACTTAAAGATAATTATTTATCTTTTAGGAACTAGGGAAACCTGTTCAATCACTACCGACCAGCGATTTCTGAACAGTAAACCTAGGGAATAGCCGAAAGGCCCGCCACAACCAACTATTCCGGGCAGCCAGACCTTTCGGTTGGCTTGGGGCAGGAGGCGTGAAAATGAACCGGATACCTCCCAAATGAAAAGTCGTTTCTCCTCCCACACAAGATGGGACTCGAACCCCAAACCTCCCACTTGAGAGCGGCATCATCCCACCACCGCACCAAGCCCGCGGACAAAAACTTTGGGGCCAAGGAAACTATGTTTGCCCTGGCCTTCGGTTAGCCTGTTTTATTAGTGGCCGTGCACTATGTCTCATTATTGTGGCCGTGCACTATGTCTCATTATTGTGGCCGTGCACTATGTCTCATTATTGTGGCCGCTGGGAATCGAACCGATGCCACTACAACACAATGTAGCAACTCCACTATGTCGAAACCACTGGACCACTAGAACTTGACAAAAAGAATTTTGGGGCCAAGGAGACTATGTCACCCTGGCCTTTGGTTAGCCGATTTTATAAGTGGCCGTGCACTATGTCTCATTATTGTAGCCGTTGGGAATCGAACCGGTGCCATTACAACACAATGTAGCAACCCCACTATGTCGAAACCACTGGACCACTAGAACTTAACGTAAAAAAAACTTTGGGGCCAAGGAGACTATGTCGCCCTGGCCTTTGGTTAGCCGGTTTTATAAGTGGCCGTGCACTATGTCTCATTATTGTGGCCGCTGGGAATCGAACCGATGCCACTACAACACAATGTAGCAACTCCACTATGTCGAAACCACAGGACCACTAGAACTTGACGGAAAAAAAAACTTTGGGGCCAAGGAAACTATGTTTGCCCTGGCCTTTGGTTAGCCGGTTTTATAAGTGGTCGTGCACTATGTTTCATTATTGTGGCCGCTGGGATTCGAACCGGTGCCACTACAACCATATGTAGCAACTCCACTATGTCTTAACCACTGGACCACTAGAACTTGACTAAAAAACTTTGCGGCCAAGGAGACTATGTCGCCCTGGCCTTTGGTTAGCCGGTTTTATAAGTGGTCGTGCACTATGTCTCATTATTGTGGCCGTTGGGAATCGAACCGGTGCCACTACAACACAATGTAGCAACTCCACTATGTCGAAACCACTGGACCACTAGAACTTGACTAAACTTTGGGGCCAAGGAGACTATGTCGCCCTGGCCTTTGGTTAGCTGGTTTTATAAGTGGCCGTGCACTATGTCTCATTATTGTGGCCGCTGGGAATCGAACCGGTGCCACTATAACACAATGTAGCAACTCTACTATGTTTATTGAAAGTAATTAAGGATAATTAATGATCAAAGGTTGATTTATCAAGTAATCAAAGAAAAATTAAATTAAATTTGTTAATTAATTGAAGGTAATTAAGGTTTGATTAATTAATTAAGAATAACTAACTTAATGGTAAGTAATTAAGGGTTAATTAATTAATGTAATTAATTAAGGATAATTAATTAAAGGACAATTAAATAATTAAAGGTTAATTATTTAATGATTAAAAGTTAAATGATTTATTAATTAAGGTTGATTAATTAATAATTAAAGGTTAATTAATTTATTGTTAAAAGTTAATTAATAAATGATTAAAGGATGATTAATTAAAATGGTTTGTAACTAATTAATATTAATTAACCAGGATTAGTAGTTTATTCATAAGTAATTAATCTGATTTAAATTAATCTGATTTAAATTAATCAGGTAATTAATTGACCTTACTTATGGATGTTTGGATTCAATTGGATGTTGAATTGTTTAATATCCCTGATTGTGATGCTTTGTAATATAAATTGTTTTGATTTGAGCTGTGATAAATATAATTTATTTATCTGTGATGAATTTAAATTATTTATCTGTGAATGAAGATAAACGTTATAGATTATACCGCTTATCGATATTGATATGATTGAATCTGTGATGATTGATGATGTTGCACTATTGTGAAAAACACCTGGACTACACCATACACACACAAATACGGATTGCACGAGGAAATTGGTTAAGTCACAGATATTTGAATTTAATATTATGAAATGGTTTTAAAAGTTGAATTTTGAATTCAAATGGTTTGGAAATGGAATTGGGTTAAATGTGAAAAGCTTTTGAAAAGAAGTTTTAAAGATAGAAGTTATTTGGAATAACTTAATAATTGTTTTGAAATTTAAATAATTTGATTTGAATTTAAATTCAAGACTTGAAACTGAATTCTATGTTTGGAAACTATGGTTTAAAAAAAGGTTATACAAGTTATAAATGTGTTTATATGGGTTTTTAAACCATTTTAAGTATTTTTTTGGAAATTTGAACTTAACCCAAGTTTTATACTTGAAGGGCTTTAACTCGTGCAAATGCGATCGAGTTTTTACGAAACGAAAACTATTTGTTTTCAAATAATAATAGCTTTCATATAAAGAAAGAATTTCTAATTTATGTTGAAAGATTTCAAGTTTGAAATGGAATTGAAATGGTTTTGAATGCTACGAATGAATCTTTGTGAAAGATGGTTGCACCTTATTTTGAAACTGAAGAGGATTTTAAATGGTGTATCTCTTATATAAAAGATTTGAAATGGGAATTATTTTGAAAGTTATGAATGAATCTTTGGAAATCGTTTTGAAAGCTATGAATTGAGTCTTTGATTTAAATGATCGGATGAGTTAATCCAATTTGAAAAGGAAATTGTTTTGAAAGCCGTGAATTAATCTTTGTGGAAGATTGGTGAACTCTGTGTAGTGAATCTTTTTGTTTAAAGATTTGAAAATGGTAATTTGTTTAAACCATTTGAAAAAAGGTTTTGGGTTAAAGTTATGATTTATTTAAGATCCCAATGTCCATATGTTTTTAAATATTGCGCTCATTATTCGGTTTAGCTGGGAGAGGACTTTATGTCATATAACCCATTCCGAATAATAATACGACACAAATGGATAGCATTTGAAGACCGGTGGTGAAGACCGGGTATTTTCGAGAACGAAAGGATAATCCGTCGAGTGTCTCTGCACTGAGTTGCGCCGGTATAGAGATCGATCTCCATATGTAATGGGGAGTCCGATCGAGATTGGGAATTCTCGGATTGCAAGGGCTTCTTTGGAAGTGTCTTAGGTTCTGTTCGAACCCGGAACAGACTTGTATGGATGTGTGTTTGACATTACACTTTGAGATGTAAAACTAGTTTCTATCAAATACATTTCTGTTTGGTGGCGGAGAATTTATTCTCTTAGCTTAACACCCTTCTCTGAGACGTACGAGTTCAGAGGTTATGTAGTTGATGGTTACTAGTGATACATTCCCAATTTAGTAATGTGGCATACGAAGTGCTGCTGATCATTTGTTGATCAAAGCAAGGCTTTGTGAAAAAGTGTAGCTTTGTGGATGAGACTGCATCACGACCTCACAACCCATAAATGGTCGAAACGGGAAAGATGCGGTAAGGTTATGAGGGTCGCGCCCTTTAGGGTATGTCATTCCCTTCTGGAAAATGATGGTATCATGGTATGGAGCCCAGATATTTAACGTATGTGGTTACTGCAAATTTATTACTTTGTGCTTGTTGCTTTGTAGTAGAGGATCTTCGGATAAAGATCGCAAACGACCGGAGGATGGGATACTCGAGTAGTAGTTACCTAATTACAGAGGTAACCCGGTCTTGTGTTGGCAGAGATCCGGATAGGTTCTCGGGATGTCCCTCCAGAGGCATACCCATGTGGCAATTGGAAGTTCATTAGCCTGACCATTTGTTGGAAATCCAACCATCCAGTACGTGACTTGTACGGTTTTAGTTGTATAACCTGCCATTTACTTATGGTGGTCACCACTGTTTAGATGGTAGCTATAATAGGCATAGTTCGAAATGTCTATGCTGGCTAAGATTAATATTATACTTTCGAAAGGTTTTCTGCACTATGCACTAATAATAATATCAAAAGGATTTTGCATATCAAGCATATGTGACTATCATAAGGAGAAATCTCCTCCAATTCTGTGTTTGCATTGTGTGTATGGCGGGAGGCCTTGTGGTAGTTTCATTTTCCAAAAGGCATTGCGGATTTCTTTTAAAATCCATTGTTTTCTTTTGATAAAGATAAACTGTTTTTGTTTGCTCATACCGGTCTCATGACTGACTTGGAGTTTATTGTTCCCTTCTTAAACCTTAGGTACCCATAATTTTCCACACGGGCAGTCTAGAGTTGGGTTTTTCAGATAATCAAATAATAGGTGTAGATTTAATAGCTTTCAGCTTTTTATTTGGAAATCTTTGGAGTCTTTTCCTGGATTTTGGCTATTGCTTTATGCTTCTCTTCAACATATGGGATCGGACTTGCTTAAGTCCAACTTGATGGTGGTTCGAGCTTGTGGCTTGAAGACTTTGAAGCTTTGGCTATGGAGTTGCAGTTCTAGAACCTATCTTACTTTCTATTGTAACGATACAGATTTTTCACGTTCGAAATTCGACATCCATACTTTTACATTGTACTCGAATGTCGTAGATTCGACCGTTCAAATCCGAGTCGCCGGAGCTTATAACACAATTAAGTAAAACAACACAGCGGAAGAAAAAGAAATGAATATCATATACAACCAATGATACCATATCCAGAATGATACAACAATGATATATATATGATACAAGAAATATCAGAGACAAGATATCAATGCTACAGCAAAAAAAACAATATGATATAGCAGCGGAAAACGAATATCCAAGAGATAACTCCAATCCAATGCTCCAAAGCTAAGGCTCCAAACCACAAGCTCGAACCACCATCTCGTTTCACCAAGACAAACAGGACTGGTGTGAATCCAAAGACTCCAATACCCAGCGTCTCCAAAGAAAACCAAAGAGAAAGCTGAAAGCTACCAAATCGATATCTATTATCTGAAAAACCCAACTCTAGACTGCCCGTGTGGAAAATTGTGGGCACCCAGAGTTTAGGAAGGGAATAATAAACTCCGGGTCAGTCATGGGACTGGTATGAGCAAACAAAACAGTTTATCTTTAAAAACAAACAAAAGAATTAAAAACTGATCAATGCTTTTGGAAAATGAAACTACCATAAGTCCTCCCACTACACACACACAATGCAAACGCAGACTTGGGGAAGATTTCTCCTTATGATAGTCAAATATGCTTGATACGCGAAAACCATTTGATATTATTATTAGTGCAGAGTGGAAAATATTTCGAAAGTATAATATAAATCTTAGCCAGCATAGGTACCATTATATTATGCTTGTTATAGCTAACATTTTAAATGGCAGGTTCTACAACTAAAACCGTACAAGGCGCGTATTGTTTCTTTGGTTTTCTAACAAATGGTCAGGCTAAGGAACTTCCTGGGCCCCATAGGTACGCCTCTGGAGGGACGCCCCGAGAACCTAACCGGATCTCTGCCAACACAAGGCCAGGTTACCTCTGTAACTAGGTAACTACTGACACGAGTATGCCATCCCTCGGTCGTAACCAACCTTTATCCGAATCCTCGATACCGACAATCACAAAGTAATGTATTTGCAGTAACCACATAGGTTAAATATCTGGGCTCCATACCATGATATCACCTCTATCCAGAAGGAAATGAACATACCCTCAGGGGGCGCTACCCCCAAATAATCTTGCCGCATCTTTCCTGTTTCGACCATTCCGAGTTGTGAAGTTCGACGAAGTCTCGTCCACAAAGCTACGCTTTTTACAAAATCCATGCTTTGATTAACAAATGATCAGCAACACTTCGTATGCCACATTACCAAATTAGGAATGTATTACTCCGTCACCAAACAGAAATGTATTTGATAGAAATCGGTTTTACATCTCAAAGTGTAGTGTCAGACACACATCCATACAAGTCTGTTCCGGGTTCGAACAGAACCGAAGGCACTTCCGAAGAAGCCCTTGCAAATTCGGGAATCCACAATCTCAATCGGACTTCCCATCACTTAGGGAATTTCTATACCATAGCTACTCGGTGCAGAGACAGTCGATAGTTCATCCTATCGTTCTCGCAAATACCCGGTCTTCACCACCGGTCTTCAAATGATATCCATAACGTCGTATCACATATTCGAAATGGGCTATATGACACAAAGGTCCTCTCCCGGATAAACCGAATAGTGAGCGCAATACTTAAAAGCATATGGATATGGAATTTCAGTTAAGTCACAATTTAAAACCCAAAACTTTTCTTTCAAATGGTTAAACGAATTACCATTTATAAATCTCTTTTAACCAAAAAGATTCACTTCAAAAACCTTCAAAGGTTTAAACAATTTCCACATTTTAATCTTTTAAACAAAAGATTCACTTTTCAAAAAACCCTTTCAATTTAAAACAAGATTCATCAATCTTTTAAACAAAAGTTCATTCATAGCTTCTCAAGACAATTCCATTTCAAATTGGATTAACTCGTTAAATCTTTAAATCAAGATTTAACTTATAGCTTTCAAAACTAGTTTCCAAAGATTCTTCCATAATTTGGAAAATCATTTTAGATTCAAACTTGAAATCCCTTTAATATAAATTGGTAGTTCATTAATCATATGAAAGCTTTTATTGTTTAAAAACAAATTGTTTTTATTTTGAAAAATCCGACTTTTATTTATACAAGTTAACATTTTTGAGGTTAATTCAAATCCTCACAACAGTTATTAAAAATGGTTTGAAACCCATATAAGCTTATATATCGTTTTTAAATTATAAATACCCAATCTAGAATTCGATTTCAGATATTGAATTCCAATTTAAATCAGATTATTCAACTTTCAAATCTTTATTAAGTTACTCAGAAAAAACTTTCATTTTTAAAACATTTGTTTTCAAAAGCCTTTCACTTTAAATCAAATCTATTTCCAAAACCATATGAAATAAAAATTCAAATTCAACACTATTTAAAAATCTGTGACTTAACCGACTTCCACGTGCAATCCATATTTGTGTGTGTATAAGTGTGGTCCTGGGGTTTACACACAATAGTGCAATAAAAATCATCACAGATATATCGATAAGCGGTACAACTCATAACGCTTATCTTCATTCACGGATCACAGATAAAATAAATTTATCAATCACAAAGATTAATTATTGATGTGAGTTTCCGATAACCAACTGGAATCCGACTCCCTGTCGCATTGAGTTTCAAATGTCGTTTGACGGGTCCAAAGGGTTTTGTATATTCATATAACAATATATTCATCACAGATATAAAAGCTTTCCACAAAGCATTACATAGCATCACATCACAAATCAAATATATCAATCCATACACAGCATTCAATAAAAATCAAACATCTTCAATTAAGATGAATAAATTGTGTGGTTAAATTAATTAACCATATAATTACTTTCATAAATTTTCATCAATCAACAATCAATTATCATTGATTACAATTGATTCAATCTTAATCACCTTCATTAAGTAATCAATTTATCTTTAATTAATTACATAAATTAATTTTCCTTTAATTATTAAGTAATTACCTCTTAATTACTTATTTATTAAATAAATTAACTTTTAATTAATTATCCTTAATTATTTAAAAACATTAATTAATTGCCCTTTTATTAGCTACATAAATCAATTACCTTAAGATTAATAAATGATCTTTTAATCAATCAAAACTTTAATTAATCACCTAATTAATTAATCCTTAATTTTAATTAATTGAATCTTAATTCCAATTAATTATCCTTATTTTGTTATTCTTAATTTAAACCACCATAATGGATTAACCACATAATTACTTATACTTCAAAGTAATTAACCTATAATATTTGATTAATCAAACTTTAATCTTTAATTATCTACCCTTAATCTCTTTCATTAAGTAATTATTAATTTTTTATTTATTTAATCATTCATTAATCTCCTAATTAATTAGCTTGAATTATTAATCAATTGCTTTAATTACATTCATCAAGTAATTCACCTCAAATAATAATTTTCCTTTTAATGAATATGTTAACTTAACTTTGAAAGTTACTCAACCATTTAAAACATCATTTATAATAATTTTTCTTAATTGTTAATAAATTAATCTTATTTACTAATCATTAATTACTTGACTATCATTAACATATGAATTAACTTACTCTTAAGTTAAAAAATTTAAACATTTGATTTTTATTTTCAAATCACTTATTCAGTTTCATTTAAAATAACTTATTAAAACATAAGTTTAAAACTTAATTGTTTTTAATCTTTTATTTCAAAAAAACTCAAATTTATACCTTTTATCTTAGTAATAAAGAAAAAAAATTAGAAATTTTTTTTTTTATTTAAAGACATTATCTAACTAACAAAACTGGTATAACAAAACATTTAATTAGGACAGTGTTTTAAAACATGATTAAGTTTTTGATTCAAAATCGGTTTTGATCACTAACCCGAGCCAAAACGTAAATCTCTCGAGCCTAACTTCGGGCTTCCTCCTTCCCGCTTTTACTTCGAGAAAATTGACTAAAAACCCCGAGCCAGTTCCCAGCACCTCCTTCTTCTTCTCTTCAAAAACAAAAACATTGATACACAGAGGAACCTTGCGCACGTGCATAGATGATCGTAGATATTCCGATCATCACCATCGTTGCCAGTAAATCGTCGTGACTCCCCTAGGCCCCCCGAGCACTCAAATCATTCAAACTCATCATCGATCAAAAAAAGAGCTTCCAGACCGATACTGGAAACAACACTGTCACCTAAATCTGCCTTGCCACGTCAACTCAGACCGATTGAACTGATGCCATCCCACCAAGATCACCACCACAGTCCTCCTCTTCTTTTCCCCCGGTCACGAACACTTCCAGTTCGCTGATGACCCCACAATTGTCTCAGTATCAATATTGATCAATATAGGTTCTTAAGCCCTAATTCCTCTTCAATCCATTACTTGAATCAATTAAAAAATATCTAGACATTTTTCGATAAATTTCCAGTACTCAAGCTACCCTTCACGAAAATTTTGAAGCTCATCATCTCCTTGTTCATCAGAAATTGACATATTTACGATTTCTGATCATCTCGCGATACCTCCGCAACCACGCAACAAAAAATTTGAAACAGAAATCAAAAATCACCATTTCTGAATACTTACCAGATTACAATATCAAACGCATAATTTTGACCCTTGAATTTTCTGATATATTGGTGTTCATCAGTGTTTACTTGATTTTCCAGTAAACCCAACTTAATTTAAACAAAAAAATGATTTTTAAAATTAAGTTTTTGTTAAGCTAAACACTTTTCTTTTTGACCTTAGCTTCCAAAAAGAATTAGAGAGGGGAAATTAAGGATTTGAAGTTGATGAGCTCTGTAATCTGGAACAAAATAAATGTTCATGTCTGTAACACAGACATACACGAATATCTGCACATATGTTTGTATATATGCAAAACACATTTACGAACATTCAAACATATTTCGCAACATCACCTTCACAATCATCAATAGATGATCATATAAGAGAAAAAGAAGAAAAATGTTTGCTCACCTGATGTAATTTTGAAACAGAGGTCAGACACTATTTTTTTTTCTGATGCTTTTAAACTTGCATGCATGATCTTGATTCCTGGATTTTGAATTTGCATGCCTTGTTTTGAGATGCATTTTCATGCATCAAGTTGAAACTTTTTTTATATCTAAACTTTAAATTTAGCTTAGCACCAAAATGCAAATGTCACTTGTCTTTATTTGGGTTAACACTTGTTATCTTATAAGCTACAAAGCTTATACTTGTTTGTATGTAAGATTTATGTTTAATCCTTGTCTTGAATTAATTTAGAATTTTTATTTTAGATCCTTGTTTTAAATCAATTCATGCATTTGCATTTAAACCTTATTTTATTTTTATTTTATTTACAAATCATGTTTTAATTTAAATTATGAATTTATATCTTCATATGTTTATATTTTTATAACTTCTATAACTCTTAAATAGCTATTCAAAAATTATTAGCTTCAAAATATAACTTCTAAATCAAAATGCCTACTTATTTTTCAATACATTTGTATTTGAAATTCAAATTCCAATTCCAAATTTATAATCTATTTATAAAATATTTACCTTTGAATTCCAAATAGGAATCTTATTAAAATCAATTTATTGAATTTCTTAAATCAATTCCTTAATCTACTATCTTTTGATATATATTTATTCAAACCAAATTCAAATGATCTTATAAAAATCCATTTATATAAATAGATAAACATACATCTAACTGAATTTGAAAATTCAAACACAATGCAGATTTTTATTCACAATTTAATTTCAAAAATAAATGTTATAAGATTGACCATTCCAACTTATTTAACTTTTTGCCAAGTTAAACTCAATTCACTTAATTCAGCCAACCTTACCCAGCTTGAACTTCCATTTCAAATTTTGAATTTTTCATAAATAATCTTCCCACTTATTAAGTTCAAAAACTTATCACTTTGGGTATCATATCTCATTCCAGATTTAAAACTCAATCAAACCATCTTTGATATTATGTATATCCACACATATATACATAAATAATCTTCCCACTTATTAAGTTCAAAAATAAACTTGTTATCTGAGTGGTGACCGGAGGTGGCCAAGACCACCATGCATGTGCACGGTGAAGAAATG
The DNA here is from genome assembly GCA_030765085.1 of Allium cepa. Classification (NCBI taxonomy): domain Eukaryota; kingdom Viridiplantae; phylum Streptophyta; class Magnoliopsida; order Asparagales; family Amaryllidaceae; genus Allium; species Allium cepa. Next base: position 1,038,200,101 of record CM060929.1, read on the forward strand.
GTGACAGGGAAGGTTTTGGTTTTGCAGTAATTTTGTACTCAGGTCGTACTCGAGAAATTCGAGTTCTTACTCGAAGTAGTTCATGGTTTTACTCGAAGTAAAACAGAGGGAGACTCGGGTATTTTATTTTTCTATAGTTAACAGGTTTTAGAAACCTGTACAATTTCAATTCAAAAATTTGTTTTAAAATCTGAATGCAGGTTTTAAACAAGAATTTAAAACTTAAACTTAAAATGTATGGTTTTCAATCTGAGTTTGAATTCCAGTTTCTAAATTTAATTTAAACCTTATAAATTGAAATATCAAATTATCTTAACCAAAATTTCAGGGATGTTACAGATTTTCCCCCTTAAGAAAATTTCGTCCTCAAAATTTGTAAGGGAGATAACCAAGAATAGATGATAGATAGAGAGATGAATTATCCGATCAAACTGAATAATTATTCTGCATTTGGCTTCCAAAATCAGAATATCACTTATAATTATGAGAACAAACTCATACAATACAAGACATTCAGTCACCAAAACTACGAATATACAGGGCATCGGTTAGTTCGAAAGATAACTAACCATTCGTAGAATATACCGGGACCCAACAGAATAAACAGATATATGGATACAATCCAAAACTTTTAGTTTAAACAACCAAAATATACCAATCAATCATAGCAACCAAAGCAAATAATTCATCCAAACAAACAATTCTGACCCATCTAGAGTTTGTGTCCCATGCAAATATATCAGAACTTCTTCCCAAAACTGCCAGGAATCATCAAAGAATTGAAAAGACGAATCAAAGGAGATTGATAGAGAAATTTGTTTCCACTGTCACAGGGTATCGACCATTTGCAGTGGTACTTCCCTGTCCCCTATCTCGTTCTCTTCTTACACTCATACTCACTATCAATGGATAGTAAGAGAATTTACTGAGTCATTCGAACGGATATCTTGGGGATTACTCATTCTAGGGTATACTTCACCCTATCTCTAATGAGCTACTTAATGTGTTATACTCCTGAGCTAAAGTTTCAACCTTCAGTTCTGATACCAAATGTAACGATACAGATTTTTCGCGTTCGAAAATCCACATCCATACTTTTACATCGTACTCGAATGCCGCATATTCGACCGTTCAAATCTGAGCCGCCAGAGTTTATAACACAATTAAGTAAAACAACACAGCGTAAGAAAAAGAAATGAATATCATATACAACCAATGATACAATATCCAGAATGATACAACAATGATATATATATGATACAAGAAATATCAGAGACAAGATATCAATGCTACAGCAAAAAAAAACGATATGATATAGCAGTGGAAAACGAATAGCCAAGAGATAACTCCAATCCAATGCTCCAAAGCTAAGGCTCCAAACCACAAGCTCGAACCACAATCTCATTTCACCAAGACAAGCAGGACTGGTGCGAATCCAAAGACTCCAATATCCAGAGTCTCCAAAGAAAACCAAAGAGAAACCTGAAAGCTACCAAATCAATAACTACTATCTGAAAAACCCAACTCTCGACTGCCCGTGTGGAAAATTGTGGGCACCCAGAGTTTAGGAATGGAACAATAAACTCCGGGTCAGTCATGGGACTGGTATGAGCAAACAAAATAGTTTATCTTTAAAAACAAACAAAAGAATTAAAAATTGAAATCCGCAATGCTTTTGAAAAATGAAACTACCAAAAGGCCTCCCGCCACACACACAATGCAAATGCAGACTTGGGGAAGATTTCTCCTTATGATATTCAAATATACTTGATACGCGAAAACCATTTGATATTATTATTAGTGCATGGTGGAAAATATTTCGAAAGTATAATATAAATCTTAGCCAGCATAGGTACCATTATATTATGCTTGCTATAGCTACCATTTTAAATGGCAGGTTCCACAACTAAAACCGTACAAGGTGCGTATTGTTTCTTTGGTTTTCCAACAAATGGTCAGGCTAAGGAACTTCCTAGGCCACATGGGTACGCCTCTGGAGGGATGCCCCGAGAACCTAATCGGATCTCTACCAACACAAGGCCGGGTTACCTCTGTAACTAGGTAACTACTGACACGAGTATGCCATCCCCCGGTCGTAACCAACCTTTATCCGAGCGCTCAATACCAACAACCACAAAGTAATTTATTTGCAGTAACCATGCTCCATACCATGATATCACCTCTATCCAGGAGGAAATGAACATACCCTCAGGGGGCGCTACCCAAAAATAACCTTGCCGCATCTTTCCTGTTTCGATCATTCCGGCTTGTGAAGTTCGACGAAGTCTCGTCCACAAAGCTACGCTTTTTACAAAATCCATGCTTTGATCAACAAATGATCAACGGCACTTCGTATGCCACATTACCAAATTGGGAATGTATTACTGGTAACCGTCAATTACATAACCTCTGAACTCGTACGTCTCAGAGAAGGGTGTTAAGCTAAGAGAATAAATCTCCGCCACCAAACAGAAATGTATTTGATAGAAACCGGTTTTACATCTCAAAGTGTAGTGTCAGACACACATCCATACAAGTCTGTTCCGGGTTCGAACAGAACCGAAGACACTTCCGAAGAAGCCCTTGCAAATTCGGGAATCCACAATCCCGATCGGACTTCCCATCACTTAGGGAATCTCTATACCGTAGCTACTCGGTGTAGAGACAATCGATCGGTCATGCTATCGTTCTCGCAAATACCCGGTCTTCACCACCGGTCTTCAAATGCTATCCATAACGTCGTATCACATATTCAGAATGGGCTATATGACACTAAGGTCCTCTCCCGGCTAAACCGAATAGTGAGCGCAATATTTTAAAGCATATGGATATGGGATTTCAGTTAAGTCACAATTTAAAAATCCAAAACTTTTCTTTCAAATGGTTAAATGAATTACCATTTATAAATCTCTTTTAACCAAAAAGATTCACTTCAAAAACCTTCAAAGGTTTAAACAATTTCCACATTTTAATCTTTTAAACAAAAGATTCACTTTTCAAAAACCCCTTTCAATTTAAAACAAGATTCATCAATCTTTTAAACAAAAGTTCATTCATAGCTTCTCAAGAGAGTTCCATTTCAAATTGGATTAACTCGTTAAATCTTTAAATCAAGATTTAACTTATAGCTTTCAAAACTCGTTTCCAAAGATTCTTCCATAATTTGGAAAATCATTTTAAATTCAAACTTGAAATCCCTTTAATATAAATTGGTAGTTCATTAATCATATGAAAGCTTTTATTGTTTGAAAACAAATTGTTTTTATTTCGAAAAATCCGATTTTTATTTATACAAGTTAACATTTTTTAGGTTAATTCAAATCCTCACAACAGTTATTAAAAATGGTTTGAAACCCATATAAGCTTATATATCGTTTTTAAATTATAAATACCCAATCTAGAATTCGATTTCGGATATTGAATTCCAATTTAAATCAGATTATTCAACTTTCAAATCTTTATTAAGTTACTCAAAAAAAACTTTCATTTTTAAAACACTTGTATTCAAAAGCCTTTCACTTTAAATCAAATCTATTTCCAAAACCATTTGAATTAAAAATTCAAATTCAACACTATTTAAAAATCTGTGACTTAACCGACTTCCACGTGCAATCCATATTTGTGTGTGTATAAGTGTGGTCCTGGGGTTTACGCACAATAGTGCAATAACAATCATCACAGATATATGGATAAGCGGTATAACTCATAACGCTTATCTTCATTCACAGATCACAGATAAAATAAATTTATCAATCACAAAGATTCATTATTACAATTCGATGTGGGTTTCGGATAACCAACTGGAATCCGACTCCCTGTCGCATCGAATTTCAAATGTCGTTTGACGGGTCCAAAGGGTTTTGTATATTCATATAACAATATATTCATCATAGATATAAAAGCTTGGCTCAAAGCATTACATAGCATCACATCACAAATCAAATATATCAATCCATACACAGCATTCAATAAAAATCAAACATCTTCAATTAAGATGAATAAATTGTGTGGGTTAAATTAATTAACCACATAATTACTTTCATAAATTTTCTTCAATCAATGATCAATTATCATTGATTACAATTGATTCAATCTTAATCACCTTCATTAAGTAATCAATTAATCTTTAATTAATTACATAAATTAAGTGTCCTTTAATTATTAATTAATTACCTCTTAATTACTTATTTATCAAATAAATTAACTTTTAATTAATTATCCTTAATTATTTAAAAACATAAATTAATTTCCCTTTTATTAGCTACATAAATCAATTACCTTAAGATTAATAAATGATCTTTTAATCAATCAAAACTTTAATTAATTACTTAATTAATTAATCCTTGATTTTAATTAATTGAATCTTAATTCCTATTAATTATACTTATTTGGTTATTCTTAATTTAAACTACCATAATGGATTAACCACATAATTACTTATACTTCAAAGTAATTAACCCATAATATTTGATTAATCAAACTTTAGTCTTTAATTATCTACCTTTAATCTCTTTCACTAAGTAATTATTAAAAAAAAATTATTTAATCATTCATTAATCTCCTGATTAATTGGCTTGAATTATTAATCAATTGCTTTAATTACATTCACTAAGTAATCACCTCAACTAATAATTTTCCTTTTAGAATATGTTAACTTAACTTTGAAAGTTACTCAATCATTTAAAACTTCATTTATAATAATTTTTCTTAATTGTTAATAAATTAATCTTAATTACTAATCATTAATTACTTGACTATCATTAACGATAAGAATTAACTTACTCTTAAGTTAAAAATTAAAAACATTTGATTTTTATTTTTAAATCACTTATTCAGTTTCATTTAAAATAACTTATTAAAATATAAGTTTAAAACTTAATTGTTTCTAATCTTTTATTCCAAAAAAACTCAAATTTATACTTTTTATCTTAGTAATAAAATCATCGTTTATAAAGAAACAATTTTTAGAATTTTTTTTTATTTAAACACATTATCTAACCAACAAAACTGGTATAAAAAACATTTAATTAGGACAGTGTTTTAAAACATGATTTAGTTTTTGATTCAAAAACAGTTTTGATCACTAACCCGAGCCAAAATGTAAATCTCTCGAGCCTAACTTCGGGATTCCTCCTTCCCGCTTTTACTTCGAGAAAATTGACTAAAAACCCCGAGCCAGTTCCCAGCACCTTTCTTCTTCTTCTCTTCGAAAACAAAAACATTGATACACAGAGGAACCTTGCGCACATGCACAGATGATCGGAGATATTCCGATCATCCACGCCGTTGCCAGTACATCGTCGACGACTCCCCTAGGCCCCCCGAGCCTCAAATCATTCAAACTCGTCATCGATCAAAAAAAGAGCTTCCAGACCGATACTGGAAACAACACTGTCACCTAAATCTGCCTTGCCATGTCAACTCAGACCGATTGAACTGACGCCACCCCACCAAGATCACCACCACAGTCCTCCTCTTCTTTTCCCCCAGTCGCGAACACTTCCAGTTCGCTGATGACCCCGCAATTGTCTCAGTACCAATATTGATCAATACAGGTTCTTAAGCCCTAATTCCTCTTCAATCCATTACTTGAATCAATTAAAAAATATCTGGACATTTTTCCATAAATTTCCAGCACTCAAGCTACCCTCCACGAAAATTTTGAAGCTCATCATCTCCTCATTCATCAGAAATTGACATATTTACGACTGATCATCTCGCGATACCTCCGCAACCACGCAACAAAAAAACTTGAAACAAAAACCAAAAATCACCATTTTTGAATACTTACCAGATTACAATATCAAACGCATAATTTAGACCCTTGAATTTTTTGATATATTGGTGTTCATCAGTGTTTACTTGATTTTCCAGTAAACCCAACTTAATTTAAAGAAAAAAATGATTTTTAAAATTAAGTTTTTGTTAAGCTGAACACTTTTCTTTTTGACCTTAACTTCCAAAAAGAATTAGATAGGGGAAATTAAGTTTTTTTAAAGTTGATGAGCTCTGTAATTTGGAACAAAAAAAATGTTCCTGTCTGTAACACAGGCATACACAAATATCTGCACATATGTTTGTATATATGCAAAACACATTTACGAACATTCAAACATATTTCGCAACATCACCTTCACAATCATCAATAGATGACCATGCCAAGAGAAAAAGAAGAAAAATGTTTGCTCACCTGATGGAATTTTGAAACAGAGGTCAGATTCTATTTTTTTTTCTGATGCTTTTAAACTTGCATGCATGATCTTGATTCCTGGATTTTGAATTTGCATGCCTTGTTTTGAGATGCATTTTCATGCATCAAGTCGAAACTTTTTTTTCCAGATTTGAAATCTTCCTTCTAAATCCTCTGGTTTTGATGTTTTATAGCTTTGATTTCTGAGACTGATTTACAGGTTTCCAATTTGCTTCAGATTTAAGTGTTTCAGGTTCCACTGGTTTTGATCTTTGCTTTTATCTCCAGGTTTAAATGTTTTTGAATCTAAGTTTTTTTTGCTTCGAAAACCAGGAATTTGGAAACAGAGGCTGTTTTAACATATTGTTTGATTCATTTCCTTTTTTGTTTTCAGATTTTTCCTAGTTTTGTTTTCTTTACATAAATTCTCTTTTTTTTCAAATGAAGATAAAACCAAGTTTGCCACTTGTTTAAATGGATGGACACTTGTCTTATTATTTTTAACATTTGTTGAATTATGAACTTTTCATGTTTATATCCTTTTGTCGAATTTAATTATAAATTTTGTTTTAAGTCCTTTATTCAAATTAATCTAAAATTTATAGTTTAAACCTTAAAATTATTAGATCTTTATATTCACAAATGTTTATGTAATACATTTTATATTTAAACTTTAAATTTAGCTTAGCACCAAAATGCAAATGCCACTTGTCTTTATTTGGGTTAACACTTGTTATCTTATAAGCTACAAAGCTTACACTTGTTTGTATGTTAAATTTATGTTTAATCCTTGTCTTGAATTAATTTAGAATTTTTATTTTAAATCATTGTTTTAAATCAATTCATGCATTTTCATTTAAGCCTTATTTTATTTTTATTTTATTTACAAATCATGTTTTAATTTAAATTATGAATTTATATCTTCATATGTTTATATTTCATAACTTCTATAACTCTTAAATAGCTATTCAAAAATTATTAGCTTCAAAATATAACTTCTAAATCAAAATGCCTATTTATTTTTCAATACATTTATATTTGTAATTCAAATTCAAATTCCAAATTTATAATCTATTTATACAATATTTACCTTTGAATTCCAAATAGGAATCTTATTAAAATCAATTTATTGAATTTCTTAAATCAATTCCTTAATCTACTATCTTTTGATATATATTTATTCAAATCAAATTCAAATGATCTTATAAAAATCAATTTATATAAATAGATAAACATACATCTAATTGAATTTGAAATTCAAACACAATGCAGTTTTTTATTCACAATTTAATTTCAAAAATAAATGTTATAAGGTTGATCATTCCAACTTATTTAACTTTTTCCCAAGTTAAACTCAATTCACTTAATTCAGTCAACCTTACCCAGCTTGAACTTCCATTTCAAATTTTGAATTTTTCATAAATAATCTTCCCACTTATTAAGTTCAAAAACAAACTTGTTATCTGAGTGGTGGCCGGAGGTGTCCAAGACCACCGTGCATGTTCACGGTGAAGAAATGGTGACAAGTAAGGTTTTGGTTTTGCAGTAATTTTGTACTCGGGTCGTACTCGAGTAATTCGAGTTCTTACTCGAAGTAGTTCATGGTTTTACTCGAAGTAAAACAGAGGGAGACTCGGGTATTTTATTTTTCTGTAGTTAACAGGTTTTAGAAACCTGTACAATTTCAATTCAAAAGTTTGTTTTAAAATCTGAATGCAGGTTTTAAACAAGAATTTAAAACTTAAACTTAAAAAGTATGGTTTTCAATCTGAGTTTGAATTCCAGTTTCTAAATTTAATTTAAACCTTATAAATTGAAATATCAAATTATCTTAACCAAAATTTCAGGGATGTTACATCTATTCTCTGGAAGATCATATTTGTGATTCATTTTTCCACTGTTGCATATCTCTGATAGATATTCATTGTATCGAATGTTGTATATCAATAAAGTTATTGTTTTTCTTCCGCTGTGTTGTTATTACTTAATATGTTATAAGCTTCGGTGAACCATATTTGATATTTGAATCTATGGCATTCGAATACGGGTGATGTATTCCGTGCCGATTTTCGATGGTCGAGTCAGGATCGTTTCAGTGGTATCAGGGCTGAAGGTTGAAACTTTAGCTCAGAAGTATAATACATTAGGTAACTCATTAGAGATAGGGTGAAGTATACCCTAGAATGAGTATTCCCTAAGATATCCATTCATGTGCCTCAGTAAATTCTCTTACTATCCACTGATAGTGAGTATGAGTGCAAAAGAGGACGAAATAGGGGACATGGGAGTACCACTACAAGTAGTTAATGCCCTGCAACAACAAGGAAACAACTCTTCTCAATCTCCTTTGATCTAGTTTCAAATCTTTGATTGCTTCTTGGCAGCTCGAGGGAGAAGCTTTGGTGTGATGATGGCCCTGCGAATCGTTCCTATTTCCTATTCTCTTCATCGATTCCCTGTCAACTTTCCTTCTTAGCTTTAATGAATTTAAAATTTTATTAAAATGAATTAGTTGATTAAATGTAAAGTTAAATTGGATTGTATCAATGAAACGATTTCGGTCAAAACTAAAGTTTGAAGTTTTTATTGTAATTTCTTGTGATGATCAAAGTCCAAAGAGGGACAAGCTGGTGTAAACTATGGATATTCCAACCTGAATTGAGTATCCATTTTCTATTCTTTTGGGTCTCGATATATTCTAAAAATCGTTATTTATCCCTTCGGATTAACCGATACCCTGCTTATTTCATAGATCTGGTGACCCGAGTATCTTGTAAGTATCGAATAAGTTCGATCTCGTATTTATTGGTATTCTGATTTGGTAAACCAAATGCAGAATAGATATTCAGTTTGATCTGGTAAATCAATTTTCTATCTCAGATATGTTTATCTGTTTTTTTTGTCTCCCTGCCGAGCAAATTTCGGGGACGAAATTTTCTTAAGGGGAAATCTGTAACGATCCTGGTTTTTGAGTCAAATTTAGATTGATAATTAAAATAAAATTTTGAATTTAAATTATGAATTAATTTGAATTTTTCAAATTAAATAAAATATGTGCCTGTTTATTTATATAAGTTGTAAATTGAATTTGAATTTGAAATTCAAAGATAAATATTTTTTAATAATAAATCGAATTTAAATACCCTACATTTTCAGATTTATAAAATTTGTTTTAAATTATAAATACACATACCTTTTGAAAGTTAATAAGATAAATATAATTTGAATAAGATATTAATAAAGCAATAATGTTCTTTCTCTTTAAAATAATATATATATAAATAATTTTCAAAGTTTGTTTAGAATTAAATTCCAAAACTTATATATATAAAAATGAATTTGTTTTTATCAAGTGTAAACAAGATATAATATATATGTAAATAAGATGAATTTAAATTGTACAAACATCAATATATAAGATATAATTTATAGAACGATAAGGGTTTAAAACAAAACTTATAAATAAGATAAAGAAAAGGTTTTGAATATAAATTTACTTATTTTTAATAAGTGTAAGATTTTTAAAATCATGTTGTGACAAATGTTTAATAAGTAACATCATTAATTAACAAGTGCTTATTTAGTAATTCAAGTGGCATAACTATTTCTTTTAAAATCAAATGTTATATCAAATAAAAGAAACCAGGCCATTTTTTCAAAATCTTCTTATATTCTTTTCTCAACTTATTCTTTCATCTTCAAATTAAAACATGGAAAAGCAAATCAAAATCAAACTACAAACCTAGAAATAAAATTCCAGAAAACAATCTTCATCAAGTTCAAACAGTTTTCAATAGCAATCCAAAGCTTCAGATTTAAATTCAAAACCTGGAAGGGTAATTTAAAATCAGGAATAAAAGAATTAAAACCAAATCAAAAGCCTGAGAATCATATCAAAACAAGTTCAGCTTGATTCAAATCTAAATTTGCAAACATCAAGTTCAACCTGGAAATGAAAAAAATCAAAAGCCTGAACAATCAAAAGTTTTTCAACATCAAAGCAACTCTCAAATTTCAAAACCTGGAAGCTTTGAAACTGGAACTAAGCAAATCTGGAAAGCAAGATCAACTTAATTTTCAAGTTTTAAAAACAAATATCATTCAGGCTTTCCTCTGTGCTTCCCTGTTTTACCCAGATGAGCAAACTGACCTGTTTTATGTTTGAATCTGTTTATATATGTTTGACGTGTGATGAATACTTCAAGTTGTTGTGGAAATAAAGTTTGAGCTATACTGTTCTGTGTGCATGCAAGTCTGTGTATATGTATATACTTATCTCTGTTATATTACATAGGCTTAAATTTCATTTAAATAAAAAATTCATCTCTTCTTGTCTAATCTATTTCAAGCTGAGATTTCTAAAGGAAAAAGGATCGTATAAATGCTTGTTGATTTTCAAATTTGGTTTCAGATGTTTATATTAAGGCAATAATTTAAAAACAATAAATTACAGTGAAAATAAAAAAACTCGGGAAAATTCGATCATCAGTTTTTCATAATCGGATTATATGATTAGAATCGAAATTAAAAATGGTTAATTTTAGTAATAAAATCAGAATTTTTAATTTGGTATTGGATGCAAATTTGTGAGATGAACGGAATAGCTATTTTTATCGATTCCCAGTGATTAACATGGGGACGGGTGTCGAGCTTGAGATAGGAAGTGGTTAGTGGATGGAAGATCATCGGAAAAATATTCATTTGTATTCTAGTTTGCCGTGGTTGCCGTGTGTGGTCAAAGTAGGGCTTAGGGTGCATGTTTGGTCGACGTTAAAACCGAGACAATGGCGTGGTCGTGGGTGATCTGGAGATGATCGGTGGTAGGGGAATAGGTTCGTGGTTGAGTGACGAAGCTTTGGTCATGGTGGTGTGGATGCTATGGGTTGGGATCAACGGCGATAGGTGGATTTTTGATCAATTTTGGCTACAGATTTTTGAACGAGAGGCTCGATTTTGATTCGATGTTGAAATCGTGGAACTGGGTTGTCAAGTTGAATGACGAGGTCATCGTCGACCTACGGGGACTAGCGGTGATGGTCGAAGAGACTTTGGCCATCTGTGCACGTGCACGCGTACGTTTTTGATCTGGGTTGTTTGTGATGTTGGGGAAGAAGGAAGCTTCTCGGGTTGGATTTCGGAATGAATTCGTGAGTGACTCGAAGAAATGAAGCAGGGGAAAACACTCGAGTGTGTTATCGGGTTTAATCCGGGGTTGTCTCAGGTCTGGAGTGTTTGAACAAATCAGTTTTTGAAATTTAATAAGTTTTGTTTTTCCTAAGTTTATTTTGAAAATAAAATTTAAAATTTAATAGTTTAAATGAAGAAACTAATTTAAAGGATAATGGTTTACTTTTAATGATGTTTTAGATTTGTAATTAACTTGAAGATATTAAGTTATTTTACATGATGATGATAATCAATTTTCTAGATTATTTAGATAAGATTTTAAAGATAAAATGGTTTTAATTATGTTAATGATGGTTAAGTATAATTACTTGATTTAATTAATAAAAGCTTATTAAAGATAATTACTTTATGTAAGTACATTAAAGGATGATTATATAAGTAAAGTTTAATTAATGACAAGTAATTAAAGGCAATTAATTACTTAAAGACAATTACTTATTGAAAGTAATTAAGGATAATTAATGATCAAAGGTTGATTTATCAAGTAACCAAGAACAATTAAATTAAATTGGTTAATTAATTGAAGGTAATTAAGGGATGATTAATTAATTAAGAATAATTAATTTAATGGTAATTAATTAAGGGTTAATTAGTTAATGTAATTAATTAGGGACAATTAATCAAAGGATAATTAAATAATAAAGGTTAATTATTTAGTAATTAAAGTTAAATGATTTGTTAATTAAGGTTGATTAATAATATTTAAAGGTTAATTAATTTATTATTAAAATTTAATTAATAAATGATTAAAGGATGATTAATTAAAATGGTTTGTAATGAATTAATATTAATTAACCAGGATTAGCAGTTTGTTCATAAGTAATTAAACTGATTTAAATTAATCAGATAATAATTGATCTTACTTATGGATGTGTGGATTCAATTAGATGTTGAATTGTTTAATATCCCCGATTGTGATGCTTTGTGATATAAATTATTTTGATTTGAGCTGTGATAAATGTAATTTATTTATCTGTGATGAATTTATATTATTTATCTGTGAATGAAGATAAGCGTTATAGATTATACCGCTTATCGATATTGATATGATTGAATTTTGTGATGATTGATGATGTTGCACTATCGTGAAAAACCCCTAGATTACACCATACATACACAAATATCGATTGCACAAGAAAATTGGTTAAGTCACAGATATTTGAATTTAAGATTATGAAATGGTTTTAAAAGTTGATTTTCTAATTCAAATGGTTTGGAAATGGAATTGGTTAAATATGAAAAGCATTTGAAAAGGAATTTTAAAGATAGAAGTTATTTCGAATAACTTGATAAAGTTTTGAAATTTAAATAATTTGATTTGAATTTAAATTCAAGAATTGAAATTGAATTCTATGTTTGGAAACTATGGTTTAAAAAAGGTTATACAAGTTATAAATGTGTTTATATGGTTTTTTAAACCATTTTAAGTATTGTTTTGGAAATTTGAACTTAACCTAAGTTTTATACTTGAAGGGCTTTAACTCATGCAAATGTAACCGGATTTTTCTAAAACGATAACTATTTGTTTTCAAATAATAATAGCTTTCGTATAAAGAAAGGATTTCCAATTTGTATTGAAAGATTACAAGTTTGAAATGGAATTGAAATGGTTTTGAAAGCTATGAATGAATCTTTGTGAAAGATGGTTGAACCTTGTTTTGAAATTGAAGAGGTTTTAAATGGTGTATCTCTTACATAAAAGATTTGAAATGGGAATTGTTTTGAAAGTTACGAATGAATCTTTGGAAATGGTTTTGAAAGCTATGAATTGAGTCTTTGATTTAAATGATTGGATGAGTTAATCAAATTTGAAAAGGAAATTGTTTTGAAAGCCGTGAATGAATCTTTGTGGAAGATTGGTGAACTTTGTGAAGTGAATCTTTTTGTTTAAAGATTTGAAAATGGTAATTTGTTTAAACCATTTGAAGAAAGGTTTTGGGTTAAAGTTGTGACCTAATCAAGATCCCAATATCCGTATGTTTATAAATATTGTGCTCATTATTCGGTTTAGCCGAGAGAGGACTTTGTGTCATATAACCCATTTCGAATAATGATACGACATAAATGGATAGCATTTGAAGACCGGTGGTGAAGACCAGGTATTTTCGAGAACGAAATGATAACCCGTCGAATGTTTCTACACTGAGTCGCGTCGGTATAAAGATCTCCATATGTGATGGGGAGTCCGATCGGGATTGGGAATTCTCGGATTGCAAGGGTTTCTTTGGAAGTGCCTTCAGTTCTGTTCAAACACGGAACAGACTTGTATGGATGTGTGTCTGACATTAAACTTTGAGATGTAAAACCGGTTTCGACGAAATACATTTATGTTTGGTGGCGGAGAATTTATTCTCTTAGTGTAACACCCTTCTATGAGAAGTACGAGCTTAGAGGTTATGTAGTTGATGGTTACTAGTGATACATTCCCAATTTGGTAATGTGGCATATGAAGTGCTGCCGATCATTTGTTGATCAATGCAAGGCTTTGTGAAAAAGTGTAGTTTTGTGGACGAGACTGCATCAGGACCTCACAGCCCGAAAATGGTCGAAATAGGAAAGATGCGGCAAGGTTACGAGGGTCGCGCCCTATAGGGTATGTCATTCCTTTCTGGAAAAGGGTGGTATCATGGTATGGAGCCCAGATATTTAACCTATGTGGTTACAGCAAATTTATTACTTTGTGGTTGTTTCTTTGTTGTTGAGGATCCCCGGATAAAGGTCACAAACTGCCATGGAATGACATACTCGAGTAGTAGTTACCTAGTTACAGAGGTAACCCGGCCTTGTATTGGTAAAGATCCTGAGGTTCTCGGGGAGTCCCTCCAGAGGCGTATCCATGTGGAAATTGAAAGTTCCTTAGCTTGACCATTTGTTGGAAATCCAATCATCCAATGCGCGCCTTGTATGGTTTAGTTGTATAACATGCCATTTACTTATGGTGGTCACCACTGTTTAGATGGTAGTTATGGTAGGCATAGTTCGAAATGTCTATGCCGGCTAAGATTAATATTATACTTTCAAAAGGTTTTCTGCACTATGCACTAATAATAATATCAAAAGGATTTTGCGTATCAAGCATGTTTGACTATCATAAGGAGATATCTTCTTCAATTCTGCGTTTGCATTGTGTGTGTGTCGGGAGGCCTTATGGTAGTTTCATTTTCCAAAAAGTATTGAGGATTTCTTTTAAAGTCCATTATTTTTCTTTTAATAAAGATAAACTGTTTTTGTTTGCTCATACCAGTCCTATGACTGACCTGGAGTTTATTGTTCCCTTTCTAACTCTGGGTGCCCACAATTTTCCATAGGGGCAGTCTAGAGTTGGGTTTTTCAGATAATCAAATAATAGGTGTAGATTCAATAGCCTTCAGTTTTCTATTTGGAATTCTTTGGAGTCTTTTCCTGGATTTTGGCTTTTGCTTTTTGTTTCTCTTCAACATTTGGGATCAGGCTTGCTTAAGTCCAACTTGATGGTGGTTCGAGCTTGTGGCTTGGAGACTTTGGAGCTTTGGCTATGGAGTTGCAGTTCTAGATTCTACCTTTCTTTCTTATCTTTGGAAGATCATATTTGTGATTCATTTTTCTGCTGTTGTATATCTCTGATAGATATTCATTGTATCAAATGTTGTATATCAACAAAGTTATTGTTTTCCTTCCGTTGTGTTGTTATTACTTAGTGTGTTATAAGCTCCGACAAACCAAATTCGACGTTGAATCTGCGGCATTCGAATACGGGTGATGTATTCGGTGCTGATTTTCGAAGGTCGAGTCAGGATTGTTACACTGTTAGAGGGCATTATCGTAATTTTTGGATGCTTAAGGGAGGACTTTGTGTTCATTTTGAAGACTCAATTTTTTATTTCAATTTCTCTAGTAAAGAAGAAAGATTGCAATCCTCGAAGCAAATCCATCCATCATTGCTGGTAAGCCTTTTATTTTAACTCTTTGGAGTTCGGCAGTTAATGGTGCTAGGGATTAGATTTTGTCTGTTCCAGTTTGGGCTCACTTTACGGATATCCCTTCCATTCTTTAACCCTTGGTTGGGCTCATTTGGTTAGCTAGTCTAGTTGGCAAGCTCAAATGTTTTGATGCTAACACTGTAGCAAGGTAGAAGCTCGTGTACGTTAAGGCACTGATTGAAATTACACTGGATAAGTAACTTCCCTATAGGCTGAAGGTACATATTGCTGAGGGGAGGGATGTTTTCGTTGATGTTGATTATAGTTGGAAACCACACATTCGCACTATTTGCCACTACTTTAGCCATGTTGTTGAAAAGTGTAAGCATGGACCTACTCATTCTCCCGTACCTATCTCGATCAAGGCCCCTCTTCCTCGCTCTCCAGTTAAGAGGTGAGTTCCTAAGCCTACTATCCTTGTTATCGAAGTTGCAGATGTTGCTATGATACCATCAGATACTCTACCTCCAACACTTACTTTAGCTAGTGATACTTTGGATGCTCCTTTTATTCCACCCAATGTTGATGATGTTATTGTATGACATTCCTCTAAGCAAGGGTTCATGTGAAATCTGATATGAGATATTCTCCGACTTCTGCTAGCTAAATTATATGTTTGTTGGCAATTATAATGTGGACTATGCTCTTAATTAACATGCTTCTGGGGATGGTCTGGTGCTTGCTATGAATGGCGAAGAAGGTGTTTAAAATAGACTTCTGTTACAAGATTCCGCTTGAGACAGGAAGTATTTATACTCCGCTGATTTGGTCGATTATGTGACTAACTTGGCCGCTTTTTTCTTGGTTTTAAACGTTATTGGCCCTAAATCTGAGGATGATGGCAGTGGATCCTCCTTGTTGAAGGAGGACTACTCTCCTTTCGTTTATTAGTAGCTATGGTGCATCTGCGTAGCACTTATACCTTATTTTTCATTTAGCTGTTCTGGCATATGTGCCGAACAACTGTTAAATATGTGGTTTAATAAAGTGGCACGGCCCACTATAAAGCCTAGACTTACTAAAAAAATCATTTAAATAGTGGAGTATTAAAGTTAATCAATTATTTTGTTAATTGTGTTTTTAAATTAGTCAATCACTTTAATAATGATGTTTAAAGTTGATTAATCATTTTGATAGCGATGTTTTAAGGTTAATAAATCATTTTAATAATGATGTTTTAAGGTCCATTAATCACTTTAATAATGATGCTTAAAGTTGATTAATCATTTTGATAGTGACGTTTTAAGGTTAATAAATCATTTTAATAATGATGTTTTAAGGTTAACAAATCACTTCATTAATGATGATTAAAGTTAATTAATCATTTTAAATAATGATGTTTGAAGTAATTAATCATGGTTAAAGCTAATTAATTATTTTAGGTAAAAATGTTGAAGTAATTAAACATTGATTAAAGGTGATTAATCATTTTTGATAGTGTTGTTCAAAGTTAATATTTGCAATGTGAAATCCCAGCACAAGTTTGGTTTTAAAATTAAAAAAAGTTTGATTCGGTTACGGAATGAATAAGGAATTTAACTTTCTGTAAATAGATATCTCTTATATTGAAGGGATTTATTCATATTCTTAGCACTAAACGTTGTAGTATGGAAACTCATCTTTATCTCAGGAGTTAAAAATGTCGTTAAGGCAATGCCTAGAAGTAACACTACCTTTTCTTGGCCAACTTCATTTTCAATCAGGAAATAGTACGAGTTCGCAATCGATGAGTAATGGTAAGAAATTGAGATTTACTGTCCATATACGATTATTTAATTATTCATTTATTGACTATCGATTCAACTTTCTTCATTGTGTATCATCAATCTAAAACGATTTGTTGCTCATTTGAGCATTGTTGCCATTTGACAGAAATGACTAAAAAGAGAAAGTGAGTGGACGTCAAGCTACATGGGTTTGCTCCCATTAGGGTATCTCACATATACTCTAGACTGGGTTTAGTTATATGCATATTAAGATGTGAAATACTCAAATTCTCGATAAGTTTGACATGGACCAGCTTGTAACTAATTGAGAGGAGTCACAGAAGAAAATAACCCTCTCAAGTATACTATCTAGAAGTATACTTTTGGTAAGAGAGGTACACCCTCCTAGTCATTATTGAAAAATTTCCCATTCCTTTCCTTTGATTCAAAACTTTTGAATTCATTTTCTTAATTGCATCGAGAAGTGCCTGGAGCTCTTCTTGACGTTTAATCATTTATGTCCATTCTCTAAGTTTAGACTTTAACCTTGTTTAGGCATATTCCTTCGAGTTAGGTCCTTGTTATAAATTGTTCCCATTACTTGTGGTTGGATGCTGTCATTGTAAGGGGAAACCCATTCTGCAGAGGGTGATGTGGTCTCACATATTGTTGTTTATTTTCACCCTTTGTTTAGAGTTTTACTCATACCAGACTTATTGTCTGACCCGAGTTTTTTGTTTCCATAAACTCTCGGGTACTCAATTATGTTTGAGTAGTTCGAGAGTAGCAGGTTTCTTTGGGCTCTTTGAAGATGATGGACTAGCAGGAGGCTCCTTAGCTATCTATATATCTATTTCCACTATTATATTTAATATATATGTGCATTTTATATCAGCAAGTCTAAAGGCAGGGCGTATAACTGCATAGGTTGATAGCAGTAGTATTTTATGTAATTTTGATAACTCCATGTTAAGGAGTAACCATATATACTATATTATTGTTGCATTACATGTAACTATTCAGTTATGAGATTTTCTGTTCTATTCTTTTATTTTATCCCATGACAACTTTTCTTTTGAATATTTGGACATACGATTACCAAGGATGTGTTAATTGTTGTTCTTAGAAGTCTGAAATGTGGTTCGTCGTAGTCTATACATAGTCTTATAGACCCATTTAACTTCTTTACAAACACTGTCACTGCTCCCCATGATGAGCTACTTGGTCTTATGGAGTTCTTTCCTTCCAACTCTGCCAATTGCTTTCTCAGGTCCTCCATCTCCCTCGAAGGAATTCTACTAGGAGGTCGATTAAATGGTTCAATCCATGCTAAATAAGTCAATGCAGAACTCCACCGCTCTCGAGGGTGGAAACCCTGAAACTGGTTCGAACGCCTCCCAGAACTCCTTCACCACTCATACTGCTCCCAACTCCCCTTCCTCCTAATATAATGCATATAAAGCACCCCTATGCACTACTCCACATTTTTATAATGCCACAAATACCCTATCTCTATGACCATGATGACTCAAGGTGATTATCCTCTCATCACAGTGTACCCTAGCACTATACATTTCTAACCAATCCATCCCCAAAATAACTCTGAAGCCTATGAAGTCAAACATGTATCGATCACAAGAAAATTTACACCCACCTAACTCAACATCTAGGTCGGTGCATCTTAGTCCAAGAGTGGTGTACCTCCTATTGGTTTTTGCTATACGCATGGATGTGCCTAAATAGTAACCCTTAACCCAAATCTATCAACTAAGTCTTTAACTATAAACGAATATGTAGCTCCATTATCAAACGGTACTCTCACTAAAATACCAAAAATCAAAGCCATGCCTTCTAGGACTTTCCTCTTGCTTTTCTCTTTTGTAGACAGTCCTTCCCTGGGTCCGTCCAAAGCATATACCTACGCTTTTAGCTCTAGCCAATCCTTTGTCGGATGCCCCAATCTTATCATACTTGAGGCACTTCACCCTCGCAACATTCTTAGTCATATGGCACTTTGAAGCATAGTGTCCTTTATGCCCGCGGTTGTAGCAGTCTATTTCTTCATAGCAACTACACCCTTTCCCTTTTGCATTCCTTTCTTGCCTTTACTGCATGGGGTGAACTTCTTCTTCTGTTCTACCTTGGGCCTTCTCTCCGCCCTTCTCTTCTCTTTATACATGTTATCATATCTTCTGGCTATGTCCACTAAAAACTCATAAGCAGATTCTAGAGGAACCATCACCTTATGAACAAGCCCTGGCTTCAAACCTTTAATTAACTTCTCATTTTTCTTCACGGGAGTGTTAATGATCTCTCTGCCATACTTAGCTATTGCATTGAACTTTTGGATGTACCTCTCCACTATAAAGTCACCCTGCCTCAAGTCAATGAACTCCCTCAACAACACACTTCATAGAGACTCAGATATGAAATGAGCCTCAAACCTCTCTTTGAACTACTCCCATGTGATTCCCTCTTCTGGGGTTTCTGCAATTACAGTCTCCTATCATTCCAATGCATCTTCCTGTAACTGGCTTGATGCACGTCTTCTCTTCCATGCATCATTCAACCCTAAGTCGCCAAATATACACTCACAACTTCTCAACCAATTCAGCACTTCAATTGCAGGCTATTTCCCTGTATACACCTTTCCTTCCATATTTTTGTAATCTTTATTCATCCTTGAGAAATCTTCCCTCGTCACTACATCTCTCGGTTGTGCTACCTCCAGTGTAGTTTCCATCATCATATGGGCTACAAACTATCTAAATAAGACATTCAAATCCGTACCCTCTTCATTTGTTGGCTTGGTGGCTTTCTCTCCTACTTCTCTTGGAATTCCTTCTTCCCTTCCTCCATCGATCTATGTTTCTTCAATCTCTCTTCTTGCATCGCCCCTTCTATTGTGATTCATCCGCTTCTCAAATCCATCTTGCTTTTCTATTAAGAAAGTCTTCATCAGAACGAAAAGACAGGAAGTGAAATCACAATAGAGGAATAATAATCTCCCTATATATCAATATAGCAATATACAAGTACGATGTACATGCGTGCACGCGTGTGTATTAGCTCATCCTTTCCTCAGAATGTTCTTTACCTGGAGATGAATGCTGATGATGCTGTAGTCATCACCAAAATTATCTTCCGATAACCAAAGTGAGTTCAGTATAATGATACATATATATATATGTAAACATAGCAAACTAATATTTTTCATTGCATAGCATATTCATTTTTAATTTTCATTACAATTCTTCGGTCAAATTTTACCAAGTTGTGTGCCCATACAAAGGCCAAATATAATAGAAAATAACATCATAAAGAGTTGGGTCCACATATAAAGATGTGACCCGCACTCCATCATACAAAGGAAACAAAATCTTTGTAAGATAAAGAATCTCATGTTCCATCTTTGTTCCTCGTACTGCGAGCATTATTTCAAATCTGCCTAAGCCCATCAACTCAACCTACTCAAATGAGTACCCATGAATTTATGGAGAAAATAATAATAAAAACACAGTTGGATATAAAGCCTAGTGTGAATAATACCGTCCCTAAAAACAAACATACAATGAGTCTGACCTGCACAACACAGTTTAGGTTTTCCCATCACTATTCATACATCATAAGTACAACAATTTAAACTACTGATGCAATTATTTCTTATTTGCATATTCAATTAAACAATTCCTTAATCACAGTTTTTTGTTCACCCTCCACCGTCCCTACCTGAGTCCTGACTTAGATTGTTTTTGAATTTAAGTGTAAAATACTACAATCTCTGCGCAGACCCACTCCATTTCCCTTATAAATTCTTCTTATATCTATAAAGAATTCCTATAAAGCAATTTACATGGTGTGCCACACAATGCTATATACGTTAATTAAGTACTGGTACCCCACCCTTATGCAGAACTTACTTAGCTTCTTGTCAATGCTTGTCTCTTATCTCGCATTGCTTGGAATCGCCTACTGTAGTATTCTTTCAAATTCATGCATCTATTTGAACTGCCTAGACCCACCTTTGTAGTACTTAACAGTTTAAGTAGTTAAGCCATGGACTACAAAGAAGCAGCCACCCTTTGTCATTTTTATCTATTTATTAAATTTCCTACTACTTGGATTCACCCCAACGTAGTAATTTATTTACTTATTTTTCAAACTGCTTAAAACCACCTCATCACAGTAGACCACAAATAATCCCACATGCAGCCTTAGACCTCAAAGAAACTCATATACAGCCTCTAAGTATTTGCTTATTTAGAACTACTTAACCTTCCCTACTGCAGTTCCTGGAGGTAAAATGCCTCTCCTCACCTTTCCTGGATGTGAAATCGAGAGTGAGCATCCCCACATTGCGTTAGTTTCCCTTCCAACTTTGTCTTTTCATTTTAGCGCAGGATCTCTTCTCGATCTAACATGGCCTGTCCTTGAGTCCTATTAACTTATATTTTATAAGTATTATTCATTTCTCTCATTTAGCACAGTCCTCTTGACCCGAGTACTACGCTTTACACTTTACGTATTAAATGTTCTTCTCTAAGTTTTAGCACAGTATGGTTCTTTCTTATTTAGGCAGTACTTTTACTTATAAATTTAGAACCACCACCCAGTGCCATTACCCAACAACTCTGACATCTCTGACAATGTCTTTACACGTGTCATTATCCCATTGGATCTTATTTCACTTTCTATTATTTGCAGTGTTTATTTCAGCAAACAATTTGGACCTTGTCTCCCCTTTTCTTAACTTCTATTAATATATTTTCCATGGATTTTTTCCCTAACATCTTCGCAGTACCCATCTACCTCGATGCAGTACTTAGCCGTTTAACCCTTTTTATTTTCTTATAGAAAATTCAGGTAGAATTCTCTAAAATTCCTGAACCACTATTCTTTCATGGTTTACATATATTTTTATATTTTAAGAATATTTCATTTCTTATTTTCAAGTTAAACAACTTTAAAAATTCGTATAAAATTATATAAACTTAAGAAATTTCTCAAACTAAAAACCTACTTCGAAAATCACGATTTAAACATTATATTAAATTTACATTAAGTTTCAAAATCACTAAAGTAGGGAAAACACATGTAAAAATCCTATGCTCACTTACCCTTTCCCAAAACATTTATTAAACTTTTAGATCTTTACTTGAAAACCCATATGAACCCCGTCATACATGTAAACATATGGATCTGAAAGGAACACATACACATAAGGAAATCGGTTTAAAAGTTTTATGCATTACTTACCTTGATCTTTTAGATGTATAACTTTAGTTTTCTTTAGTCTTTTCTAGCTTGCATTTTCTTATCCTCCTCTTATTTGCCTTCTTACGGTTCCATCATTAAAGAGTTTCTCTAGCATTTTATTTCAGTCTAAGTATAATGAAATGAATAAATAAAAATGTGTAATGTATATTGTGCACAATAAGTTGGGCGTGGCCTTCATACCCACTTCTATTAATTCGTTCACACCTACCTACATTATTTATCCCACCTCTTTCCTTTAATTAACTTATTTAATTAATCATAAAATTTAAGGTTATTACAAAGTGTCTTTGGGATACAAAGATTTTAGTCGAGTCTGGAGACATTGTAGAGCTCAAGTGATCACCTAATTTGACTTATGTGCAGCATCCAGTTTGGATAGTCGACTCAGAAATCTAATAGAACAAATGAAAGGGAGTTCCACTGGTGAAAGTATAGTGGTCCAACAATCCATTGGATTGCACTTGGGAGGCTTAGGATCACATGGAACGATCTTATCCTAAGTTATTTGCTGAGGTGCATGAGTCAAGAAAGCAATTTTTTACTTGTTTATATTAATTAATGGTGTATATGAGATGGACTTAATCTAGCCAGTTATAGATTTTCCTTTATAAGGAATTGTGAGGATGCAATTTTCTTAAAGGGGAAGTCTATAACAATCCGCTGTCGAGAAGTAAACAATTAACAGATAATAATTAATAAAATAAATGTGGTTTGAGTTAATTAAAATAGAATTATAATAATAAATTAGAAATTTGATAAAGAATATGTATTAAAATAATAAAAATTAAACATTAAAAATTATTGATTTATTGATTTATTTGCTTATTTTGAAATAATGAATATAAATTAATTATTTAATAATAAAGATTAAATAAACATTATAAGTTAGAATTTTTTTTGTTAAAAGAATGTATTACATTGATGAATTTCAAAGATTATTAGTAAATGAATTTAAGTATATTGATTATTTAGATCAATATATTATCGAAAATAATTTTTCTAAAAATAGATTATGATATGATTTCTTAATAAGAAATTTAGTGGAGAGTAACTAATTAGTAATCGGGCTTGAATTTGAATTGTTTCATGAATCAAACTAAAAGAAAGAAAAGAAATAAAGAAAGAAAAGCAAAAGCAAAATTGAATCAAGGCTCAACATCTCAAGCCCAAACCCTAAATTTTGTTTTCCCAACTTCCCCAATTCCAGAGCATTCCATCTCCTTATGATTCACCTCCATCCATAAATAAAAATCAAACGTTCTTATTTTCTTAATTAATGATATAGGATTCAATGAGTTAGATTTTCTTCTATCCTTAGATCATCAATTTGATGAAGTTGATGCTGAGTTTATGCCTGAGTTTATGCCCAGTT
This sequence comes from Allium cepa, assembly GCA_030765085.1. NCBI lineage: Eukaryota > Viridiplantae > Streptophyta > Magnoliopsida > Asparagales > Amaryllidaceae > Allium > Allium cepa. Next base: position 1,038,223,792 of record CM060929.1, read on the forward strand.
TTACCGTTGCTATTTCTAATTCTACATATGCTTCCTTAGATGAGTTTCATGATACCACTATTGAACATGGGGAGGACCTTTTTATTTCTTCTTGCTCAGAAAAGAATAAGGAGCCTGTAAAAGATGTTTCTGATGCTTTGAAGTCTGTCTATTTGGAGAATAATTTTTGCTCTTTCCCTAACTCTTCTTCCTCGATAAAAGGAAAGCATAAGCGGTCTATATCTTCTAGTGGTTCTGTTCATGGAAGTGCTAGAATTCGCAAAGGTCAACCTTCTCCTTTAGGTGAGTTACCTAGATCGAGTGCCATGAGTGGTACTACGCATCCAGGCTCAGGTATGGGATCTTCTTTGGGTAGCACGTTTTCTACTTATGCTTTAGGTAGTCTTTCTTCTACCGAGTTTAGTCAGATAGCTCGTGACACATCTTCTGTTTTTACTGATATTGAGTTAGATCAGGAGTTTATTAGATGTAGGGAATTAGAGAGGGCTAGTTCAGTTCATCTATGAGGATCTTGAATTGGAATATTAGAGGTTTGAATGATTTAAACAAATGTGATAAGATTAGAGTATTTTTTAAGGATTACTCTATAGATATTGCTTTACTCCAAAAAAACTAAAATTAACTATCCTGATGTTCGTTTCTTTAGAAGATTAGGTGGGTTTCATCTTAGTAAATGGGTTTTTTACCTTCAGTTGGCTCTTCTGGGGCATTAATGATAGGTTGGCGTGATAGTTATTTTAAATTTCTTCAATGTATTGGTAAGCAACATTCTCTTCATGTTATCCTTATTAATCTTTCGGATAACTCTTTATTAAATATTTCTAATGTTTATGGGCCTAATTCTAAAATTAATCGGAGACTTTTATGGAATGAATGCCTAGATTTTAGATCCCTTGTCCCAGGTTCTTGGATTTGGGGGGGGGGGGTGATTTTAATGTTATGCGTTTCATAGGTGAGCATTTTCCTAGAGAAGGAGATTACTCTGCTATGGAGGACTTCGATCAATTCATTGTTAACTCTAATTTGATTGAAATTCCACTTTCTAATAGAGAGTTTACTAGGAATAACTCTAGAGAGTCTCCTTCTGTAGCTCTTCTTGATAGATTTTTTGTTAGCGATGAGATTGATGACAATTTGTCAATCTGTAGAGTTAATGGCTTACTGTATACCTTCTCTGACCACTGTCCTATTATCCTTTCTTGTGAATACCATAGATTTATTATTAACAATTTTAAATTTGAAAAGATATGGCTTTTGGAATCTAACTTTGTGAACTTAGTTATTTGTAAATGAAATTCTTTGAGTTTCCATAATAAGGATAATTCTGCTAAAGCTTTTACTTCTAAACTTAGAGATCTTAGGACTTTTCTTAAAATTGGAATAAAAATGTTTTTGGCAATTTAAAAATTAAAAAAGACAATATTCTTAATGAAATACTTAAAATTAACAAGTTAGAAGAATCTAGACCTCTAAATCTAGGTGAACGTAATGTTCTTTCTAATTTAAAAGATGAACTAAATTCTATTTTAGAAAAAGAAGAGGTGATGTGAAAACAGAGATCCAGAATTCAATGATCAACAAAGATGATAATAATGCCAAATTCTTTCATAATATTGCTAATGGTAGAAAATGTTCTAATACAATTAACTCTATATTTGTTAACAACATAGAGATAGTAGATCAAAGTGACCTAAACAAAGCTTTTACTGAATATTATAAAGATATTTTTGGTTCTAAAATCAAACATAGAATTAATGTTAGATGGACAGATCTGTATCCTCCAGATTCAATTGTAGGTTTATCTGAATTAGATAGTTCTTTTACAGAAGACGAAATTAGGAAAGCAATTAATGATATGCCTGGTGATAAATCACCTAGGCCTGATGGGTTTCCTATTTTATTTTATAAAACTTTTTGGGATGTTTTAAACCTAACTTTGTTAATTTGTTTAATGATTTTTATAATGGTAATTTGCAATTAGGGAGATTTAATTTCGCAAATGTTATTTTGCTGCATAAAAAAGTAGGAGCTAACAAATTAAAGGATTTTAGACATATTTCTTTGATTAACTGTTTAGTTAAAATCATTTCTAAAGTTCTTGCTAATAGACTTAGTACTAGAATGATGATTTAGTTGATTGTTCACAATCGGCTTTTATCAAAGGGAAAAATATTACTGATGGTGTGGCTGTTGTTCAAGAATATATTAATTACTGTTGTAAGAACAACATAACTTGTGCGATTTTAAAACTTGATTTTGCTAAAGCATTTGATTCAGTGGATTGGGATTTTCTTTTTGAAATTTTTCATGCTAGAGGATTTGGGCATAGATGGATTAGTTGGATTTTGTCTTTGCTTAAAACGGGAAACTCTAGAATTATGGTTAATGGTATTCTAGGTAATAAAATTCAGTCAAAGAAAGGCTTAAGGCAAGGGGATCCCTTATCTCCTTTGTTGTTTAATTTAGCTGTTGATGTTTTTGCTAAAATTATTAAGAGAGCAGTGAATAATGGTTGTTTAGGAAATGTTGGAAATGACATATCGCGTAATGGTATATCGGTTCTGCAATTTGCGAACGATACCTTACTTTTTTCTTCTCATCTTCCTAGACACATTATTACTCTCAAATTTATTCTTTATAGTTTTGAACTTTTATCTGGATTAAAAATTAATTTTGACAAAAGTTCAGTTCTAGTTTTAAATGATTTTGAAAAAGTTGAAAACTTAGTAGCTAATACTCTAAATTGCAAAATTATGAAATTTCCTTTTGAATATCTAGGGTTTGTAATTAGACCTTCCAAACTCAACCATGATGATTGGATTATTATTATAGATAAAATTAAAAATAAGATATCTAATTGGAGTGGGAGATTTCTTTCTAGAGTAGGTAGGCTTGTTTTAATAAACTCAGTTTTATCAGCCTTACCGATCTATTGGATGTCTATGCATCTGTTTCCAGATTGGGTTATTAATAAAATCGATAAAATTAGAAGAGATTTCTTATGAAGTGGGGATAATATTAATAATAGTATAAAATATCTTGTAAACTGGGATACTGTTCGTAAAGCTGAAGAAGAGGGTGGTTTAGGAGTTATAAATTTGCGCAATATGAATTTGTCCCTTTTAGGTAAATGGCTTTGGAAGTTTAAAGATTTTAATGATAATGCTATTTGGGAAAAGATTATTTCCAAGTATTACTATAACGGTAATTTTAATTTACACCAAATTGATTATTCTTCTTCCCATAATTTTCTAATTTTTGGAAAAATATTTTAAAATGTTATGAAAATTTTAATTTAGGAATTAAGATGATAGTACATTCAGGAAATTGTACTTCTCTTTGGCATGACTACTGGATTTCAATCTTGCCTCTTAAATTTGAATTCAAGGATTTGTATGACATTTGCAACTTTAAGTATGCTTTAATTAATGAAGTTTATTCTCCAGATAATGATCCTTCATAGAACTTTAGCTTTAACAGAATTTTAATAGGTCCTATCCTTAGGCAGCTTTCTTTGTTTTATGCCAGATTAAATCTTTATAATATTGATAATGATTATGATTTTATTAGTTGGGAATGGGATAAGAGTAAGAAATATACTCCAAATTCTTTTTATAGATTTATTAATTTTTCGGGTACTTTAAATAACTCTTTTAATTTTATGTGGAAAGCTAATGCTCCTCCTAAATCCAAAATTCACATGTGGTTTATTCTTCATGGTAAACTTAATACAGTTGAATTTTTAAAGAGAAAAAACATTCATAATGATAATAAATGTTATTTTTACAATCTACATCTTGAAGACATAAATCATATATATTATGATTGTTTGGACACTAATTACATCCTTATTAATACTCTTAAAATTTTTATCTTTAATATAATAACTAATATTTCAGATTGTGAATTCTACTAGAAAACTTATAGATTCAAATTCAATAAAAATACTAGATTTTTACTAGACACTTTATTTATTATTATTAGTTGGTTTATTTGGTCTGAGAGAAACCAAAGAATTTTTAATAATAATAATAGTCATCTTAACAAATTGATTTTGTCAATTTCTTCATTTTGTTTTAATTGGATTTCTAATCCTAATTGCAAACTAACTAAAAATATCATTTTTAATCGGTTTCTTAACAAGGTTAGTTATAATATTAATTTTTTAAATATAACAATAACTTTTATAACACCAATAATAGTATTATTAGTATTTTTCCTATTTTTAATCATGATCTCTCTTTAAATCATAGTTTACTTATGATTAAAGATAATTAAGTCTGATCTGTCTCAATTTTTGTTATAGTCTCTGTTTGGTAATTGTTTTCAGATTATTCATTCCTTTAGTTTTTGTCCTGGTGGTTTTATTTTGGGTTTTTATTTCATTATTTATAAATACATATATATGTATATTTGTTTTATGAATATATATATATGTGTGTGTGTGTGTGTGTGTGTGTGTGTGTGTGTGTGTGTATGTATCTTTCTAATTTTTTCCCTAGTTCTATTCAGGTATAGGTTTGGGAGATTGGTTATCAGGTTCTTTTTGCAGGTTTCTCTTATCTTCATATTGCTGGCTATCAGTTTGTAGAGAGGTCATCAGAGCAGAGTTTCTTCATCCAGGACTGTTTGCATTTATCCCCTCAGATATAGGAATCTGCTATCTTCAGCATGGTGTACTTTTCAGGATGATCTATTCTTCAGTTTGACACTCACTCTTATTGTTCAGAGCCTTCAGAGTGTTCTACCTTTTCAGCAGATCCTCTCTTGAGTAGTTGTTTATCCTCTTCTTCTGTTTCAGACTTTAGGTGTTTTTTATTAGTTTGAGTTGTCGCTTTATGTCTTTGTTTTTTCTATTTGTCTTTTTGGTACTTCTAACATCTTAATATCGGGCGGTGGCCATGCCGGAGCTTGATATTAAGGTGTATGGGTGGTGGCCTTACCGGAACTCATCTTAGAAGTACTTGCGATTAGCTATTTGTATTTTTTCTTGTTACCTGCCAGACATGTTGGCAGCTCATTATGTTCGTGATATATATATTCACATGTGTGCTCTCCTCTATGCGTAGAGGATCACACATTTTTTCTCAAAATAAAATAAAATTCTTACACAATCCCTACCTTCTTAAAAATTCAAAATAAAATCAATAAAATTCCTACATTCAAAATCATTATTTCTTGACAACCTTTATACTAGTTATCTAGTAAGGATTCAAGATTTTGTTTATTTTTTTGAAGAAGAAGCCACTTATAGTGAAGAAGAAAAGAGAAGCAGGAAGGAACTAAGGGTGTAATTATGATTCTTCAATTCAAGATGAGTAATATACTCACAAATCTGCCTGTATTGATGTTATGACACATGGAGTGTTTACAGAAGTTTATGTCTTTGTATATCCACTTACAGTGAAATAATTTTCTCTCTTTGGTATGTTTTGATTTGTTTTCAGGACTAATTAATGATATTGTGTATGGTTACATGATTATTGGATTGAAGTGGGGAAGTCTGTAATTTGTAGAAGTATATGGTAAAGAAAGATGAGAGAATGGTCTGAAATGGGTTGCATCAGGCATATGAACTCACGACATCAGTTGCTTAATCGATGGTTGCGACTGGCCAGCATATAAATTTTGAAAAAATAATATAAATGTAATATATATGATTCAAAATAAATCAAAACAATATATATATATATATAATATAAACATACTTACATGCTATAATATATTATACTTATACATAGGAATGAATATTATTTAAAACGTTAAATGATTAAGTAAAGAGAATTTAATAATATTATTTCAATAAATTATTATAAAAGCTAGAAAATTCTTATTTATAAAGTTATCGTGTAATCTTATAATAGTTGTTAAAGGTAATAAAATTGATACTATGGAATTATAAAAGAATCCTATGATGTTTGAATATTTATTTAAGTGCCTTTATTACAATATAATTAATATTATATTACATTAAATATTATAGTGTTTCCTGATATGGTAAATTCATTTATATAAACCTACTTTGATTATTATATATGTACTTTCATTTCTGTGCAATGAGAAATATGAATAAACGGATTAGTTATACTATTAGGTTGAGACTTTCGGTAATACTTTTATGTTATTCATCGGACTTGTCTCATAGAAATATATATTTGGGATTGAGTGTATTTTATGAACGTTGAATTAACATTCAAATAACATGGTATGGGACATCGTTATATTATTTGTTAGGTTATTCATCATGAGTAAATATCACTCAAACAGGGATTAGATATTTGGTAGGGCTCATTGTGGTAAGGCATGTGTATAGTCATGTGTCGGTAACTTTATTGAGCCTTATGTCAACAATTTTATAGAGTCGTGTGTCGACATATGATTAGAGTTATGTGTTAGCTATTGAACATAGATACTATGTGTATGTCTATCTTTTTCCAACTTCCTTTATGTTTTGAAAGTGAACTAGATTGGCCAGTATCCACCATAGCGGGCTGATCGTGGGGTTGTGCTCTAGATCTGTGAAACCCTTATATATATTATTGTGTGTAATCACTGTGTACATTTCCCCCAGTGTCACCTAGACCAATAGTGAGTTACCTATAGGGGAAAATGTCGGGTCATGACTGTGTAGAGTCCTTGCGTAGACGAGCTCATAGATGGATCTTATCACAATACTGAAGGGAGGTAATCGATGACTGTAGGAGTCATGTTAGACCTATATACGTATGGCTCCTGGAGCAAGCAAACACGTTGTTAGTCGCCCTTCTGGTTCTCGTCTGTATGGTGATCGATATATACTATTTATATTCCTTTGTTGATGAGTATGACTATGCTAGAGATTGTGAGTCTAAAGTATAGTTGGTCCCTATGTATCCATATTTTCCTTTTTAATATGACATTTCCTATAGTATGGAAGTATGGTTTGATGTTATACGTATTTGTGGTACTGGAATTACTTACATTTACGTCTATGGATTACATTGTGGACATTATATTACACTTAAATTCGATCCAGACATAGTATGACCCATGTGTTTTATACTCTACTTGGTCACAGACTTTGCAGCACATGTACCATGTAAATAGCTGGACTCGCTTTGGCATTTTGGGAGGCTAGTGGTAGTTATAGGAGGATATATTCTCTATACATTTTTATAGCCTTCCCGATGTACTTCTAGTTGTCTGTGATGATATATTGTATAATGGGCTAGAGACTATCATTTTGTATCCCATTGGACTTTGTATTGTATTATACATTATATTTTATCTGCTACGTTGTGACTCTATGTACTCTGATATTATTTTATGGCTATGTATTCTTCTATCCAGGTAGCACGCATGTTTATTGCTTTGTACTAAGACCGCGTCCATTTGTGATGAGTGGTATATGATATATGATATGTACCTATATTAGTCCAAGTGAATATTCACGTTGTACCCCATATTTCCTTATTCTCTATATTATCCAATAGCATTACTTTGTAATGCTCGTGAATAGTATGTGTATAGAGGTGTGAGTGTTTCACATAGTACGATTAGAAAATGCTCATTGACAGGGACATTACTATAGATTTCGCGAGATTTACTCAAAACTTTGTAGACCCATTTACAAAAGGATTTGCAAGGGACAGTGTTGAAAACATAGAGGAGAATGAGTTAAAAGCCAATATGAAACAATCACCTATGATGGAAACTCTACTCAACATAATGAAATTCATTATCTTGAGTTCAGTGAGCAAAAGAACATCATACGATGCGATTGGAAGCACTATAATATTTAGTCCAAATAACTAATATTAGATCCATTCCAAGAAAATTGCTTAGAATCTATAATGATACCGTAGAGGTTGTACTATTAGTATTTAATAGGTTTGCACCAGAAATACCGTTGAATCTATAATTATAGGGCACTTCTAATAAACTTACCTATATGAATACGAAGTTGTGTCATCTTTTGTGATACCATGGCTTATTTTATAAAGGCATACCATATAGGGGTGTTACGGTTGCGGTAACCATCATTATTACCACTAACCGTAACTGTAACGGTTGTCGACAGTTATAAATTCTTATAACCATTACCGCAAGCGTCTATGATGGCTAACTATAATAGTTTCAAATTTGAAGCATGTTTTACATATATTTTCAATTATATGCATTATTGATAATAAATTCATACAACTCTAACTGTTTTTTGTAAATTTATTTATTTATAAAATGTCCAATATGCATGCATATGTTATTAGTTCATAAAGGCAAATATTATTAACATATAGGTTATTCCTCTATCTTAAATACTAATTTTTATATCTTAATGTTAAATATTATACAAAACAATCATGTATGGTTGGATGATTAATCGTGGTTATCTAATTCTTCAACCGTTACCGTAACCATTATAAATGATAACCGCGTGAATGGTTGGTACGGTTGAGCGGTTGATGGTTCAACTGTAACAGCCCTAATATCATGTAATCGAGATACAAACATAAGGTTGATCCACATGTCAGCTTCAAAACATTTGAATGAAAGGAAACAAGTATGTGAAACACATCCAGTACATTACATAGGACTGATGATTCAATGCTTAGTCAACCACTCCAACCTGATGTGCTTTGATAGGTTATCACTACTTATGGTTCCCGTCCAGGAGACATCTATACTTATGCACGATTTTTCCTTCAACATGCAATAAGAGAAATTTTATTAAAATTTGGTGGATTAATGTTAATGAAATTTTGTTAAAAGTTGTGTGAGTATTTTTGTTTGGAGAAGAAGAAGGTAATAGAAGAGGAAAAACATGAGAATTGAATAGTTTTATGTCATAGAATATTGTAAACTATATTTGTTTAAATATGCAATTTATAAGAAAAATGTTGAGCCTTTTGTGCATCCAAATGGCTTCTTTATGCTGAAAAGAAATGTCATGCATGTTAACGCATGCGCCACCATTGTTCCACCGACCGAGCCGGGCTTGGGTCAGAAAATAATTTTGGATAAATTCGTATAATAAAACAGTAGAAAAGGTTGGGAAATAAAATTCAAAAATCTAACTCTTTTGGCAACGAGCGGTTATCTTGGTGAACGAACAAGTATTTTGGCAAACGGCCTAAGCACTTTGCATCTATATAAAGGCACGCGACCGTCTTCATTTTTCACTCAGAAAATCCAAACACCTCTCCCTTTCTCTTTCACTCTACCGATATATGGTTTGTGATAGTGTAGGTCAAAATTTCGAAACATTTTTCGTTGTAGCTACGCTTATGGTAGTTTGGATTGATTTCGGGAGTGTAACTACAATCGAGTAGAGAATCAATTGTGGTTTTCATTATATCTTAGGAGATAATTTGCTGTAACACTGAGCGCTCACTCATTTATTTAAACAAGTGGAGAGTGCAAATAATATCTTAAGGAAAACGTTATTGATGAGGCCTGTGGCAATCTCTATAGATTTCAATACTATCATTGATGTGTCACTTCTCCAGAATCCAACACCAGCAAATAGTAGTAGAAACTTTAGAGGTTTTTCCTTTTTCATGTTTCCTCTTTCCCCCAAAGAACTAATATAGACCAATTTAAGTTTGCAGTAAGGATTAGTGAGTTGGCGAATTCTATTTGAACTTGTCGAAATGTTGAGTAGTCCCCAAATGTTAAAAAAAAAAGAACGAAAATGCCTCTTTGATTATCTTTGTCTAACTTTATGTTTTATTTTTATTTTCAAATTTTTTGTGCATCATGTAGGGCAACTTCGTGTGGAACACCACGCATGGCAACTACGCGGTACCCTGAAGGAACCGCATAAGGCAACTACATGGTACATTCAGGACACCACGCAGTTGTCATGTATGGTGCTCTGAAGATACTACGTAGTTGCCTTACGTGAAAGAGTATTTTTGGATTTTTTTAAAGAGGGGACGACCCGACAAAATGAGTGGCTTTTTCATTTTTTCTGAAATTCAAGGGGCGGCTCGGCATTTCCGCGTGTTCAAATAGAATTTTCCTAATGAGTTTGGTTCTTGATCTTGTATTCAATTTCAATGGAAAGAGGCGAAGCTGTGTTGGTATTTGATGGGAAAAGGCTAGGTTTTAATTAGAAATAATGATCAGAATGTGTAAAGAAGATGGAAATCAGGATTAGAGGAAAGCAAAATATGATATAAAGAATGAACATGTTTCAAAATACACTCAAATATGTGCTTTAGTTTATCCAAATAAAAAAACCAGTGTTAATGTCTATGTGTAATTAGGTCTGTCAGTGGTACGGATTTCGATCCGAGACCAGTTCGAACCCGCTCTGTTAATATGAATACAGGTTTTTTCTAACTACCAAACTCGATTTAGTTACTATTAGGGTCTGGTATAGTTTTATCAAAACCAGGTTCGTTTTGCACCCAACCCGATTATTATTTTGTAGTAGTATCATTAGTGTGTTATTTGTTTATTATTTTATTTGTTTGCATGTTGAAGTTTTTGCAATTATTTTTTTGTATGAGCTTAGCTGCATCACCATTCAATTTATATGTTAATATTGTTTGTATATAAATTTAAAAGAATCGCAAGTTCAAACTATGATTTTAACATAAATATTATGAGTTCATCTGCATGCTTGAAAAACCCAATGGATGGAGCTTGAGTATTGGTTTTGAAGCATCTTACCGTTTTGGACCGTACTCAAGTTTTGATTATTATAATCGGACTTGGATCCGGTGTTAAAATGATCAGGACAAACCCGGTCCGTTGACTGGCCTATCCCTACTGTATTGCCGATCAGAAAAAATAAATAAAGAACCACGGTAGTATATAATAATCTCAAATGACGATGTATTTAATCATCAAAAAACTGCAAAACTTCACTGGCTCATCAGAGTATATATTAGGAATAAAGTGCGGCACGTTATGACAATAGCATATAAAAAAATGGTATTTTTTCCCGATTTGTTGTTGCGTGGTTTCTTATATATACGAATGTCATTTCTTATCTCTAGTAGTTCAGATCGTGATGATAACCCAGATTTGAAATAATGTTAAACCGGTTCAAGTCAGTTGTGCACGTGCACGTTTAATTTTCCTTAATTCGAGTCTTCTTTCCTGTTAAATCGTTACTTTTCTTCACTTCACTTGGGTTGAATCTTCGTCTACCCAGTAGGCGTTTGTTGAAATGTTTGAAAGAGGTGGCTGTTACATTCAGTGTTTTAACTTTATATACTAAATATCCTATTGAAAAGGTTGCGAGAAATTCACCCTGGTCGGAGGCTGCATATATTCAAAAAAAACTTGTGATAATCATCATGTTGTGGGAGTACATAAGTTCATAGCTTGATATGGATGAATTTTTTGTATCGAGTCAAAGAAAGGACTGGATTTTGATTGAAAATGCAAAATTCAAGGTAAATCAAACATCTAAGATCTTAAGGCTGCAAACTTTATATGTGATGGTAGCTTATGCTACATATCTACAAAGGCTGAGACTATTTACAATCATTATTTCACTCTCACACAATCAAATATTTTACTCATTTGTCCGCGGTCCGCGGGTACGGCGCAGTGTGAAGAAGGCTTGAGTTCTGCTAAAAAGCCTCAGGTTCGATGTTTGCCGTGCGCTTACCTATCCTATATAAATTTGCCCAAGTGTGTGGGGGTTTGGATCAGCGGACGGCTTTACTATACGCTTCTCAGGAGTTTACCGGTTCGTCGGGTTCTCTTGGGTTTTCAAAATAAAATATTTTTTACTCATCTACTTACATTTATCTTTTCATAAATTCTTTAATTTTTAAAAAATATAACTCGATTTCTCTCTTTTCAAGCGACATAACCAAAATTTCTTCAATTTCTCTACGGTTGATCTTTTTTTCATCTAATGTTTAATTAATTTGATCGTAACTAAACTATTATCAACTTTAATTATAAGTAAAAAAAATTCAATTTTATTTAAAATCTGTAGCTCCGGCTATGACTAACATGATAAAGAATAATCTGCAGTTTAAATTTGATGTTATGGTAGAACATAGTAAAAGTACAAAAGCAATAGGTACTTGAGTTGGAACTCTTGCTTACGCTATTTGAAAGGCTAAGTGCTTTCAAGTTGAAAGGGAAGCTAGCGAAGCTAAAACAAAGATTACGAGCAAATCCCCAAAAAGCCTCTATCTTCATTCCTACTTCGATAAAAAATATTCAATAATTTTTACTTTTGTTGTTTAAACAAGAAAAAAAAAAAGAACGACGAAATCAATTTTAATTAAAAAAAGTATGATACAGTCAAATATCATTTCCCTTAGGAACTACTGGATTACAAAATTATTATTTTACATAAATATTCTAAATATAATTAAATATTTTAACTTATCAACTTATAATCCGAAAATGATAACATATTTTTACTTACACTGATTATCTAATTTTCTTCGACTATTTAATGCTTGATAAGGTTGAAAATAATTATTCGTTCTATTTTTACATTGTTTGGTTAAACATAATCGATGGCGTTTATTCTAGATCCATTTTAAAGTTAAGGTGATATTTTGAAATAAGTTTTATGATTTAATTTCATTAATATTCATGGTGTTTGTAAGTATTTAGTGGGATGTAAATAGCATCAACCTTTTAGTAATAATGCACTTCTTCTCCCCTTAAAATCTTTATTTATCCATCTTATCTTTATTTATTCATCTTATTTCCATTCTACTTAGCTAATTGTTGGTTATATTCTAACCACTGCTCATCACATTCTTCTATTTAGCAACTAAAAGACAAATCAAATTATATTATCACAAGAGAACTATAGTCATACTAAACTGGAAGAAAGAGGTAATATCCGCATAATCCATGAGAGCTCTGTACTCTCACATTCTAAACAAATCACATATTTACACTTCCAGCTCTGAACTCCTAATCTTATTGACTACTTGCATACGAAATGCAGTCTCCTCGACAAGAAAACTGAACCATACAACTATGATAAGATAAGAAAACTCAACTTATCTAGTTCTCACGTTATACACTCTATTATACCAAATTGAGTGCAAGGTCATATGAAACAAATCATACTTCACAGGCTTGCTGTGCCAAAGAAAATGTTGCTGCACTTTCCTCACTCCCTCCTGCAACAAAAGGTACTTCTCTTCAGGTATGGAATCCAATATCTCTCTCAATCTCCAAACATCCTTCTCAGGTATAATAACTGAAAATGCTTCCCAGTTCAAAACCTCGAAAAACGGTGGGACATAATTGTCCGATATAATAACTGGAACACATTCATAAAAGAAGGATTCAACTATTCTTGGGCTGTTAACCTCATAGCCTTTAGGACAAATGCAGTATTTACTGTTTTTCATGTGTTCCATGTAATTCATTTTTCTTGAAATTCCTTTAGGCATGGGTCCTAAGATTTTCATGTCCGGGTCTTTATTTTCCCAGTGTTTGAGCAAGATGGTGCGTAGGTTTCCATGCATGTTTCCTGCATAAAATGCAAGAATCGATCGGTTTGAAGCAGGCAATCCTCCAATGTTTCTTTGTGGGTTTTTTGCTGATATAATGTAAGTTTCAGGTAGGGAGACGTCTCTTCCTATGCGGAATTTTAAGTGTAGATCAGCTACACATAAAGCTCTAATCGATTTTTCCATTGCGCGTCTGGTTTCATAAAGTGCCTGTCAAGAAAAATTAAAGGTTATTTTACAGTTATAAATGGGAAAAAAATCACTGCATTATTGAAGAATAAGAAGTTCGGGTATATTATGATAAAAGTGTCCATCAGCAACCTCCTTCATCCTTATCATTCTTAATAAGCAGCCACTATGTGTTCATTTGCTATTGGTACTAAATTTACAATATAAATTACCAAATGCAGCCTTTCATCTAACAACTGCTTATAAAAATGGTCAGAATGGCATTGTTCACTTTTTTTTTTTTTTTTTCATGAAAACGAACATACGCTTAGAATTAGTGATCCGAAAAATTTATAGCACCATTCAATTATTTTGAAGCAATAGGTCTGAGAGTGATGTGAGATGCTTACCCAGTCATGGCAAGCAGCAACAAAGTGATCTGATCCACCCGTTCTGTTCCAGTAGGGATATTTTGCAGCTATGGTATTAACATAGTCAACCATGAATTGCTCCAAATTTCTTCTGTTATGAGAATTGCGAACGTATAATGCAAACTGCAACAGACGAGAACTGAAAGGAATGTAAAAAAGATGAGCTTTTCTTGGGTCCTTTGCTTTGAATTGTTTGCTTGATTCCATCAGCTGCATAAACCACCCTTCAGATGCATAAATTCCTCTACGGAGTGGTTGGTGGAAAATCGGTTTTTGCCCTTCTTTATAGACATAAACCTTTAGAATTTTCTCCATAAGCTCGTAGCTCCTAAGATAATAGCAGCCATTATATGTCTTCATGATTACTTGATGAATGCAACAAAAATTACTCGAAACATAACATAAGCATCTTCTCATCAAAATTATGGTAGTATAACCTACTATTTTAATCTACAAGTAGATTATAAAGAAAGGAAAACTCTGAAGTATGTTATTGTATTAGTCGATAAAATTCATACATGTTACCAAATCTAACTTTGATCTTGTTTGTGCATCACGGTTAAATACGACAACACTTGTTGTGACCAAAAAGATCTTGTGTTTTTACATGTTACCACTCTCGTATATGTACCTATCTCCTTTAGAAAATATGCAATGCGTGATTAATAGCAATTTAACCCATGCACCCGTACAAATACAATGCGACCACACCTAACAAACCACGGTCTCTATATAAAACACATTTAACACTTACATGCTTCTGTTTCTTTTAGATGGATTAATGTGCATAACAAGAAGCGTGTGAGCACTGTCCCTGATATAAGTAAAGTGCGGGACTATTCTTTAGCACTAGGATTTATGTGGTTACATGCAGGCAACGAGTGCAAAAATGCAGTGCAAACTTCATACGGTTGAGATAAGCAATTAAGCAATCAAGAAAGCAAAATGAATCCAGGAAGGTGATCAACACACTAGTTCTTGCTCCTTCTTTCCCATTGCTCCTTTACTAAGCAGCAATACACAAATTAAAACTTTTAGAACTATTATTACAATGTAAAAGGGGAGTGTATATGGTAAAAGATGAAGAAGCGTGCATTGACCACTATCTTATATAAGTTTTAACATTTACTCAAAACACACCTTCTAAATTTAGAAATGTTTCGAAAAGCAGGAGCATGAAGTCCTTGAACATTTTTGACTGGAGGAGCATGCTCTATTTGAGCTTTAGCTGCTAATAACTCCTTGTCACGAGCAGAATACCACCTAGGTCTCTATGTAATACAATAAATTGAAATGTAAGAAACCTGCCAAACACAGAAGTTAGTCCTCATACAGCATTGTTTAAGAATCACATACCATTGCATGATAAGCAGCATGGTTTTTAAGCAATATATCATTCATTTCTGATATGTACACCGGAGCGGGCACAATCACCTTTTTCTTCTTTTTTGTTGCACCAACTTTTTCTGTTAATTAATTAAAAAATTAATTAATTAATTAAACTCATGTTTATTCTTCCACATACATATGCAACATATAATTGAAGTGGAGTTGTAAGTTTATTACCATGTAATATAGTTTGATTGCCAGTCAACAAAAAAGTTGCATTGTTTTCTTTTTCAGCAACCTTCATTTCTGCAATATTTGAAGTCTCATTGACCAATAACTCATTATCTGGTTCTTCATTTTCACCCAGATTAAAAATATCATCCACGTCCTCTTCTTCCTCCATAACATCACCGATTACTTCGGTTTTGTCTTTTCTATCAAGTCCAACAGCTGAGGTATCACTTACATTGATTGATTTGGTCAAGAGGGAAAATTTTCCAAATGCAAAGGCTTTTGTGTAGGCAGCATTTTTGACTGGTAAACTTTCTTCTTCAATTTCATGAGAATCATGAACAAAGAAAGGAGATGAAGCAATTCTAAAGGGAATTAAGAAAACCTGAATCGCTAGAACGAGGGTGATTGTTGAAGCAAAAACTAGTAGTAGTCTTCTTGGTCTTATTTGATGGAGCATTACATGTATTGGGTCTTTCATTCTTCGCATTCAGACGACTTCAGTTCTGAATCGAATTAAAAGCTAATAACAAGTTGTTAGCAGAAATAACTAGTGAGATTAGTATTCAATTTAGGAACCAAAAAATGAACTTTGTGTAAAAAGTCAACTCTAACTTTCATAAGCTAAAAAGTACTATTTTTTTCTAAGTGATCTGATAAATTGGAACTAAAAATTTCTTATGCTAACACTGCATAAGAGCGAAATTAAAATTTTAGATATTGGACATATGCATAACAAATCTTATTAGGAAATCATATCAGTGAAGAAATAATTAAACGATATTGTATAAGAGCAAAGAAGATAAATATAAGAAGGCACTTACATTCTCAAGTTTCTTGAAATTGAGCTGCTAGTGATTGGATTGTTTGAAACTACATCACTCAAGTTTCCCACTAATCACCGACTCACTAAACAGTGAACTAAAGTGGGAAGAGCTGAGAAGGAGCTTTCAGGCTTTTGTTTTTATTTAACATACATAAAACCCGTAACTGTTCGAATTATACAGATGTCATCATCTTACTGTCAAATGCTAATCTCCACGTCAAAATGCGAACTTCACCAAAATCCACAGGAATAATAAATAAGACCCAACAAAACATGACCCAATCCGTTGATCCACCATTTACCTTGCCTAAAAATGAATTAGATCAACTTATGTATTTTACTAAAAATGAATTAAATTTATGTATTTTAAATGAGTAAATGAGTCGACACGTTATCAAAAGGGTTATAAATGGGTAACCCATCTACCATTTATTAAAAGTTTTGAAAATTGAAATTTGAATTTTAAAAATAATTTCTTCTGCTCGGATAGCTAAGCAGACGTTGCTATTTTTTGCATTTAAATTGTAATAACTTCTTTATATGGACCCGTAATCGTATGAGATTTTGACCAATAAACTCATATAATGAATGGACGATATGGACCACCCGCATGTTTCACATTTTGAATGTACGTTGTAGTTCTCTTAGTAACTAATAGTTGTACCTAGCAAATAATATGCTAAATTCCCATATCTAAACTTCGACTAGGCAGAAGTCGATATTTTTTGAGTTTAAACTACAGTAACTTCTTCATACTAACTCGTAATAAGGAGAGACTTTGACCAATGAACTCGTATTTAAATTACGGGCAATACATAATACTCAGACTGTTCATATCTAAATGTATGCTTTAGTTCTTCATGGTGTCTAACAATTATACTTGCTAATATCATGTTATATCTCATATCTAAACTACGACCGCGTAGAAGTCTTTATTTTTTCTGTTCATAAAGTATCTTCTATCATATCAACTCAAAATCAGATGGAACTTCGACCGATGAACTCCCATCTAAGTTACGGACAACATAAATACTCGAATACTCCGTATTTTGAATGTATGTTATAGTTCTCTATAATGACAACAATTGTACTTAGTAAATAATAGACTATATCCATATATGTAACCTCCAACTAGAAAAATGTCCCCATTTTTTTCGTTCAAACTATAATAACTTCTTCGTACTAACTCGGAATTATATAAAACTTTGGCCAGTGAAATCGTATCTACATTACAAATAATACATAGCATTTAGATACTTCATGTTTCGAATGTATCATGTAGTTTCTCATGATAACTAACAATTGTACTTTGCAAATAATAAGCTATATCTCTATATCTAAACTCGGACTAAACAGAAATTTCTACCTTTTCGTTTAAAATGCAGTAAATTCTTTAGACTACCATACTTCACTAATGAACTCCCATGTAAATTACGGACAATATGAGACATTCAGATACTTCATCTTGTGGGCGTATGATGTAGTTCTCCATGGTGGTTAATGGTTGTACTTGACAAATATCAAGCTACAATCTGATATCCAAATTTCGATTTGAAAAATATTTTGATGGTTCATTCGTCTCTAAATCATTAGTAGTCTTGCTAACATTTACGCGTAACAAATTTAATTTTTAATTTTTAATTAAATTTTGAAAATTTTCATATTCATCTTTCGAACATCTGAATTATGTCAATTTAAAGTTAAAAGTTGAAATCTAAGCTAGAATATTTGAATTTCATATTAAATTTTAATTTTTAATTTACATTTAAAAATTTTAATTTTGAAATCGTAGCATCTAAATTTGGATTTGAAGATTTAAAAATTTTTAATTAAAAAAAAAGTTTGAATTTTAATGAAAATTTGAATTAAAATTTGAATTTTTGAATTTGAATTTTTGATTATTTTATAAATTCAGAAAGTACAAATTAGAATTAGAATTTTTATCTATTTTCTTGATTTTTTATTAGTCAAATCTAATTTAAATCTTTAAATGTGTTAAATTGGTGACCCACTTATCAAATGAGTTAGGTTAGATTGGTTTATTTATTAAATGAGTTAAGAACAACGGATCATAAATAGGTTGGGTCAAAATTGACCTAACCCATTTACGACCCAACCCAACCCATTTGATGATTGCCCCAAGCATTTCAAAATGTTTACTGATATATAAATAAGGCATAAGGTCGTTGTGTACTTTAAACGAACATCTCATCGGTATATATAAAAATACAAGATTGGGTTTAAGTATGTATTTACGTGACTAAATGATTACTATGTAAAAGTTGTTGCAATGTGAAAGGAAATCTGCAGATTAGATGACAACCACATTTTCCCTCTTTTTCACCTAGCTTTCCACATCACATATGTCTCATTTGTTATTAACTCTGGTTTCCTTTCAAAAAAGAATCTCTCGCATTGGACATCATATTTGTTCCATTTGTTATTAATGCAACTCTCAAATACTCATATGAGTAATTTGGAAGCATGGGTTAGGTAAAGAACTTTTTAGGTGATTAGCAATGGACATATATAGGTGAAGATATTTGTAGGGTATTCTAATGGAGGGTTATAACACCAAAATTCCTAGAGGGAACCCTACCAATATAGCCCTCCTCCCAATCGGGTTACTTATATCGCGACTTATTTTCATACTCATTTTGAGCTCTTGTGACTCATTCGAGACATGTTTTCGCAAGATATTACTGTAACATTCCTCATTTCTAAACTCAAAGATGGAACTTCAGTGTGCTGCAGTCACATACAAATTATCTTTCAGCGATAGAGATGAAATCAGTTACGTAAAACAGTCCTAAGTAAACAGAGAATGTACTAACTAAAATCAATAAACACATCATTACAATTCATGGTTAACAATTTTGTTTCCAATATTCGTGTTCACGTATGGGCCAAAAATATAATACAAACATAAATAATAATGTTCTACTGAAAATATGAAGATGCTGACATAAATACTTAATACAACAAAAACAAAATAACAAATAATACTCCTAAGCCTCCTACTTCATCTTTTGCTCCTTTATTTTCCCACAAAAAGTAACTTGTCTAAACTTATAAACTTAGCCTATTCAAATGTGTATCCGTGAGTTTATAGGAAAAACGATGATAAAAACACGAGCCAGACATAGAGCCTGATATGAGTAGCATATTATCATAAACACAAAACATAGTGAGACTATGCCGATAAAGCGCGGAATGGGTTTTCCTCTCACCATTACAAAAAATTCACTTAAAACAATGTAGCACATAATAAGGTCAAGGTTGTCTTAATTATTTTAAATAGTCATTTTACACTATCTTCCATTAGTGATCATGCACTTCCTGACAAAAAACTGAAATACTCTATTCTAGGCTGTCGCTAAGGCCTTGTGCCTTCTATAATAATCTAAGCATTCGGTTGCCACTAATGTCTTATGCCTTCAATTTGCTCTCAATTTCATTAAATACATTATTAGTTTGGTAGCCACTTAGGACTTACTTCTTCACTTTCGTACTTCGCCAGCCACATATGGCCTTACACCTACTTCGTTTTCAGTTACTACTTCGGGCCTTACACCAAAACTTTTGTATTTCAGTTGCCATTCTTGACCTTACAATTACTTTGCTTTTGTTTTTTTTAACAACCATACTTGGTCTTACATCTTCTGTTATTCCCTTGGTTTCCACATTAGGCTTTACACCAATTGCTTTTGTGTTCCAGATGCCACTTTGGGCCTTACCCAATGCTTTCGACTGTAGTGGCCACCTCATGTTTTACACCTACGCTTTGGTCTTCGGTTGCCACAACAATCCTTACACCTACGCTTTTTCCTTCGGCTTCCACTCCGACCTCATACTTACTTCGTTTATGGTTTCCATATTAGGCATACACCCAAGCTTTCAATATCTCGACCGCCACTTTAAGCCTTACGTCATCCACCAAACAAAACTTACCTACTAACCAATCATACATTTGGTTTTCTTTAAGCTAGTCATTAACAAAGTTATCATATTATCATTAATATTTTAAGTACTAGTTTCGGCCACCTTATGCCTTAACATAAATTCTCTTTTGGAAGACGCTTAGTTCCAATTTCAATCACCCCACTGAGAGCTAAATAGACTCGGCAATCACTAGGTCTCATCTGGGGAAGCTTGTTTTAATTTAGCTTTGATGACTTATGACATTTAATTCTTGAAAATTTTGAAATCATCTCCTCTACTCAAAATTCAACCTTAGTCCCTCGTCTCCCCTTCGGTCTTAGGCTAACACCTTAGGTTTTATACTTAGCCTTACCTTTCTTACTTAAGGTACAAGTTTATACTACTTTAGGTTCGGCTCCACTACCTTCCATTACACGTTGGCAACTATTCTCTGCACGACTGACATTATCTTTACACATGTCGACTTTTGATTCATTTGATTTAGTCATTTATTACCATTTTAATGTACATTTTTGACACGTTTAGTAGAATTTGTGGATCTAGTCTATTGACCAATTATAAAATACTTTATTTAATTTAACCACCTTACATCCCCAATTATATACCTTTCAGCTCCAAATTTATTCCTTCGACTAAGCCTAACTACTTTCCAAAGTTACTTATTTTATTTCCATAAAATCAATGAAGATATGCTTACGTGTTATCCTTCATTCAATTCCTCAAAATCCCTTATTTTCATCCATTTTCCATAAATATACGGCATTCAGTTAATTCACATCAGTATATTTACTTATAGGAAAATTCTATAAATTAAAATCCATCTCTTATAGTGTGTTCTCATCATCATATTAAATTCCAAGAGCATTTGGATTACACGAATCTTAAGGGAATATTCACTTTAAATACAAATGTGAGAAATTTATGGATGAATAAGGATTAGAGAATATATTACTCAATTATACTCTTAATTGATTGATGTTTCTTGTTATCTTAGCTTTGATCTTCTTCTTTTCCTCCTTCCATCTTTAGGCCACAACCATCATTAAAGAGCTCAAACTTTTATTTTTGTTATGAATGAGTAGTGAAGTGTATAGTGTTGGAACCAGGCCGGTCGATAGCGGGTAAAAGGGTAGATTTTAATTTTTTTTTTCCATTTTAGACCATATTAGATCTATGAAATCTAAAGGGTTGTACTAGATCCAGTCTAGTTACTTTAAATAAAATTATATTATATTTAATTTTTTTGAATTAATAAATTTAATTAAGGATATTATATATATGGGTGTGCGTGTGTGTATGTGTGTGTGTCTATGTGTGTGTTGTGATTTACATGCACTATGTATATACTTGCCTTTTACATTTATGGTAACTGCCTGAAAAAATGTTTTTTAAATACACACAGACACACACACTCATATAAATTTTTGAAAATATAAATTAATTTCATTTATTAATAGATATTATAAAATTTTAACTAATTTTTAATTTAAAATTTAACGTATGTAAATTAGACCTATTAAACATGATTCGAATTTAAAGCTTGATCTGATATTTGAAATTAAAAACTTAAAATATCTTAATTTGACTTTCCAATATTTTAAACAATATACATACATACATATGTATGTATAATTTAAATTGAAAAATAAATATGTTATAAAATGTTCATATAAATACTTGTGTTTATTTAATGATATATATATATATATATATATATATATATATATATATATATATATATATTGTAACGACGAGGCGATTTTCGACCCTCGAAAATCGACACTATAATTCTACTGTATAGAGTACGGAGTAATCGAGTGTTAGAAATACCAAATCGTTAGGGTTAAGAAGAAAAAGATAGAAGAAGAAAATAGAATAACAGCACAGAATCTCACAATCATAGCGGAATAAAATATAATATACAGTAACATTATTTTATACAAGGAAAGCTGTAACTATTAATATATATACACAGGTTATCAGAGTACAATCATCACATATACAAGTCTGGACAGTTATAATAATTTGTGCCTAAATGCTGACTATTTAGCCTACAATACACCACGGAATATAATCAAATACGTGCAATACGTCTTTGCTATCCACCTTGTCTCCTGAGTTCCAAAAGCATCCTAACTTGAAATTCTGTAATACTCGGTCTGACCCGAGCAATATAATAAAGTAACACCCGAGTTAGGCTGGAAACTAGCATGAGTAAACCTACTTAATTTGAAATACTCAAGTTATAAAACTTCTTTGAAAACCAAGGTAACTCATATAAACACGACGGATTATCATCTTATTTTAACCCAATTTTTTTTATACAAATCCATCAATATTATAATAGTGTCTAAGTACAATACTTTAAAATAGTTAAATTGTGAAATTAATCCAATTCCAGTCCATTAAACTCTATAATCAACCCTGTAAAGGTTTGTGGTGATATTCAAATCGAAGTGGTTTCGAATAGCACTGATATCTGATTCCAGTCTCTTCGCGAATCCAAGCAATAAATTTTAAAAGGGTGAATTGTTTAACATAAAAAAATTTATATTTTAGGGTGACAATATTCACGTACGAAAATTTATTACAGATGCTATTTCCCAATAAAATGCATCATCATTTTGTTCTAACTATTTTAAATTATCTGACCACATGATGGCACAGAAAAGAATAATTTTGAATAACTATCTAGTAAAAATAAGCCCAAGCATAGGTTGTTACTAATTTAACGATTAATAGTTCAGATTAAACAATTTGCAACTCAGGATTTTATTAACTTCAATTACTGAAACCATTTATATTATTAACCCAAAACAATTATAAATTAAAGAAATTATAAAACAATTTAATTTAATTAATTAAGAATTTAATTAATTACTTACTTTAATTATTTTAGATAAATAGATCTTACTTTACACAAAATAAATCAAACTTAAATATTAGGAGGTAGGATTTACAAAGCAAAGGGTTTCATGTCGATTGGGTTATAATGCGAATCGAATTCGAGTTTTAAATAATTTAAGTTACCATATAAAAATATACAAGTTCATTTTCTTTTCTCTTTTCCTTTTTCTCTTTCTTTTCCTTTTTCTTATTTTTTTCCGGCCCACTCTCTTCTCCCTCCTCCTTTCTTTCCTTTCCAGTTTCTTTCTTCCTCTCTTCTTTTTTTCACCTGAAAGCACAAACAAACGTGCACACCCCTTCCGGTCGCTCAACCACGTCGCCGACCACCCCCGCAAACCACCGACGACTATCTCAACACGACTGACCACCCTAGAACATAGCCAAAGCCTTCGTTCGAAATCGAACCCCTAACCCAACTGGAATGAACAACTGCTCCTACTAAAACACCTCGCGATGCCATGACCGTCACCCATAAACCACCAAATTCCAACCACAACTATGCCGTCACCAACTCTACCCATCCTCCTCCATGTCCACGCCTACCTTCGCCTCTCTCTACAGCCATGAACCCAAAAATGAACCCAAATTCAACCTACCCTAAAACCCTACCTCGATCTCGCCATGCCTGATGACGCCATAGGAAAATTATCCATTATTTTTCCCTGATAGCCCATTGCCCCTTCTCACCCAACGCCGTGCCTCAAAATCCACCACATCGTCGGAATTTGGCCTCACACCCAAAACCGTTCAACCCCACTTTTCTTCCTCTACACGACGTTCAAAATTACCAAACCAGGTCTAAAATTCATGTTTCCCAGATACGAACAAGTCCATATAATCTAATCATTTAATTAGGATAATTGAAATTCAACCATACCTGGGCTACTTACTGTAAAAATAGGTTTTCTTATATCTATGCTTAATGGAATTTCATGAAACCAATTTTAAGTTATTCTGTACTCACAAACAGTGAACTTTGGCTTTGAAATCATAACTCAAAGTTAATTAGATATGAAGATACCGATTTTTAAAAGGTGAAAGTTTTAAACCGTTTAAAAAAATAAGAACAGAGGCGAAATTTAGGAAGAGGTCCACGTTTTGATGCTTAGGTGAAAGAATCTGTGTTCAAGCACACCTATACATTTACATAACAATCTTATGTATATTGATTACAGATCAAAGATTTGTTCATATTCTTAGCTATATATATTATATAGGAAGAACCTATCAATAATTTAAGGATTGGTTTACTCATAGTTTTTGAGCAGAGATGAACTGGTCCTTTTGTTTAATATCCCTTCTAACTCAAGTTTTACTGTCTTAATTCTTGTTTAGTTTGTTTTTTTATAGACAAGAACACTTGTGTATGTATATGTATATGTATATGTGTATATATATATATATGAGAGAGAAGGTGGAGTGTACAGGGTAAGCTATAGGTGGTTGAAACTTTTGTATACAAGCTTTTATATATTTTTTTCTTTTCATTTTTATTTGTCTTGTTTCCTTTTTGATTTGATAAAAGGATGATTTGATTTTGATAAATTGTTGAGACATTATATGTTGATTTGAATTTTGAGTGAAGGATTTGATTTACTGTATGCTTGAATTGACATGAATTTGTTGCTATGTTCCCTTATGTATAAACATATACATATATCATAGAAATATACATATATACTACATATATATAAACATAGTTTTGTTTTTACTATATGGACACATTTTTACCTTATACAAACATATATATATATGTGTGTGTGTGTGTGTGTGTGTGTATGTATATTATTGTCATCTCATACATTTACATTTATTTATATACACATCTACACATTTATATACCATAACCACTTATATGTATACATATGTAGATATGCATACATATATAATATACCTATTTACATTGATACATACTTTCATTTACATTTCTTCATATGGCATACATACATATATTATATATCTATCATCACATGGCTTATATATATACACACTTTTAAACATCATAAAGCTTGCATGTATTATATACATACATTTATAGATATTTTATCTTAAATTTTAAATGGTGGAGTTTATATATATTTTTCTATAAAATTTAACACATCCAAAGATTTATAATTCAATATTTAATATAGTTTTTAATCAATTTTATATATATCCAAATATTTAAATATCAGAAAATTTATTTATTCGACTAATAAAATCAGTATTTCAATAATTTAAAATCAGTTAATTATCCCAATAACAAACGTCAGAAATCTGGGTCATTACACTCCTTCCTCCTTTGAACTTTTCGTCCTCGAAAAGGAACGAAACGAGAATTTGAATTTTGATTTGTATTATTAATTAAATCATTTTTTAACATTTCAACTCCTTATAATTTTTTAGATACAAACACTTTAAATTACATAGTATTATCAAACTAGTTTGGATAAAAATACTTTCTAATAACTCGATGTCTTAACAAGTCCATCTCTGTCCTCATAGAAATTTAGTCATACGTTGATCACGC
The DNA here is from genome assembly GCA_030765085.1 of Allium cepa. Classification (NCBI taxonomy): domain Eukaryota; kingdom Viridiplantae; phylum Streptophyta; class Magnoliopsida; order Asparagales; family Amaryllidaceae; genus Allium; species Allium cepa. The sequence continues at coordinate 1,038,249,568 of CM060929.1, forward strand.
GTAGGACTGAAAATCTATAAGTACTTAGTAGACCCATTTTCAACACCCAGTGAAAATACTTGAAAAACCACTTTTCAAAAATGCTATGGAAAGTATCATCTCCCCTTGACCACCATGGGTTGCAGTTAACATAATGATTGCATTGCCATCCCGACGAAATCCATAAGAAAACTATAGGCATCTACACCTCTCGACTTTCGCCATGGGAACACCATAGATCGCAACCATAACAAGGTTGCATTGCTATCACAGCAGAACCGTAAGTAGTCTGTAGGCAATCACCACCCCTCGAATTACGCTGCCAAATGAAACTTTACCATATAGATCGTAGACTACACAAAGATTTCGTCACTATCCCAGTAAAACCCAATGTAGACGGTAGGCACTCACTGCCACACGAATTACGCTATGGAACCAAACCACATAGATCGCAATCCACCGATGTTATGTTGCTATCCCAGCGAAATCAAACGTAGATTGCAGGCAATCACCGCCACTCGACTTACGCTATGGAACTGCGATAGATTGCAATTACACAAAGGTTACGTTGCCATCACAGAAAAACCCATGTAACTATAGGCATCAGCACCACTCGACTTGCTCTACCGAAAAAATGATCATCAGGAACTCATGAGTTTTGTCCGGATGTCTTATGGGATCCCAATTCACATTGAACCCACCCTTTGGATTCCTATATAGAACCGTCCAGTGGATCTCCTATTATAAGTTTCGACTTTCATGTGGGTGCCTTTCCATACTCTTGTTAAAAAACATATCATACTATATGCATAGTACCTTTCAAAATCATACTCTTTATATATATCACATATAAACTTTATCTATACAAAATTGGTATCCTCAAAATCGATAGTTTTCAAATTTGGTTTACCAAATTTCCAAAATTGACTATCTTCCAAAATCAAAAGCCTTTTAAAATCAATGGGTTCCAAAACCATTTCAGTTTAATTCTCATATACATATAAAATCATTCTTCCCCACTCGGATAATTTTCAGATCAATAATCTCTTAGTCCACTTCATACTTATATATACTCCATTTGGTACTTTTAAATATCTTCCAAGGATCATTTCTTCCTGGAGATAAATTCAATAAGGGAAGTTTGAATATGTAACTAATATTTATAATCTCATTAATGCCAAATCAATTTTTCCAAGTTCGATCACTCACCAAGTTATTTATCACGTTTCTTACTTCTTATAAAGTAAGTTTCAGTTATAGTATTATTAAATCTTTATTTTTTTAAACATTTTATTTACTCAAATATACTATTTCACTTCAAATCATTTTTACCTTAATATTTGATTCCGGTTCCAATTTAGAATTACTTCGAATTTCCATTTGGGTTATAATTTCAATTTATCCCAATTCGTATTTTAAATCTATGATTTAAATATAAAAAATTTCCACTCTGACCAGTTTGAATTTAGAAAATATCTTGAATAGTTTTAAAATAGTTAAATAGTTAATATAAGATAGTTTGAGTTTTAAAAAGAACGGTTTGTATAGTAAATAGCTTGGAAAATCAAAATAATTTGAATATTTAAGAAAGATTTAAACAGTTTATATTAAAATAATGTATTTGAAAATAGTTTCAAGGTCAAACCAATTCAGTCCCTAATCTTCTACTTCAAATCAATTACAATTTCCGTTTAAATTTTTCAATCTCGATTTCAATTCGGATTAATTTCAATTCCATTCTCAATCTTTAACCATCTCGATTTATATAAATTCGAGTTCGGTTTTCAAAATATTGATTTAATCACTTAAATCAAATTTTAATATTTAATTTAACAACCAAAGTCTTTAAAATAATTCAATTCTGAGCCCAAATTTCAAATATTCATTTAAATTACCTCTACTTAAGCTTATTTCAAGGTCGAGTGAGAGTTCAAATCTTTTTAGAACAAATCGATTTTCGGAATTCAATTTATTTCCCAATTATAACTTCAAACCTTTAAATCTGATTCTCTAAACAATTTGAAAGTCGGGGGTAATTGATAGGATCGTGTAATATGGAATATCTATATGGTTAATGTATATATGGTAAGTAAAAATCGCACCAAGATTTTATACTGGTTCGGATCACTTGTCCTACGTCCAGTCCCTAAGCTTCACTTAGGTATTTCACTAACTACAAAACCCTCTCTTAACCCGGAGGAATAGGTTCACAACTTACCTGAACAACCGAACGGGATTTCTTTGCCTCAAACTACCTAAGAGGACTTCAAACCTCAATGCTAAACAAGTTTTGACTAGTTGTGTTCTTTATAACACGAATGAGTCTATTGTAGTACAATGTTCCTATAATCTTATCCTCAAGAATATGAAATATGTTTGTGAAGATTAAGGAATTATGAATTTGCTATGAATCAAATATATTAAATATAAACAGTGATTCAAGCAAAGAGAGTAGTGATTGCTTTGATAATGTTTAGAAAATATGATCAAGAAATAGATAGATTAGAGTAAGAGAATTCGATGTCTTGAATGATGTTTGAATCATGTATTTATAGTTGTAAAAAGGATGCATGTATTGCCAAGCGTTGTAGATAAGAGAAGCTTCCATTTCTATTGAGGAATGGTTGCAACTCTTGGGAAGAAGAAGGTGTCCTTTCATGCAAAATTCGCAGGTTCAAATTCAGTCGACTGTGCAGGAATTTCAGTCGACTGAAATTATAGTAAGAATCTTTCTGGAAAATTTTCAGTCGACTGTGCAGAAAATTTAGTCGACTGAAACTGTGCATATTTGTACATGTTTGCCAGTTCAGTCGACTGGTAAATTCAGTTCAGTCGACTGACATATGAATTTATGCATTATGAAGGATTGAAGTATGCTCAGTGAAAAATTGAAGTATAATGAATGTGTTCTTGTGTTTGTGCAACTCTTGAGGATAGATTTTAACAAATAAACCTATATATATATAAATCATACTCAAGTTTATATTTCATTGATCTTCCTCTATCTTGCATATATCTCTTCCTTTATACATTGTCATTGATCAAAAATCTTCGTGTATCAACATTCTCCCCCTTTTTGATTGATGACAATACTTGATTTTCTAAAGATGTTTAAACTTTCTCCCCCTGAATATGTACACCTATCTTTCTTATAAAAACAAAGTTAGTACCATAGATTTTCTCCCCCTTTGTCATCGACAAAAAGGAAGTAATAACCGTAGTTGCGTAGAATTAAAAACAATCACTTTAAACCAAAAAGAATGAATCTTAGAATTGCATAAACAATGCATAAAATATAATAGTTCAAATGTCATAGTTGCAAGAAACATAATAGAACAATAACTCAAATAAATTACTGATCCTTATCCCAATCGTAAGAACCTTCTCTGTCTCCTGGTTCTCTAATGACTGGTCCTCCTGTTGATGGTCGATATTGTCTTCCTCCTTGTCCACCACTAGCTCCGCTTGTGCTGCTACTGGTATGCTCCTCGGATGACGTCCATGTAAATGTTGGTGCAGGACGCTTGCCACGAGATGTTGAAGCGGTAGTAGTGCTTGAGCACGAGATAGCGTCCCAAAGCTTATTAAAAAATCCTTTGATTTTGTCAAGCTTATTATCCACCTTTTTAAGACGATTATCAAGAATTTGTTGATTTCTTGATAATATTCGTAAGGATTGGTTGGTAGAGTAGGTCGGGTCAACAAGACGAATTTCATCTTCTTGTTCGAAATGTTCTTCGTGTTGAGGTGGCGAAGTTTGTTGTTGTTGCTCTTGACGCCTAGCTTCCCATTCAGCAAGTGATATAAATCGAGGAGGTCTAGTAGGGAGTTGCATAAGGCTTATGGTCCGATGGTTTATTTGATGGACCATTGTGTTTTCTGAATCTGGTAATGGTGTATCAACATTGAGGAGAAGTCGCATGATATATTCTCCAAAGTAAATTGTGCGCATTTTACCATTATGAAACGAGAGAAACTCATCAAGGATTAGTTGTACCCAATTGACTTTAATATTGCCAAAGATGGCATATAAAGCTCGATAGTTAGTTGGGTAAACGATTTCATATGAGCCCGTGCGAGGAGTGACCGTTCTCATTAGAGTTTTATGTAGAATTCTTGCTCGAGGTCGAAGAGAAGTAGATTTGAAATCTCGGAAATTTATATTATCATCCATAAATTGGTGATTTATGTTATCACGAATTTGTGGATTGAACTCTATTTCTTCTAGTTTCCTTCCGATATTAGTTGACCCTAAAATGTGAGCTATTCGATCCAAAGAAAACCAAACCTTCTTTCCGCAGACCATGCTCCAAACACTGTCATTTGGATTCCTTGGAGTTTGGTGTCCAAGATTGAGATTTGCGTAGAACAATTTGACCATAATATGATTTATGGCAATGTCATTCCGTTTCAAATCAAGAAGAGGAGTTAAGCCTGCTCGATCAGTGAGCTCTTGGAAATTGTAGGTGTGAAGACTTTGAAAATCTACAAAGGAATGCTCGAATATTCTTGAGTTCTTCATCTTGTTCCATCGGGTTATCGCGACTTCATCATATAGCCATTGAGCAATTTGAGCATCAATGGGCTCGGAGGATGACGAGGATGAAGCTCTAGATTGTTTTGGTGCCATTTGCTTTTGATTTGAGGGAGATTGGAAGTATTTGAGATCTAGGGTTTTGGGGAAATTTGGGGAAGAAGATGTAAAAAGTGATTTTGGAAGTGAAAAACTGATGTAAATAAAGGGAATTTTACCTGGAAAAGGCCGTTCAGTCGACTGAAAATGTCTATTCAGTCGACTGAATTGTAGATCGAAACTATGTAGGTTTGAATTCAGTCGACTGAACAGAGATTTTAGTCGACTGAATATTTTCCCGAGAGTTTCTGTTAAGTTTCAGTCGACTGTGCAGAAACATTTAGTCGACTGAAAGTATGGAAAAAATGTTTTCTGTTTACATTCAGTCGACTGGGTTTATAAATTCAGTCGACTGAATCATGTACTATTGTTGTTTCAGGTTCTTTTTGAATTTAAACAATTTATTTTAAAAAATAGTTACAAATAATATATTTCAAAATTGAAGTATTTCTTTTGAGAAGGACTTGGATTCTTCTTTCCTTCATTCTTCATGTAATTTCTATCCCATGAATTCGGACTATATTGTGGTGTCTTAGGAGACATCCATGGATTGACGGGATCGTTTGGTGTACGATAAGATGAAGATGGATCAAATGAACTGACGGGTCGAGGTAGGGGCTCAGCCACTTCGTTCTTCTTTGATCCACAGAAACGTAAGCCAATTTGCTCTAGGAAGTTCAAACGTCTAGCTGTAATCTTTTGCTCGAAGTATAGTTCTCGTTGAAGGTCAATCTGTTGTTGTTGAAAGTGATGAATCTCATCAATCTTTCTTTTCGTGTCCAGAGAAATAAAAAGTCCGCGCTTGGCCTTCTTGGTTTCTGGAGTGTAACCAGTATGATAATTTTTCCAATTATACATCGGCTCATGTGGTGGTGTTGGTGTGGGAAGATTTGGTGATGTTGGAGAGTTTTTGCTTGACGATGTGATGTTGATTGGAGAGTAGGAGTTGTTAGACGACATTTTGAGTTTGTTAAGTTTTTAATTGTAAAATTTAGATGTTTCAAGAACTAAATTTTTTTAGAATTTATAATAGAATTTGACTAAACAATTAATGGTTATTGTTTAGCTAAGATTTGTAACCACATAAATATTCAATGATTAAGGAAAAGTTTGTTAAAAATGTAAGGATGTTATTAATAAATCAGTTAAAAAATGTGAGGTTTATAATATAGCTGAAAATAACTCTTGATTTATATTCAGTCGACTGAAAAAAAATTTTAGTCGACTGAAATATGTATATATCTATTGTAAATTTAATTGATATCTTTAAAGGATATTATCCCTAATTCTCGTCGAAGTTTTATGAAGGAATTTTCTAATAAGGGTTTAGTAAATATATCGGCAATTTGATTTTCGGTAGAAATATGTTCTAGATTAATTATACCTTTTTCGATATTGTCACGTAAAAAATGGTGACGAATATCTATATGTTTTGTACGAGAGTGATTAACTGGATTTTTAGATAAGTTTATTGTACTAGTGTTATCACAATATATTGTAGAATTTGTTAAATTTATATTAAAATCTTTGAGTGTTTGTTGCATGTATATAACTTGAGTACAAGCTAATGCGGCTGATATATATTCTGCTTCGCAGGTGGAAAGAGAGACGTAATTTTGTTTCTTACTAAACCATGATACAAGTGATTTTCCAATAAAATGACATGTACCACTTGTACTTTTTCTATCTGTTCGAGATCCACCAAAATCAGCATCACTGAATGATACTAATTCAAATGTACACTCTTTTGGATAAAAAAGTCCAAAGTCTTTAGTGTAGTTAAGATATCGTATAATTCGTTTAACTGCTCTTAAATGTGATTCTTTAGGATTAGATTGAAAACGTGCACATAAACATACACTCATCATTATGTCTGGTCTACTTGCGGTTAAGTAAAGTAAGGAGCCTATCATACTTCTATATAATTTTTGATCTACACTTTTGCCATTGTCATCTCGATCGAGATGAGTAGTAGTACTCATAGGAGTAGATTTAGCTGAAGTGTTTTCCATTCCAAAACGTTTAATTAAGTTTGTACAATATTTCTCTTGGTTTATAAAAATTCCATTTGATAATTGTTTTATTTGAAGTCCAAGAAAGTATGATAATTCTCCCATATGAGACATCTCAAACTCTTTAGTCATTATATTTGAAAATTCTTTGCATAAATTTTCATTTGTTGATCCAAATATAATATCATATACATATATTTGAATTATTAAAATGTCTTTTGAGGTATCTTTAATAAAGAGTGTTTGATCGACTTTTCCAATTTTAAATCCCGAATTTAATAAATAACTTTTAAGTCTTTCATACCAAGCACGAGGTGCTTGTTTAAGACCATATAGTGCTTTCTTTAATTTATAGACATGATCTGGATATTTTTCGTGTATAAATAAAGGAGGTTGTTCTACATATACATTTTCTTTAATAAAACCCTTTAAAAATGCACTTTTCACATCCATCTGATAGAGTTTGAAATTGTGAAAACATGCAAAAGCTAAAAGTATACGAATTGCTTCAAGTCTTGCGACGGGAGCAAATGTTTCTTCAAAATCAATACCTTCTTCTTGATTATATCCTTGTGCTACTAGTCTAGCTTTATTTCTTGTTATATTACCTAATTCATCTACTTTATTTTTGTAAATCCATTTTGTTCCTATTACTGATTGATTATTAGGACGGGGAACTAATTTCCAAACGTCGTTACGTTCAAATTGATTTAACTCTTCTTGCATAGCAATAATCCAATAATCATCTGTTGATGCTTCTTTAGGATTTTTAGGTTCTGTTGATGAAATGAAAGCTACATGACCCATTTGATTTAGTTGATTTCTTGTTCTAACTTGAGAATTTATTTCTCCTATAATATTTTGAGTTGGATGATCTCGTAATATTCTAGGAGGGGATCTTAAATTATTATTTTCAATATTTGTTTCTTCTATATTTATTAATTCTTCATCATCTTTTATACTTAAATTTCTATTAAAATTTTCATCAAAAGATATATGTAAAGTTTCTTCAATTATGTTTGTATGTTTATTAAATACTCGATATGCTTTACTTCGTTCTGAGTATCCTACGAAAACTCCTTCGTTAGCTTTTGGATCGAATTTTCCTAATTGATCTTTTGTATTTAAAATGAAACATTTTGATCCAAATACTTTAAAATACGATATATTTGGCTTTTTGTTATTAAATAGTTCATAAGAAGTATTTTTAGTTAGTGGTCTAATTGATATTCTATTTAATACGTAACATGCAGTAGCAACGGCTTCTGCCCAAAAATGTTTTGGTAAGGAACATCCATTTAATAATGTTCTTGCGCATTCTTGTAATGTTCTATTCTTTCTTTCTACAACTCCATTTTGTTGAGGAGTTCTAGGAAATGAAAAATTATGATTTATTCCTTTCTTTTTACAAAAAGTTTCAAAATCCTCGTTTTCGAATTCTCCTCCATGATCGCTTCGAATATTTTTAATTTTTAAGTCTTTAGCATTTTGAATTCTTTTGACAAATGTTTTAAAATTTTCAAAAGTATCACTTTTATTTTTCATAAAAATAGTCCATGTATATCTTGAGAAATCATCAACTATTACAAATACGTATCGATTATGATTAATGGATTGAACTTGTGTTGGTCCAAATAAATCCATATGTAATAATTCTAATGGTTGTGAAGTCGAAATAATTTTCTTAGATTTGAAAGATGATTTTGTTAATTTACCTTTTTGGCAATCATCACAAAGATTATTTATTTTAAAGTTTATCTTGGGTAGACCTCTTACTAAATCATTTTTAGAAAGTTTTCTAATAGTTTTAAAATTTATATGACAAAATCTTTTGTGCCATAACCAAGGATCATTGTCTTTGGCAAGTAGACACATACTTGTATTATGATTAATATTCATATTTAAAACGTAAATATTTCTATCTCTATTTCCTTCAAAAACAAGATTTTGGTTTTGATCAAAAATACTACATTTATTATTCGAAAAAATTATTTTAAAGCCTTTGTCACATAGTTGACTTATGCTAAGTAGATTATGTTTTAAATTTTTAACTAATGAAACATTTGTTATAAAAGGTAATTTTGATGTACCGTAATTGTTCACATCTCCTTTGCCAATGATATAGCCTTTTGAATTGTCTCCGAAGGTAACCGAGCCACCATCAAAGTATGTTATGTTTGTAAGCATATCTTTGTCTCCGGTCATGTGTTTTGAACAACCACTATCTAATATCCATTTTTTCTTTTTGAGTGGGTCCTGAAAATAGATATGAAATTATTGGTACCCACCTTTTAATAGGGTCCTAAAGAAAAATTAGAGTTTAGGAAACCAAACCCAATTTGGTTTAGTATCCTTTTTATAAATATAGTTTTTATTATGGTGAACATTATCTATAAATGTTTTAATGTATTTATTCCTAATTAAAATATTGTTAGTCTTTGGAATCCAAATTTTGACTATCTTGGTTTCTACTTTTGTTTGAATAGGTTCTTGAAGTAATATTTGTTGTTTTGAATTTTTAAAATTTTTATTTTTAGAAATTTTTACTTCCTTTTTATATCCTAATCCATGTTTGTTTGAAGAGGATTGAGAATTTTCTAAAATTTTAGATAAATTTTCTCTTCCTTTATTAAAGTTAGAAACATTTTTAGTAATGTTATCTAATCTAGCTTGAAGACCATTGTTTTCTAACTCAACTTGTCTAATTTTTGTTTTTAACTCATGATTTTCAGAAGCAATTATATCATTCTTAGTCTTTTGAGTTTCAATTTCTTGACTTAAAAGTGATAATTGAGTTTCTGAGTTTGAATAAGATTCTTGAACTTTTTCAAGTTCTTCTTCAAGAATTTTCTTTTCATCATGTAACATATCTCTTTCAAACTCAGCTTTGTTTTGATTTGCACGAATTTCCTTAATTTTCTTTTTAAGACTTTTTATTGTGCTTAAAAGTTCAGTGTTTACTTCAATTAAATCACCGAAAGTCAAATTGCTTACCTCAGAATCTTGAGCCATGAAGCATACATTTGCTTGTTCATTGTCGCTATCACTATCACTTTCAGATGAAGATGAATCTGAATCGTCCCATGTTACAGAGAATGCCTTCTTTTTGAATTTATCCTTTTTGTTTTTGTTGTTGAAACTTTTCTGATTTTCCTTCTTTTGTTCTTGGCAATCCTTTTGCATGTGTCCTTTTTTGTGACAATTAAAGCATTCTATATTTGAGGAAGGAGGTTTACTCATGAAATTCTTTTTGAATACGTTTTTGTTCCCTTTTCTAAATTTTAAGAATTTTTTGAAATTCTTGGCTATGAATGCTAAATCCTCATCTTCCGATTCCGAATCTTCTTTTTCCGCATGAAAAGCAACATTCTTTCTTTCTTGAGCTTGATCTTTCTTAGCTTGCATATTAACTTCATATGACATGAGATTTCCAATTAATTCTTCTGGTTTCATTGAAGATAGATCGTTTGCTTCCTTGATTGCTAGCACCTTTCTTTCCCATTCATCAGTGAGTGAATTTAGAACCTTAGATACAATATCAAAATCCGTAAACTTTTCTCCCAATCCGATTAAGGCATGATGAATGTCTTGAAATCTTGAATACATGTCATTGATGGATTCATTTTGTCGCATTCTAAAGTTTTGGAATTGATTCTTTAGCATGGAGATCTTTGTTTGTTTGACCTTGTTAGTGCCTTCGTGTATGGTTCTAAGTGTATCCCATATCTGATGTGCAGTAGTACATATGCTAACTCGGTTGAATTCGTTTCTATCCAAGGCGCAAAATAGCATATTCATTGCTTTGGCATTTGCACTAGATTCATTCTTCTGAGTTTGTGTCCATGTAGGATAGTCGGTTGTGGGAACAACGAACTCTACTTGAGTGGCGCTCCACGCTTCGAAACTAGTTGCTTGCATATAAATCCTCATCCTTGTAGCCCAATAGTTATAGTTAAGTCCATTGAAAAGAGGGGGTCTTTGAGTAGATTGTCCTTCGGCAAATGTAGAGTTATAGGCAGAAGTTGTACTTGTACTTGCGTTATTTTCCATATTATCAATTTGTCTAATAACGGTGTTATGGTTATAGGACGACTAGGCTCTGATACCAATTGAAAGTCAGGGTAATTGATAGGATCGTGTAATATGGAATAGCTATATGGTTAATGTATATATGGTAAGTAAAAATCGCACCAAGATTTTATACTGGTTCGGATCACTTGTCCTACGTCCAGTCCCTAAGCTTCACTTAGGTATTTCACTAACTACAAAACCCTCTCTTAACCCGGAGGAATAGGTTCACAACTTACCCGAACAACCGAACGGGATTTCTTTGCCTCAAACTACCTAAGAGGACTTCAAACCTCAATGCTAAACAAGTTTTGACTAGTTGTGTTCTTTATAACACGAATGAGTCTATTGTAGTACAATGTTCCTATAATCTTATCCTCAATAATATGAAATATGTTTGTGAAGATTAAGGAATTATGAATTTTCTATGAATCAAATATATTAAATATAAACAGTGATTCAAGCAAAGAGAGTAGTGATTGCTTTGATAATGTTTAGAAAATATGATCAAGAAATAGATAGATTAGAGTAAGAGAATTCGATGTCTTGAATGATGTTTGAATCATGTATTTATAGTTGTAAAAAGGATGCATGTATTGCCAAGGGTTGTAGATAAGAGAAGCTTCCATTTCTATTGAGGAATGGTCGCAACTCTTGGGAAGAAGAAGGTGTCCTTTCATGCAAAATTCGCAGGTTCAAATTCAGTCGACTGTGCAGGAATTTCAGTCGACTGAAATTATAGTAAGAATCTTTCTGGAAAATTTTCAGTCGACTGTGCAGAAAATTTAGTCGACTGAAACTGTGCACATTTGTACATGTTTGCCAGTTCAGTCGACTGGTAAATTCAGTTCAGTCGACTGACATATGAATTTATGCATTATGAAGAATTGAAGTATGCTCAATGAAAAATTGAAGTATAATGAATGTGTTCTTGTGTTTGTGCAACTCTTGAGGATAGATTTTAACAAATAAACCTATATATATAAAAATCATACTCAAGTTTATATTTCGTTGATCTTCCTCTATCTTGCATATATCTCTTCCTTTATACATTGTCATTGATCAAAAATCTTCGTGTATCAACACAATTCCGGTAAACAAGTCCATTTTTAACATTCCAATCTGGTGTTTAAAATGATTCTATTTCCATAAATTTGATTTTATTTCTATTCAATTTCAGGGTTGGATATATGTCATCTCAACCTATTTCTTTATTTAATATAAATAATTTGATTTACAGTTCTCTATACTGTAAATAACCTACAAAATGATAGTAGGATATATCAAATAAATAAACATCCAAATCATCTAAAACATCAATCTATAGCATCCATCACAAATTTCTAGGATTTGAAACCCGTTTTATTTCAAAAATCGTTTTGAAATCATTTACACACATGCATTCTTCCTTTTCAACTCTCATCAAATCCATACCTTTCCTTTTACAATTTAATTGATTTAACTTCCATAAGTTAAATTTCAATCTCACCTTGAAATTTCCATTTTCTTATAAGCTCAAAACTTGTTTAACTTGTCCTGAGTAAATTTCCAATTTATTCAATCCATTCAACCTTACTCAATTTAATTTTACATTCCAAATCCAATTCTTATTAATATCACTACCCAATTATAAGTTCAAAAACTTATTTTTCTTTGGGTTATACTTCTCGTTTTAAGGGGGTTCCAAAATTCAAACACCGGTATTTATTTCAAATAACCTTTGAAATCATATATATAGGTATATATATATATATCCCATTTACATAACAATTCACACTTCAAATTTTAAACCAACCTTGTTTTCTATCCAAAACAAATTCCTTCAGGATATTTCAAAGCAACTCTTGTTTTAAACAAAAATTTCATATCAAAATATTCTAAATAATTTTATTTATTATTTTCTCAAACACTTTGAAAAACATTTCAAAATTTTCGGGACTTAGATTCTTAATTTTCCAATTTAAATTCATTTTAATTTATAAGTCACATTTATAAATTCAACTTATATAGTTCCACTTCCATAAACAATTCATTTTATTTCATCATTGTTTATTCTATAATAAACATTCTTTATTAAGACATAACAACCAATTGTTTTTGATGATAATCAATATTATCATACCTAGAAACCAAACACACCATATATTCTATAATAATTTCCTAATGTTTTTTTCCTATATATATAAAATATAATCAGGGTAAACTTATTTTACTTCAAATACTTTTGGAAAACACTTCCAAAATTTTTGAAATTTTAATTTCTGGTTTAAGTCCATTTTCAGCTTAACTTACTTGGGTAGTTCATTCTTACCCAAATTTCTATTTGGTTATATATATTACCGCTTAAATTTTGTAATCTTATTTGATTATAATAATTACAGCCAAGCACCTTAATATACTATAGTAATTTAGAAAAATTATTTCTTTATGTGTCAAAATATAATATTATATAAAAATTATTTTAATAGCACTTTTTAAAAATCATTATATAAGAAAATAACAAGTACGCCCTCATATCCAATATTCTCAACTCATTCTAGGGTACAACTGGACCTATCTCTAATGAGTAATACTCACCAGAGCTAGGGTTCTCGCTTAACCTTCAGACATGATACCACATGTAACGACCGGACGATTTTCGACCCTCTAAAATCGACACTAATATGTCCACTGTATAGAGTGTCAAGCAATCGAGTGTTGGAAATACCAGGTTGTTAGGGTTAAGAAGAAAACGAGATCGAAGAAGAAAACAGAATAACAACATAGAATCTCATAATCGTAGTGGAACAAAACATGCAATAATAGCATTTTATACAAGAAAAGCTATAACTATTAATATACATACAGGTTATCAGAGTACAATCATCATATATACAAGTCTAGACAGTTATAATAATTTGTCCCTAAATTCTGACTATGTTGCCCGCAATCACAGCGGAATATAATCAAATACGTGCAGTACGTCTCCGCCATCCAGCTTGTCTCCTGAGTTCCAAAAGCGTGCTAACCTAAATTCTGTAATTCTTGGTCTGACCTAAGCATTACAATAAAGTAACACCCGAGTCAGGCTGGAAACCAGCGTGTACCCACTTAATTTGAAATACTCAAGTTATAAAATTTCTTTGAAAACCAAGGTAACTCGTATAAACACGACAAGTTATCATCTTATTTTAACCCAAAACATTTTACAGAAATCCATCGATATTATAATAGTGTCTAAGTACAATACTTTAAAATAGTTAAATTGTGAAACTAATCTAATTCCAGTCTATTAAACTCTATAATCAAACCCGTAAAGGTTCATGGTGATATTCAAATCGAAGTGGTTCCAGATAGCACTAATATCTGATTCCAGTCTCTAATCCAAGCAATAAATTTTAAAAGTGTGAATTGTTTAACATAAAACAATTTATATTTTAGGGTGACGGTATTCACGTATGGAAATTTATTACAGATGCTTATTCCCAATTAAACACATCATCATTTTGTTCTAGCTATTTTAACTTGTCCGACCACTTGATGGCACAGACAAGAATAATTTTGAATAACTGTCTAATGGAAATAAGCCCAAGCATAGGTTGTTACTAATTTAACGATTAATAGTTAAGATTAAACAATTTGCAACTCAGGATTTTATTAACTTCAATTACTGAAACCATTTGTATTATTAACCCAAAACAATTATAAATTAAAGAAATTATAAAACAATTTAATTTAATAAATTAAAAAGTTTAATTAATTACTTACTTTAATTATTATAGGTAATTGAATCTTACTTTACACAAAATAAATCAAACTTAAATCTTATGAGGTAGGATTTACAAGGCAAAGGGTTTCATGTTGATTGGGTTATAATGCTAACCGACTTAGAGTTTTAAATAATTTAAGTTACCATATAAAAATATACAAGTTCATTTTCTTTTCTCTTTCTTTATTTCTCTTTCTTTTCCTTTTTCTTATTTTTCTACGGCCCATCTCCACCCAGCCCACTCTCTTTTCCCTCCTCCTTTCTTTCCTTTCTAGTTTCTTTCTTCCTCTCTTCTTTTTTTTCACCTGGAAGCACAAACAAACATGCATGCACATGTATCCATGCACACCCCTCTGGTCGCTCAACCACGCCGCCGACCACTCCTACAAACTGCCGACGACTATCTCAACATGGCCGACCATTCTAGAACTTAGCCAAGGCTTTCGGTTCAAAATCGAACCCCTAACCCAGCTCGAACGAACAACTGCGCCTACTAAAATGCCTCATGATGCCATGACCGTCACCCATCAACCACCAAATTTCGACCACAGCTACGCTATCACCAACTCTACCCATCCCCCTCCGTGCGCATGCCTACCTTCGCCTCTCGCGCCATGACTCCAAAAACAAACCCAAATTCAACCTACCCTAAAACCCTACCTTGATCTTGCCATGCCTAACGATGCTATAGGAAAATTATCGACCATTTTTCCTTGACAGCCCATCATCCAATCTCCTTCTTAACCAACGCCGTGCCTCAAAATCCACCACATCGCTGGAATTTGGCCTCATACCCAAAACCATTCAAACCCACTTTTCTTCCTCTACACGACGTTAAAAATCACCAAAACAGATCTAAAATTAATGTTTTCCAAATACGAAAAAGTCCATATAATCTAATCATTTAATTAGGATAATCGAAATTCAACCATACCTGAGCTACTTACTGTAAAAATAGGTTTTCTTACCTTTATGCCTAATGGAATTTCATGAAACCAATTTTAAGTTATTTCGTACTCACAAATAGTGAACTTTGGCTTTGAAATCATAACTCAAAGTTAATTAGATATGAAGATACTAATTTTTAAAAGGTGAAAGTTTTAAACTGTTTTCAAACAAAATATGAACGGAGGCCAAATTTAGGAAAAGGTTCAGGATTTGATGCTCAGGTGAAAAAATCCATGTTCAAGCACACCTATACATTTACATAACAATCCTATGTATATTGATTACAAATCAAAGATTTGTTTATATTCATAGCTATATATATTATATAGGAAGAACCTATCAACAATTTGAGGATTGGTTTAGTCGTAGTTTTTGAATAGAGATGAACTGTTCCTTTTGTTTAATCTCCCTTCTAGCTCAAGTTTTACTGTCTTGATTCTTGTTTAGCTTGTTTTTTTTTAGACAAGAACACTTGGTATGTACACACACACAGATATATATATATATATATATATATATATATATATATATATATATAGGAGAGAAGGTGGAGTGTACAAGGTAAGATATAGGTGGCTGAAACTTTTCTATCCAGGCTTTCACTTTTTTTCTTTTCATTTTTATTTGTCTTATTTCCTTTTTGATTTGATAAAAGGCTGATTTGATTTTGATAAATTGTTGAGATATTATATGTTGATTTGAATTTTGAGTGAAGGATTTGATTTATTATATGCTTGAATTGACATGAGTTTATCGCTATGTTCTCTTATGTATAAACATATACATATATCATAGAAATATACATATATACTACATATATATAAACATAGTTTTGTTTTTACCTTATGGACACATTTTTACCTTATACAAACGTATATATCTATATATATTGTTGTCATCACATACATTTACATTTATTTATATACACATTTACACATTTATTTACTATAACCACTTATATGTATACATACGTAGATATGCATACATATATATTATACCTATTTACATTAATACATTCTTTCATATACATTTCTTCATGTGGCATACATACATATATTATATATCTATCACCATATGGCTTATATATATACAAACGCTTTTAAATATCATAAAACTTGCATATATTATATACATACATACATTTATGGATATTTTATCTTAAATTTTAAATAGTGGAGTTTATTTACATTTTTCTATAAAATTTATCACATCCAAAGATTTATAATTCAATATTTAATATAGTTTTTAATCAATTTTATATATATCCAGATATTTAAATATCAGAAAATTTATTTATTCGATTAATAAAATCAGTATTTCAATGATTTAAAATCAAATTAGTTATCCCAATAACAAACGTCAGAAATCCAGGTCATTACATATATAAGTAAGTATTTATACGTATATGCATATATATATATATATATAATATGCTATATATGTGCATATATGTTTCAACAAGAATACAATAATTTTTTTAAACTGAAAGTATATTTTATATTTTACAACATACATAATTAAATTCAAATGTATTATCAAATAATGTATATACATTTATACATTTCTTTTATGTTAAACAAATTTTTCCCTAAATATTTTGTATGATTTCCGAAAAAGAAAATCCTTTTTTTTAAAACATTTACTTAATATATTCCATTGGTTAATTTAAAAATTAAACTACCATACAATGTATTTTAATTTAGTAAACAAACGAAATATATTTATATTAAATCGATTTAAATTTAAAAAAATTAATTCTGATCGAAAACATTTTTCTTATATAAAAAAGTTATATAATGTACAAATTATAATAATAATACAATACGTATATATTGAATATTTAAAATATGTTTGATATAAAATCAAGAAGCTATAATGTGTATGAAAAAAGTGATATGTGTGTGTATATATATATATATATATGACAATATATATACAAAGATCGCTATATATAATTGAATGAATTAAATGAATTATACCATAGGAGATAGGGTCGTAGAAACACACTTTGATCTAAACAGATTCATTAGATCTCTCAGATTTGCACCTACTGCTGCAAATAAATGATGTACCAAAATTAGTCTACTGTTATATAATTGTTTAGGTGTGAATGAGATAAGAAAAAATGGCGATGAGGTTAGGAGTGATTGCGGCCAAAGAAGGAAGAGGGAGGGGGCATAAAGTGGAAAAAGAAATCAAGCTCATGTTTTAATTTATAGGGAGATCTAGAGAAAGAATCTCCATACATCTCCCCTATACCAATTCAAAACTAATAGCTCCCCTTATCACTCTAATCTTTGGCCAGCCATGATTGGGTCCTTAATGGACCAAATCTCCTTTCAACCTATTTAATAATTTATTTAATTTAAATCCAATTTAAATCATATCGATATCACATATTTATACGTGTGTAAATAACTTTTATTATGCATCCAATTACTTACCGATGACACCCTAAATGGTTATTAAGGTAACCTCATTTGCCGCACACACCTGATATAATAAATATGATTATAATTAATGTTTCAAAAAATATAAGTTAATTTATAACTATTACAAATCAATTAAATCATCTAGTGTTGTGGAGACGTATTAGATTCAGTTGTAAGACTCACACATATGAATTTAGCCAGGGATTAATATGTAAAAAAAATTTAAATATTAATGTTTACATGTCACATAATTCAAATAATAATGTTCACATGTCACTTTAGTTAGTGGTGTGATAGTTTGACTTAATTCATCATTTATAAATCTCACTGCTAAAAGCCAATTTTATAAATTCAAGTGGTACCTTTTACTAGTGATTATTTACACCAATTTTCTTTATCAACACTATATCATATTAGGACTTATGGAATTTGGTTTTGGTCAAAATTCCAGTATCATCCATATTCAACTCAGTTAGTCTGTAAATAAAGTACTTGGTTCAATAATAACATTTGATAGTTACTATACAAATCTAGTCAGAGATTTTGACTGAGTTGACTATTGTTGACCATGATACTAAACTTGTACAATTGAGGAGTCGAATTCTTTATTGAACAGTGTTTAACTTCTAATGTTTCAACCCAGGCCTAACAACGGCCATTCGATGGACTCATGCCATGATTTAAACTATAATCAAAGCAGATTTTTCGCATAGAAGTTCAATGGTATTCTCAAGTTGAGAGAACTGTTATCGTCACTTCAAGATTTCCTTTTTGACCTAGTTTTTAGTAATTCACAGCAAACTCTAAAGTGAGTTAATCCATATCTTTCCATTAACTATCAACGCATAACCTCTTGGTGCGCTAGCAGCTATGAGTAATACATTGCACAACATTTGGAGATCATTTGTACTCTGGTCTCAAAGGATGTTATGATATTATTTCTCGAAACACCTTTACCAAGAATATTTATAATAACATATTATTTAATATTATTATAATTTTCTCATGATCACAACTTCCTAGTAAAATACAACATATTATTTTAGGATTCTCTATTAAATATATTTAAATTAATTAGTTAACTGATATATCATAAGATAACAAATATATAAAATAGAAAAGCAACACATTTTATTTCGAATGAAATTTTATTACAAGTTAATCTCAATCCCAACCTTTCGATTAGTTTGCATAGTATTGATCGAGTTAGTCCCTTTGTGAATGGATATTCTATGTTGTCCTTGGTGTCTGCTTTTTCAGTTACAACTTTTTTATTACCGAAAATTCTCTTCTCAAGTAGAATTATGAAGAATGTGTCTCGACTTATTATGAACTCTTGATTCTTTTGCGAATTGCATCATGACATTATTGTTAAAAAAATGTTATAGGTTTCCTAACATTTGGAAACACTATTAGCTTAGCCATAAACTTGCACATCCAAATCGCTTCTTTACCTGCTTCGTTCATGGCGATGTATTCGTCCTCCATCGTTGAATCAGCTATCGCCTTTTGCTTGGAACTTTTCCAACTGGTCGCTTTACTATCCAATGTGAATAAATGACCAAACACTGATTTACTGTAATTGATATCACTCTGAAAGTTTGAATCTGTATCCTCTTCATAGTAAGGTCTTCATTTCCATATATATTTTTTAGGAGAAATTAGTGACCCTCCCACGGAGGAGAGCACTCACGTAATATTATTCCACTTAAGAAAGGAGATGCCAATAAACCTGATAGGTAGCAAACCCCCAATCCCCCCGTACATATGAAAAAGAAAAAACCCTCCCTAACATGAAGCTAGTGCCCAAAGTAAAATAGAACAGTCAAAACCAACTATAAATACATGCAAATTAAGCTATACCTTCTCTCGATATATTAAAATATGAATAATCTATGGATATCATCAAAACACGCAAATAGGAATAGTCGAAGTGGAACAAACTAAGCTAATTAATAAACGCACTGCAGTCCTAAGAACGCTCATGCACTATTTGATAGGAGGCGTGCCATCACAGCACACTATCAACAATCCATCCGCGTAAAAGTCACCGCATAAGCAAACCACTCCTCAACTGCAGGTAAACATGGAACCACATAAGGAGAAAGGCTTGATGTAGCAATTGTCAAGCAATTAATGATTGGTGATGTGGCAAGTGGAGCTAACCGATCCATGCAACCAAGCATCCTTGGTCCTTCAGCATAAACTATTCAGTCCACTTCAATCATTGAAACTAAAACACTCAAATGAAATGTGAGTACCGATCAGATATATGTATATAATCTAAATTTTTTATACATAGATATGATTGAAAAGAAAACAAGAATACAAAGTAAAACATAATTTGTTATCAAGAAGAATTAAAATATTCAAAGAGATTTCTTCGTTAAAGGTTTATACTAAGTCAGTGGTTAAGGCAGTGTTGTGTCTCCCTCCATAGCTAGCAATTTTAAACTTTAGGGCATCGATCCGAATTTTTAACTTTTTAAGAAAATCTCTTAGAAAAACATTGTTCGCCAATATATAACTGGGATTAGCAACCCAAATATAAGTGAATAGTGCGACGACATAGATTAAGTTCTCCGAGGGAGTGTTAGCGTTATTAAACATTCTTTAGTTTCTTTCAAAACATATATACCAATAAGTAATGGTGAAAATAGAATTGTGTAAAATTCTATAATCTATAGTCCATTGGAATCTAAGATTATTCTAATAGTTTCATGGTTAAGGTTGGTGTTGATTACATTAAAATAAAATATGTTAATAGTGTTAACAAGAAATAGAGTTGGATAAGGGAGATTGTAATAAAGACGTCTTACATTTTCTAAGTCTAAGTTGCTACAAACACATTTTTTGTCTATGAGTGGTTTCTTCTTCTTTAAAAATTCAACTGTGTTTAATTTCTTATGCAGGATTAAACGCATGTGCAGTTTTGATTTAGGAGGTGCATTGACTTTCCAAATAGAATTGAAAATATTTGGTATTGTCCTTGAGAAGTTTAGGAAATTGTATTGAGTTCGAAAAGTAAGTTTTACTTTTATACCAACACCAAATTTTAGTATCACACTGGTTATCTAAGTATATCTTAAATGCTCAAGAATATATTTTACCACCGTCCAATGCTTTTCTCCAGGAATAGACCGATATTAGATTAGGTATTCTAATGCATAAGCCAAATCTGATCTAGTATATACCATAACGTACATGATGAAACTAATTGTGGATGCATATGGTTTCCTCTTCATACACTCCTTCTCATTGGTATGAGGAGCGTCCTTCTTAGAAAGGACAATTTCAAATTATGTTGGAATCATTTCGTGCTTGGAATTATGCATACTAATATCTATAGGGTTTGAGACAATCTTAGCAATCTCTTGCATCTATTTCTGTAGATACTAATACAACGTGTACAGGTTGCTAGAAAAGTTCTTAAACAACCATGCTTTCATTGATTATAAGAAGGCAATGTCATTTCCAACAAGGAGAAAATCGTTAACATATAAAACTAAGAAAACGATAGCACATCCTTATTCTTCTCGATATACGCATGCTTCTCTATACTCTGATAAAAACCAAACAGTTTGATTATTTTATCAAAGTACTTATTGTAACTACTTGAAGCTTGCTTAAGACCATAAATTGATCTTGGCAATTTGCAAACCTTTCCTTCACTCCCACTAACCTCAAAATCCTCAGGTTGCGACATGTACTCTTCTAAATCACCATTTGGAAATATCATTTCCATATCCTTTTATTATATTTCATAGACATAAAACTCAAGATTGCAAACATTATCCGTAAAGCATGGCTATGGGCAAAAACATTTTTTTATAATTAACGCCTTGAATTTGACGAAAACCTTTCATAACTAACCTTGCTTTATAGCCCTCAACCTCTCCATCTATATTTATATTTTTCTTAAAAATCAATTTGCAATCGACAAATTTTATTCCTTCTAGTATGTCAGCAAAAATCCATACTTTGCCATCATACACGGAGTATATCTCCGTTTTCATAGCTTCAAGCCAAAATTCAGATTCTTTACTCTACAGTGCTTGTTGGAACTTCTATGACGTAGTCATCTTTCTCACCATCCACGATAAAACAGCAGCATCTATGTGACGACCTCCCTACTCCTCTGGTATCCAATATACGTTTATAGTGCACTGAGAAGGTACTCAGTAAATGCAGGATGGTAGCAAAGGGTGTAAAGTAGTAGAAATACCCTAACACGGAACCTATAGAGCATCTTACAGTGCATAGACAAAATATAATATAATAACAGATGTAAAGCAGGTGAGATAGTGATATATTCAAATGAACCATAAATTAGAACCCTAGAGTGCATCAGGTTCACGGACTATAAAAAACTAAAATAAAGAACTTATACATCCCAAGTCCCCAAAATAAACTCTATAACTATCTCACAAAATAAAAGTAATGACATAGCGCCACCGCATTGACATCAGAATTTAAGCGATAACAAGCTCTAAGTATAGATATATGAAAGCTTAGCCTCCTGCCCCTAATCTATACAGCTCCATGCGATATCTAGACATGTTATCCCTAATCCACTAATTTAAGGTACCCAAAATAATAAGAAGCAAATCATAAAACCTTGGATCAGACGACAATCTGGTGTGAGCGATACATCATCTCAGAATACTATAAACCGTATATAGTAAATAGGGGCATAGGGTATGAAGAACCATACTTTCCTTGTAACGACCCGTATTTTACGTGTCGATAGATCGTAGAATTTACAGGTCGTTAGTGTTGTTATGTTGTCTCTAGCATGAGTCGTATAAGGAGTTAACTCGTGCAAGTGTTGAGTCGTGACCGACTCATAGGGCTTGGCCGAGTTAAGGATGTTAACGACTTAAAGCTTAAGTCGTATGGTAGTTAGCTTAGGTCGTGAACGAGTTACGACTTAAGAACTGGGACGAGCTAGCAAGTTGGTAGAGTTAGCGGGTTAGTGCTAGGGCTTGAGTCGTAAGTGACATAAGGATGTTACAACCTAAGAGTTGCCGAGTTATAGCTTAAATCGTAGGAGAGTTAATGGTTTAAGGGGTGCTGACCGACTTAAGAGAAGACCGACTCAAGAGGGGAACAGCAACCCATAGAAGGACCGACTTAAGAGATAGAGGGTTACTAGATGGGTCGTATATGCAGTTGAGTCGGCAGAGGCTGTTGAGTCGTATGCAGTTGAGTCGGCAGAGGCTGTTGAGTCGTATGCAGTTGAGTCGGTAGAGGCTTAGGTCGGCTAGGGGTTAGGTCGGCCATAAGAGTGAGTTGTTGAGTCGGCTATTGGTAGGTCGTACACGGGTTAAGGATGTTGAGTCGTGTCTGGGGTGAGTCGCGTACAAGTTAGACGTGAGGCCCTGTGTTTTGTTGAGTCGGCATGATGATGAGTCGGGGATGACTCAAGGGGTGGGTCGGCAACGACCTAAGGGGCGACGACTCATAGTGGTTTCAGCCTATAAATAGAGGGGTTTGGCTCACTTTTTGGCACCGGTTTTTGAAGCGACGAAGTGCTGCCATTTTGGGAACTTGACTTCAACATTTCTTCATCTTCTTTTCTCCATTCCAATCTAGTTCTAACTTCCATCCAAGATCGAAGATCGAGATCAAAGATTCAAGGGCCAAAGTTGAAGATCTTCATCCAACAAAGCTAGATTTCATCGTTTTAAGCGAGATTTCGCCGGATCAAGCCTTGATCTTCGCTGTCCAGATCTGAAGTGTTTAGTTTTTGAGGTGTTTGAGTGATTTGGTGAGTGGTAGTTATCTCTCACGCGGACCCAAAGGAGTATATTGGATTGGTGGTTTGTTGGAGTGTTGTAGATAGTGATTTTGTGCATTTTCCTTAGATCCAAGTATAGATCCATTGTTTGTGAAGATGTTTACCTATGCAAGCTCATTTATTAAGTTATAGAAATAAAACCCATGTTTTATATTTGCTAGATCTATGCTAAAAACCCATGATTCATGTATGTTAGTTCTATGCTCATTTATTTACGAAATTGCCATTATAGTTATGAATGCCTAATTAGATCTTGATTGAATACTTATTTGTTTGGATTAATGTTTGCCTTGATTGATTGTTGTGAATGAGATATCTAGTTGATAGATTTGGACAAGTATGGTCAAAGATGACTCAAAAGCTACAGAAGAGGCTCTTGAATGGTGAAAGCTGCTAAAGGCATATGTGGCGGATGTGGAAGCTCATATGTATGGATTGAATGATGTTGAGATGGAACTTTGCTATGATGCAAGGAGGCAAACCATGTTGTTGAGTTGAGACTTTGCTATGGTGTAATAAAGCGAAGTATGATGTGATGTAGACTTGGCGTAATCCAGGCAGGGATCATTCCAAGCATGTTGATAACTCGAGGGATGGTTCGAGTTGGTTGATAATGGATTGCTCGAGAGGTAGCTTGAGCTAGTATGAGGATAGTCGTCAAGGAGGATGACTAGGAGGCTTGGATCTCATCGTTGTTGAAGGTTCTAGCATGCTCAAAAGCAAGAGTACATGGGGCGCCCATAACGACTACAGGTAGGTAGTCGGGACAACCAAAAGACTACAGGTAGGTAGTCGAGTACTCTGGGCAAAGTAGATAAGTCCTAGGCACAAGGCAGTGTGCGGAGTTATGTCTGGAACCGGGGTTACCATTAGCCCTTGACGGATGGTCATTCAATCAACGGTAATATCGAAGCAAGGATAACAGTGATAGCCAGAGTCATGGATGTTTGGACGTTTGGTTGTACCATCATTCGGTCTCAAGAGCGGTATTTTCTAGGTGCTTATCTGATCTTGGTTTAGGCCTTGGGGGTTTGTATTTGGAAAACATCGCCCTTGACTCGAGTGATTATTGCTTTACCTTAATTGTCTGCTGTGTTATGCTTACTTCTCCTTGGTGTGTGTCTGGGGCTATCACTGTAGAAAGAGGTGGAGTGGGATGGTTTGGTTCCTATTCCTTTTATCCTTTATGCTCTTTTGGTATGTTTGATAGTTGATTTACTGCTTACTAAGACTTTGTCTGACTCAAGGTT
This sequence comes from Allium cepa, assembly GCA_030765085.1. Lineage (NCBI taxonomy): Eukaryota > Viridiplantae > Streptophyta > Magnoliopsida > Asparagales > Amaryllidaceae > Allium > Allium cepa. The sequence goes on from CM060929.1 coordinate 1,038,274,438, forward strand.
TTATGTCTCCTCTTATTACCTTGGGCTGTTCATCCATGTTGGGATGGGCAGACTAGGTAGCAGGTGACAGGTGCTGTTCTTAGAGATCTACGCTGATGATGACGAAGACGAGCAGGAGGCTTTGCATACTAGTTTTCTTACTATATGTACTGGGTGTTCCGCTGTTATATCTGATTGAGTGTTGTAGTGAGGCTTTGATGTATGGATGATTCATGTTTGTATAAATCTACTTACGATGCTTATATGATGATTTTTCTGTTATGGAGCTTCACTATATATTTCTCTATTGTATTTTATCCATGCGCTGTGAGTTGTACGATAGAGTTTGCTGTTTTATTTTACCCTGACTGTCGTCCATGGCTACCTGGCACGCCTTTCAGCGCACTATTCCATTGTTTTGATGCGGGAGTCATGGGCGGTCGTCACATTTGGTATCAGAGCTTTGGTTAATCGATTTTAGCCAACGCTCGCTGACGTAACTACGTATGAGAGACGTAATTGTATTTTGATGGATAATTACTATATATAATATAGTAGCTTAGAAGGATTTGAACTCCTTATGCAGTTGTTTCTTAAGGTGTTCTAATCATTCTTATTGCAGATATTAAGGATGAGTCGAAGAGGGAGACCAGCTGCAAGGGAAGGCCGTGCTGATGAAGGGGCTGTTGATTATGGAACTATGTTCGAAGCGATGATGACTTCGATCATGAGAAGGATACCAGCCTCGGGATCATCAGTGGATGTGGGAGTTCAAGTCCAAGCTCCAAGACCGGTGGATTTTGCTAAGCTTTGCAAGGATTATACTTCTCTTGGAGGAAAAGTTTTCTTGGGGACGGAATCTACTATTGAAGTACAGAGATGGATTGAGGCTTGTCGAAGGATCTTTGGTGACTTAGGGATTGAAGATGCAACTAAGAGAAAGCTTGCATCGAGACAGCTTCAAGGGAGAGCTGCGGATTGGTGGAATTCTATCACCATCGATACTCCAGAAGAAGAGATTACTTGGGAGCAATTCCAAGTTAGATTTGAAGCTAAGTTCATCTCTACGGCTCAGAAGTCTGTTTTGTTCAAGAGGTTTGTAGAGCTCAAGCAAGGTGGGAGACCAGTTCTTGAGTATATTTCTGAGTTCGAAGCTTTGTCCAAGTATGTTAGTTCGTATATTGATTCTCCTTATCAGAAGAATGAGAAGTTTGTGACTGGTTTGGATGCTTATCTTGGGAGGCAGTTGGTGGATCATCTGGACGATCCATTTGAGAAGCTTGTGGAGAAAGCCCTCAGGCATGAGAGTTTGTTTCCTAAGGAAAGTTCTGTTGTTGCTGTAACCAGGGAAGGATCTAAACCACAGCAGAGTGGCAATAGGAAGAGGAAGCAGCAGCAGAAGAGTAGGGATGGCCAGAAGAAACTGAAAGGAGAGGTGACTTGCTATAATTGCCAGCAGAAGGGCCATCTCTCCAAAGATTGTAAGAATCCCAAAGTGCCGGGAAAATGTTATAACTGTGATAAGCTGGGACATATCAAGAAGGATTGCCCAGAGCCGAGGAAAGATAGGCAGATTGTGCAAGCTTATGCTTTGGGAGTTGTGTCGTCGTCCTCAAAAGCTCCTACTGTTGAAGAAAAGGGGAAGAGTGTGGTGGTTCAAGGTACTCTTTCTATCTGTGGTGTTCCGGTTAGAGTGTTGTTTGATACTGGAACGTCGCATTCTTTTGTTTGTAATGATTTGGTAGACCGGTTAGGTTTGAGACCGGATATTGTTGGTAGGCCATTGGTTGTGACTAATCCAGTTGGGGGTTCGTCATGTTTGTGTATGATATGTCGTGGTCTAGTTGTGTCGAGTCTTGATTGCTCGTTTGATTGTGATTGCTTTGTTCTGAACTTTGCGGGGTTCGGAATTATTTTGGGTATGGACTGGCTCAGGAAGTATGCGGCAAGGATTGATTGTAAGAGGCTTGAGGTGACAGTCAGGAATGTGGAAGGGCGAAAGGTTGTGATACGATGTAAGCATGAGGAAGGCGTCTTCATGAGCTTCATGTATTCGCTGGTTGTTCCACGGGATGGACTGTCATCAGTGCCTATTGTGAATGGATTTGAGGACGTCTTTGACGAAGTCAAAGGGTTACCGCCGCATAGGGAGATCGAGTTTCGTATCGATCTAGTCGAGGGAGCCAGACCTGTTGTGATGCCTCTTAGGCGGATGGCGCCTAGGGAGCAGCTAGAGTTGAAGGTGCAGGTTGATGACCTTTTGCAGAAAGGATTCATTCGGAGAAGTGTGTCCGAATGGGGTGCACCAGTTGTGTTCGCAACCAAAGCGGATGGATCGTTGAGGTTGTGTGTGGATTATCGTGAGCTAAATAAGTTGACTAAGAAGAACAAGTATCCATTGCCGAGGATAGATGACTTGTTTGATCAGCTTCACGAGGCTAAGGTGTTTTCTCAGATGGATTTGGCAACGGGATTTCACCAGTTGAGAGTGGCGAAGGATAGTGTGCCGAAAACTGCTTTCAGGACACCATCCGGTTTTTATGAGTGGCTGGTAATGCCGTTTGGATTGACTAACGCGCCAGCATATTTTGTGGATCTTATGAATAGAGTGTTCAGAGATCAGTTGAATAAGTTCGTGCTTGTGTTCGTGGATGATATTTTGGTTTACTCCAGAACTGAGGAAGAGCACAAGACGCACTTGAGAATTGTTTTGGAAATCTTGCGGAAACATCAGCTGAAGGCTAAGTTTTCGAAGTGTCACTTCTGGAAGAGTGAAGTGAGGTTCTTAGGCCATGTTATCTCTGGAAATGGAATAGCAGTTGATCCCGCTAAGGTGGCAGCAATCCAGGATTGGGTTAGACCTAAGAATGCATCAGATGTGAGAAGTTTTCTTGGATTAGCAGGATATTATCGTCGGTTTATCAAAGACTTTTCCAAGATAGCTGCACCGTTGACAGGATTGACGAAGAAGAACCAAGTGTTCAGATGGGATGATAAGTGTGAGCAAGCTTTCGTAATCCTAAAAGAGCGACTGACAAGTGCACCTGTTTTGACTATTCCAAGTGGGAATGATGAGATGGTGGTTTACACCGATGCATGTGGTACTGGACTTGGAGCAGTGCTAATGCAGAAGGATAAAGTTGTTGCGTATGCTAGTCGACAACTGAAGCCGCATGAAAGGAATTACCCGACTCATGATTTGGAGTTAGCGGCGATTGTGTTTGCTTTGAAGATGTGGAGACATTATCTATTGGGAGTTCGATTCGAGTTGTTTACGGATCATAAGTCGTTGAAGTATCTGTTCTCCCAAAAGGATTTGAATCTTCGACAGCAACGGTGGCTAGAGTTTCTGGCATCTTATGATTTTGGTATAGCCTATACTCCGGGAAAAGGTAACGCGGTGGCAGATGCGTTAAGTCGAAGACATGCATGGTTGGGAGCCATGTTTTCGGAATGGAAGAATCTCGAGTATTTGGCTGGATTTGATTTCAGGCCTAGATGTGAGTTGGAACCTGAAATGTTGGCAAACTTATCGATAAGACCTAATCTTGTGGAAAGAATTGGCGAGAACCAAAAGAGAGATGATAAGCTTGTTAAGATTATCCGAGATTTGGAATCCGGATTGGACCCAGAGAAGGATAAGGGATTTGAGGTCGATCGAGAGGGTTGGCTTCGGAAGCAAGGACGATTGGTTGTTCCCGACATTGATGGATTGAGAGATGAAGTTCTGAGGGAAGGTCATCACTCGAAGTTGACAATTCATCCAGGTGGAAATAAGATGTATCGGGATATGAAGAGAACTTACTACTGGGAAGGCATGAAGAAAGATGTTGGAAATTTTATTTCCAAGTGTATGAACTGCCAGTTGGTGAAAGCTGAGCAGAAGAAGCCCAGTGGATTACTTCAGCCGTTAGAGGTTCCTACATGGAAGTGGGAGCAAGTGTCGATGGATTTTATCGATGGTCTACCTAGAACCAGGGCAGGGAATGAAGGAATTTGGGTCATAGTAGATCGTTTGACAAAGAGTGCAAGGTTCATTCCTGTTCGATCAACTAGGACTGCATCGAAGTTGGCTGAATTGTATGTTAAGTGGATAGTTCGATTCCATGGTATTCCGAAGAGTATAGTGAGCGATCGAGACCCATTGTTCACTAGTAGATTTTGGAAGAGCTTCCAGGAAGTTTTGGGAACTGAGTTGTGTTTGAGTATAGCTTATCACCCTCAAACAGATGGTCAGACTGAGAGAGTTAACCGAGTTTTGGAAGATCTTCTCAGAGCTTGTGTTTTGGACTTCGGAGGATCATGGGAAGATTATCTTCATTTGGTGGAGTTTGCATATAATAACAGTTATCAGTCGAGTATTGGTATGGCACCATATGAGGCATTATATGGAAGACCGTGTAACTCTCCGACATGTTGGTTGGAAACCGGAGAAAAACTGATACTTGGGCCAGAGATGATTCGACAGACTTCGGATTGTATAGAGATCATTCGGCAACGAATGAAGGCAGCCCAAGATCGTCAGAAAAGTTATGCCGATAATCGTCGTAAGGATTTGGAATTCGACGTAGGTGAGATGGTTTTTGTGAAGATTTCTCCATTGAAGAGTGCTATTAGATTCGGGAAGAAAGGAAAGTTAACTCCGAGATTTGTTGGACCATTCCCGATTATCGAGCGAATTGGAAAGCTCGCTTATAGATTGGAGTTACCGAAAAAGATGGCGGGTGTGCACAATGTTTTTCATGTATCTTATTTACGGAAGTATGTGCACGACTCGAATACCGTGGTATCTGTTGATAGCTGTGAAGACTTAGAAGTTGATCTAGTTGTTTCGAGACCTCGTAAGCCGCTTCGTATTGTTGAAACCGATACGAAACAGCTTAGGAGGAAGACGATTACGTTGCTCAAGGTACAATGGAGTGATGATGTTAACGACTGTACGTGGGAGGAGGAAGAGAGGATGAAGGCAGCTCATCCCGGACTCTTCGAGGTATGGCCCTAAAGTGTCGTGACATCTCATGAATTTGTAGCTTGTTCTAAGTCTTAGAATTCTGCATGCTAGGCTAGAATTGGATGCATGGTTTGTTGATTGCTATGGATGGTAGGCATGCGGAATATCTTTGATTGCTGTTGTTTGCTTGGAATTTCGGGGGCGAAATTCCTAAGGGGGAGAGAATGTAACGACCCGTATTTTACGTGTCGATAGATCGTAGAATTTACAGGTCGTTAGTGTTGTTATGTTGTCTCTAGCATGAGTCGTATAAGGAGTTAACTCGTGCAAGTGTTGAGTCGTGACCGACTCATAGGGCTTGGCCGAGTTAAGGATGTTAACGACTTAAAGCTTAAGTCGTATGGTAGTTAGCTTAGGTCGTGAACGAGTTACGACTTAAGAACTGGGACGAGCTAGCAAGTTGGTAGAGTTAGCGGGTTAGTGCTAGGGCTTGAGTCGTAAGTGACATAAGGATGTTACAACCTAAGAGTTGCCGAGTTATAGCTTAAATCGTAGGAGAGTTAACGGTTTAAGGGGTGGTGACTGACTTAAGAGAAGACCGACTCAAGAGGGGAACAGCAACCCATAGAAGGACCGACTTAAGAGATAGAGGGTTACTAGATGGGTCGTATATGCAGTTGAGTCGGCAGAGGCTGTTGAGTCGTATGCAGTTAAGTCGGCAGAGGCTGTTGAGTCGTATGCAGTTGAGTCGGTAGAGGCTTAGGTCGGCTAGGGGTTAGGTCGGCCATAAGAGTGAGTTGTTGAGTCGGCTATTGGTAGGTCGTACACGGGTTAAGGATGTTGAGTCGTGTCTGGGGTGAGTCGCGTACAAGTTAGACGTGAGGCCCTGTGTTTTGTTGAGTCGGCATGATGATGAGTCGGGGATGACTCAAGGGGTGGGTCGGCAACGACCTAAGGGGCGACGACTCATAGTGGTTTCAGCCTATAAATAGAGGGGTTTGGCTCACTTTTTGGCACCGGTTTTTGAAGCGACGAAGTGCTGCCATTTTGGGAACTTGACTTCAACATTTCTTCATCTTCTTTTCTCCATTCCAATCTAGTTCTAACTTCCATCCAAGATCGAAGATCGAGATCAAAGATTCAAGGGCCAAAGTTGAAGATCTTCATCCAACAAAGCTAGATTTCATCGTTTTAAGCGAGATTTCGCCGGATCAAGCCTTGATCTTCGCTGTCCAGATCTGAAGTGTTTAGTTTTTGAGGTATTTGAGTGATTTGGTGAGTGGTAGTTATCTCTCACGTGGACCCAAAGGAGTATATTGGATTGGTGGTTTGTTGGAGTGTTGTAGATAGTGATTTTGTGCATTTTCCTTAGATCCAAGTATAGATCCATTGTTTGTGAAGATGTTTACCTATGCAAGCTCATTTATTAAGTTATAGAAATAAAACCCATGTTTTATATTTTCTAGATCTATGCTAAAAACCCATGATTCATGTATGTTAGTTCTATGCTCATTTATTTACGAAATTGCCATTGTAGTTATGAATGCCTAATTAGATCTTGATTGAATACTTATTTGTTTGGATTAATGTTTGCCTTGATTGATTGTTGTGAATGAGCTATCTAGTTGATAGATTTGGACAAGTATGGTCAAAGATGACTCAAAAGCTACAGAAGAGGCTCTTGAATGGTGAAAGCTGCTAAAGGCATATGTGGCGGATGTGGAAGCTCATATGTATGGATTGAATGATGTTGAGATGGAACTTTGCCATGATGCAAGGAGACAAACCATGTTGTTGAGTTGAGACTTTGCTATGGTGTAATAAAGCGAAGTATGATGTGATGTAGACTTGGCGTAATCCAGGCAGGGATCATTCCAAGCATGTTGATAACTCGAGGGATGGTTCGAGTTGGTTGATAATGGATTGCTCGAGAGGTAGCTTGAGCTAGTATGAGGATAGTCGTCAAGGAGGATGACTAGGAGGCTTGGATCTCATCGTTGTTGAAGGTTCTAGCATGCTCAAAAGCAAGAGTACATGGGGCGCCCATAACGACTACAGGTAGGTAGTCGGGACAACCAAAAGACTACAGGTAGGTAGTCGAGTACTCTGGGCAAAGTAGATAAGTCCTAGGCACAAGGCAGTGTGCGGAGTTATGTCTGGAACCGGGGTTACCATTAGCCCTTGACGGATGGTCATTCAATCAACGGTAAAATCGAAGCAAGGATAACAGTGATAGCCAGAGTCATGGATGTTTGGACGTTTGGTTGTACCATCATTCGGTCTCAAGAGCGGTATTTTCTAGGTGCTTATCTGATCTTGGTTTAGGCCTTGGGGGTTTGTATTTGGAAAACATCGCCCTTGACTCGAGTGATTATTGCTTTACCTTAATTGTCTGCTGTGTTATGCTTACTTCTCCTTGGTGTGTGTCTGGGGGCTATCACTGTAGAAAGAGGTGGAGTGGGATGGTTTGGTTCCTATTCCTTTTATCCTTTATGCTCTTTTGGTATGTTTAATAGTTGATTTACTGCTTACTAAGACTTTGTCTGACTCAAGGTTTTATGTCTCCTCTTATTACCTTGGGCTGTTCATCCATGTTGGGATGGGCAGACTAGGTAGCAGGTGACAGGTGCTGTTCTTAGAGATCTACGCTGATGATGACGAAGACGAGCAGGAGGCTTTGCATACTAGTTTTCTTACTATATGTACTGGGTGTTCCGCTGTTATATCTGATTGAGTGTTGTAGTGAGGCTTTGATGTATGGATGATTCATGTTTGTATAAATCTACTTACGATGCTTATATGATGATTTTTCTGTTATGGAGCTTCACTATATATTTCTCTATTATATTTTATCCATGCGCTGTGAGTTGTACGATAGAGTTTGCTGTTTTATTTTACCCTGACTGTCGTCCATGGCTACTGTAACAGCCGCGGATTTTCGTTCTTCGAAAATTCGACATCGACACTCACTTTATCGACTGCCGAATATGGAAGGCCGAAAACCGAGATGTTATGGGTTTTAAAAAGAGAAGAAAAGAAGAAGAGAGGAAAAGAAGAAAGAAAAAGAAAAATAGAGGGAAAAGAAGATAGACAATTTTTAGAAAACAGAGAATTAGAAAAACAGAGAATTTTAAAAATAGAACTGGACAGAAAGGAACAGAACAACAACAGAATCTCACAATTCGCAGCGGAACAACATATAATAATAAATGAATAATCTTTAAACAAAGAACTATATCAGTTATTACATTACATTTCATTACATTACATCATATCATCAGAGTGTACAACAACATACAACAATAAACAGTGCAGCGGAAAAAGAAATACTATATACTAGTAATACGCCATGCCATCCAGCTTGCCTCCAGCAACTCCAGAATATCCAGAATATCCTGATAAACCTTAACTCTTGACTGCCCGTGTGGAAATTGGTGGGCACCCAGAGTTTAGGAAGGAAAACAATAAACTCCAAGTCAGTCATGTGACTGGTGCGAGAACTCAAAACAGTTTATTTAACTTTAAAATCAAAATAGAGGAATATTTTTAAATCAATTCGCAATGCTTTTAAAAATGTAACTACCATAAGACCTCCCACCACACACACAATGCAAACGCAGACTTGGGGAAGATTTCTTCTTATGTTAGTCAAAGATGCTTGATACGCATTTAAAAGAACATTTCATATTATTACTAGTGTATAGTGTAGGAAAAATATTCATTTCGAAAGTAGAATATAAATCTTAGCCAGCATAGACATTTCGAACTATGCCTACTATAGCTACTATCCAAACAGTGTTGCGACACCATAAGTGAATAGCAGGTTCTACAACTAATACCGTACAAGTTTCGTATTGTTTCTTTGGATTTCCAACAAATGGTCAGGCCAAGGAACTTCCCATTGCCACTGAGAATGCCTCTGGATGGACACCCCCGAGAACCAAACCGGAACTCTGCCAACACAAGGCCGGGTTACCCCTTAACTGGGTAACTACTGACACGAGCACGCCATTCCCCGGTCCTTTAGGACCTTTTCAACCGAGCGCTCGATATCCAACATCACACCATAATAAATAGAGTGTTTTCAACATGAGTAAGTATCTGGGCTCCATACCATGATACCACCCCTTTCCAGAAGGAAATGCACATACCCTAAGGGGAGCTACAGCAACCCCTAATAACCTTGCCGCATCTTTCCTGTTTTGACCATTTCCGGGATGTGAGGCTCGACGAATTCACGTCCACAAAAACACACTTTGTACAAAAAGCCGTGCTTTGGGTCAACAAATGATCAACACAATGATCACTAAGATAGACGATCAAATAAATGATCCTATCACAAATAATCAACACAATGATCATTTCAGCAACACTCAGCATGTCACATTACCAAAATGGGATATATCGCTGATAACTTCAACTATATAACCTTTGAGCTCGTACGTCTCAAAGAAGGGTGTTAAGCAAAGAATAAATTCTCCGCCACCAACAGAAATATATTTGAAAGAAATCGGCTTTATATCTCAAATTGTAATGTCAGGCATACAATCCATACAAGTTTGTTCCGGGCTCGAACAAAACCGAAGGCACTTACAAAGAAGTCCTTGCAATCCGGATATCCACAATCCTGATCGGATTTCCCATCACTTAGGGAGTCTCTATACCGTTGCAACTCAGTGCAGAGACAATCGATAGGTCATCCTATCGCTTTCGCAAATACCGGGTCTTCAACACCGATCTTCAATGCTATTCACAACGACGTATCACATATTCGGAATGGGTTATACGACCCCATGGTCCTTTCCCGGTTAACCCGAATAGTGAGCGCTTATTCAAAAATAAGTGTGCATTCAAATTCAATCAATTCACATCAAATACCCATTCAAAGGGAAATATTGATAGTCGGCTATCGAACTATCAATTGATATGCATACATCACCAGATTCCAAATAATTTTCCAAATTATTTATTTTCCAAAATATCTTTACAAGATATATAATTTCAACACTTCAAAAATAAATCAATATTTATTTTTAACCAATTTCACTTTTCACATATAAATTCCATAATGAATTTATATTTCAAAATATTCATGCATATACTATTCCAATTATCCATTTCAATTTATCTTCAAAAAGATAAATTCTAATTATTCACTTCATATTGGAAAACATTTCCATACTTATTAAAAATAAGTAATTCACAAATCTTTTTATTTTCAACACTTAGAAAATATTCAATATACTTAAATCGAATTAAGTATATATTTCATTCTTTAAGAAAATCATTCTCTTAAACATATTTATTTGGGTCAAAACGAATGTTGCGTAAAACATCGTTACAACAACCCAAAATCACTAGTATAGGGATTCGAAATTAAATAGATATATAAATCCCAATACTATTCTAAACATTTCCTTTCGGAAATTATTTACTATAACAACAGTGTTATAGTCCACCATTTCCTTTTATTTCTCGAAAACGTCTATTTCAACAATAAATGTTGAAATCTATGGTTTCGAATCTCAACACATTTTAAACCATCGTTAGATCGTTTTAATTCTATTTAAAACATCATATCTAAAACAATTTCTTTAACGTATTATTCACTATTCAAAAACGTGAATAAACTACGTTAACAAACTTCATCATTTCTATTCACTTTAACTTAAAGGATTATTCACTGTCTAAAACGTGAATATAACTCCATTAATAGGTTATAACAATTAACTTATCAAAATAAGTCGTTTGCGAATTTATAAAACAACGTTTATAAATTCCATATTTATTTATTTATAAAAACTTCCTTTTTATAAATTCCTTTATTAACCTATTCCCGTTTATAACTAAATTATAAACTAAACGTTCATATTATAAGTTAATTACTTATAAAACGATTATTTTACAAAATCGTTCATTTAACTTCCCAAATTATTAATCTTAACTTATAAGATTGTTTATTTATCCAAAATTCATTCTTTCGATAACTTTATAAATTTTATAAACCTATTGCTTATAAAATTTCATTTATAACTTCACAGTTTAAAATTTCATAAATTTCATTCATTTAGGAAATTCATTTTCACTACATTCAAACACTTATAAAAACTCGTTTTATAACGTCCATATTTCAATTTATAAATATCCATTTATAAATCTCTTAATATAAATTAATTTATATTATTCTTTTAAACGTCATTAAATTCCTTTAAAATTTCACCGTTCTCTTGATTTATAAAATAATCAAATTTTATAAATCTTATATTCAAACTTCTAATAATAAACTCAAGAATCCAGTTTAAACTATTTTATAAAATCATTGGTTCATATTTCTCAAAAATCGACTTTTAATCGTATTTCTAAAAATCAGCTTTTTAACTATATTTCACAAAAACCATAATTTTTATAACTTTAAAAATTATAACGTTTATTTATTTATAATGGATCAATTCCAAAAATATTTTATCTTTTCAAAAATCACTTTTAAAAACATTTTAAAATCCTAAAATCTGGGTCCAATGATGCTACACACCAAATAGTCAATCACGACTAACAACGATATCATATATCGATATGACAATTCATCAAATATCAAAATATCTGAAATAAAATAAATACTGTTGAGGAATCCAGTTGGATCCCTCCAACCTGTTTCCTGCATCCAAAAACATTAGCACAATACCAATTTCGCTCCAGTACGAAATTATCGCGGTATATGTTCTTAATAAATATTATCCGCTTAATAACGGCGTAATAGGGTCTCATCCGCTAAACAAAAAATGCGGGAAATCAACAACTGCAATATATACATATGCCAATATATATATATTGATATTATATATAATACCAATTTCACTGTTTATGAAATATTCGCGGTATATGTTTTTAATAAATAACATCCGCTTACTAACGGCGCATAATGTCTATTTTAACAATCAATATATACAATTCATCATTCATACATGCATTCAAATATTTTAAATCTAACTATTTAAAATAAAATCGAAATCTATTCGATTGAGTGAGAAATTCTCACCTTGGTTTTAATTTTCCGTTTAAGCTTTTATTTCGAATAAAATTAAACGCGCGTTTAATTTTACCCGAAATTCTCACTAACTCCAAACGACTCCAAACCAACTCCATCGCGTAGTGCTCGTCCATACGATTCTAACGCAACTGAGTTTGCATTTTTTCGACCTCGTATGAAAAAGTTATGAATTTTACAAGTTACACGTATTTTATATTAACTAATTTCAATATAAACTTTAACTATTTTAACCCACATCAAATCCTAGCCATCAGATCCTTCATCCTTGCATCCTGGCCCTTGAACGCAACTCCCCCATCTCCTCTCTTCTTCACGCACATGGCTACAGGCCAAGCACGCAACAAAGTAACCCATTAGCCTAAATTAGGTTTTCATATTTCGATCACCCCGTTCCACTAAACTCCATCACAACCCCACCATTCGAACCGCCTCGACTAGAGCTACACTCGGCCCAAGGCACAATGAACTCGGCCCCCATCTGCGCATGAAATTGCGTGCGCAACCGTAGAGCTTCTAGCTCGATTTGCCGCCAATCCGAAGCTCCGTTTCAAATCATAGCCGTTGATCTTGTAGATCACAACGTGCTCTTCAATCTTCTAGTTGGAAGATTCTTGAATCAATGTGTGGATCAAGAGATAAGTGAGGAGAAGAGATAGTGTTTTCTGGCCGTTCAAAATGGGGGTGGCGGCTGCAAATTTAGGTTTAGGGTTTTGAATGTTATTATTTTTTTTTTTAGTTTGTGAATGGTGCTATTTATAAGAACGAGCAAGCGTAAACACTATTCATCCCGGGAATTCCGAACTCCGATTTAGACGCCGTAACCAGCGTACCTAGGGTTTATCCCGCGTTCCGGACACAATGGAACAGGTTTCGGAAGCTAATTCGGAAGTATGTGCGAGTTATGGCAGAAAACGTTCAATTTAAATTAAACCGATTTAAATCGATTTCTAGGCGTTTTAATTTGTACCGGACAAACGGTAAATCCAATTGACTTGAAATTTGAAACCTTACAATAATATCACATTACGGATCCGATGAAACTGGTTTCGTCGAATTCCGAGACTTTTTGAAAAATGGCTATTTTGACTCGCCAAATTTAAATTAAAAACGATTCGATGCGTTTCGAGCTGCCACGATCAAACGATAGCTCCGATTGACACGAAAATTGAAATCCGGTAATAACTAACTATTACGGATCCAATGGAACTGGTTTCGTTCAATTCTGAGACTGTTCAAAAATTGGCTATTTTACAGTCGATTATTAAATATTAAAATATTCAATTTTCACAGATTTACTTTTAATTCGATTTTAAAAGTTCTAAAATATTTCTATAACTCCAGTATGATTAAATAAAATTTTCCAAATTATTTTCAATCATTTTTAACTCAATTTTCAATTATTTCCATAATTTAACATATTAAATTATCGATTTAATTATCCAATTAAATCCAATAATTCAAATAAAAATTTATTTGACTTAAAAATCCACTTATAAATATTTAAAATTAATTAAATATTCAAATTTTAATTAATAAAAATTCTGGGTCGTTACAATCTTTCCCCCTTAAAAGAATTTCGTCCTCGAAATTACAAGTAAGAAATGTTACAGAATCTATTAATTTTTCCAAAATTCATAATTAAACTTCTTATGATAACTTTACTAAGTTTTTAAATCATACTTAGTTATCATTTCAAAAACAACTACATCGTTTAACTTTCAACTTCAAATCAAAGTTAAAGTTTTCAAAACTTTCCAAATTTTCTCAAAATTTTTCTAACGCCTTAAATTTCCGGAAAAATTCGCCATAGTCTCCTTTGCGCGGCTCGATCCGAAAAAAAATGACAGTATATATATCACAAATATACATCTCATCAAGTAATGAGGCATCCCGAAGGGAAAAAAGTGTAAAAGTACGATATTTAATCCGAGATATGTACCTTATACTTTATTAGCAAGCATATACGGCTAATATAGCGCAAAAGCGAGCTCCAAATGCGAAGCAACGCGATCCGCACCTACTCAACACTTAACAAACAACATGAGAACATGCACATATGCAAAAAATCTCAATATACAACATATATCAACATAATAACTACATAAGTTATCATAGCAAATGCAACAAAAGCAATATATGTTCATTCATATTCATATTAATATTCAATGAAATGGTTTTCAATTTCAAATCACATTTGATTTATTTACATTGGATTTTATCAACATTCATTCTAAATTTTAATTAGTTTGCATTCACTAATTAAATCCTATTCACTTTCAATTCTATTCAAATTTATTTACTTCAAATTTGAATTCAATTTCATAGCTTTCAATTTCATTAACACTTAATGAATTATATACAATCAACTACAATCATATAACAACCAATGTATATCAATTACAACCAAATTTCTTTCACTTATATTCATTCAATTTGGTTTAACATCTTTACTTTCCAATTGATTTTATTAAATTGATATTCATTCAATTTTATTCAACTTCCAATAAAATTAAATTTTAATGAATTAACACTTTCATTAATTATTCCTTATCAACTTAAATTACATTCAATTGTTTAAACATTCAAGCCATTCATTCAATTCAATTACAAAGTTGAATTCTATTACATAACTCAAGTTCATATACATTTAATCCACTTGATTATTTACAACTCATATTCATAAATATATCCATATCTCACATATATATAAGTTTATTTCACAATTGTAATTCACTTTAATTATAATTTCAATTCTTATAAATTTTTTTTCTTATACAATTATTCTTTAATTTAGATTATTCAAACAACCTAACAATCACTTATATACACTTTAATAATTCTGAAAAATTATTCCTTTATATATAAAATATAATCAAGGCAAAATTATTCATTTACCCAATTTAAAACAATACTGTGCCGAATTGTTCTATTCAAGTGTTTATAGATCCCTATCAATAACGTTAATTACTCGCATTAACCAGAATCTATATACCACTCAATAAACCAATCATCACAATATAAAACAATTTTATATCACTAACAAATACGCTCTCATAGCTATTATTACACTCAAACTCATTCTAGAGTACTGCTGACTCTATCTCTAACGAGTAATAACCCTACAGAACCATGGTTCTCGCTTAACCATCAGCTCTGATACCAAATGTAACAGCCGCGGATTTTCGTTCTTCGAAAATTCGACATCGACACTCGCTTTATCGACTGCCGAATATGGAAGGCCGAAAACCGAGATGTTATGGGTTTTAAAAAGAGAAGAAAAGAAGAAGAGAGGAAAAGAAGAAAGAAAAAGAAAAATAGAGGGAAAAGAAGATAGACAATTTTTAGAAAACAGAGAATTAGAAAAACAGAGAATTTTAAAAATAGAACTGGACAGAAAGGAACAGAACAACAACAGAATCTCACAATTCGCAGCGGAACAACATATAATAATAAATGAATAATCTTTAAACAAAGAACTATATCAGTTATTACATTACATTTCATTACATTACATCATATCATCAGAGTGTACAACAACATACAACAATAAACAGTGCAGCGGAAAAAGAAATACTATATACTAGTAATACGCCATGCCATCCAGCTTGCCTCCAGCAACTCCAGAATATCCTGAATATCCTGATAAACCTTAACTCTTGACTGCCCGTGTGGAAATTGGTGGGCACCCAGAGTTTAGGAAGGAAAACAATAAACTCCAAGTCAGTCATGTGACTGGTGCGAGAACTCAAAACAGTTTATTTAACTTTAAAATCAAAATAGAGGAATATTTTTAAATCAATTCGCAATGCTTTTAAAAATGTAACTACCATAAGACCTCCCACCACACACACAATGCAAACGCAGACTTGGGGAAGATTTCTTCTTATGTTAGTCAAAGATGCTTGATACGCATTTAAAAGAACATTTCATATTATTACTAGTGTATAGTGTAGGAAAAATATTCATTTCGAAAGTAGAATATAAATCTTAGCCAGCATAGACATTTCGAACTATGCCTACTATAGCTACTATCCAAACAGTGTTGCGACACCATAAGTGAATAGCAGGTTCTACAACTAATACCGTACAAGTTTCGTATTGTTTCTTTGGATTTCCAACAAATGGTCAGGCCAAGGAACTTCCCATTGCCACTGAGAATGCCTCTGGATGGACACCCCCGAGAACCAAACCGGAACTCTGCCAACACAAGGCCGGGTTACCCCTTAACTGGGTAACTACTGACACGAGCACGCCATTCCCCGGTCCTTTAGGACCTTTTCAACCGAGCGCTCGATATCCAACATCACACCATAATAAATAGAGTGTTTTCAACATGAGTAAGTATCTGGGCTCCATACCATGATACCACCCCTTTCCAGAAGGAAATGCACATACCCTAAGGGGAGCTACAGCAACCCCTAATAACCTTGCCGCATCTTTCCTGTTTTGACCATTTCCGGGATGTGAGGCTCGACGAATTCACGTCCACAAAAACACACTTTGTACAAAAAGCCGTGCTTTGGGTCAACAAATGATCAACACAATGATCACTAAGATAGACGATCAAATAAATGATCCTATCACAAATAATCAACACAATGATCATTTCAGCAACACTCAGCATGTCACATTACCAAAATGGGATATATCGCTGATAACTTCAACTATATAACCTTTGAGCTCGTACGTCTCAAAGAAGGGTGTTAAGCAAAGAATAAATTCTCCGCCACCAACAGAAATATATTTGAAAGAAATCGGCTTTATATCTCAAATTGTAATGTCAGGCATACAATCCATACAAGTTTGTTCCGGGCTCGAACAAAACCGAAGGCACTTACAAAGAAGTCCTTGCAATCCGGATATCCACAATCCTGATCGGATTTCCCATCACTTAGGGAGTCTCTATACCGTTGCAACTCAGTGCAGAGACAATCGATAGGTCATCCTATCGCTTTCGCAAATACCGGGTCTTCAACACCGATCTTCAATGCTATTCACAACGACGTATCACATATTCGGAATGGGTTATACGACCCCATGGTCCTTTCCCGGTTAACCCGAATAGTGAGCGCTTATTCAAAAATAAGTGTGCATTCAAATTCAATCAATTCACATCAAATACCCATTCAAAGGGAAATATTGATAGTCGGCTATCGAACTATCAATTGATATGCATACATCACCAGATTCCAAATAATTTTCCAAATTATTTATTTTCCAAAATATCTTTACAAGATATATAATTTCAACACTTCAAAAATAAATCAATATTTATTTTTAACCAATTTCACTTTTCACATATAAATTCCATAATGAATTTATATTTCAAAATATTCATGCATATACTATTCCAATTATCCATTTCAATTTATCTTCAAAAAGATAAATTCTAATTATTCACTTCATATTGGAAAACATTTCCATACTTATTAAAAATAAGTAATTCACAAATCTTTTTATTTTCAACACTTAGAAAATATTCAATATACTTAAATCGAATTAAGTATATATTTCATTCTTTAAGAAAATCATTCTCTTAAACATATTTATTTGGGTCAAAACGAATGTTGCGTAAAACATCGTTACAACAACCCAAAATCACTAGTATAGGGATTCGAAATTAAATAGATATATAAATCCCAATACTATTCTAAACATTTCCTTTCGGAAATTATTTACTATAACAACAGTGTTATAGTCCACCATTTCCTTTTATTTCTCGAAAACGTCTATTTCAACAATAAATGTTGAAATCTATGGTTTCGAATCTCAACACATTTTAAACCATCGTTAGATCGTTTTAATTCTATTTAAAACATCATATCTAAAACAATTTCTTTAACGTATTATTCACTATTCAAAAACGTGAATAAACTACGTTAACAAACTTCATCATTTCTATTCACTTTAACTTAAAGGATTATTCACTGTCTAAAACGTGAATATAACTCCATTAATAGGTTATAACAATTAACTTATCAAAATAAGTCGTTTGCGAATTTATAAAACAACGTTTATAAATTCCATATTTATTTATTTATAAAAACTTCCTTTTTATAAATTCCTTTATTAACCTATTCCCGTTTATAACTAAATTATAAACTAAACGTTCATATTATAAGTTAATTACTTATAAAACGATTATTTTACAAAATCGTTCATTTAACTTCCCAAATTATTAATCTTAACTTATAAGATTGTTTATTTATCCAAAATTCATTCTTTCGATAACTTTATAAATTTTATAAACCTATTGCTTATAAAATTTCATTTATAACTTCACAGTTTAAAATTTCATAAATTTCATTCATTTAGGAAATTCATTTTCACTACATTCAAACACTTATAAAAACTCGTTTTATAACGTCCATATTTCAATTTATAAATATCCATTTATAAATCTCTTAATATAAATTAATTTATATTATTCTTTTAAACGTCATTAAATTCCTTTAAAATTTCACCGTTCTCTTGATTTATAAAATAATCAAATTTTATAAATCTTATATTCAAACTTCTAATAATAAACTCAAGAATCCAGTTTAAACTATTTTATAAAATCATTGGTTCATATTTCTCAAAAATCGACTTTTAATCGTATTTCTAAAAATCAGCTTTTTAACTATATTTCACAAAAACCATAATTTTTATAACTTTAAAAATTATAACGTTTATTTATTTATAATGGATCAATTCCAAAAATATTTTATCTTTTCAAAAATCACTTTTAAAAACATTTTAAAATCCCAAAATCTGGGTCCAATGATGCTACACACCAAATAGTCAATCACGACTAACAACGATATCATATATCGATATGACAATTCATCAAATATCAAAATATCTGAAATAAAATAAATACTGTTGAGGAATCCAGTTGGATCCCTCCAACCTGTTTCCTGCATCCAAAAACATTAGCACAATACCAATTTCGCTCCAGTACGAAATTATCGCGGTATATGTTCTTAATAAATATTATCCGCTTAATAACGGCGTAATAGGGTCTCATCCGCTAAACAAAAAATGCGGGAAATCAACAACTGCAATATATACATATGCCAATATATATATATTGATATTATATATAATACCAATTTCACTGTTTATGAAATATTCGCGGTATATGTTTTTAATAAATAACATCCGCTTACTAACGGCGCATAATGTCTATTTTAACAATCAATATATACAATTCATCATTCATACATGCATTCAAATATTTTAAATCTAACTATTTAAAATAAAATCGAAATCTATTCGATTGAGTGAGAAATTCTCACCTTGGTTTTAATTTTCCGTTTAAGCTTTTATTTCGAATAAAATTAAACGCGCGTTTAATTTTACCCGAAATTCTCACTAACTCCAAACGACTCCAAACCAACTCCATCGCGTAGTGCTCGTCCATACGATTCTAACGCAACTGAGTTTGCATTTTTTCGACCTCGTATGAAAAAGTTATGAATTTTACAAGTTACACGTATTTTATATTAACTAATTTCAATATAAACTTTAACTATTTTAACCCACATCAAATCCTAGCCATCAGATCCTTCATCCTTGCATCCTGGCCCTTGAACGCAACTCCCCCATCTCCTCTCTTCTTCACGCACACGGCTACAGGCCAAGCACGCAACAAAGTAACCCATTAGCCTAAATTAGGTTTTCATATTTCGATCACCCCGTTCCACTAAACTCCATCACAACCCCACCATTCGAACCGCCTCGACTAGAGCTACACTCGGCCCAAGGCACAATGAACTCGGCCCCCATCTGCGCATGAAATTGCGTGCGCAACCGTAGAGCTTCTAGCTCGATTTGCCGCCAATCCGAAGCTCCGTTTCAAATCATAGCCGTTGATCTTGTAGATCACAACGTGCTCTTCAATCTTCTAGTTGGAAGATTCTTGAATCAATGTGTGGATCAAGAGATAAGTGAGGAGAAGAGATAGTGTTTTCTGGCCGTTCAAAATGGGGGTGGCGGCTGCAAATTTAGGTTTAGGGTTTTGAATGTTATTATTATTTTTTTTAGTTTGTGAATGGTGCTATTTATAAGAACGAGCAAGCGTAAACACTATTCATCCCGGGAATTCCGAACTCCGATTTAGACGCCGTAACCAGCGTACCTAGGGTTTATCCCGCGTTCCGGACACAATGGAACAGGTTTCGGAAGCTAATTCGGAAGTATGTGCGAGTTATGGCAGAAAACGTTCAATTTAAATTAAACCGATTTAAATCGATTTCTAGGCGTTTTAATTTGTACCGGACAAACGGTAAATCCAATTGACTTGAAATTTGAAACCTTACAATAATATCACATTACGGATCCGATGAAACTGGTTTCGTTGAATTCCGAGACTTTTTGAAAAATGGCTATTTTGACTCGCCAAATTTAAATTAAAAACGATTCGATGCGTTTCGAGCTGCCACGATCAAACGATAGCTCCGATTGACACGAAAATTGAAATCCGGTAATAACTAACTATTACGGATCCAATGGAACTGGTTTCGTTCAATTCTGAGACTGTTCAAAAATTGGCTATTTTACAGTCGATTATTAAATATTAAAATATTCAATTTTCACAGATTTACTTTTAATTCGATTTTAAAAGTTCTAAAATATTTCTATAACTCCAGTATGATTAAATAAAATTTTCCAAATTATTTTCAATCATTTTTAACTCAATTTTCAATTATTTCCATAATTTAACATATTAAATTATCGATTTAATTATCCAATTAAATCCAATAATTCAAATAAAAATTTATTTGACTTAAAAATCCACTTATAAATATTTAAAATTAATTAAATATTCAAATTTTAATTAATAAAAATTCTGGGTCGTTACAGCTACCTGGCACGCCTTTCAGCGCACTATTCCATTGTTTTGATGCGGGAGTCATGGGCGGTCGTCACATTCCTTGTCCCTGCATCCAAAGAGATAGCACACAATAGTCGATATATGCTAATCTACTCTCATATCTATATAAATGTAAGTACAATGTCCAATATCTAGGTATACGGTTGAAAATACCAATATCGTGTGACACCCTAAAGTGATAACAACCATGGAAAACATAACATCCATCAAACAATCCTCACCTTCACTTGTGTGTGGTGGATATATTATAGCTTATATGTCACAATTGCAAACTAGGGATGCAATCGTAACCCAACTTCCTTGATGCTAGAATCCATGCCACTTTGAAAGGCTAGGAATCAGGCCTACAATCGCAAAGCTTAGGATAATCAACTACCGCAAGATCTAAACATAATCGCAAATCCAGGTGCGCGTCCCTACATACCCCTACTTAACGATCACATTAGAAGCCTTTGAGTTATCAACAATCTCTTTGCACATGTCTCCATAATGGAACTCAATGTTATTCCATCACGGCTACCTCCATAGTAGGACGTATTTGTAAATCCCGCTCACAAGCCCCCTTCATTAAACTTGAACTTGTGGATCGTCGTCACGACTCCCATGGTTAAGTCATTATCTCCAGAACACCTCTAGACACCCATCGTAAGTCAAAGAGCCATCATACAAAGGATCTAAAGTCTTCATCGTCGTCATCGGCGTCATCACGTCGAAGCATCTTGTCATTTCCTCGCTCATCACCAAACAAGATACAAGGTCATCCCTAGTCATTTGGAGTCACCTACTTCATTCCACATCGCCCTTAAGAACCTTGGAGCACACCACAAAGAAGTTCCCAAAGTACCACCATGCTACGACGATAATTGCTCATCTCCCATACTCTGTTCGGTAGTACCAAGCCAAGCTCAAAGATGCTGAAGCAGAAGCCCACCGAACCACATTTTTTGTTTGAGCCCGGACCACATCTCCCCTAAACAAAACACTAGCACATAATGGATAGAAAATTATATCCGGTCCCCCATACCATAACATCTTCGGACATCGTTTGCTATCCGATCTTTTCCTTTGCCAAATCAATGCAAACCCAAGTCGATCAACCCTAAACACCAATCCCATCCCAGAACCAAAGTGACCCCCTATGCCAAAGTGCTGCAGAAACTACAACTTTCGCTTTCATGTCAATTTCATCGCTATGCTCCGTTTTTCGATCTGTGTGCCTTCCAATGCATCTATACGACTCCTAACATCCCTAAGCCCATCCGTTGAAGTCCATTTTCTTGGTTCCTACCACTAATTGCTTCGATTAGCGTTTCCAACCATACAAGTACGTAGACAAACACCATACATACACCAAAGATCATTCAAACATATGAACATACAACAATTTATGTAAAATCATCCTATAATATGTCTCTAACATAGCATAACACACATCAAGGCAACTGTACATCAAACTAACATGATTATAACACTTTACATCATTTTAAATTTGTTTTCACTTTGGTTTTGATTTAAAACAGTCCCAAAACATAATTTTGACTTTAAAAATGAGTCTAAAACATGTCATAATGTATATATGTACATACACATATATAATAAGGTGAGAGACGACAAGTCACCCACCAAAACCTCCATAATTAAAGTTTTACATGCAAATCGAGGAAAATCCAAAAATCAATAGCCAATCCCCAAGTTTTCATTCCAAAAAATGTAGATTTGAAGATCTCTAGTAAATCCGTTTTTTAATCAACCTTGATCTATGATTTAGACTTGATTTGAAGGAGAAAAGAGAAGATTTTGGTGAGAGAATGGGTCAATGGATGCTTAGATCTAATTATGAAGTGGTAAAAGTGATCTAAAGATGATGGTTCAGCCTAATATAGCCTCCAAACCTAAAATAGGTTAAGGGGCTTGCCTCTAAACTCACTATTAACCCGCTAAGCTGCTCCAAAAACTGCCAATCTCCAAATAGCCATATCTCTTAACTAGAAAGTTCAAATCGCTATTATGACCACTTTATAGAAAGGGAAATAATTATATCTTTCTAATGAAAGTAGTATCAGATGCTAATTTAGCTTCTATCAAAAGTTATAGTCACTACAAGTATTTAGGGGTAAAATCGTCCGAAAAATTCTAAAGATAGGAAGTGTCACTAGTAGAGATTTTCTAGGATTTTCCAAATTTATAAGGTCATACGACTTCATATGATTTAAAAATAATATTTTACGATCATACGATATATAAAATATGAGTCATTACAGTCTCCCCCATTTTAGGAATTTTGCCTCTGAAATTCCCAATACATACACTGTAAAATCAAGCATGGCTACCCCACATGCTAATCATCCATAACCAAACATCAAACTTGCACATAAAAACAAGAAATGATACCTATGTCAACACTAGCATGTAAGATACGAAATTATTATATATGATATGGAAAGTGAAAGTAAATGCGATAAACAGAAGTCTCCTAAGTAAAGAGCTTTGAATAAGCGGTCCTCATGCTCTCCTCGGTCTCCCAAGTACAATTACATTTTCTCTCACTCCATTGAACCATAACCATCTCTACTATCTTCCTCCTAAGCTGCTTCATACCACATTGAATGATACAAATAGGCCCACGAGGTCACGAAGCTTCTGGTTCAATCCTGATATCATCAAGTTGATTCGGTTGGGCTATTATGCCTGAGCTGTGGATAAACTTCCGCTAGTGAGATACGTAGAACACATTGTGCATGCCTACTATCTCCTAAGATAAGTCGACTCTATATGTTAGATTCACGATCCACTTAAGTATTGAAAAAGGACTAATGAATCTTGGCTCCAACTTCGTCTTAGTACCAATTCGAACAGCATTCTTCAACGGAGAGATCTTGACAATTAACATATTGTCCATGGAGAACTCTAAATCACGTCTCCTCCTATCAATGTAGCTTTTTTTGTCTATTTTGAGAAACTTCCATTCTTCGCTGAATGATCTCTAACTTCTCCGAAGTCTCTCTAATCATATTTGACCCAAAGTATTAGTTTCTCGCCCGCTACCCTCCACATGAAAGAGGGTTGTATGGTCGGCCATATAATGCCTCAGATGATGCCATATCGATGCTGGACTAAGGACTATTGTTGTATGTAAACTTACTAAGTGTAAATGACCATCCCACACCAAAATTGAGAATGCAAACTCGTAAAAGATCTTCTATGATATGATTGACCATCTTGGTCTGCTCATTTGTTTTATGGGTGATAAGCCATACTAAGATGCAGTTCCATCCCTAATGGCTTTTGTAAGCTCCTTCAAAACCCGCTAGTGAACAAAGGGTTTTGGTCACTCATAATGCTTTTTAACGCACCATGGAATCGCACAACCCACTTCACATACAACTCGGCCAATTTGGATGTCGTCCTACTAAAATTGATTGGAATGAATCGAGCACACTTCACCAATCTATCGACTATGACACAAATGCTATCATACCCTCCTCTAGTCTCCGACAATCCATCGATGAAGTCCATAGAAACTTGTTTCCATTTCCACTCGGGAATCACTAGTGGTTGTAGCAAATTACTAAGCTTCTTTTGCTCTGCATTTACCAATTGACAATTTATGCACTTCAAGATGAATGCTCCAACGTCCTTCTTCATCCCTTTCCAAGAAAATGTCTACCTTATATCATGGTATATTTTATTGCCTTCGGGATGTATAGTCAATCTCGAATGATGGCACTCGCGTAGCAACTCATCCCATAACCCAAATACATTAGGGACAAATAATCTTCTATCCTTACGGATCCAACCATCATGGTCAATCCCATACTACTTGAACACTTTAGACTCTACTCCCTTTTCTATCTTCACCATGATCTTCTCTAATCTAGTGTCTCGCTTTTGAACATCACTGATCTTCTCAATCAAGTTGGGTGTGATCATTAGGCTAGCCAGCGCTTCCAGCTCCACCTTATATGGAGGTCTAAAATCATAACCAACGATAAACTCTAACTGCTTTCACTCTGGGAACATCGCTCCTAACCTAACATATGTCCTACTCAATGCATCGTCGATTGCATTTCCCATATCAGGGTATTGGAAATGTTAAAGTCATAGGAGGCTGGGAACTCTAACCATCATTGCTGACGAAGTTTAAGGTCCTTCTGGGAGAATAGTTACTTCATTGACTTATGGTCTGTATACAACTCAAACCTCTTCCCAAGAAAATAATCCCTTCATATCTTCAAAGAAAATATTATCGCCGCCAACTCCAAATCATGAGTCAAATACTTCATCTTGTGCGGTTTCAACTGCTGACTAAAGTAGGTAACAAACTTTCCTCTCTGCATCAACACTGAACCAAGTCCAGTACCACACAACTCCTTACTTTCACTCGAAATGACTAACACCGGTATGCTCATCAACCTCTCCATCAAACCTATGAATGCGTGCTCATACCTTATGTCCCAAATAAAAGTTTGATTCTTCATAATTATGTTGGTTGGCAGCGCTGCTACCTTAGAGAAGTCCTTGATAAAACGTCTATAATGTCCCTCCAAACCAAGTAAACTTCTCACATCTATAGCGGTCTTAAGTCGATTCCAATCCTATGCAACTTCCACCTCCATGGATCCATATCAATACCTTGCTTAGAAATAACATGACCCGTAAATCGCAATTCCCTCCTCCAGAAGGGACTCTTCGAAAACTTTTCCTTTAGTCAGTTCTTACTAAACACATCGAACACAATCCTCAATGCTTCTTGTATCCTTCCTCCGTCCTTAAATAAACAAGGATATCGTCCATGAACACAAGTACAAACTTATTTTGTTGATCCTTAAAAACACGATTCATAAGATCAATAAAGTATGTCGGTGCATTGGTTAGCTTAAACGACATAACCAACCACTCACGAAATATAGATGATGTACAAAACAATGTAATCGGAACACTCTCCTTCGCCACTTTTAGGTGATGAAACTCCATTTGCAAGATCTAACTGAATGAACACCCTAGCACCATGGAGCTGATCGAATAAGACATTAATATGCAGGAGTGGATACTTGTTCTTCCCCATCACCTTATTCAGCTCACGGTAATCTACACACAATCTCAAAGAGACATCCGCCTTAGTGGCGAACACTTTAGGTGCTCTCCACTTAGATATACTTCATTGATTGAACCCTCGTCACAATAGATGATTCACTTGCACCTCTAGTTCCTTCTACTCTTACGGTGCTATACACCTCAATGGCGTAACAATCAATCTGGCATCCTTCACCAAGTCTATATGGAACTCTACCTTCTTGTGTGGCAGCAACCCGATCATCTCCTCAAATATGTTCGTATACTTGTTATAGGCACAGATGACAAATTATCATGTGGGATCTCATTTGAGTACAGAAAGGTAACCTTCACCTGATCTTCAAGTAAGTAGCCTATCTCCAACCTACGCCCGTCATCCATCATTTTCGTCACTGACGTCCTCTTACAGTCCAATATTACTCCATACTTCTGTAGCCAGTCCATCCATAGAATAATACTAAACCCCAAAAACCCAAAACAAAGCAATCACAAGTAAACAAACATCCATAGCTCGATAAGGCTAAGTCCCGACAAACCATGCAAGGGCTAGTCGATTCTCCAATAGGTTTTGTGATAATCAAAGTTTGGTCAACTATCTTGGATTTCAATCCAATCTATCTACAAAATCACTAGATATAAAGGAATGTGAAGCCTCGGTATCAAATAAAACACATACAGGTCTATAAGAAATAGAAAGGATACCTTATATAATGATGCTCTTCCCCTTCTCCTTCGTCAATGGAGCACTCAACGAAGTTGGAACAATGTTCACTGTGTAAGCAAACACAGCCTGCGTATTCCTTGGCTGTTCTGGACAATCCTTCTTGATATGCCTCGGCTTGCTGCAGTTGTAACACTTATTGCCTTTCGCCTTGCAGTCTTTGATGAGGTGGCCCGTCTCTCCATAATTATATCCAGTAGGCTCCCACTCGCCCTTCTTCTGACCACTCTTCTAGAACTACTTCTTCTTATCATTTTCCCACTTCCTTTTGCCTCCCCCACCAACTTGCTGCTTTGGCTCATCCTTGGGAGCAAAACTGACTTAGGCTAAGGATACAGACTCTCTTGTCAAAGAGCCTTCTTCATCAGCCTCTCGATTGTCTCATCAATATGTCCTATTAGCTTCTCTCTATGCTAATCATCCAAGCCCATGATAAATTTCTTGTTCTTCTTAAGCAAAGTATTGATAAAAGATACGTCGTACTTTGATAATGTGTCAAACTCATCCGCATACTCCCCACACACACATAGCCTCCATCTCAAGTCAGCAAACTTTCAAAAGAGCACAGACTTCTAAGCAGTCAGTATTTCAAACCTTGCCTTAAACTGCTCCTAAGTAATATGGTCTTAGGAGTAGTAATCTTGATGGCGTTCCACCACTCTACAGCCTTTCCCAAAAGTTATCTAGAGGCTAGATTCCTCTTCATCGCATTCTCTAACTTCATATCCTCAAAGATACAGTTGTAGGTGTCTAACTAATCCTGCACTTTGATGGCTAATTCCATTCCAATAAATGGTTTGCCTTTTGGAGTAGAATAAGCCTTTTTCGGTTTGGCAAAGTCAGCCCTCAGCGCTTGCACTGGAGCACCACTACCAACATCCCCAAGACGAGCAACTTGGGCATTCTGAACCATGTTTCACGCCATCTCAGTGAACATGTTCTACAAGTTGGGCTTAGCAGGCCCCGATCATGCTCCCGCCTTAATCTAGAGATGGAGTTCCTAGCAGGATTCCTTGTTAGCCAACTCATTCTTATAAGCTGTAATATGAATGATCAGTCTCTCCAAAAGAAATAAGTGATGTGCATGAATGCAATGCGACTTATATGCTATATATACTACAATATAGTTTTGAAAAACAAAATATAATAAGCACGCTCTCTTATATATCGCTCAACTCATCCTAAGGTGATAGCTTCTTCCTTATCTCTAATGAATGTAAGTATCAAATTAGGTCGTCTATGCAACCTAAGCTTTGATACCAAATGTAACGATCGTCCTACACCCCCGGTACCCGATATACATATATAATGTGGTACCCAGACGGTGCAGGACTATAGCAAGGGTGTAAAATAATAGAAAAATTCAAACACGGAACTTGTAGAACATCTCATAGTGCATAGATAAATATAATATAATAACATATATGTAAAACAGGCAAGACATTGATATAATCAAATAAACCATAAATAAGAACATCAGAATGCATCAGGTTCATTAAGTATACAAAAAATGAAATACAGACTTTATACATCCCAATTCCTAGAATAAACTATCTCTTAAAATACAAGTACCGATATAGCCTTACAACACTACATAGTGGAATATAAATGATAATAAGCTCTAAATATAGATATATGAAAGCGTAGCCTCCTGCTCGTACCGTACAGCTCCACGTGATATCTATCCCTAATCAACTTATTTAAGAGTACCTAAGATAAAAAAAAAGCAAAGCATAAAAATTTGAGTCTGACAACTTTGTCGTGAGTGATACATCATCTCAAAATACTATGTCCTTCCATCCACACATATCATATCCTTCCATCCAAAGAGGTAGCACATAACTATCGATATATGCTAATCTACTATCATAGTCAAAGTACAATGTCCAGTGTCTAGGTATACGGTCGAAACTACCTACATCGTGTGACACCCTATACAGATAAAAACCATGGCAAACATAACATCCATCAAACAATCCTTACAATCACTCGTATGCGTTGAATATATGATAACTCGTATGGTACAATCACAAACCAGGGAGTAATAGAAATCAAGACTTCATTAGTGCTCGAATCCATGCCACTTCGAAAGCCTAGGTACCAAGCCCACAATCACAAATCCCAAAGTAACCTATTTTCACGAGATCCAGACACAATCGCAAATCCAAGTGGGGGTCCTCACTTACCCTTTCTTTACAAGCACACCACAAGCCTTCGAGCTATCAATGATCCCTTTGCACGTGTCTCCATAATAGAACTCAATCGTTATTCCATTATGGCTATCTCCAAAGTAGGACACAGTCACAAATCCAATTGCAAGCCCCCTTCATTGAGCTTGCACTTGTGGATCACCGTCACGACTCTCATCATTAAGTCGTCATCTCTGGAATACCTCTAAACTTCCATCGTAAGTTGTAGAGTCATCTTACCAAGGTTATGAAGTCATCGTCATCGTCATCGACATTATCACATCGAAGCATCCCGCCATTGCCTCGCTAATCACCACACAAGGTCCAATGTCATCTTGAGTCATTGGGACTCACCTACTTCACTCTATATTACCCCCAAGAACCCCGGATCATGCCACAAAAAAGTTCTCGAAGCACTGCCACACCACGACGATAATTGTTCATCTCCCATACTCTGTTCAGTAGTGCCAAGCCAAGGTCGAAAATGTTGAAGCAAAAGCCCGAACCACCCCCTGAAGCACCGTACCAAATTTTTTATTCAAATCTTAGCCATGTCTTCCCCGAAAAAACATGAGCACACACCAGATAGAAAATTCCAGTCGGTCCCCTAAACCATAATGTCACTAGACATCATTTGATGTCCAGTCCTTTCCATTGCCGAATGGAAGCAACCCGAGCCGATCCACCCCAAATACCGAGCCCATCCTTGCACCGAACAAACCCCCTAACCAAAGCGCTATAGAAAATACAACTTTTGCTTTCAAATTGATTTCACCGCTACACTCTATTTTCGGCCTGTATGCCTTCCACATGCATCGATATGATTCGTAACTTCCTCGAGCCCATCCATCGAAATTCAATTTCATGGTTCCTATCCCTACTTCGCTCCAACGAGCATTTTCAACCATATAAGCATAAAAACAAACACCATACGTACATTAAACAACATTCAAGCATATAACAATTCATGGAAAATCATCCTATAATATGTCTCTAACATAGTCTAACACACATCAAAGCAACCATACATCAAATTAACATGATTAGAACCCTTTAAATCATTTTAAATTCATTTTCAATTCAGGTTTGATATTAAAACAACCCATATACATAATTTTGACTTTAAAAATAAGTTTAAAACATGACAAGACATATATATACACACATACATATATAATAAGGCGAGAGATGATAAATCACTCACCGATACCTTTAAAATCCAAGTTTTGCACACAAAGCAAGGCAAATCCAAAAACCAATAGCCAAGCCTTAAGTTATCTTCCTAAAAAATATAGTTTTGAAGATCTTTAGTGAATCTCCTTACTAATCTACCCCTAATCTATGATCTAGACGTGATTTGAAGGAGAAAAGAGAAGGTTTTGCATGGAGAATGGGTTATTAGGGGTTTTGATCTATTTGATAAGTGGTAAAAGTGATTCAAGGACGATGGTTCAGCCTAATATAGCCTCCAAACTTGAAATGGATAAGTGGACTTGCCTCCAAACTCACTAATTAACCACTAAGCTACTCCAAATACTATCAATCTTTAAACAACCATATCTCTTACTCAAAAAGTCCAAATCTCTATTATGACCACTCTACGAAAAGTGAACCAATCATACCTTTCTAATGGAAGTGCTCAAATGCTAATCCATCTTCTATCAAGAGTTATAACTATTACAGGTTTTTAGGGATAAAATTGTCTGGAAAAATTCTAAAGATAAGAAATGTCACTGGTGGGCATTTTCCAAAGTTACAGAGTCATATGACCTTATATGGATTTAAAAATAATATTTTATGATCCTCTGATATGTAAAACATGGGCCATTACAATCTCTCTAGTGCATGGGGATTCCAAATTGGTCCTTCTAATAGGTTGCATGTTTTCATATAACAGTGAGTTTGATTCTTCTTCTGGTTTAGCCTTTGTGTTTACTTATTAGATCTCATCCAAGTCAACAACTTCACTGTTAGTTTATTTTGATAAAATTCCTTTTCTAAAAAGGCAACATGTCGAGAAAAAAAATAATCTTTTGTTCCTTCATGTTATTGGAAACATCCTAATGAATTTATGAGATATCATATAAGTTTACACAAAGACGATCTTGCCTAAATTTAATGGGGTTAACGTTCTTAACGTAGGTTGGACAACCTCACACCTTCAAGGGATTGAGGTGGGGCCTATGCCACATCTCATATGGCTTCTTAGGCACAAATATAATTGCTATCAAATTCAACATACACTTAGTGGTTTCTACTGCATATTCCTAATAGGAAAGAGGCAACTGAGCCTTACTCTTTGTGGAATGAACCACATCTAATAGGATTTGATTTCATCTTTCTGAAACACCATTATCTTGTAGAGTATAAGATGGAGTAATCTGAGAGATATTACCATTATCTTTTAGGTACCGTTGGAGTTTTTATCCAATATACTAACCTCCTCGATCTAATCGAAGTATTTAATTTTATATTTCGTCTAATTTTTAATCTTGTTATTACATTCTTTAAATTTCTTAGACAAGGACTTATTCTTCACAAGATACTCATATCCTATTCTTGAGAAATCATCGGTAAAAGTAACAAAGTGTTTGAATTATCCTTTTTCAATACAGGCATTGGTCCATACATATCAGTATGTATAAGATCTAAGAGTTCATCAACTCTTTCTTTGTTTCCACTCAAGGGGTCCTCAGTAATTTCTCCTTCGAGACATGGTAATCAAATTATGGAAGAAAACCTTTACTTTTTTAGTTTATACAATCTTTCGTCACTGATATAACCTAGCTACAGTGTTATAAGTAACTATTATTAATGTCTATAAAAGATTTATTAACAACACATATATGAATAAAATTAAGTATATAAATTCCAATATCTAAAACACCATTACAGATTTTATTTCCACCAAACAAAATTTTTATAACACTATTATCATAATAAAACCTATATACAGTCTCAGAAAATATAGACACTAACGTTATTCCATAAATAAAGTTTTTAACATAACAACAATTATTCAAAATCAAATCAAGTTCACTTAGAAAAGTCAAATAGTAGTCTCCAACTACAGTTGATCTACTAAGATCCATCAGCAAATTGAAGCTCATTTCACCCTTCGTCACATGCCGTTTTCTCCTAAGTCCCTGTAACGAATTACAAATATAAGTTCCAAATCTAGTATCTAAAATACAAGATAATTTATTAATTGCAAATAGTTTTGATCGTAAATGTACCTCGAGGATGGAATAAAAGGTTTCCTTCTTTTCTTTACCCATTTTCAAATAGTCCATA
Organism: Allium cepa; assembly: GCA_030765085.1. NCBI lineage: Eukaryota > Viridiplantae > Streptophyta > Magnoliopsida > Asparagales > Amaryllidaceae > Allium > Allium cepa. Next base: position 1,038,306,571 of record CM060929.1, read on the forward strand.
CAACTGCATTTCCAATGCCCTTTCTTATAATAGCTATAACATTCACCTTTTTTGGTAGGAGTGTCCTTCTTACCTCACTTAGAACCTTGTGTTCCTCTCTTGTAACTCTTCAAAGGTGTGACTTTAACCTTTGTATTCAACATCGTGTTTTGATCCTTGGGTGATCCCTCAGCCGACCTTAACATATTAACTAGCTCGACAAGGTTGGCACTTAACTGTTCATATTGTAGTTCAATATGAACGCCTCAAACTACAAAGTCGATGAGCTTAGGGTCAAATCCACTTGCATTTTATCGCTTATTTTAACATATAGCTCTAAACATTTATCAATATATCTTTTCATGGTTTAAACGAAATCCTTAATGTGGCTACCCTTAGTCATCTTCATGTGGAATAATTTCTCAGTAACATAGCTTTAAGGCTTTTGAAGATTTTGTGGACAGACATGTTTTTGTGTTTTCTTTGCAACATCTTGTCAAATGTCAACAACACAAAAACTTGAGAGATTTCACAATCAGCTACCCAAGTGTAATACGTTTTATTGCCTTGGGGTTGGTGTCATTAGTGGGTTTTTGTCTTAAAGGTCTAATTATAAATGATCATAAAAGCTCGTATATGAGTCTTAATAGCTCTCAGTTAGTCAGTATAGTTTGGTCCGATGAGCCTATCATTTTCTAAAAATAGTCTTAGGTTGTTTTTTTGCTGCAAATTTAACTTAATAGATTATGATAATTTATGCGTAACATATGTTCTTATATCATTAGATAGGTCAAATGTTACATTTCATTTATCTATTAAGCTCCCACTAAACTTTTATATATCTCAAAACTCTAAGAGAAAACATAGGAATATTTCGATTCTCTAATGAGTATTAGGATTCACTTGCCTTGGGATTCTAACCTTGAGGATGATCAATAGATCATAGACCCATATGCGATGGATAACACTTTATTGTTTATATCATATAAAACTCATAACAGATGGTCATTGTCTTGATCTTATCTCGAGCTTGAGGAAGAACAACAAATTGAAAGAGATTATTCACTCATACCCACCATTTCGTAACAACCTAAGTGTAATGCACATACCTTGAGGAAGATTAACAAATATACACATGTACCTAATCTCATCTAGTCGATATATTGACAGTAAACACATAACATCTCTTGCTTAAGGAAGGTCAACTAATAAAGAGCATGCAAATATTGTGTTGATATATAAATAGCCAAGGACAACTTATATATCGAAGGATTCATAATCTTTAACATGCATTTAATTTAAGCAATATCGATTTAGAAAACAATGTATTTTTTATGAAATTCCCTTGCGATTCAAGTTTCGAACATATTTGAAATCATAATATACGTACAATATGTATATACGCGTCCCTTAAACTAGGTTGGGTTTCTTGTCGTTCCACTTAAGTTTTATACATTCATATGATATAAGTTTAGTTTATTTATAACTATTTACAATTTAATTAAATTATTTAATATTCTTATATATATTATTAATTAAATCATAGTTATTTTATTTAATTTATCCATGTCATTAATGCATTGATTAAATTATTTTAAAATTCAAAATTTTACTTTATTCATCTAAAACAATTTACGATGAGTAATAACTAAAACACTTCTTATATAAATATATCATTATATATATGTATATTTTAATTTATTAGTTAATATTTAATTAATCAATTTAAGAAATAATTTTATTTAATTAAAAAAATTTGATTCAATAATTAATAAATTTGAAAATATCTATTTATAGTTTACCTTAAACAATTTAAGATATATATATAACTATTATAGAAAATGCGGATTATGGACCTTAAGGCAGAATTAATACCAGAGGAGGGATGAATAGTGTTTAATTAATTTTATGAATCTTTTTGAAATCTTTTCAAATTAAATCCAAACAGATGCAATTCACAAACACAGAAACAATCGCAAAATCAGACATAGTTGCAAATAGTAAATAATAGTAGTAAAGAAAAGAACACAACGGAATTTTATAATGGTTCAGAGTTACCCTACATCTAGTCCCATATAATTTCTTGTGCAGACTTCTTTCAAGTATAATGTCGATACTATAACCTCAATTTCAAGGCCACAAGATACACCTGTCTCCGAGTCCAGGGCAAACTCACTTGATTTAACGAGGCTACAATCACACCCAATTGATTTACGGGCTACAATCACACCCAATTTATTTACGGGCTACAATCACACCGTTTCCAATCACACTTTGATAGAGAGAGACTCGACATGTTCAATCTTTCGATCTTTGATTATAAATGATTCTATAACTCTGAATAGCACTGGTATCTTTGAGAGAGAGTGGTAGAGATCAAACTAGAGACGATCGAGTTTGATTCACTTAGAATTTCGATAAAGTTTTGTTAAAGCATTTGAAATATAAGAGAGTATTTGAGTAGATAAGACGGAGTGAAGAAATGAAGAAAAACTAACTTGAAATTCATTAAAAACAACGGGTATTTAAAGGAGAACAATGGTCATGTCCATTCACGAAAGGTTATGATAAATAGACACTTTTTTTGAAAATTTGAAATTTAAATTCTACAGCTACCATATCAACATTGGGGGATGAGGGATGTCGACATGCCTATGTTATTTCTGAAAATAGATTTTTCTTTAAAATGATTTCAATTCTAAAACTTGTCAAAATAATTTTTAAACTTTGTAAACCATTTTGAATATAGTTTAAACTTATAAAAGAGTTTTAGAAAGTAATCTTAAAATATGTAATCTATAATATAAAAGTAATATTAAAAACTAAGTATGGATTTCTTTAAAATATATTGAAGCTAAAATATTAAAATCAAGAGATAGTTTAAAAAAACAAGAGATGAGTTTGAAATTAATATGATTAAAAATAGTTTTTGAATTAAGGCTAAAATATTTAAATTGATAGAGACGACTTTAAAAAGGTATTTTTGAAAAAATAAATTATCTTGAAAATTTCATGGATTTCATTCCACGAGAGAAGATCGTGGGTTCCATCCCACTAAAGGGGTCATTGGTTGCATTCCACTATTAAAGCGAGAAGGTGGATTCCATTCCACAATTAAAGTCCAAATAAAGATATTAGTGCTATTATGAAGTTTTAACGTAAATCTAGACTCTATTGTTTATCTTGATATCTTGAACTCCTGAACTCTTGATACTCATGAGTCTTCAGTGTTGATTTCTTCAATCTTGAATTCGTCAGTCTTGAATCTCTATACTTAGTCTTGAATCTTTATACCGTACAGTCTTCATTCTTAGCACTTGCATATATATATATATATATATATATATATATATATATATATATATATATATATATCTTGCATATACATATATATCTAGACAAGAATATTAGCATTTATATTTTATAACAAGTCCTAAAGTTGTTGTCATCAAAACCATCTTCTCAGGAACTTACAGTCTCCCCTTTTTTGATGATGACTACCTATGTTTATAAAATATACTTCACCAAACTCTAATTCTACTCTGACTCCCCCGTATTCCAACAACCCCCCCTAATCTACTAATTCCCCCTTAGTATAAACCTAACTAATAGCCTAACTATCCTATTTTATAATTCTACCTTTTGTCATCAACAAAAACTAAGCCTAAACTACATAACTCCCCCTTAAACTAATATTATGAAACTAAATCCTTTTTATAAATTTTTGCAAATTTCTAAGAATGGTTCCTAGTTTCTCTTATTCCTTTGCCATCCTTATTTGCATGGCTTGAAATTCAGTCAGCATTTGCAGAGAATCCTTCATGATTTCCTTAATCTTCATTACTTGAGCTAATGTGGTACGTTGAATGGACAAAAATTAGGAGAAGGGAAGGAAATTGTTGCATTTTGGTTTGATTTAGAAGAAAAGGCCATTACTTTGTATTTTCAGAAGTTTATTATAGAGAAGATGAAATGAGAAGACATATGAATTCGAAATATTGTGGTTATATTATAACAACCCTAGATTTTTATGTATATTTTAATTTTGACTTTATTTCAATTTGAAATTATTTAAAACTTGTTTCATTTCAAACATTTCATTTTTAAATATAAACTTTGATTATTATGTGAATTATAATTCCAACTGGTATAAATTGAATATTTTACTAAAAAGTGGATTTCTGGTCAAACTGGTCAAACTTTGACTTTTAAATTTCAAATTTAAGTATTTAAATTCTTAAATTTTATCTTTTATTATGAAAATAGATTTAATAACTTGAATTCTTCTTTTCCTTTCATTGAAAACGGATTTTAATTGTGAAAGTTATGTGTATTTCAATATTGTGTGCAATTTTGCCTATTTTAAATTATGTAAATTATATTTTCTTTGTCATATTTTATTTTAAAATGTGTCATTATGTTATTTTATGTATATTTTTGTATTTTAATATTTTTTAAGTGACAATAAAACTTTTCCAAAATTTATCGCATTTATTTTCTATTGTTAAAGGCTAGTTTCCATTTTTCTGCAATTTTCTTCATTTAAATTATATTTAATTGAAATTTATATATTTATTTCGTGAATACATTTTATTTTATTTTATTATCTTTGTTATAAATATTTTTATAAGTCCATATGTATTTTCCAAAGTTCATTCTGTTTATTTTCCATTTTTCTAGACTAGTTTGCAATTTGTGCTATTTTCTTATTTTAACCTTATATAATTAATAATTATTTATATATATTTTATATTTTGTCATATTTTCGAATTTGTGACTGAAATTATTATTATTTTCAGTAATATAAACTTATATAAATAAATTAAAGGTAATTTGAAAAGGTTTTGACTTTTGGTTTCCAATGGCTCTTTATTTTCCAACCTTTCACATTTGTAACTTAATTTGTCATCAATTAACCATTACTTCTCAATCCTTTCAGCTGCATACTCTCTTTATCATTCATGTACATGCATTTTTCTCTTCTACTGAAAAAATCTCGGCCATTATCTCCTAGGAAAGCTTGGTAAACTTTCATTCTTTTTCCATGTTTTCTTTTTTGTTGTGATTTTAGCATTTGCCTTTATCTCTATTTGGCTCGGCCCCTCCTTCCTCCTTCACCATGGCTGCCTCCACCATCACCACATCAGGCCGACACCTCCTCCATCCCTCTTCCCACCCATGGCCGTGCACCACTTGTAGCCAAATCCACCAAAATATGAGAAAAACTCCACCTAAACCCAATAACCGAGCTCTCCACTTGCTCCACCACCTCAAACACCACCATGGCCGCCACTTGCACCATCATCTCCAGCCCTAGGCTGACCACCACCTCCACATGCTCTGATCAACAACCACCTTATATCACCCCATGACTAGGCCGAGCCCACCAAAGCAAGAGACATCACCAAAGTTTCACAAATGCATCACATATATACACGCCTAGCCTATATTTTGCACCACCACTTCAACCAACCTTTAGCCGCCACTTACTCTACCACCACCAGCTCAGACCTGACCACCACCCTCTACCACATCACCCATCACCACCTGCACCACTAGCTGGGCCCATACAGCCTCTGGCCGAACCATATTGTAGCATAGATGTGATGATATGTTGACTTGTGTTGAAGATTTATGCACCTAGATCTATGCACCATCAAAACCATCATAGGCCGACCCTGTTTGAACCCAAACCAGACCCAATTTCATGCCATGGCTGATCTTATACCATGCCTAGCCGAATCATATGAAGTTGAGAACAAGTGCAATGCATTTGCCTTTGTTTTGGGGAATGATTCTAATATTGTTTAAGTGCTGTATTGTTTCGAAACTTATCTATGTTGCATTGTTTTGTTTAAATGTTTGATCAAGGCTTTTAGCTTTGGCTCTCCACTCTCAAGTCATTTCCATATTGTCATGCTTTCATAGTGTCTGTATTGTTTGCTTTGGTAGCCATCTCCAGCTCTGAACAAGTGAGTTATTCTCACAAGACAATATGTACATATATAACTAGTAAATTGACCCTTTTGAATCTGTAAAATGCATTATCATGTTACACCTGCTATATTATGATTATATGATGTTCATCCATGCTTAAACACCCGTTATAACATATGTTACTATTATATTATGCTGTTCTGTAATTTTTATCAGTTTATCACACTGCACGTTCCCTTTAGATTAGAATCACTATGGGTTGAAATGATACATATGCGAACGAACTTTAGAATAGGAGAAAATCATTATGAGCTGAAATGATAGGCTAGAATAATTTTCAATTATTTTCATTTACTTGGGATTGCGGGTTTGAAATGATCAAACCCGGGTTTTCTTTGTAAATTACGGGTTGAAATGATATATTACCCGTATCACTTTACCTAGGCTAGAAAATGAAATACAGACCCATTGTTAAAATATGTTTTTCTAAGTTTTTTAAAATATTTTAAAAATGTAAATATTATAATATTTTGATTTAAATTTGATTAAAAATGATTTTTTTAAAGCATTATTGATTTTCTGAAATTTTATAAGTGAAATAAATAAATGGTAAAGTTAGAAAATCTGAAATGTAAGTTATTTTGAAAATTATAATTTGGTGATAAATGGAATTTAAATTAAATATGAAATATGATAAATTTATGATATTTTGAATTAAATGAATTTAAAATGATTTTATAATATATTAATGATTTTTGAATAAAGTTAAAATGTGAAATGAATGAATATTTAAGTTGAAATTTTGAAATATAACTAAAATTAGAAATTTGGCTTAAAAGTGAATTTTAAGTTAAGTAAATAAAATGAAATTAAGTTATATTTGAAAATTTTAAACTTAAGTGTTAAGTTAAATTTAATTTAATGAATTTAAAATTTAATGTTTGGAATTTAATAAGTGAATTATTATTAAAATTTGATTTTTGAATGGAGATTTAACTTTATAAAATCATGAATATAAGGGTATTTGAATTATTGTTTTAAAAGTGAAATTATATGATTTTATAAGTTAAAATGATTTAAATAAAAATATAATTGTTTGTGAAATTATACTGAATATTTGAAGTTAATTAACTGCATTTCTGAAATGCTATTAATTCTAATGTAAATGATAATACAGCATTTGTAAATGCTGCAGTTGATAATAATAAACAAAATGGCTAGGTTTAATTAAAGCCTATTATAGCATTTTTGTAAATGTTATAATTGTTGAATTTAACTAAGTTTTATTTGAAACTAATGTAACCCTATTACAGCATTTTTAAATGCTATCTTTGGTTAAATTGAACTGTTTTGAATGTAACTTTCCGTTGCATTTTCTAAATGCTGCGAAAGTTGAATTTTCATTGTTTTAATAAATTTAAGTGAATGAATGAACTTTGAAAGATTAAAATTTTGAAAATTTAACAATTTAATCTTTAAATATAATAACTTCTTTTTAATGATTTAAAATGATGTAATTTGTTTCGAAATATAAACTATTTTGAAATGTGTTTTGAAATGGTATTTAAATTAAATAAAAATGAATGTGGTTTGGAATATGATATTTTGAAATGGATTTTGAATGATAATGAATTTTGAAATGATATTTGATTTCGAAGTATAAAATACCATTTTGAAATTTTAACCATAAGATGTATTTAATTTATAGTTTAACTGATTCTTAAAGGATAGGCGATCCCAAGTATTCTTTAAGTTATTGTGCATTTCTGCTACAGTTCACTTGAGTTGGTTTACATTATATAAGTATATATTGTCCTGACTGGAGTGTTTTGTGTTTTACTTTACGCTTGGGTCAGCCTGAGCATTCACTGCTTTGGATTCTCTTTCTGGAGCTGGTCTTTGCTGGAGTTTCTGCTTATCTACATTTATATCTACTTTCTGTTTTAGCTGTTCTAGTTTATCTCATGTATTAGTGAACTTCTATGTATTTGGGATTTCTATTATGTTGTTTTCAGATTGCATTATGTATTTGTTTTGAGACTCTGCCGTAGTAGCTTCATGAACTACTATGTATTTTATATCCCGCTGCGAGTTATTCTGATATTTGTGTGTCTGTGATTCTGTGATTGTATTTCATTTGCTCCAAACTTATTTACAATGCGATATTTTGAGCAATTCAAGTCCGGCATGTGTGTATGCGAATGGATGAAAATATCGGGTTGTTACATAGATAACCACCAAACTGATTTTAGAGGGAAAATCAAAATTTCAAATCTAAACGTGGTATGTCGACATGGGGGGTAGGGGCATGTCGACATCCCTTTGAAAATTTTGATAATTTTGTTTCTCTATTTATTTAAATATATATATGTTACTATATCTATATTCTATATCTCAGTTATAGAACAAATACCTAGTTCTCTTCTTAATTTAGTAAAGGTTGGTTGATTCAAGGGTTTGGTCAGAATATCAGCTATTTGATTCTCAATGTTGATATTCAAGAGAAATATTCTCTTTACTTATATTAACTCTGAGAAAATGATGTCTGATATCAATATGTTTTGTTTTGGCACGATGACTAGGATTTTTGAATAAATTAATTGTACTTGTATTATCATAATAAATTGGTGATTTTGAAATACTGAATCCAAAATCCTTTAGGTTCTGTTGCGTATAGATAACTTGAGAACAAGCTAAGATAGTAGAGATATATTCTGCTTAAGTTATTGATAGTGATACAGTTTTTGCTTTTTACTAAACTAGGAAAAGTGACAAGTTCCACTTGTACTTTTTCCGTCTGATTTACAACCAACATAGTCAGCATCACAATATGATATTAAATCAAATGAATCATTTTACGGTAAAACAGGCCATGGTCTAAAGTGTGTTTAACATATTTTAGGATACGTTTAACAGCTTTTAAATGGGTTTCTTTGGGTTGAGATTGGTATCTTACACATGGACAGACACTATGCATGATATCTGGCCTACTTGTAGTTATATAGAGTAGTGATCCAATCATTCCTCTGTATAGTTTTTGATCAATATCTTTTGACACGTCTTCTTTATTCAAGGCTTCATTTGTTGCCATAGGAGTGGGTTTTCCACTCGCAGTGGTCATACCAAACTTACTAACTAGATCCCTAGCATACTTTTCTTGACTAATGAAAATACCACTATCTAATTGTTTTATTTACAATCCTAAAAAGATAGTAAGTTCACCCATATGACTCATCTCAAACTCTTCTGTCGTTATTTCAGAAAACACTTTGTTCATTTCATTGTTTATTGATCCGAAAATGATATCATCTACATAAATCTATACTAATTGGATATCATTTTTATTTCTTTTGATAAAAAGAGTATTATCTATTGTACCAATTTCAAAATTTTAATGTAATAGGTAAGATCTTAGTCATTATACCAGGCTCTAGAAGCTTGTTTCAGACCATATAAAACTTTCTTTAATTTGTAAACATGATTTGGAAACTTTTCTTCTTCAAAAAATGGAGGTTGTTCAACATAAACATCCTCTTTAACAATACTATTTAAAAATTCTAAGAAGGCACTTTGTACATCCATTTGAAATAATTTGAAATTGTTATGGTTTGCAAAAGCAAGTAGAATTCTAATTGCTTCTAATCTTGCTATAGGTGCAAAGATTTCATCAAAGTCTATTCCTTCTTCTTGACAATAACCTTGCGCGGCTAACCGAGCTTTATTTCTAACAACCTCACCGTGTTCATTCATTTTATTTATATAAACCCATTTAGTTCCTATTACAGTTTTGTCCTCATGTCTACAAACAAGTTCCCATACATCATTTCTGGTGAACTCATTCAGTTCTTCTTGCATAGCAAGAATCCATGAATCATCTGATGATGCTTTCTTTGGATTTTTTGTTTCAATAGTTGATATAAAAACTGCATTGCTCATCTTTTTTAGTTGATTTCTAGTTCGAACAGCAGATTCAATATTTCCTAATATATTTTCTATAGGAAGATCTTTTAAAAGCCCGATCCTTTTATTAGGATGAACAATTTCACAATTTGTTTCATTTGATTCATTATTACAGTAACAAAATCATTTTTATCATTTATTTGAACAAAATCTTTGAATTTTCATTAAAAGATACATGCATTGTTTCTTCAATGGTGTTTGTTTTTAAATTAAAAACTCTGTATGTTTTACTTATATTAGAATGTCCGATAAAGATTCCTTTGTCGGATTTAGGATCAAATTTATCCAAATTGTCCTTTGTATTTAGAATAAAGCATTTACTTCCAAAGACTTTAAAATAAGATACCTTTGGTTTCTTGTTGAAAAGAAGTTCATATTGGTGTTTTATTTGTTAGATTTCTAATCAAAATCCTACTCAAAATGTAACAAGCTGTAGCGACTGCTTCAGCCCAATTATTTTTTGGTAAATTGCTATCTAAAACCATAGTTCTTGCACACTCTTTGAATCGTCCTATTTTTACGCTCTACCACTCTGTTTTGTTGTGGAGTTCTTGGAAAAGAAAGATTATGAGTTATTCCTTATTTATTATATAAATTCTCAAAATTTTCATTTTCAAATTCTCCGCTGTGATCACTACGAATAGTTTTGATTTTAAAGAAAGCTGATTTTGAATTTTTTTTGCAAAATTTTTAAATAATTCAAAAGCATCGCTTTTATGTTTCTGAAAAATTGTCCACGGCAATCTTGAATAATCATCTACAGTTATAGAAATATATTTACTATGATTTATTGACTGAATTTGAGATGGACCAAACAGATCGAAATAAAGTAACTCAAGAGGTTTTGAAGTTGAAATCATGTCTTCCAATTCTAATGAACTCTCCCTAAGTTTTCCTAATTGACAAGCATCACATATACTATCTACTTTAAAATGCATTTTAGGGAGACCTTGTAACATCCCCGGATTTTAGCCCAGTTTAATTTGATAATTGAATTAATTTTTGAAATTTATTTGTGGATTTAATAGATTTTTTCAAAATAAAAAATTAGTTGTTTATAAAATATTGTTTGAATTTAATAAAGTGTTTTCAAACTTTATTATTTATAGTTTGTAATTTAAACATTTAAATTTGACTTAATACTTTTAAAAATGATATTTGAGATTTAAATTTTAATAACATAAGGTAAGCTTGTTTTAAATTTTTATAGAAAGAGTTAAATTAAAATTGATTTCTCGGGTATATAAACATATGATATATTGGATTAAAAGCTTTAAGATTTATTAAAAGATATGTTCTGTAATTTATTTATAAATTTAGTTTAAATTAAATCTTGGAATTAAAATTCAAGAGTGAATATTTTATAAATAGATTATAATTTGTAGGTGTGAATTTGAAATTCAATTGTTAATATATTGAAATTTAATTAGAATTAAAGAAAGTTATATTTGAAAACAAAAATATAATAAGTATGGTTACTTAAGTTTAAGATGAAAATTTTAAAATAAGTCTTTGTTAATAAGTTAATATCTTAACTCTAAAAATATAAATGTATTGAAAATAAAATTTTTATTTACTAACTTATAAATATTTATTTGTAACTAATAACTTTTCAATTTAATTGTTTTAAATTGTATTAGTACAAAAAAGAATGTAAGGAAAATATATATATACATATGTAAAAGTATTAAAATGAAAAGTGTTTAAAATAAAAATTATAAATTTAAAACAAGGCAAGATTTATAACTACATAACATATATTTGTGAATATAACATAAACAAAATATGTTTCATAAATTGAAATCAAATAAGGGGTAAAAACATGATTTGTAAATAAATTAAAAAGAAGGCTTAAAGCAAAAAAATTTACAAAATAATCTACCTTAGGGATTTAAACATAAAATGTTGTATGCTAACAAGTGTTGGAAGACAAACATAAGAAACTAACAAATGTAAACAAAAAAGACAAGTGGCATTTTAAATTTATTTTCTTTTAAATTAAAATGTAAATAGAATACAAAAGAAAAAGAAATCAGGCCATTAAACATGTGAAAACCTGAAAATAAAGAGAAAAAGCAAGCAAACCAGATTTTCATTTCTTCTCTACACTAAGAACCTGTATACAAAAGAAAACCAAATCTCAAAGTTCAACCTGTTTCAAACTGAAAACAAGATAAATTAAAAGTAAATAAATTGAACTTGTGAGAGTATAATGCAAAGTGATCATCTCAGCAACTAAAACAAAATCTGAAACCTAGATATCAAGCTGGAAGGAAAATGATAAAACCTGATCAAAAGCAAGATGAAATTCAAAACGAAACCATCTCAACTCAAAAGAAAATTTCAAAGATCTGGAAAAAACATAGCAGATCAACATCAGGTTTGAAGCTTCAGGAAATTTAAGGCAATGCAGTGGTCATAGCAAAGCAAAAAAAAGAATTAAATCAAGCATGTACATCAAAACTGGAAACCAGAGCAAAAAGAAAAAAAAAATTACTGATCAAAGAAAATTCAGATTCCAGAGAAACCTGAGAAGAAAATGAACCATACAGCCTCTGTCTTCAACTTTAAGGTGAGCAAGCTTCCCATATAAAACCTGGAATTTATTGTGTCTGGTTTATTTATGTGATCATGCTTGAAAAATATGTTGAGATAATGCTTGCATGTCTGTGTGTTTTGTGTGCATGCTATGTTTTCCTCTGTTCTTAGTTACAGGTTACAAAATCTGTTCAATTTTGTAATCTCGTTCTCTAATCCTTTTTAGGATTTGATTTCTAGAAGAAATCTGTTAATAATAACAACATCTGATTTTTTAAAAATAGTTTTAAGCAGATTTGTTAAGAAATTATTTCAAAATATAAAATTTACAGTAAAAGAATCATTTCAAAATGAAAATTCAAGTACTTTAATTTTTGGTTTGGATTTCATAATCCAATTCGTAGTAGGAAAAGATGAATTTAGGAAACAATTTCATAATTTTTAAACTAGGGAATAGTGTGATGTTGTGAGTTGAATAATTTTTGTACTCCTGTCAAATTCCGGCTATCTAGGATGTTATGGTTATCGTGGTTAATGTTGGTGGAAGGTGGGAGTTAGGAGATCACAGGAAAAATAAGGGTTCGATTTATCGATGGAAGTGGTGGCGTAGCAACGATAATCTAGGTTTTAGTGCTTAGTTTTGATGGAGATGAAAGTTTGGACAACCGCGTCAATATAGGCAAGTTTGAGGTGATCGGACCAGGGGGAGGTGGTACGTAGACAGAGAGCGGAGCCGTGGTCGAAGTCGGCGAGACTCTGGTGATGTGATGTGGCGGTGCGAGTGGATTTTGTGGAGCAGGGTTGGTTCCAGATTTTGGTTGTGATGCTTGATTTTTATTCCAAAATGATTTTGATCGAGTTGGGTTGTGGAGTTGTTGTTAAGGGCAACTCGGGGAAGGTTGCGACGATGGTCGGAAAGGGGTCTGGTGATCGTGCACGTGCATGTGAAAATGGGATACGTTTGGGTTGTTTGGAATTTGGGGAAGAAGTTGGGGACTTGAGTTCGAATACGAGAATTGTGAATTGGCTCGGGAATGTCTCGAGTAATAGCAGTAACGACTCGAAGCAAGTGAGAGAGGAAGGAATTCAAAGTTAATCTCAAGTATTCAAGCCTCTAACTCGGAGTGTGGTGAGGTTTTACTTAGGGAAAACTGCTTCTGGCTCGAAGTGAATTAAGTTGCCTCGGGTAAAAATATTGATGCAGGTTTTAACAGAAAACTAAAGTGTCTTGTTTTTCTTAAAAAAAAAAATAAACTGAAGTTAAAAATGAAATCAAAGTTTAAATCTAGCTTTAAACCTAAATTTGAATCTAAATTCAAGTAAGTTTGAACCCTAGGTTTTGAAATGATTAAAGTTTTTGAAACTTAAATTTGTTTTAACACCTTTAAGTATTTCAAGTGTATTTGGCTTGAATTTAAAAATCAAAAAGTTTGAACTGCAAAGTAAAGGTTTAAATATAAGTTATAAAATCTGGAATGTGAGTTTGAACCTCGATTTTTTTAAATAAATACAGATTTTAAATTTAAATTGTTTAACTACTTTAAAGATGGTTAAATGTTTTGAAATTTAAAATGAATTTTAAATATAAGTAAGTTTTGAATCTAAGTAATCTGGAATCCAAATTTAATGTGTATTCCAGTTTTGAAATAAATGAAAGTTTTTAAATTAAAATGATTTAAACAAATTTGTTGTTAAATGTATTTTTAAATTGTTTTTGAATTTATATGATTTGGATTCATTAAATTATTAGGTTAATTAATCAAGTAATCAATGAATGATTAAATAAAAATAATTACTTAGTGAAAGTAATTAAGGGTAAATAATTAAAGATTTAAGATTGATAAATCAAATATTAAGGTTTAATTACTTTAAAGCATAATTAATTAATGTGGTTAATTAGTTAGTATGATTAAATTAAGAATAATCAATTAAGGATAATTAACTGTAATTAAGATTTAATTAATGATTAAGTGTTTATTAATTAAATCAATTAAGTAAGAATTAATTGATAGAAGTAATTAAGATTAATTAATTACAATTAATGGTTAATTAATTAAAGATAATTAATTGAAGAAATGATTAATTAATTTCAATTGTAGTTAATAATAATTAATCATTGATTAAAGATTTTTAATGTAAGTAATTAAGGGAAGTTAATTACTGATTGTGATTAATCAGGCTTGATTAATAAATATAATTATGTTTATAATTAATCATTAAATGTAACTAAAAGAATAATTAATTAATGAAGAAATTAGATGGTCATTAATTAACGTAGTTAATGAATAATTAAAGGTTTAATTGATTAGTAAAATATGATTAATTATAAGAGAATAAATTAATCAGTGAAGTGATTAAGGTAATAATTAATTAATTTAATTAATTTAGGATTAAACAATTACTCCTACTTGTAAATGATTATTGAATGCTTGGATTGCTCATGAATGTTTGTATTGTATGAATGCCTTGCATTGATTGTTATCTCTGGACTGTAATTTTCTGTGATGTGAGATATGATGTGTATTGATCTGTGATATGTAAATACCCTTGGCCGTAAAACGACATTTGAAATTTGATGCAACAGGGAGTCGGATTACAGTTGGTTATCCGAAACCCACATCGAATCATATTAGTGAATCCTTGTTATTGATAAATTTACTTTATCTATGAATCTGTGAATGAAGATAAGCGTGATAGCTTATACCGCTTATCGATATTGCTGCACTTTAATCTATGATGTAATGATTGTTGTTGCACTATTGTGTGTAAACCCATGGACTACACTTATACACACACAAATATGGATTGCACGTGGAAATCGGTTAAGTCACAGATTTTTAAATAAGTTTTGAATTTGAATTTATCAACTCAAATAGTTTTGGGAATAAATAAGTTTAATGTGAAAAGCTTTTGAAAAGGTGTTTTAAGAATGAAAGTTATTTTGAATAACTAATAAAGATTTGGAATTTGAATAATTCGATTTAAATTGGAATTCAACATCTGAAATTGAATTATATATTCGGTATTTATGATTTTAAAAAAGGTATACAAGCTTATATCGGTTTAAACCATTTTAAAAAGTTGTTTTGGGAATTTGAAAAAAGTTAACTTGTATAAATAAAATCGGATTTTTCGAAATAAAAACAGTTGTTTTCAAAACAATAAAAGCTTTCATATGAGTAATGAACTTCCAATTTATATTAAAGGGATTTAAAGTTTGAATTGAAATTGATTTTCCAAATTATCGAAGAATCTTGGAAACGAGTTTTTGGAAGCTATGAGATAAATCTTGACTTAAAGATTTAAATGAATTAATCCAATGAAAGGGAAATTGTTTTGAAATCCGTGAATGGATCTTTGTGAAACTGGGTGAACTTTATGAAATGAATCTTTTTATTAAAGATTCAAAATGGTAATTGATTTAAACCATTTAAAAGAAAGTTTGGAATTATTAAGTTGTGACTTAACGGAGATCCCATTATCCATATGTTTTTAAAATATTGCGCTCATTATTCGATTTAGTTGGGAGAGGACCTTGTGTCATATAACCCATTCCGAATATGATGCGATGTAAATGGATAGAAATTGAAGACCGGTGGTGAAGACCGGGTATTTGCGAGAATGATAGGATGACCTATCGATTGTCTCTGCATCGAGTAGCTACGGTATAGAGATTTCCTAAGTGGTGGGAAGTCCGATCGGGATTGTGGGTTCCCGGATTGCAAGGGCTTCTTTGGAAGTACCTTCGGTTTTGTTCGAACCCAGAACAGACTTGTATGGATGTGTGTCTGACATTACACTTTGAGATTTAAAACGGTTTCTATCAAATACATTTCTATTTGGTGGTGGAGTTTTATTCTCTTAGCTTAACACCCTTCTCTGGGACGTACGAGCTCAGAGGTTATGTAATTAATGGTTACTAGTGATACATTCCCAATTTGGTAATGTGGCATACGAAGTGCTGCTGATCATTTGTTGATCAAAGCATGGCTCTTGTGAAAAGCGTATCTTTGTGGACGACGTCGAACTTCACAACCGGGAATGGTCAAAATAGGAAGAATGCAGCAAGGTTATTTGGGGGTAGTGCCCCCTAAGGGTATGTTCATTTCCTTCTGAATAGAGGTGATATCATGGTATGGAGCCCAGATATTTAACCTATGTTGTCACTGCAAACACATTACTTTTTGGTTGTTGGTATCAAGCGCTCGGATAAAGGTTGGTTATGACCGGGGGATGGCATACTCATGTTAGTAGTTACCTAGTTACAGAGGTAACCCGACCTTGTGTTGGTAGAGATCCGGTTAGGTTCTCGGGGCGTACCTCCAAAGGCGTACCCATGTGGCCCAGGAAGTTCTTTAGCCTGACCACTTGTTGGAAATCCAATCATCCAATACGCGCCCAATACGGTTTTAGTTGTATTACCTGCCATCTACTTATGGTGGCGCCCCACTGTTTAGATGGTAGCTATAGTAGGCATAGTTCGGAATGTCTATGCTGGCTAAGATTAATATTATACTTTAGAAATGTTTCCACTATGCACTAATAATAATATCAAAATGGTTTTTGTGTATCAATCATGTTTGACTATCATAAAGAGAAATCTCCTCCAAGTCTGCGTTTGCATTGTGTGTGTGGCGGGAGGCCTTATGGCAGTTTCATTTTCTAAAAAGCATTGTGGATTTCAAATTTAAATTCTTTTGTTTGTTTAAAAGATAAAAATGTTTTTGTTTTCTCATACCAGTCCCATGACTGACCCAGAGTTTATTGTTCACTTCCTAAACTCTGGGTGCCCACAATTTTCCACACGGGCAGTCTAGAGTTGGGGTTTTTCAGAGAGTAGACATAGATATCGAATTGGTAGCTTTTAGCTTTTTCTTTGGAATTCTATGGGAATCTTGGATGTTGGAGTCTTTGGATTCATGGCCGAGACTTGCTTATCTGGGTGAAACGAGATGGTGGTTCGAGCTTGTGGTTTGGAGTTTGGCTTTGGAGCATTGGAATTGAGTTACAGTTGTTGTTTAGAGTTTTGGTTCAGCTGCTAGTTTATCTAGTTTTCCGCTGTAGCATTTTTATCTTGTATCTCTGATGTTGATTCTTGTTGTATCATTGTTGTATCGAATGTTGTATATCAATGATATTCATTCTTTTCTTCCACTGTGTTGTTATACTTAATTGTGTTATGAGCTCCGGCAAACCAGATTCGACGTTTGGATCTGTGGCATTTGAATACGAGTGTCGTATTCGGTGCTGATTTTCGAAGGTCGAGTTTCGGTCCGTCACATTTGGTATCAGAGCTGAAGGTTGAAACTTTAGCTCAGGAGTATAACACATTAAGTAACTCATTAGAGATAGGGTGAAGTATACCCTATAATGAGTATATCTCTAAGATATCCATTCAAACGCCTCAGTAAATTCTCTTACTATCCACTGATAGTAAGTATGAGTGCAAGAAGAGGACGAGATTGGGGACATGGGAGTACGACTACAAATGGTCGATACCCTGCAATAGCGAAAACAATCTTTCTCTATCAATCTCCTTTGATTCGATCTAAATTCTTTGATGGTTCCTAGCAACTCCGGGAAGTAGCTTTTCTTATTTGCTTGGGACACAAACTCCAGATGGGTCGGAATTGTTTGTATGGATGAATTGCTTGCTTTGGTTGCTATGGTTGGTAGGTATATTTTGGTTGTTCAAACTAAAAGTTTGGGATTGCATCCATATATCTGTTTATTTTGTTGGGTCTTGATATATCCTACGAGTGGTTAGTTTGTTTCAAACTAACCAATGCCCTGTATACTCGTAGATCTGGTGACCCGAGTGTCTTGTTTTGTATGAGTTCATTGTCATAATTATTAGTGATATTCTGATTTGGTAAGCCCAATGCAGAATAGATAATCGTTTTAATTAATGAGTCGGTTCTCTATCTTTGTGTATCCATTCGTTGTTGTCTTTCTTACAAATTTCGAGGATGAAATTTTCTAAGGGGGGAAATCTGTAACATCCCCGGATTTTAGCCCAGTTTAATTTGATAATTGAATTAAGTTTTGAAATTTATTTGTGGATTTAATATACTTTTTCAAAAATAAATATTAGTTGTTTATAAAATATTGTTTAAATTTAATAAAGTGTTTTCAAACTTTATTATATATAGTTTGCAATTTGAACATTTAAATTTGACTTAATACTTTTAAAAATGATATTTGAGATTTAAATTTTAATAACATAAGATTAGCTTGTTTTAAAATTTTATATAAAGAGTTAAATTAAAATAGATTTCTCAAGTATATAAACATATGTTAATTAAAATATATTTCTCAAGTATATAAACATATGTTATATTGGATCAAAAGCTTTAAGATTTATAAAAAGATATGTTTTGTAATTTATTTATAAATTTAGTTTAAATTAAATCTTGGAATTAAATTTCAAGAGTGAATATTTTATAAATAGATTATAATTTGAAGGTGTGAATTTGAAATTCAATTGTTAATATATTGAAATTTAATTAGAATCAAAGAAATTTATATTTGAAAACAAAAATATAATAAGTATGGTAACTTAAGTTTAAGATGAAAATTTTAAAATAAGTCTTTGTTAATAAGTTAATATCTTAAGTTTAAAAATATAAATGTATTGAAAATAAAATTTTTATTCACTAACTTATAAATATTTATTTGTAATTAATAACTTTTCAATTCAATTGTTTTAAGTTGTATTAGTACAAAATAGAATGTAAGGAAATATATATATATATATATATATATATATATATATATATAGACACACACACACACACACATATGTAAAAGTATTAAAATGAAAGGAGTTTAAAATAAAAATTATAAATTTAAAACAAGGCAAGATTAAAAACTACATAACATATATTTGTGAATATAACATAGATAAAATATGTTCCATAAATTGAAATCAAATAAGGGCTAAAAACATGATTTGTAAATAAATTAAAAAGAAGTTTAAAGCATAAAATTTTTACAAAATAATCTATCTTAGGGATTTAAATATAAAATGTTGTATGTTAACAAGTGTTGGAAGACAAACATAAGAAACTAACAAATGTAAACAAAAAAGACAAGTGGTATTTTAAAATTATTTTCTTTTAAATTAAAATGTAAATAGAATACAAAAGAAAAAGAAATCAGGCCATTTTATTTCAAACATGTGAAAACCTGAAAATAAAGAGAAAAAGCAAGCAGACCAGATTTTCATTTCTTCTCTACACTAAAAACCTGTATACAAAAGAAAACCAAATCTCAAAGTTCAACTTGTTTCAAACTGAAAACAAGATAAATTAAAAGCAAATAACTTGAACTTGTGAGAGTATAATGCAAATGATCATCTCAGCAACTAAAACAAAATCTGAAACCTAGATATCAAGATGGAAGAAAAATCACAAAACCTGATCAAAAGCAAGATGAAATTCAAAACAAAACCATCTCAACTCAAAAGAAAATTTCAAAGATCTAGAAAAAATAGAGCAAATCAACATCAGGTTTGAAGCTTCAGGAAATTTAAGGCAATGCAGTGGCCAGAGCAAAGCAAAAAAAGAATTAAATCAAACATGTACGTCAAAACCTGGAAACCAGAGCAAAAAAGAAAAAAAATGCTGATCAAAGAAAATTCAGATTCCAGAGAAACCTGAGAAGAAAATGAATCAAACAGCCTCTGTGTTCAACTTTAAGGTGAGCAAGCTTCCCATATAAAACCTGGAATTTATTGTGTCTGGTTTATTTATGTGATCATGCTTGAAAAATATGTCGAGATAATGCTTGCATGTCTGTGTGTTTTGTGTGCATGCTATGTTTTCCTCTGTTCTTAGTTACAGGTTGCAAAACCTGTTCAAATTTTGTAATCTCATTCTTTAATCCTTTTTAGGATTTGATTTCTAGAAGAACTCTGTTAATAATAACAACATCTAATTTTTTAAAAAATTGTTTAAGCAGATTTGTTACGCAATTATTTCAAAATATAAAATTTACAGTAAAAGAATCATTTCAAAATGAAAATTCAAGTACTTTAATTTTTGGTCTGGATTTCATAATTCAATTCGTAGTAGGAAAAGATGAATTTAGGAAATAATTTCACAATTTTTAAACTAGGGAACAGTGTGATGTTGTGAGTTGAATAGTTTTTGTACTCCTGTCAAATTTCGGCTATCGAGGATATTATGGTTGTCGTGGTTAATGTTGGAGGAAGGTTGGAGTTAGGAGATCACAGGAAAAATAAGGGTTCGATTTATCGATGGAAGTGGTGTCATAGCAACGATAATCTAGGGTTTAGTGCATAGTTTTGATGGAGATGAAAGTTTGGACAACTGCGTCAATATAGGCAAGTTTGAGGTGATCGGACCAGGGGGAGGTGGTACGTGGACAGACAGCGGAGCCGTGGTCGGAGTCGGCGAGACTCTGGTGATGTGACGTGGCGGTGCGAGTGGATTTTGTGGAGCAGGGTTGGTTCCAGATTTTGGTTGTGATGCTTGATTTTTATTCCAAAATGATTTAGATCGAGTTGGGTTGTGGAGTTGTTGTCAAGGGCAAGGGCAACTCGGGGAAGGTTGCGGTGATGGTCGAAAAGGGGTCTGGTGATCGTGCATGTGCACGCGAAAATGGGATACATCGTTTTGTTTGGAATTTGGGGAAGAAGTTGGGGACTTGAGTTTGAATACGAGAATTGTGAATTGGCTCGGGAATGTCTCGAGTAATAGCAGTAACGACTCCAAGCAAGCGAGAGAGGAAGGAACTCGAAGTTAATCTCAAGTATTCAAGCCTCTGACTCGGAGTGTGGTGAGGTTTTTCTCGGGGAAAATTGCTTCTGGCTCGAAGTGAATTAAGTTGCCTTGGGTAAAAATATTGATGCAGGTTTTAGCAGAAAATCGAAGTATCCTATTTAAAAAAAATTAAACTGAAGTTAAAAATGAAATCAAAGTTTAAATCAAGCTTTAAACCTAAATTTGAATCTAAATTCAAGTAAGTTTGAACCCTAGGTTTTTAAATGATTAAAGTTTTTGAAACTTAAATTTGTTTTAACACCTTTAAGTATTTCAAGTGTATTTGGCTTGAATTTAAAAATCAAAAAGTTTGAACTGCAAAGTAAAGGTTTAAATAAGTTTAAATATAAGTTATCAAATCTGGAATGTGAGTTTGAACCTAGGTTTTTTTTAAATAAATAAAGATTTTAAATTTAAATTGTTTAACTACTTTAAAGATGGTTAAATGTTTTGGAATTTAAAATGAAGTTTAAATATAAGTAAGTTTTGAATCTAAGTAATCTGGAATCAAAATTTAATGTGTATTCGAGTTTTGAAATAAATGAAAGTTTTTAAATTTAAAATGATTTACAAAAATTTGTTGTTAAATGTTTTTTTAAATTGGTTTGAATTTATATGATTTGGATTCATTAAATTATTAGGTTAATTAATCAAGTAATCAATGAATGATTAAATAAAAATAGTTACTTAGTGAAAGTAATTAAGGGTAAATAATTAAAGATTTAAGATTGATAAATCAAATATTAAGGGTTAATTACTTTAAAGCATAATTAATTAATGTGGTTAATTAATTAGAATGATTAAATTAAGAATAATCAATTAAGGACAATTAACTGTAATTAAAATTTATTAATGATTAAGGGTTTATTAATTAAAGCAATTAAGTAAGAATTAATTGATAGAAGTATTTAAGATTAGTTAATTACAATTAATGGTTAATTAATTAAAGATAATTAATTAAAGAAATGGTTAATTAATTTCAATTGTACTTAATAATAATTAATCATTGATTAAAGATTTTTAATGAAAGTAATTAAGGGAAGTTAATTACTGATTGTGATTAATCAGGTATGATTAATAAATATAATTATGTTTATAATTAATCATTAAATGTAATTAAAAGAATAATTAATTAATGAAGAAATTAGAGGGTCATTAATTAATGTAGTTAATGAATAATTAAAGGTTTAATTGATTAATAAATATGATCAGTTATAAGATAATAAATTAATCAATGAAGTGATTAAGGTAACAATTAATTAATTTAATTAATTTAGGATTAAACAATTAATCCTACATGTAAATGATTATTGAATGCTTGGATTGCTCATGAATGTTTGTATTGTATGAATTGCCTTGCATTGATTGTTATCTCTGGACTGTAATTTTCTGTGATGTGAGATATGCTGTGTATTGATCTGTAATATCTGTGATATGTTTTCGGTGTAAATACTCTTGGACGTAAAACGACATTTGAAATTCGATGCGACAGGGAGTCAAATTCCAGTTGGTTATCCAAAACCCACATCGAATCATATTAGTGAATCCTTGTTATTAATAAATTTACTTTATCTATGAATCTATGAATGAAGATAAATGTGATAGCTTATACCGCTTATAGATATTGCCGCACTTTAATATGTGATGTGATGATTGTTGTTGCACTGTTGTGTGTAAACCCCTGGACTACACTTATACACACATAAATATGGATTGCACGTGGAAATCGGTTAAGTCATAGATTTTTAAATAAGTTTTGAATTTGAATTTATAAATTCAAATAGTTTTGGGAATAAATTAAGTTTAATGTGAAAAGCTTTTGAAAAGGTGTTTTAAGAATGAAAGTTATTTTGAATAACTAGTAGAGATTTGGAATTTGAATAATTCGGTCTAAATTGAAAATGGGTGTGTGGCGGGAGGCCTTATGGCAGTTTCATTTTCTAAAAAGCATTGCGGATTTCAAATTTAAATTATTTTGTTTGTTTAAAAGATAAAAATGATTTTGTTTGCTCATACCGGTCCCATGACTGACCTGGAGTTTATTGTTCCCTTCCTATAAACTCTAGGTGCCCACAATTTTCCACACGGGCAATCTAGAGTTGAGGTTTTTCAGATAGTAGACATAGATATCGAATTGGTAGCTTTTAGCTTTCTCTTTGGAATTCTCTAAGAATCTTGGATGTTGGAGTCTTTGGATTCATGGCCGAGACTTGCTTATCTGGGTGAAACGAGATGGTGGTTCGAGCTTGTGGTTTGGAGTTTGGCTTTGGAGCATTGGATTTGAGTTACAGTTGCTGTTTGGAGTTTTGGTTCAGCTGCTAGTTCATCTAGTTTTCCACTGTAGCATTTTTATCTTGTATCTCTGATGTTGATTCATGTTGTATCATTGTTGTATCGAATGTTGTATATCAATGATATTCATTCTTTTCTTTCAATGTGTTGTTATACTTAATTGTGTTATAAACTCTGGCGAACCAGATTCGACGTTTGGATCTGCAGCATTTGAATACGAGTGTCGTATTCAGTGCCGATTTTCAAAGGTCGAGTTTCGGTCCGTCACATACCTATTACTAGATCAAGTTTTGAAAGTCTAGATAAGAATTTGAAATTCAAATGTCCAAATCTTTTATGCCAAATCCAAGGGTCGCTTGTATTAGCCAGAAGACATAGGTTATCATTTGAGATTTTCATATTGAGAAACTAAATATTTTTCTTCCTAATTCCTTCAATGATAATATTTGATTTATTATCTTCGATGTGACACTTATCCTTTTCAAATTTAATTTTGTTGCCCTTGTGACATAGTTGAATTATGCTGAGTAGGTTGTATTTTAGATTCATAACTAATAGAACATCAGAAATAGTAGAAGTTTTAGAGTTACCGATATTGACGATGCCAATCACATATCCTTTTGAATCGTCTCCAAAGCTGGCCATTCCCCCATCTTCATAAATTATGTCATTATGTATCTCCGGATTACCAGTCATGTGTCATGAACATCCACTATCAAGTATCATTTGGTTTTTCTTGATTTGCACCATTTATCCATTGAGTGTTGATTCTTTAAAAGCCATATAACATGTCTGTTCCTGCACAACACACCAACTCGGCAGATAATTTGACTTTCTATAATAACAATATGCATAGTTATGAGACCGTGATTATTTGGACAGTCTTAAACTAATGTTAACAGAATCACACAAAATTTCCATTTTAAAATTTTTCAAAATCCAAATTATGATAACTTTGAAAATAAATGCTCTGATATAAAATGTAGGAAATGTGGATTATGGATCTTAAGGCGGAATTAACACAAGAGGGGGTGGTGAATAGTGTTTAATTAATTTTATGAATCTTTTTGAAATCTTTTTCAATTAAACCCAAACATATGCAATTCACAAACACAGAAAGAATCATAGTGTCATACACAGTGCAAATAGTAAATAAAAGTAGTAAAGGAAAGGACATACCAGAATTTTATACTGGTTCAGAGTTATCCTACATCCAGTGCCATACAATTTCTTGTGTAGATTTCTTTTCAAATTTAATGTCAATATTATAACCTCGATTTCAAGACCACGAGATACACCCTTCTTTCTCCGAGTCCACGGCAAACTCTCTTGATTTAACCAGGCTATAAGATCACGTAATTGATTTATGGGCTATATCACACCCAGTTGATTTACAGGCCACAATCACACCGTTTCCAATCACACCGTTTCCAATCACACCGTTTCCAATCACACTTTGATAAAGAGAGACTCTATACACTTTGATCTTTGATTACAAATGATCCTATAACTCTGAATAGCAATGAGATCTTTGAGAGAAGTGGTAGAGAATCAAACTAGAGATGATCGAATTTGATTCACTTAGAATTTTGGCAGAGTTTTGTTAAAGCATTTGAAATACAATAGAATATTTGAGAGGACAAGAATGAGTAAAGAAATGAAGAAAAACTAACATGAAATTCGTTGAAACCACTGGTATTTATAGGAGAACAACGGTCATGTCCATTCGTGAAAGGTTATGACAAATAGACACTTCTTTTGAAAATTTGAAATTTAAATTCTACAACTACCATGTCGACATGGGGGGATGAGGGATGTCGACATGCCTATGTTATTTTTGAAAATAGATTTTGCTTTAAAATGATTTCTATTCTAAAACTCGTCAAAACAATTTCTAAACTTTGTAAACCATTTTGAATATAGTTTAAACTTATAAAAGAGTTTCAGAAAGTAATCTTAAAATATATAATATATAATATAAAAGTAATATTAAAAACTAAGTATAGATTTCTTTAAAATATATTAAAGCTAAAATATTAAAATCAAGAGATAGTTTAAAAAACAAGAGATGGTTTTGAAATTAATATGATTAAAAATAGTTTTTGAATCAAGGCTAAAATATTTAAATTGATAGAGATGACTTTAAAAAGATAGTTTTGAAAAAATAAATCATTTTGAAAATTTCATGGATTCCGTTTCCCTTGAGAAGGTCGTGGCTTCCATCCTACTAAAGAGGTTGTGGGTTCCATCCCACTATTAAAGCGAGAAGGTGGATTTCATTCCTTGATTAAAACCGAATAAAGATTTTAGTGCTATTATGAAGTTTTAACATAAACCTAGACTCTATTACTTATCTTGTAATCTTGAACTCTTGAGTCTTCAGTCTTGATTTCTTCAATCTTGAATTCGTCGGTCTTGAATCTCTATGCTCAGTCTTGAATCTTTACTGTACAATCTTCATTCACAGTACTTGCATATATATATATATATATCATGCATATATATATATATATATATATATATATATATATATATATATATATATATATCGAGACAAGAATATTAGTACGTATATTTTATAGCAAGTCCTAAAGTTGTTGTCATCAAAACCATCATCTTAGTAACTAATAACTATAACATTTATATACATATATCAATATGTATATAATTTATTTTAATTAATTAACTTTTAATTAGTTAATTATTTAATTAATCCAATAATTAAACTATCGAGTAATGTCAAAAAATTTAAATATCAATTAAAAAAGGTAATTTATAAAATAATTTATAAAATATCAGTTTTACTTACTCCATCATTGAGCCTGACCAATAGCTAAGGAGGTGGGATACACTATTGTCTAACCTCTAGCCTAGAAACTACTATTATGGACACCCAAATAAATGGTTGGCTTGTTCGTTGGTCCTAAAATTGTTGATTTAGCGTGCATAGATCATTAAGGCTCTAATATCATTGTTTGAACTAGTCTGTCGGAACTGGATGAAATAGGTAGATTTCAAGAGAAAAACCTTTGCTTCGTCATATTCGGGCTATGAAATCTAATTAATTAAAATAAAATCATATTTTATTAGAACTTTCAAATTTAGTAAATTAATAAATTTAATTAAGCATATTTCGGTATACATAGATACATACATACATACATATACATAAATACACACACACACATATAAGTATATTAATATATACTCATATGTGTATAATGTGCACGTGCAACATAACATAGGGTGTACATAGTTAAATATATAGATAGACAAATGTTGGGAATGTACATCCACTATGCATATACTTTGCTTTTACATATATGTTAATTACATGGAAAAATAATGTTTTTTCTAATACATATATACATACATACGCGTGCGTGCATGCATGCAAACATACATATATAATTTGAACATATAAATTACTTTTATTTCGAATGATATGATAAAAATTTGACTAAGTTTTAGTTTCAAATTAAAATATCTAAATTAGAGCTTCTAAACAAGATTCAAATTTAGATCTGATATTTGAAATACTAAATTATAATATTTTAATTTTGACTTTGCAATATATTAAATAATACATATATAATAATCAAAATTCAAAAATTAATATACTATAAAATTTTCATATAGATATTTATGTTTATCTAGTAATATATACAATATGTATATTAAGTTAATATTATATATGTGTGTGCATATTGGTTTCAACAACAAAATAATGATCTTTTTTAAATCGAAAGTAAATTTTATAATTTATGTAACCAACATAAATGTATTTTTATATATTGTGTGTGTGTGTGTTTCTTAAACTAGTTCTTACTAAAACCATATTCTAATTTTTGAAAATAAAAATACCTTTTAATAAAATTATTTGCTTAATATTTTCTATAACTTAATTTAAAAATAAACATTTTGACCTACTAAACTACCTTTTAAAATTAAGTAAACAATATTATATATATTTATATATTATTAAATCGATTTAAATAAAAATAAAATATTTTTTAAATTTCGGTTGAATTTTTTTCCACATATAAATATGCATTATCTTTTGTATCAACTACAAATTATAATGATAATACAATACATACATTAATATATATATGTATATTAAATTTATAATTGATATAAAATCAACATGCTATAACATATATGAAAAGAAGATATAAATGATAGATATGGTAACAATGACAAAAATATATAGTCGACTAAGTTAAATGAATTATAACTTAGGAGATAGGGTCATAGAAACATACTTTGATCCAAACATACTCCTTCAAGCTCTCAGATCTACACCCACTACCGCAAAAAAATGAGGCCAATGCCGATCTACTAATATATAATTATTTAGGTGTGCATAAGGTAACAGAAATGGTAACGGGGACAGGAGTGCTTGCGACCAAAGAAGGAAGAGGCAGGAGGTAAAAAAATGGAAAATGATATCAAGGCACATATGTTTGAATTTATATGGAGATATAAAGAAAGGATCTTCATGTGTCTCTCCTACTAATTCAAAATCAATATTGCCTCACGTTACCCCCATCATTAGCCAGCTTTGATTGGGTCCTTAATGAACCAAATCCCCTTTCAACCAATTTAATAATTTATTTAATTTAAATTATATAAATCCTTATCAATGTCGTATATCAATACATACATATAATTTTTATGTGCGCATGCAATAAATTTCTATTAGCACCCCAAACAATTTTAAAGGCAACTCCATTTTACTAAACACATCCCATACAATAAATAGAATAATAATTTATAAGTCACAAATATTGATTAATTTGTAACTATTATAAATCAATTAAATCAAGTGGTGTTTCGAAGGTAGGCTAGATTCGGTTTTGTGACTCACATGTGCGAATTTAGCCAGCTATTAATATTTGAAAATTTAAATACTAATGTTCATACATCACCATAGCTAGTGGTGTGACTATTTGACCTAATTCATCGCTTAAAATCTCATTGGAAAAATCCAATTTTACAATTTCGAATGGTATCTTTTAATATTATTTACACCATTCCTCTTCATCAACACTTTATCACATTAGGACTTACAGAATTTAGTTTTGGTAAAAATTCCAATATCGTCCATATTTAACCAGTTAGTCCATAAAAAGGTACTTGATTCAATAACAATTATTATTTATTGTACTACTTTGATTAGAGATTTTGACTTTGAGTTAACTATAATTGACCATGATAATAACCTCATACAACCGAGAAGATGAATTATCTATTGAGTAATGTTTCACTTCCAACGTATCAATTAAACCCGACTATGTTCATTCAATTGACGTTAAGCCCCAATTTAACTACAATTAAAATTGATTTTCCACATGGAAGTTCAACTGTATTCTTAGGTTGAGAGAACTGTGTAATATCACCACTTCAAGATTTCCTGCTTGACCTAGTTGTTATTTACCAATAGGAAACTCCTGAATGATTCATTCCACAATTGTTCAATAATTTTGGCAACTCGAACCTCCGTACACATCGATTAAAAGCTTAAAATGACTTTTGAACTTGTGTAGTGCCAAGAAGTATGAGTCGTCGGGGTTTTAGAACATTACATAATATAAAGACCGTTAAAGATTTAAATGTATTCTACAGTTTTAGATCTCACAACGGAAGGAAATAAAATATGAATACTGAAAATAACCAAATAAGATAATAGTCTCAGCAATACATAGTCCATGCAATGGTGTCTCCATATAACAACATAAAGTTCGATAGAATAATATAATATAATGTACATGGAGAATACTATAAGTAATACAACTCTGGGAAATTGGTCTCCTCCTCCATATTCCACCATAGTTGGTATAAAAGAGGAAAAAATGAGTCGATCGAACAATGTCCAGTGAATGAATTGTATTACTAGTATATGACATTCACTAGCAATTAACTTCATGTATAATCTACACAACCTATGGTTTCTATTGTGTTCGTGTATTACGTATAAACGATTGGTTACTTCAAAATTCTATGGGTATGATTTTATCTACACCTACGCACATCAAAATTTACGAAGGTTTCAAATCGAGGGTCGAACAACGGATAGCTAATAACGCTAGGTCTATGATCTTGATGAATAACTTCCTAACCAACATTGAGCTAACATTCTAAATGACAAATCACATATATCACACCTGCACACTAAGCGAATATCATAATGTCTAGGCTCGCACCGAGTACACCACCTCAATGATTTATGCCCTACCGAAGCATTCGTGTCACCTTCTCAATGGTAAACTTGTCCTATGCATTTTATCATTCCACCTGAAGCTGAAGAAATCACTAAAGCGATTCCCCCTCCCCAGGTCCAACTGCTACCCAGCCATATAGTCTTACTATTGCGGACGTCTTGGTCTGCCTTTCCTAATTCCCATATGTCTAACATGTGATCGGACATGCCCTAGTAACAATTTGAGCTTCTAGTTGCGCTGCTATCATATGCCTTGTTGAGTCCCACGTTACACCTACCATGAAGTGTGAACCTAAGTATGCCATCCGGTGTAGAGCTGATACTTCTTATTGCACCTGCACCATGATGCGACGTGAATCTGTAAAAGTCAAGAAAGTGGGGAGAAGTCCCCTATTTGCCATACCCGGGCTGAACCAGGTCTAGGTTCAACTGAGCTTACTAAAAGAAATCAGACGTCTGAAATTATTTCAAACGTCTTATGCTCCTTTATTTTTTTTTAGGAATTTAGATGTATGACTTCCTTTCTCAAATGTCTAGCTTTGATTCTAGACGTCTAAAAAAGGATCCAGACATCTGAATCAAGTCAAAGTTAAACTAATTGCTCTTGGGTTAAGATTGTTTGAAATCTAGATGTGAATCTTAAATTAAACATCTGATTTTCTCTTCAGATATCTGGTTTGGTTTTTCTTGCTTTTATAATTTTTTTTATTTTTTTATTTCTTTTTGTCTTCTTCGCCGATTTGAGTATGGATTGAAGATTCACTTTTAACCGAATCTTATGATAGTCTCTATCTTTGTTTACACGAATTCAGTATTTAATTTCAACGATTATTTATATATATAACTATTAAATAAACTACCTATATACCTTCAAACAAATATATATATATATATATATATATATATATATATTCTAAGTTATATAATAAATTCAAGGTAAGATAAATGGGATATTCAATTACTTCGTTCATCCAACCAAACCAAACTTTATTAATAAAGATTTATCTTCATAGAATTTGATATAAATTTCACCAGTCTATCCTTTTCCCTTTTTCAATAATTAAATTTCTCAAATTAACGCCTAGAAATTTTCCATCATTGTAATCCATTTTAATTATAGCTAAAACCGTAAAACAATTAAAATCCGGATTGAAACTACTATTCCAAATTCAACAATTATATTTTTAAATCAAATAGAAATTATAAAGGAATTTCATTACTTATGAATCATCATAACGTTGTACACTTACCTTGAAGGAATGCCTCTTCTAGTTTGATTTGAATCCAACGCTTCCCATATTTGTTCATTTGCTCCTCCTTCTTTCAATTTGAATATTTTACTTTTTCGATTCTTCATTTCTCTCTCCTTCTTGTATTTGATTTAATTTTTGATATGTTTTAATTTCAAAAGTCGAAGAACATATCTGAGAAATTGGATTTTCTGAGAAGGAAGAAGAATAGGAAAATGAATGCATAGAAATGAGGAAGCGGGGGCTAGGATTTAGAGTGCAAATGAGTAAGGGTTAGAGTCTAATTATATTTGAAAACTAGGGTTATCTTCTCTAAAACTGAAATTAATAATTACGAAAATGCCATTGGTTATATATTTCGTTAACTTCAACTCGTTTTGTCGAATTTAATAAGTTATATATGCTTTCTAAATGTAAACGACACTCATGATGTGATGAAGTAGATATCATGGCCTAGTTCCAATTTTCTTGAAAATCTACTATTTTATGCTTTTATGTAAAATTAATGTTTACCCTTATTAATATTTTAATTTATTATTAAAATGTCCGACCTCCTACTTGAAAGAATTTCTCCTCGAAATCTCTAAGGATAGAAAAATGTAATTCTCTCATGTAACCAATATCCACAATCATCTACTCAACAATCAACTATTTGCAAACATTATCCTTAAATTCAGAGTTTCTAATACAGTATGTACATATAGGTAGGTATGGAATGCATATGAACTATAGGTACGATAAAATTAGGAAATGCTTATGCCATGAGTTTAAAATATATGCAATGCCATATACTTGCAATTCTATATGGATGAGCAATCATTCAATACAGATGACAAATGCAACAACCATCGTGCATTTAACTAATAAAATAAAATGGATAATGTGATGTGTGTCGTAGGACACAACATGAACATATCAGGCCATATTGTAATACAACTAATAAAATACATTCATTAGTAACCATCATCCAAAATATGTCATAATGGCACATCCATAACCATGCCTAGCATCTAACCACTCCTACTTATGGAATACACTAAGCTAAATACTATGGGCATAGGTGACTATAATGACTTAAATGAAAAAGTATCATAAAAGAGATCTAAATAAAAAACTTGGATTTTCTCCTCGGGCCTCTGTGTACTCTTAGCTACATTTTCTCCCCATTGGAATCTAACCAGTCTAATTACATTGTTGCCAAGTAATCTTGTCCCATGCTCAACAATACGAGTAAGTGCACAATGAATAAGTGACTCTCTCTACACTTCAACTTCTTCCAACTGACTCGGGTCGACCACAATAGCTGAATCATGTAGAAACTTCTGCAAGTGCGATACATGGAAAACATTGTGAACTCCTATGAACTTTTTAGAATGCTACACTCTATAAGCTAACTTTCGAACTCTCTCCATGATCTGAAAAGACTCCACAAACTTTGATGCTAACTTTCCTGCATTACCAAACCTCATAACATGCCTAGGTGGTGAGGCCTTCACAAAGACCATGTCGCCCACTACAAACTCCAACTATGTGCATCGCTTATCAACATAATATTTTCACGTATCCCGGACAATCTTCATCTTTCTATGGATCGAGTCTACTTTTACCGAAATCTCCCTTATCATATATGTTCCTAGAAATAATCTAACTATATTGTCCCACCAATAAGATGGTGACCTACAAGGCCTCTCATACACCACCTTAAATGATTCCATCCCAACACTTGACTGGTAGCTATCATTATATGCAAACTCTATTAATGGCAACTGATCCTCCCAAGAACCTCCAAAGTCCAAGATACACATCTACAACAAATCCTCCAATACCTTGTTCAGCCTCTCAGTTCGTCCATCAGTCCATGGGTTATTAGTGGTCCTCACGTTTAGTTCGATGCCTAAGGCCTCCTGAAGACTTCTTCAAAACTCGCTAGTGAAAAGAGGATCTAGATCACTGATAATACTAGAAGGAACTCAGTGCAACCGAACTTTCTCTCCCACGTATATGGCCACTAATGATGTAGTTGTTCTTGTACTCCTGATTGGAATAAAATGTGTGCATGTGGTCTATCGATTGAATATGACCCAAACATTCTCATTTCCCCTTCTACTCCTAGGTAGCCCATCAACAATGTCGACGAAGTTCTCTCCAATTTCCTCTATGTAATATCCAAAGGCTATAATAATTCACCAGGCTTCTTCAGTTTCACTTTTACCCTCTGACAATTCCCACCTTGGAAAAAAACTCTACTACATGTCTCTCCATACCAGGCCAATAAGATACTCTCTTCATATCATGATATATTTTTTCACCGTTGGGCTGAAGAGGCATCCTAGAATGATGGGACTTTGCTAGTACCATGTCTACCAACTCCTTAATAAGAGGGACACACAACCTACCATCTCTTCATAACCATCTTTTTGAATTAATTGAATAGCGATCCAAATGACTCAAATACTCTTCTATATTCGGCTTCTCAAAAATATCCAACAACTCCTTGTTTTGGCTTTGACTTGAACCAAATAGTCCATAAGTGAAGGCTAAACATCTAAAGTTACCAGCAATCCTAGTGTAATGTCCAATGAAGGTCGAAATCAAACGTAGAAATGAACTCCTGGAGCTTCCATTCTGAAAACACAAGATTCAACATCGCATGCTTTCTACTCAAAGCATCGGCTACAACATAGCCCTTGCTTGAAGTGTATGTGATAATAAAATCATATGACACTAAGAACTCCATCCACCTCTGCTGCCTCAAATTCAAATCCTTTTGGGAGAATCATAATCAAATCCTTCACAACATGTCCTCTCATGGTGTCCTTCCCTCCTGTCTTCCCATTCCTTGCCCATCCCCTACCATCCCCTCTAATCCTTCCATCCCTGCATGTCCTATCGGTGACATACTGTTGCTTCCTCCGCCTCCTTTACCACCTCCTCCATTTCCTGATGTTTCAACTCGTGTTACTAATCATTCTCCTCTGCCTGGTCCTCTAGTTTCTTCCCTTTCTCCCGATCACTTTCCTCCCCTTGGTTCTTCCTCTCCTTCTGTTCCTATCTCTGCCTGGTCTTCTCTTTTCAGTTCGAAACCTAGGAATGCTGGTGCTTATGTTCCTATTCATTTTGATGCTTCTTACTCTGGCTCTTCGATCGATCCTCCTCAAGAAGTTTTGAATAAAGGTATTAAAGCATGGTTGGATTGCTTGGTTGGTTCCTTTTTGGCTGGTAATGTTAACTACATGGCTGTTAAATCTCATTTACAAAAAACATGGAAGCATAAAGGATCTTATGAAATATTCTTTGATAAAAAAATTATTATTTTAAATTTACTACCGAGGAAGACAAAAATCTTATTCTAAGAAGAGATCCCATGTTTATTAGGGATCAAATGTTTATTATCACTAATGGAATCCGACCCTATCATCAGCTTAGGCAGCTGTTAGGTCTGTTCCAATTTGGATCCACTTCTGTAGAATTCCAATAATGCTATGGTCTCTGCTTGGCATTAATTGGATAGCAAATCACCTTGGAAGGCTCGTATGCTATGATGAAAATACAGAAAGAATGAAAAGATTTGAATATGCTAAGTGTTTAATAGAAGTGTCTCCTGACAAAGAATTGCCTAATTTTCTAGCAGTAGGTGATGAACCTTGTCCCAATATATTGATTGAATATTCCTGGATACCTCTTATTTGTGTTACATGTAAAGTCTTTGGTCATGCCACTAATCAGTGTGAGCGGAATAAAGAGATACAAGGTGAAGGAGAAGTTGAGAACTCTAGTGATAAAAATGTAACAGTTGATGATGGTTCCAAGGTTGATAAAGATTTGCAAATTGTTAAAGAAAAAAAAGGGATTTCATGTTAGAGACAAAAAGAGAATTAAAACTGGACAAAAGGTGTGGAGGAAAATTAATGAGGAGGAAAGTAATAATAATAAGGTCAATGCTTTACAGAAAGATAAACAATCTGAAGAGGTTCAATTAAGAAAACGGTATGAAGATGTTACTGACCAAAATGTTTTGGGTCAGATTGGAGTTGTGTCTGAGTCTGGTTTGGGTCCTGATGAAAATGGAAATAAGACTACTGATAGTATTACTTCGAGCCAACAAGGTGCTTTACATGTGTCTGCTTCGAGCCCTAAAGATGATATTTCTTTATCAGATGTGTGTAATACTTTGAATAAGCCTGGTAATGCTATGGGGGAAACTATGAGTTCTGATAAAATGCAAATTATTTCAGGAAGTGTGAACTCAATGCAATCTGATTGTGAAGTTTTTACAACGCATAATGCTTTTTCTGTGCTTCAGTAGATTAATGAAGATGAAGATGATTTACAACATGTATGTGATGTAGCCTATATCTGTCCACTGTCTATTATTGATAAAGATATTAACCTCCCCAATTCCAGTATCTCTTCTGACATGCACAATGACAATCTTAAATTTGACATGCACACCTTCTCTATTGCTGAGAATCTTGCATCTCCTATTTCACCTCTTAATCAAAATCAATTGTCCTCAGATTCTTTACAAACTTCATCATACTCCTCCCTCACTCTACCTAACCAAATATACAATGATCTGGTCAATTCTTCTTCTTCAATTATTTCACCTATGCAACAGTCGCCCTCCACTTCCTTTCCTGATTCCTCCTCTAAAAGGAAAGAGGGTAGACCTAAGAAATCCTCTACTAGCTCTACTATTGACTTGGACATTGGGCTCAATTTCTCTATTGATCAAACTGGTTTGACCATGTCTGCTCTTAATAATCTTGCAGATTCTTCGTCTGGGGTTAAAACCAGAGCCTCTTCTATACTATTATCAAAATGATTGGAAAAATAGGTTTTTGGAATGTTAGGGGTGCTAACTCCATGGCCAAGCAATTAGAAATCACTAATCTTATTTCTTCTCACAAAATTGATCTTATGGAAATTGCAGAAAAAAAACTCAATCATATTACAACAATCAGTGCTGCCTCAAATATTAAACATGGCTGGAGTTCAATCCACAATCTCTCTCAAGCCCCTTTTGGTAGACTTTTAATCTTATGAAATCCTTCTGTATTTTTCCTCTTTCCTTTAACTGTTCATAGGCAATTCATTCACTCTGAAACCATTCACATCCCTTCTTCTACTTCTTTCTTTCTTACTTCTATTTATGCAGATAATAAAGTTTCTCATAGGCAAACTCTCCTTGACATTCTTCCTACACTTCAACAGTCCAGTTCACCGTGGCTATGCTTTGGTGATTGGAATTGTATGCAGTTGTCATCTGACAAAAGTGGTGGAGTTCCACTGACTTACAGACAGACTAGACCTCTCAGCAATGTTATCTATGCTTCTAACCTTCTACCTACCTCTGTTAGTGGTGCATTTTACACATGGAACAATTCTAGTCAAACTGGTAAAAGGACGTATTGTAAATTTGATAGAGCTTATCAGAATTTTTCCTCTATAATCAAATGGCCTAACCTCATCACCATTATCCCACCTCCATCTCTATCTGACCACTCCCCTCTCATTATTGACTGGGGCAAGGACACTTTGAGAAGGCGTTCTTCATTTTCATTTTTTAATAATTGGTCTAAGCACCCTAATTTATTAAGTATTGTTTCTGAAAATTGGAAATTTCATACATTTGGCAACCCTATGTTTATTTTGAAGGCTAAATTCAAGCATCTTAAGGCTAATTTGAAAAAGTGGGCTCAGCATACTTTTGGGAATGGGAGTAGTTTGTCTTCTACAATTAGAGAAAAATTATCAAGTTCAACTAGATAGTCAAAGATGCCATGATATGATCCTACTATCTAATCTGTCTGAACTTGAAACATCACTTTTAAAGGACCTCTCTAAAGCTTTAGTGGAGGAAAATTTCATGGCTAAGCAAAAATCAAAACATGAGTGGCATGTGAATGGTGATAAAAATACATCCATTTTTCACAACACTTTAAAGATTCAACAAGCTTCTGAAAATATATCTTCCATCCTTGATATGCATGATTTGCCTTGCTCTTCTCAAGATTCTATTCATGCTGCTTTCTTGGAATACTTTCAAATGAATCTGGGTAATCCTCAAATTCAAACTATCACTCTGGAACAATTTTCTCAAATACATCTCCCTACCATATCTAATGACACAAGGAACGATTTAATCAAGGAAATATTTGAAGATGAAATTAGCTATATTTGGAATGAAATCTAATAGTTCTCTGGGTCCTGATGGATTTAATGCTCACTTTTTTAAAACTGCTTGGGATATTATAGGTGGTGATGTGATCAAAGCCATTAAGAACTTCTTCAAGCATAGTAGATTGGTCACTGGAATAAATGCAACCAAGCTTGCATTGATACCTACAATTGTTTAACCTTCTTCTGTTAATCAGTATAGACCCATTACATGTTGTAATGTGATTTACAAATGCATCTCTAGAATTTTGGCTACCATAATGAAAATTTCTCTAGCTGGTTTGATTTCTCCTAATCAAAGTGCCTTTCTCCCTTCTAGAGATATTACAGATAGTATCCTACTTGCCTCTGAGCTTATGAAGGGCTACAATAGGAATTTTATCACGCTAAGATGTGTTCTTAAATTAGACATACAAAAAGCGTATGTTTCCGTTCAATGGAAATCTATCATATACATTCTTCATAAAATGAATTTTCCTATCCCCTTCCTTTGTTGGATATTCACTTGCATATCTACTGTTAATTATTCTCTCAGTATTAATGAATCCACTTTTGGCTACTTTAGTGCTACTCAGGGTATTAGACAAGGTGACCCTATTTCACCCTATATTTTTGTGTGTGTCATGGAGCTATTCACTTCAATCAATTCTGCAGCAATGTCAAATAAGCTTATGGATTATCACCCTTTATGCAAGAAGAATAGTATTTCATCTCTGCTTTTTGCTGATGACCTGCTTCTTTTTACTAAGCCTAATACTAAATCTATTAATGCGGTTCTGGATGTACTATCTAGTTTTCAGGTTATGACTGGTTTATCCATTAATAGAAGCAAGTCCAGAATTAAAATTGTCGGCCTGTCTGATCATGATAAGGGGATCATGTATGCCATGTCTGGTCTATCTCCTTTCAATGACAATGAAATTTATCTAGGAGCTCCTCTGTACTTCTAAAATAAGGACATACCAATGTTTGCAATCTTTTGAAAAAATTACTTTTAAGGTTTCTAGTTGGAATAGTTCAAAATTTTCTATGGCTGGAAGGTTAGTGATTATTAAATCTGTTGCTATCTCCATGTGCATATATTATGCCAGAATTTTCATCCTCCCTGCCAAGCTTATTAGAATGATCAATTCTACTTTGAATCATTTTTTATGGCATGGAAACCCTTATACTAAGAAGATGATTCCTATTGCATTTAGACATATATGCTGCTCTTATGATAAGAGTGGACTTGGAATTATGAATATTAAAAGATCAAACTTTGCTGCTCTTTCATCTGGAGTTGACAAATTATTGAGAAAAGACTCAAATTTATGGGCTTCTCGGTGTAGATCGTCTCTCACCAAAGATGGTAATTTCTGGTCCATCTCTCCTCCTTCTGATTGTAGTTGGTCTTGGAGGAACATCTTGAGAAGTAGAGCTGTTTTCCTTCCTATGGTTCAGCTGGCCATGAAAGACATTGACAAAATCTCCTTTTGGTACGATCCTTGGTCTGCTAAAGGTATAATCCTAGCAAATATTATTGATTATGACACTAGAGTAACTACCGGTATTCATGACAAAGCTTATGTTGATAGATATTGGAGTGATGGTAGTGTGGCCATGCCTTATTGTAGTTCCTCTGTTGTTAGAGCTGCTTGGGATGTTATTCAAAGTAAGATTTTTAACACCTGCAATGTTCAGGTCATAAGGAATGAAAAGTCTCATTCGATTAAATTAGTATACAAAGTTCTTAATGCTACTATTGTTTATCCACTATTTCCTTAGGTTTCTAGAATCTCGAATACTCAATCTATCCCTAAGGAAAACTAGTTCATGTGGAGAACTTTGAAGAATGGTATTCTTACTCTTCAAAAACTTAAAGCCTGTGGTCTGATACATAGTGATACATGTATTTTGTATGGTATTGGTGTGGAAACTATGTCACGTTTATATTTTGAATATGAGTTTCCTTTCTACATTTGGAATAGAATTTTACATCACTATGGACTGCATAATCCTAGAAGAGTGTCTATTGAGGAATAGTTCAACATATTCAAAGCTACTAGATGGAAGAATGAAAGAGGAAAATTGATGTTAAGAATTCTTTAGAAGTCTATATATCTAATTTGGATGGAGAGGAACATTAGACTGTTTAAAGGTCAAACTACCTCTACACATGTAATGGTCCTTTCTATAATTAGATCTATGTCGCTCTAGATTTCATCGTGTGCTAATAGTTTTTGGTTTGATGGAGTGTGTTTGTAATGTTATGTAAAAATTTTGTTTTTCAATAAAATAGTAAGGGACCGTTCAACCCCGCTGGCTTTGCCAAAAAATAAATGCTTTAAAGACATGACCCGAGAATAGTTGAAATAGCTCCCCAAAAATATAGCGCCTCCATGGTTTGAGGGCGAAGATAATGGTTGCCAACTTAAGATCATGGGTGAGATAGTTTCTCTTACGCACCTTCAATTATCGACTAACATAACAAATAGATCTACCCTCCTACATCAAAATTTCTCAATCCTATACCAAAAACATCGATATGCACTATGAATGCCTTCATTCCATTAAGGAGTAATAAAGTAGGCGCACTAGCCAATAACTCCTTTAGCTTAATCAAAACATCAGCGCATTCTGAGTTCCATGAGGAAACTAAATTTTTCTTGGTAAAGGCATCAATCGAAGGAAATTTTAGCGAAGTCTTTAATGAACTTCCTATGGTAGCCAGCCAAACCAAGAAAACTTCTCACCTTTGTGGCATTCTTTGGTATGTGCCAATCCTGCATTGTTGCAACTTTACTATGATCTACTACTAGTAATGCTCGAAAATATGCCCTAGAAAGCGAACCACTTTGCATCAAAAATGACATTTGAATTTTTTTGCCTTTAATTGATGCATACGAATATTATTGAGCACTTTTCCTAAATGCCACTCATGTCTTCCACACTTTTCGAATAGACAAGTATGTAATCAAAAAAAATACCACATCGAACTTATGTAGTAACCCTTTAAAGACTTGACTCATGAGGTCAACAAAATATGTAGCTGCATTAGTCGGTACAAATGGCTTAAATAACCACTTATACTGTCCGTCAGATGTATGAAAAGTAGTTTTTTGGATACTACCATCAACTACATGCAACATATGGAACTCGGTAGCCAATTCAATCCAAGAATGTACTTTTCTCTAACTAATTAATCAAATAGATCGTCTATACATACTATTGGATAATGATTCTTCTTTGTCGATTTATCCAATTCACAATAATCGATGCAAAGCCTTAAAGAGTCATCTACTTTAGTAGAAAATATAAAACTGGTGCGTCCTACTCTAAAATACTTCTTTGAATTAAGCCCATCACCAATAATTCATTCAGTTTCTTATTTAGCTCGTGTCTTTCTCTAGGAGCTATATGCGTAAGGAGTAAGACAACATGTATGGCATTCTCTTTAAGGTAAATTCGAAATTTGATCTCCCAATAGGGAGGAAGACCAAAAACTTCGGAAAAAACATTAGGGTAGTCACAAACTAGCAGTACTGAAGGTAAATTATCATGTGATGGGTCTAAAGTATATAGGTAACTCAACATAATCAATCTCTTGAGATCGTAGTAAACCTCAAGGCTGTGTCCACTACAAGTACCTGACTGAACCACCTTCTTGTTACAATCAACACTACTCCATACATAGTCATCATGTCCACTCCCAAAATTAAGCCATATCTAGAGAATCCCAAAACAAAAGCATTGCAATCAAACTAATCATTCAAAATATATAACTCCAAACCCTTATAAATCACGGATAAATGGATTGATCCTCCAACAGGGTTTATAACTACATTAGTTTTTAAGTACAATCCATCAATTAGTCTAATTGAAATAAATGAATGTGATGCTATAGTGTTAAATAAAGTACGAATAGATAAACAGGAAAGAGTTAACACGCTTTTTATGACGACCTTCTATCCATTATCTAGATCTAGAGCAGTGCTTGAGCTAGGAATAATATCAAGTGCATATGTTGGAACCACGTGGGTAGAAGTCTTACTTGCATTCGGACATGCCCTCTTCACTTGCCTAAATTGGTTGTAATTGTAGCATTTGATTTTAGCAATGCCTATCCGACAACCCGTTTTCAAATAATCCTTGCCTTGGCCATTCTCACACTTAAACTTCAGATTCTTTATCTTGCCCCGAGGTCACATTCAACTTCTATGATGGTCATGATGACCTAGCTTCACCTGTGACTTCTTAAGTTCATCATTCTCAATTGAATTCAGTAATGTAATCTCAACCAAGCTCTCAAAAGGATCTCTAGTAGGCACATGGATCAAAGCAATACCTCCCAAAGACAAAATTCAACACCTTGGCAAACTTCATCTCCTTTTTCACCGGTGTATTAATAAAGTCCAAGCCATACTTTGCCAACCGATTAAAATCATTCACATACTCCTTGAAATTGTGGTCACCTTGCTCCAAATGAATGAATTTCTCTAACTCTACTCCTTATTCTACTTCAGAAAACTTAATCTCAAAATGCCTTTTAAGTTAGTCCAAGCAATACTAGTCTCATCCGTATCTGCAATACAATCTCCCCACCATTTTATGGCTTTTCCTAGCAAATGCCATAAAGCTAACTGCCTTTTCACTTCATCTTCCACACCCATCATACAAAGAATCCAATTATATTTCCTCATCCATGCTCGCATTTCCATAAATTATTCAGTCCGATAATAATTCTTTCCACTCAAACTTTGAAAATCCTGACATAGCTTGCGAAAGTCTAAAGTAAAAGGAGGAGCTAGGGCTGCAATTGCATTATAGGTCCTCCATTAGGGTTGAGTTCAGTCTGACTCCTTGCTTAAAGATACCGATAAAACCATATAAAATTGTTCATGCCAGGAACCAGCACTGCCTCGCCGGACCTATTTCTAGTTTGATTGCTTATTCCAACTTACCTGTAATTAGGAATTTTTAGCAACTTTCCTCAAACAGTGCTGAGCATCACTAGAATATGAGGGTGTGTTTGTGTTGTACTTATACATATCTAGTAATAAATTCTGATAATATACAAGCACGCTTTCTCAATACGCGCCTATTCCCTAAAGAATACCGAAACCTAAGCTCTATACCAATTGTGATAACTCGCATCTCGGACACACCGATTTAAAGCCTAAAGTGACTTTCAAACTTACGTCGTGCCAAGAAGTATGAGTCGTCGAGGTTTTATAACATTACATGATATAGAGATTGATATAAATTTTAATGTAGTTTATACTTTCAGATCTCACAGTGAAAGAAAATGAAATATAAATATTTAAAATAATCAAATCATATAATAGTCTTAACAATACGTAGTCCATACAACGATATCTTTATCTTCAA
This sequence comes from Allium cepa, assembly GCA_030765085.1. Taxonomy (NCBI): domain Eukaryota; kingdom Viridiplantae; phylum Streptophyta; class Magnoliopsida; order Asparagales; family Amaryllidaceae; genus Allium; species Allium cepa. Next base: position 1,038,349,086 of record CM060929.1, read on the forward strand.
ATAATAGAAAAAGTCTAATTGATAGAATAATATAATATAGTGTACATGGAGAAAAACTATAGTGTGCATGGAGAAAAACTATAAGTAATACAACTCTTGATACCCGGTTTCCTCCTCCATGCATTATGTCCAGGCCAAATCATCTATCGGTTTGTCCTTCTGTAATGGTTATAAAAGGAGAATAAAAGGAGTAGATCAATTAAAGTCTAGTTAGTGGATTACATTACTAGCGTATGGTGTTCACAGTCAATTAACTTCATTTATAATCTATGTATTACGTACATTACAAGAAAACATATTATCTATAGCGCCTGTTTCTAGCGTTTACTACGTGAATGCAATTAAAAGTAATTGAAAATAGTAATAATAAAATATTAAATGCTATGTATTATATTTGGCTGGATATTCATATTCTCACTTTACGCGGTGGAAACACACAATATGCATTTACCCTCTTTGCCTCGCGTCCCCTTTTCCCGTTGCTTTCCCTTTCTTTCATGTAGGAAAAAACCCTAGTTAATACAACAAATCTCTGTAAGATGTATGAAAATTTCTATCACGCCCTAAAGAAGTCCTTATTCTGAAGTTCCCAAATCCCAACCAAGCTTCCATGTTCATGAAAATCTAGATTCGACGTTCATCGACGATTATAGGTAATCAAATTACTCCCCCATTTTGTCTAATTTTCATTCTTATTTCAAATTTCTTGTTGTTGACACTATTACTATGGATTCATAGCTACATCTTTAGAAGTTCACATAGTTATATTCCTTCTTTTTGTGTCAATAAATCTTTTACTACATATTACCAATGAACAACTAACAAGTTGTAAAATTAGTTACTAATCTATGCACATTTTTCTGGTTATAATCATTAAATGTTGGAATATAAACTTTTTGTGGTAGTATTTAATTATTTAGTTTAACATATTTTTTCAATTACAGATTTTTGCAAGTCATGTTTTATATAGAAATACTATACTTAGAAAATTTGATGTATTTAGTGTGATTTACGTGAATTTCATGTTTTATACGATAGGTGATTTTTGCAAGTCATGTTTTATATAGAAATACTATAGTTAGAAAATTTGATGTCCAGGCCAAATTTGATGTATTTGTGGTTCCCAGGGGCTATATCTGATATTTACGTGTAAGTAATTTTTATAAGACAACACATTAAATGAAGGTGAAGTTTGTGTAAGTACCGTTTTTATCATAATTAGAACCTTTTTTATTCAATTTCACACTTTAGTTATTGTTAATTATTCTTAACATGTACCTTGGACACATACTTCATTACTGGTGGTTCAAGTTATGGAAATGAAATACAAATAGTTATGATTATTATATATGTTTGATATTTGTTCAATTTTTAGTTCTCTTTTGAATGGAGAAAACTAAAAGGAAATAAATCATGGTTTCCCTCTGATTATCGACTTGATATTACTTCTACTTAAGATCTTTTACACATATTTACTCTTCCTTACATCATATAAGGAATACTATTCTTTTCCTTTTTATTCTAAGAAAGGAATGTTAAAAACTGATATAATATCTAATCATCTAGTAAATTATGATTTATTAAAATTAGGAAATGGTAATGATTTTATACCCTGGGAATTATCCTCGCAGAATTATCCTTCAATAATTATCGTGTATTTAGTGTAATATTTAGTTGTTTATCAGTTTACGTCTGTATTTTTATATGTAAAAATTAGTTAATGTATTGATACATCATGGCTTTTTTTCCATTAGCTAGAGTGTAAACAATAATTTGATTCACTTACAGGAAGAAAGAATTTTTTTAAGACTGTTTATTATATTTCTTGCGTGTGTTAGTCATCTTTTGGATGGTTGAAGTGATTGAATTTATTACAATTAATAGCTAGGTCATTTGATACTCAAAGTCTCAAAAGCCTCTATTGGTAAAATGCATAAGGAAAATTATTATTTTTGAAGTTGATAGTTATTGCTTTGTTACTTTTACAATCCCTCTCAACTGTAAGACAAATTCATACGTTGAAAATAGATAATTTCAATTGGAAGTTAACCGTACACCAATTAAATAACCACCAGACCTGAAAAGTTGGAGCTGAATAAGTAACTGGCGGTCTCAGCTAAAACTTACGGTATACTGCAAATTAATACATTTTTCAATGCATTGCACTCAAGACATAATTGTACCTATGACACTATAGCAAAAGGATCACACTTGTCTATTTATATCTGCTGTTCATACGTACATTCATTCATTAATAAGCACGACTGCGAACCCGTGCTACGCACACGGCGTTGAATGTAAAGCTTTGAAAATACAATAGTATGTTGTTGGTAAACACATATTTGTAAATCATGTTCAAATCAGAGTAGTGTAAAAAAAATTGTATGCAACTGTTAAATGTCGGACAATAAAATGTCATGTGCAATATAGGTTTTGATTCAATAGGCACATTAAAAAACTAATCTAATGTATCCACCCTATTATTAAATAGAAACAATTAGAACAACACAGTCTATACATCACAAAGGGATATATAGCAAGGTGATACATATATAGCACTTTTACTCTTGAGCTATCATGTATTGACAGATCAATTAGCCCAAGTGGTTCAGTATAAATGTTAGAGCTGTCTTAAAAAAATAACCATTGCATGAAATAGTTCATGATGACTCGTGCGTATGCACAGTCCAACGTGCTTCAAACATAAGGAGGATACATAGTAGTGCATTTTTTTAGCACCTAAATAATAAATTGTACTGTTGATCATCAAACTCATTTGAAAGCATAGTAGCTAGCTGAGCGTTATAAAATAAAATAAAATAGATGACCTAATATTTACAATCAAAGAAATACTAACTTGTGACAAATGCATCGGCATCAAAAACAAATTGCATCAAATGAAATATATTTTGTTTGAAATACGAATTAAAGGTGTTATCTAAATTTTATCAAATACATGAATATCAAATCATGCTGAACAAAGAAATCAAGCAAGGCTAAATTAAGTCTATAAAAGCAAATGTTTACAGATAAGCAAAAGGACCGTTTGGTTCGATAGACATAAAAAAATGAAGAAGAAAAATTTGTGTTCGGATAAAAGTGTAGTATCATTGACCAAGTAGCATATGTTGGTAGAGGTTGTCGTCCTTCCATGTTCTCAAGGCTAAACCCAAATGGATTGAATGTTCATCTGTATACCATAATTATAAGCTTGCTATCAGAAAACAAGGATAATGTTACACAATTTGGTAAAGGCTGCAAGCTCCATATTAATTAGCATATGAAAAGCAGATCAATACGCAAAAGATGACACTTGTTGAGAAAGTGTAAATCAAATAGAATTTTGAAAATCAAAATTGAGTAAAAATAAGCATATGAATTGCAACTGTATTTATCTATTGTTACCATAGAATATTTGTTTCTATAAATACAGAATTATTTTTTAAATGAAAGTTAACATGATCAATTAATTCAACTCATTTCTTAGTAAACTTTTTTAAAATTTCAATCAATATTCTTTTCCCCTACTTTTTATATAGAAAATAAATTATTAACTCAATGGATTGAATTTAATTCCCAACCATTCGTGCTACTGAAACTGATATAAACACAAAAATATAATCTTCTAAAGCTTTAATATATACTCACTCATTTTATCAAAGTCATTTGATGATTGAAATGAACGTATGTAAGCTAACTTCATTGAAACATATATAGGGCCATCGCCAAGTGATTAGAATGTGCAAAGTAGATTGAAGACAAAAATTAATGTATTAATTAAAAAGTTCAAAGTTGGATAATTTAGATAACACATAGTTTCACTTCTTTTAAACATACATTAAATTGATTCTTATCATTTATCAAGTTTGCAATCCCAAATAATGAATATAATTAATGCTTGAAATCTAAATAAATCCCTTGAGTTATAATAATTAGCACAAGAAAGCTTCATTGTTTTCAGAGTGTGACATATACTACACAACCAAACATAAATTCACCCATGATGTGTCATACATTAATATTTGTATCTAATCCTTACTCTTAATTACCATGATAACTATAACTTAACGGTATTTTGAATCAGTTGTAGCAAGTAGAAAAAACAATTGCTTCATAATAACGATAGAATGTAAGCAACTTTGATAAAGCGATAAGGTAAAACTAAATAAACTGCCCAATATACTACGTTAGTGGAAAAACCCATGTAAGAAACTTTGTTAGCCATGTAGTAGTCAATTACTTTCAATCCAACATACATTGATGGTTTGTAAATAAAGTATAAATTATAAAAAAAATGTACAACATATACTCGATTATAAAACAAAGTAGAAAAATTATTAGCACAATTTTAGTTATGAAATCTTGTGCTGTTCAAATATAGTTACTCGTCCTTTAGCAACCCAAGAGAGAAAAATTTTTAGCTAAAAGGCAACAATAGTACATCATAATTTTTACTTGTTATATCTTTGCTCAATACCTTAGGAAGCCACAGGGCAACATACCATAATTTCTAGTAAATATAAGAAGTAAGAAATTCAAAGTAGGATACATCTTCCACATATTCTTCATAATAAAATCATCCTAATGGGAACAAAAAACGAATTCCAAGATCATGACTGGTAAAGGATCGTTAAATGATATGAAAGTAGAAAAGGATAAAAATAAATATGTAGAATAAGTTGCAGTAAACAGTAAAATAATTCCAATGAAATGGTAACTAATCAAAATTTATGTTTTGAACTACAAGTGTGAAATATAGTTGTCAAATTTATAGCATGATACAATAAAAAAATAGGAAAATATTATATTTATAAAAAAAACATGGATTTAATTTGAAAATTATTAATTAGAATACAACCACTTCCAAAAAAATTGCTTTTTCAATTTTGGAAAGAAATGAAGTAAAAGGGAGGAGCAGATCATAGAATTCATTTAGAACAGTTCTAAAATATTAATATAAGTATTTATAAATGAAATGGTCAAATCTTTTGTCTTCTTATGTCAATGTTACTGACAGCAACTAAATTTTTTGGTATAGTGTGAAGAAAACATAGGATAATATGAATCAACGCATACAAAAATTTTGTTTCCTTAATATTTTCTACATTTGTTAGGAAGACAAAAATAACATACCATAACAATAATGGCTATTATTTTCTTTATTTGACCGAAGCAAGAAATTCAATTCTAAGAACAGGATTTGTGAAGTAGTGTAAGGTTTAGTGAAATAGTGAAATCGAACGGACATAAAAAGCCATGGTACATATAAAAATACTACCTTTGATATGGCAACACAAACCAAAGTTTATGTTGCAAACAAAGAAAATAGGTGATTGTTTTTGAATTACAAAAGATGACTATGATTGCATTCGGCAATACACTATCGCTAAGGACAACAGATGTAAAAAAAAACAATTAAGTTGATGAGGCAAACAACCAAACGTTTGGAAAGACCACAACAAAGATAGGACATACTATTTTTTTAGAAGAACAAAGAAACCGAGCATAAAAAAATCAAACACAAATTCACTAAATTTGATTATGTAGAACACAATATACTTGATTTTTTTTTTTTTTTTTTGGCAAAGCCAACGGAGTTAAGTGGCCCCTACCATATATTAGAAAAAAGAAATACAACGATCCATGGCAAACCAGTAGATCAGAAGAAAGAAAATACAACAACTAAAACACTATCCGCTAAGATTACTACGGATGGAGTTGACAAGTATATGCTTTGGAGTAGACACACTAGAAAACACTCTACTATTCCTCTCCATCCAAATAACAGTCAAACAGTTTTTCAAAACTCGCAGCAGCATCAAAAGAAATTGTGTTTGATTAGTTTACTATTAAAAGAAATTGTATTGTTAGGGTAACAAAAAAGCATGAATAAAAATTTCATAATAACACATAAGACTACAAAGGTAATAAAATTATAATTGAGGATATGTGGTAAGGGCTCCACTACTATAAATATGTGAACAATCCTTTTATGTGCATATTTTCAATAAATAACTTATGTATAATGGTTACACAACTTTACCTAACATGAAATACTTCTTTAGTATTCAAAAATAAATATTTTACATTAGACAGTCAAATTGATGATATTGGCATGATCACAAACATAGAAGAAACAAATTATTTAAAACACACTTAAGATGACATTATTGGAGAACAAAGAATCCGAGCACAAAGAAATCAAACACAAAATTCATAAATTTGATTGTGTAGAACACAATTTTCTTGATTAGTTTACGTTAGAAGAAATTGTATTGTAGGGTAAAGCATGAATAAAATTTTCATAATAACACATAAGGCTACAAACAAGGTATGAGGTATTGGTCGGTACCCCGAATTTCGGTGGTATCGTATCGGTGCCGACAATGACCAAAGCGGAATCGAGCATAAACTCTATTTCGATTAGGGTTTAAAGAAAAATCAAAATTAAAATCTAACATCTTACTTGAGCTAGAATTGCAGCTCGAAATCAACAAATAGCGATTCGTCGTTTTTTCTAATCTTCGGCGTCCTTTTTTCTTCTGCTTGCCCTAGTCGACATCTACTTACGTTTCTTTAAGGTGATCTGAAGTGAAGATGAAGAAAAGAGGGAGACGAAGAGTCAGACGAGAGGGAGTTGAAAGCAGTTTTTCTTCTTCTTCTAGTCGGCATCAATGTTGATTTATTTTAGTCTAACTGAATAAAAAGAGAGGAATTGAAAGATATTAGTCTGAGATATTATTTAGGCCTGCTTTTGTATTAGTTTACAGCAAATATACTGTAAATTTTAATTGGATCTTCTTGGTTAAGTTAGTGTGGTTATAATATTTTATTTTAATTTATGGTTAACTAATGAATTATTATATTTAGTTTAATTCTAGTTGGTATGTCTTTAACTTTACCATTAAATAATACAGAAGTTTAAAACCAAAACCGAAATCTCCGAAACTTCCAAAATTGATCGAAACCATAAAAATTTAAAATGACCGAAACCGAGTTCTCAAACCTTGGCTACAAAGGTAATAAAATTGTAAATGAGGATAAGTAGTTGGAAAAAGGTTTGAAAATGATAGCATAGAGTGGTTTAAAATTGATAATATTGCACAATCACAGACATAAAAGAAATAAAATATTTAAAATGCACCTAAAATGTCTCTGTTGTGAATTTTTGTTTTACTTTTATGGTTACGATACTCATAATTAGCTATATATCTTGTTAACATGAAACAATTTTACAATAATAGAAGAAATTGTAAATAAACTCTAGGAGACAACCACGCATCACCAAACATAAACACAAAAATATTAAAAAAGTTAGAAAAATGTTTAAAAATGAGAACTTACAGTAGTTTAATTATAGACCTGATCTGAAGCAGATAAAATAAAACCATAATATAACAGTCTAAAAATTAAAACTTACCTATTGATCTGGTGAAAAAAACCAAAGCATTGGGTCAGATGCAAAAACAATCCTAAGAAAACAACTTTAGAAATGAGAAAAAAATCAACAACTTTTAACTACTTTGAAAATGATGAAATAAAAGTAATCAACAAGCAACTTTAAACTACTATAAAAAAGATGAAAAGAAAGTTACCAAATAAAACACATCCAGATTCATCTTAGACGATGATGGTTTCCTACAAAATGAAAATACCTAGATCCTAGATCCAGATGGTTCTAATTCGATGGTTTCTTGCAAAACAAAAGCTGTTTTTGTTAAAGATGATATCTAAATTCGGGAAGAAGCCATTGGAGAACCTCGTGGAGAGCTGATGCCGAAACCCTAGAATCGACTAAGGTGAAGCCCTAGGCTGTGGAGTTGAAGTTGCCGAACTTGGAGATGGGATCTCGTCCGGTGTTGATGGCAAAAAGGAAAGTGGAGCAGCATTAGTTTTCGTTCGATAGAAGGAATGCCGAACCAAATATTTCATTCGGTGCTGATTTGGGAAGCTAGGCCTTCGTTTAGACAAGAAGAGGTATTTCGAGTGGTGTTGAAGCGGTGATTTCGTTTTGGATTTAGAACTGGAGCGACATTGGTTTGAAGCGGTGAATATGAAGACCGAACCAAATTTTTTGTTCGGTGATTTGGTGATATCGAACGAAATATCTCGTTCGGTATTTGTGCATGCCGATCCAAACTGAAGTGGCGATGCTAATCCATAGTGCTGTATGCCGAACCAAATTATACCGAACCAGATGCATGCCGAACCAAAACCCAATGCTGCTATATAGAAGCTAACTCTCCTCATATCTTAATTCTATAAATAGTGAAGGATCTGGACAAAAATGATAGCCATCCTAAAGAGCTGAAACTCTACAGAATTTTGTCTGTATTGTTAATTCTTCTTATGTATAGCCTCCAAAAGTGAATCATTCTTGTAACTTTAATCTTTAGTGATTAATAAAATCTCCTCTCTCCAAGTGGACGTACACTGCCTCGTGGTAGTGGAACCACTATAAATACTGGTGTTATTTATTTTTCTACATTACATTGATCTATGACTGTCTATTTTGGTGTTTATTTCTGTTTGTTTCGTCTTACTACAATCACGATCCAGTTTTTTTCCGCTGCGTTGTGTATTTTTATTCCCTTAGATTAATCATCTGAAGGGATTTTTCCCAACAGTCTGGTATATGAACTGTAAGGTTGATTGAGGAGTGTTAGACGCTATGGCAGGAGATGAAGCAACTCCAGTTGTTATAAGACCCTATATTAAAGGGATGTATATCGCGTCAAGATCATAATTGGCAATTGAGAAATGGAATGGGGATAAAGGCTTCGAGAAGTGGTAATGGAGGATGAAGGCTATTCTAATGAGAAATGAATTCCATCCAGTAGTGTTTGCCCCTGAGAAGTTGACAGTTGACATCTCAGCCGTGGAAAGGAAGGAGATGGAGAAATGGCGTTTACTACTTTACAACTAGCCATGAGAGAGAATGTTATCTCAGAGATTAGTGGTGAGATCACTACTAGAGGCATTTGGACCAAGCTAAAAAACCTCCAATTGAAGAAATCTCTGACTAACCGTCTGATATTTTTGAAAATATTTTTCACCATGCGGATGAGAGAGGGTACTTCAATGAAGGAACATCTTAATTTCTTTGATGATCTCATAATGAAGATGAAGATTGTTGACTTGAAGTTGGATGAGGAGAAAATGGAAATGATTCTTTTGTGATCTCTTCCGGAGCATTACACGGGTTTCACTAGCAACCTTATCTTTGCTAAAGGCATATTGACAGTAGAAGATGTGAGTCCGACCTTCTAATCGATGGCTTAAGAGATTATATGAAGGAGATAAGTGAAGGAAGTAGAGGTGGAAGTAGTCACGGCCTGTTTGTTGAAAGAGGTAGAGAAGATAAGAAGAATTGGCACTGTAGAGGGCATTCCAAGTCCAGGAAGCACGGTAATGGCAGGAGAGGAATGTCTACGGTCGGAAAGTGCTTTATCTGCAAGAAACCTGGTTATTCGTAAAAGGATTGTCTAGATTTGAGAAGAAGGAAGAAGATGGATCTTTATCATTTGTGGTGGAGAAGTCTGTATCTGATGATGTGTTGTCTGCAGTAGTGTAGGATGTATCAAACCATTGGGTGCTGCACTCGGGGGCGTCTTTCCATATGACGTCTAATAAGTATTACTTCAGTTCTTTCATTGAACGAGAGGGAAGCTCAATTCTTATGGGTAATAAAGCTAGCTGTAGAGCAATATGTGAAGGTACAGTGAGGATCAGGATGTTTGACGGAGTGATATGCAATTTGACAGGTGTCCGGTATGTTCCAGTTCTTTGGAATTCCTTGATTTCTTTAGGACAATTGGCATCTTTGGGATGCAAGGTAACCATCAAGAATGATAGTCTAAAGGTTTCAAGAGGTGCACTAGTTCTTATGAAAGGATATATGTTCCAAAATCTGTATTTGCTGAAAGGAACCCAATTCTTGGAGAGTCATGTGTTGGAGTAGATAATTCTCATGCATTGGATGCCACAAAGCTTTGGCATCTCAGGTTGGGTAATATATCAGAGAAGGGCTTAGAGTTACTTCAGAGATGGAAGATGATCAAAGGAGGAAGCTTCGACAAGATGGATTTTTTCCAGGAGTGTGTGTTAGGCAAGCAAACTAAAGTATCTTTTGGAGTTGGACTCCATAGATCGAGGCGAGTACTTGAGTACACGCATATAGATGTTTCAGAACCTGTTTCTACTCCTTCTCTTGGAGGAGCAAAGTATTTTATCTTTTTCATTGATGATTTTTCTTAGAAAGTATGGGTGTTTCCGATGAAGGCTAAATCGAAGAGTTTTGAGAAGTTCAAAAACTGGAAAGCGCTTGTTGAGAACCAATCTAGTTCTAGGTTGAAGGTGCTGAGATCTGATAACGACGGTGAATTTATCTCTAGGGAGTTCCTCGACTTTTGTAGACAGTATGGCATTCAGAGACATTTCACTACACCCCGATGATCCACAATCCAATAGCGTTGCAGAAAGGATGAACATGACTCTACTAGAGAAGGCTTTTTGCTTGAGATTGACGGTGGGCTTGTCTAGAGGCTTTTAGGCTGAGGCATTATCAATCGCAGCGTATATCATAAATCAAATTTCATGATCATCCATAGATGGGAAGATTCCAGATGAATAGTGGATGGTAAAGCAGTCTATCTTGGTTACTTCTAAATTTTTAGTTATCATGTGTATGTTCACCATACAGGTGATGACAAGTTAAAGGCTAGAGTATACAAGGGCATCTAATGGGATACACCGATGGTTTCAAAGGGCATCGAATTGGGAACCCTGTTGATCGAAAGATTCTTCAATCCAGACATGTTACTTTTGATTAGTCGGCTATGTGCAATCTGAAGGAGAAGCTACATACCACAATAGAATATTCTGACAGGCCTAAAGAGATGGAAGAAGTTCCCGTGTTCCAGCCAAATAGTAGAGTTGTTGTTGACGCCGTCGAGGAAAACACAGTTGATGAAACATCACATGATACTCCATAGGTACCTTTTAATAGTACCGGTGATGTGCATGAATCTAGAGGAAGTTCGGTTCAAGGTGGAGCTGAAAAGAGTTTAAACGAAGCAGTACCTACTCGGATCAGTCGTAGGACTATTATGTCGTTTGAAAGGTATGGTGATTGGCAGTTTGCGAACCTTAGCCTCAGCGATCAATTTGACTATGCCCTACATGTGGTTCATGAAGAGCCGCTTGACCTTGATGAAGCTTTGAAGTCATGTGATAGTTCGAAATGGATGTGCGCTATGGAAGAGGAGTTAGAGTCGTTGAATAAGAACAAGACTTGGGACTTGGTACCACCTCCTCAAGGAAGCTGAGCCTTAGGTTGCAAGTGTGTGGTAAAGGTGAAGGATGATGGAAGATACAAGGCTAGACTAGTTGCTAAAGGGTTTTCACAAAGAAAGTAATTTGAATATGATGAGATATTCTCTCGAGTAGTAAGGCATACGTCCATCCCCATTTTGCTCGCTATCGTCGTAACTCTTGACTTAGAGCTGGAGCAACTGGATGTGAAAATCACTTTCTTGCACGGAGACTTGGATGAGACCATCTACATGAAGCAGCCAGAAGGATTGGTTATATATGGGAAAGAAAATTGGTTTTTCAAATTGAAGAAGTCTTTGTATGGACTTAAGCAATTGCTTAGACAATGATACAAAAGGTTTGCCTCTTTTATGCTTTCACTTGGTTTTGAACGTAGCATTAAAGACGCTTGTGTGTACTTCAAGCATTTAAAGAATGGTAGATGGATGTGCCTACTCTTGTACGTGGATGATATGTTAATTGCTTCCAAGGATAAGGCTGAAATCGATAGTTTAAAGTGAAATCTAAAAGCGGAATTCGAAATGAAAGATCTTGGAGAAGCAAAGAAATTTTTTGGTATGGAAATCTAAAGGGATAAAAAGCTAGGACTTTTGAGCCTCACTCAAAAGGAGTACATTCGAAAGGTGATTTCTCGGTTTAGCATGGAAGAGGAAAAGGCAATCAGCATACCCATGCCTTTGCACGTACAGCTTTTTAGTAAAGGCTCTCCGATCTCAGAAAAGGACAACTTGTATGATGAAGGTCCCATATGCAAGTGCAATTGGCAGCCTGATGTATGCCATGATCTGCACTAGACCTGGAATTGCACAAACAGTTGGATTGGTGAGTAGGTTCATGGAAAATCGAGGAAAGACGCATTGTGAAGTAGTGAAGTGTATCTTCAGATACCTTAGAGGAACTCCATACCAGGGACTTGTCTTTGGCGGCAGAGGAAGAGATTTCAGCTTGGTTGGATTTTGTGACTCCAACTATGCCGATGATAAAGATCAAAGGAAGTCAACCTTCGGATATGTGTTCACCATTAATAGGACAACGATCAGTTGAAGAGCGAGGTTGTAGATGATTGTGGCTTTGTCCACTACAATGACAGAGCTCATAGCAGCGGTTGAAGCAGCTAAGGTGGTGCTTTATTTGAGGCGACCGCCGTGTGATTTGGGCTTCGTATATGAAGGCATAGATGAGTACTGTGACAGTCAGGGTGCAATTCACTTAGCTTAAAATCTGGTGTTCAGCTTGAGGACGAAGCATATTGAAGTGAGAGAGTCGTTTCTTGTTTCGATGAGTGAAAAGAAGCTAGTTCGTCTTCAGAAAGTTCACACAAACACAACAAACATGTTTACCAAGTCGTTGCATGTTGCTAAGTTTAAGCATTGCTCGGTTAACTTGCTAATCTCAAGAAACTCCTATCTTGGTAGTCCGGGTCTCTTCCAATCATTCATGGCTTCATCTTTCAAAAGTTATATGGCCAATCTTCCTTGGAAACTACATGACCTTCAAACTCAACTTTCTATTTTCAAAAATGGCACTTGGAAAACTTTGTCTTCAACTAATGTTGTCCTAATGTCTCCAATAGTATTCTAAGTTGAACTTCATGATCTTTCTCATCCTTAGAATAGATCAAGATATCATCTATAAAGACTAACACAAATACGTCCAACCAATGATGAAAGAACTAGTCCATATGATCTATAAAGAATGTTGGAGAATTGGTTAGCCCTATAGGCATGATCAACCACTTATATGAACCATACCTTGTCCTAAACATGGTCAAAGGAACACTCTCTTCAGAAACTATTAGTTAATGGAATGTCATAGCCAAATCTAACTGCAAGAATACTCTAGCCTCACTCTATTGATTAAATATATTGTCGTCCTTGGTAATGGATAATGGTTCTTCACTGTCAGCTCATTCGACTTCCCATAGTCAATGCATATCTGAAGTGATCCATTGGACTTTTCTACAAATATCGCTGAAGCTCCCTATGGTGGACAACTCAGCTTAATGAAACTCCTATGCTCAAGCTCCATTAGTTGCTTCTTTAACTTTTCCATTTCCTCAAGTGGCATTCTACTGGTGGTCCACAAACAAGTTGTGCCCCGGTACCAAATTTATAACGACCCGTAAATTTTAATGGTTTTATTTATTTAATTAATGTAATTTTTGTGAAATTTTAAGCAATTGAGTTTTGAAAAAATATTAATATTTGGAACACGTCCAATCAAACATAGCAAATGGTAAATTTCATTAGATAATATTGAAGTCTATTTTCTTGCGTAAATTTATTTTTAATTTATATCAGTTAAAATTGATGATAATAAAATGTTTTTCAAACCTAAATATTTTTATACAATAAATTTGTAAATCATCTTCTGAGCAAGACGTCATCTTTCGTTTCTCCAAATTTGGATTGTTGTTGCTCCATTATCTTATTTCTGGCAAATTTGCAGCATTTTCGGTACCGATTATCGACTTTTGATAGAATGATCGTACCATTGATATCTGTATACCATTTTGATCGTTTCATCATGCCGATCTCTGCGATATATTCAATTCTGTGTTTTGAAATCTGGTATGCAGAGAAATCCATGTAAATGGTAACCGTATCGGTAACCAGTTTGAGTCTTTTGGTTTCTTACCTCGTTTCATATTCCACCGTTCAAATTGAACAGCCATTGGCTTTTAAAATTCCCTGAATTTATTGCTAAACAAATTTTTATTTCCCTAGTTTAATATGTTCTTATACCAGTTCATATTAAAAATTTATAACATTTATATTTAACTATGTTGTGTCTCCTCTGCTCCCCTGCCTTTTCTTTTCTCGGGCTATGCTCGTGTTTTTGCCTTGTTGCCCGAAAGCCACGTCCCCTCCATTTTCTCCGTGCCTTCCACTCACGCATCGCCTCAGCCGGCCTCCCTCCCTCCTCCTCCGTGCTTTCCTCGCTCATTGTCACCCACCACCTCACAGCGAGCCGGGTCGGTCCCTTGCCCTCTGAGCCAATGTCCAATACAATCATCTCGGTAACCACTTGCAACACGTCCCTTCCATCACAACCGAGCCTGACATCCAAAATCCACCTTGGCAGCCAAGTACCGCCACCGTGACCCTCACCAAACCCACCCAACCTCCTCCATCGAGGCCGAGGCCCATCGTGCCACCCGAGTTCAACACTTCACCATTTTTTTCTTCTCTCTGTTCGACTTCCCAATCCCCATCTCCTTCGGCCACCCACTTCAAGCCTCCTTCTTGCATCGGTTTGTACATTATGGGTAAGAGATATATATTTGTATTTTTATGTTTGTTTCTTTTATATATATATATATATATATATATATATTCTTTCTATATATGCATATATCCATTCAGTCATGTATATAAAAGTTTTGTAAGTTGAGTAACATATATATTGTTTATAAATTTTGACCCTTGAATTTTATATAATTATACTAGTTCGCATATCCATACTGTTATGTATACAGATGTTAAGGTTTTGTTGTTTATATGAGATGTATGAGATATATATTCTGTTGCATATATAAATAGTTTACATATGTATTTAGTGTTTGGGTTTATACATAGAAAATTTGATGCAGCAAAACATTAAAGGTTGTCAAAAAGGATATATATATATATATATATATATATATTATAGTTTGCTGTATAAACGTTTGCTATATATTTTATTACAAAAAGAAGATACATATTCATGTCAGTTGTTGTTTATATAATATGTTAAAGTATATATTTATAATTTAAAATTTGCTTGGAGATAGTTTGCAGTAAATGTAGTATGATATATACCGAGCTCTGGAATTTTTTTTATGTTTATACTCTCTATTCATCGGCTCTCTATACATTGGTTAAATTTAAATGACTACACATACTTTTATCCATATCAAGTCTGCATATATATATATATATATATATATATATATATAATCCTATATATTTAGTTACATATAGTGTTATATTTTTATCAGTTTTAAACTTTTGGTTGATTTTATTAGCTATATAGATATATATGTTAAAATGTTAAGTTTTAATGTATATATATGTTTGACTTCAATATTGGAGTTTTACTTTAATATATTCTTAAATTTAGAATATGACTTTATATATATATATATATATAGTTGTGTATAAGTTCACTGGTACCAATTATTTTCATCGATCCGGTTCTGATTTGATTTCGTCTATTCAAATCTATCAGCCTTGTTGGTCAAAGTCATGTCCATCTAGCTTTTCTTTGGAAGTCATGCTTGGATCCATAACGCATCTCATTCTCTTTCATCCCTAATCTCGAAAGGTGAGAAATCACTCATGATTAATGTTCTTATATCTATTAAATTTGATTTCAATTGAAATGACTATTGAAATATGCTGCTGTTAGTTATTTACATTGCTATATATGTAATTATCAGTATTTGTTCACCTGTGACATCTGACACCATTATCTATTATTTATATTGATGATATATACCTGTTATATTTTTTGTCATATCTGCTATCACTCTGCAAGTTTCCTATTAGTATAGTATTCCCTATGGGTTGAAATGATACATACCCGAACGATCTGTAGAATATGAGAAAATCGTTATTGGTTGAAATGATAAACCCAAGCGATTTTCATTTGAATTGAATTTGGGTTTGCGGGTTAAAATGATATATACATGTATATATTTAAATTGTGGATTGAAATGATAAACATCCATACCACTTGACCATATGATGGAAAATTATATACAAACATCATCGGTCTACATATATAATATTTTGAAAATGATTTCTATGGTTTTGGAAAGAAATATATAGTTTAATAAATATTGATTTTAAAATATATATAAATGTATTTTATAAAGTTTAAATTCTTGATTTTAAAATTATGTGTTTGAAAATTTTAAATTTATAAGATAGTTTGAAATTTTAAATTTTGAGAATTTACTTATAATTTTACTATTTTAAAATATGTATAAATTATTTTTATTATAAAATAAGTTTGATGATAAGATTAAATTTAGTAAAGTGTGATTTAATTTATATATAATATGTTTAAGTATTATTTAAAATTTTATTTTTAAATATAGAGTTTATAGTAATTTTTAATAAATTAAGGTTGGGAAGAAAGATTTGAAATTGATTTGAAATGGTATTAAATTTAAGAATTTATTTAATTAAATCGATTTGAAACTTATGGAATTTGAGATTTTTAAAGGATGTGATTTTATAACTTGATTTTGGTTTAAGGTGATTAAATGAATATATCAAGTTTAAATAAATTGAAGGAATATTTAGTTATTTGAAATTTGAAGTTTATTTAAATGATATTGGATCTATTAAGCAAATATTTAAAAAATAAATAATATTAAATTGAATTTGTTATATATATGAAATTATGAAATTTAGTTTTGAAAATGTGGAACATTTAAAGCCTTGAAATATATTGAAATTGAAATGGTTTATTTTGTGGTTCAAATCTGTTTTTGAAATTGATATAATTTGGAATGATTTATTGAGAAACTGAATTGAAAATTAAAATTGATGATTTGAGATTGAATTAAATTTGAATTTTGGAATTCAAGTTGATTTGAATCGATTTGTGAAATTTAAGAAAACTATCTTATTATATAAAGTATTTAAAATTATATCTAAAACTATTTTTCCTTTATGAATCATTTTTAATATAAACTATTTTAATATAAAAACTATTTTAATGTACTAATTATTTTATTATAAACTATTTTAACTTATAACTATTTTATTTTATAAAGGATTTTATTCTATACACTATTTTAATATCTAAACCGGTTAAGTAGGAAGTGTTATGATTTTCAAAATATTATGATTTCCAAGTTATGATTTCTAAAGTGTTATGGTTTTAGAAGCTTTATAATTTCGAAAGTGTTATAACTTTGAAGTGATATGATTTTTGGAAATGGATATATTTGAAATGGAAATGATATCGTATTTGGTTTTGAAATGGAAATGATATCGTATCGATATGGTTTTGAAATGGCAATGGTATTTTGGTTTTGAAGTATAAACTATTTTGAAATGACCGTGGTGTTATAATAACGTTTGGTTGTAAAAGAGACCGAGATCGGAAGTTGTCATACTCTCTGCCAACTCCGAAAACCACTTTAACAACTGTGTATGCAGTGAAGATTGCAGAATGAAGTAGGATGGTGGCGACGATCCTATATGAGGTATATACGTGGACCCGACTCCCGTGAGTTGGCATAAGGTGGCTAAAACAGGGGCTATTCTCTAGCCAAGTGAGGTAGCTCCTCCGATCGGACACGTTCCTTCGATACTATATTCTGACTTTGTGATTGATTTGGTGGCCACACTTGATTTTTGATTTGGGAGTGCGTTCCGAGGTGGGCGATAGTAGCTGATATGCGTTACCACCAGTCCAGATGCGTAATTGGTATATCTACCCTAGCATTGCCTAGTTGTGCTATGTCACCTACCTTGGCGAGACCACTACGAGTTTGTTTTGTACCATACCTATGGAGTGCCCTCTGATGACGCCCAGTACGGGGGAGATTATGGTACTGTATAGACTATGGGAATATACATAATGTGTTAAGGTGGAAAATGTAAAGCCTTAACGCTATTTTAATAGTTTAATTTACTTTAGACATTATTATAATAGCGTATATTACTACATAGTAGATAGTTTAACGGATCCTTAGAGGATGGTTATCCTAAACATCCTTTAAGTTACATATATTTCAGTTGTTATTTGACTTGAGTTGGATTTATTGATATAAGAATGTTAATCCTGACTCGAGTGTTTTGTGTTTTGCTTTACGCTTGGGTCTGACTAAGTGTTACAGCTTTTGAGACTCACATTTGGAGTTGGAGCTTCAATTTAAAGATCCATATATCTATTCATCCTTCAGTTATTCAGTTGACTCAGTGATCTTCAGATTTTGTTATTCGATTATTGTATTGAGACATATATGTATTCGAGACTTCTGTTGTATCTTATTTAACTCTGTTATATATATAGTAGTTTTGTGAACTACTATTCTTTTATTTCTGGTGCTTATTGTTATATTACTCTGTGTCTGTGATTCTATGATTATTTATTTACTGTATAGAGATTTGCCAAATATAAATTAACAAACTAATATTTTGAGAAACTCATGTCCAACATGTGCCGATGCGAATGGTTGAAAATACCAGGTTGTTACAAAATTACTACGAAACTCAATAACTCTTCTTGGAGGTAGCCACTATTAGTCAAAGATATCCGCAAAATCCTAAACCACAAGGACACTATCTATTTCCTCTTACAAACTTTCCATCGCAAATAATGAAACTCTAGACCTTTTCTTTCTCTCGTCCAAAGAGACCAGAACCCTTTTTACTTCCTTTGAATTTCGTAAGGAAATAATTTTCTTTGCAAAAATAGATCCTTGCATCATTCTGCACTTGCCAATCCATACCCAAAATTACCATATATTCCTCAAGTCAAAAACAAACGGGTCATAGGAAAAAAATGATCATGTAGAAAAGACTCTAAACTGGTGCACTTTAACCCGAGGGTGGCATACCCACCAATTAAATTAATCATGCACAAAAAAGTAACTAGGTAAGTGACATCTAGCCCCAATCTATCAACCACATTTTTTGTAATGAAAGAATATGTAACTCTAGTATTAGAACTCAAACTGAAAAAACTGAAATGAAAATCATATTTTTCAACAACATATTCTTGCCTATTTCTTTGGCAGGTGGTCCATACTTCCGTTCCTCTAAAGAAACAGCCTTGGCTGCTTCAGCTTTGGATATTTTTTTCTTATTTTGGCCCGACTTATCATAGTTATAAAACTTCACCCTCTCCATCCCTTTTGGTTATGGGCATCCTGATGAATTGTTCACCTTCTACCCATAGTTGTAGCAAGTAATATCCGAGACATCTTTTCGGCCACCTCTCTCTTGAGTCTTTCCTTTTGGCTACTTCCCCATCTTCTCTTTCTGGTAAGGAGAAAACCTCTTTTTTATTTCTACCTTGGTCCACCCTTCTCTATGCTTGGTACATACCATCATACCTTCTTGCCATATCCATGACAAACTCAAAAGGAGATGCCAAATGTACCATCACCTTGTGATCTAAGCCTTGTTTCAAACACCCGATAAACTCCTCGTTCTAATTTAGTAGAAGTTAATCAATTCTAAGCCATAATTTGCCAAGGCATAGAACTACTAGATGTACTCTTCTATAGAAAGATCTCCTTGCTTGAGAATGATGAACTATCTTAACAACACACTTTTTTGACACTCGAAAATGAACCGAGCCTCGAATCTTTCCCCGAATTGCTCTAAAGTGGTATTCTCTTCAGGAATCTCTATAGCCACTTTCTCCTACCAATTCAAAGTATCTTCGTGTAACTTACTTGAATCTAGCCTTCTCTTCTACACATCATTCGGTCCCAAGTCCTTGAAGACATGCTCACTCACCTTCAGCTAATTAAATACTTATACCGTCAGCTTTCTTTCGATAAACATCTTGCATCCTAGGTTTCGGCGGTTATGATTAAACTCTAAAAATTCATCTCTTACAACTGGCCTTGGCTCCACTACTGTCGGCACGGTCTCCCTCATCATCTATGCTATGAACTAGCAAAACAAAATATTTATATCCAAGTCCGTGATAATAGAATATCCTCATTCACTGCTGTCAAAGGCACCTCTCTACCATTCCTTTCAATGGTTTGTGTGTTATTGTTCTCCCTCTAAGCACTGGCTCCTCTTACTGTGATTCTTCCAATCCTCAAATCCATTTCTACTATGAAAGTCTTCGTCGAAAATGAAAGGAAGATAGATATATCAAACACAAACATACACACCCAAATATATACACACCCACCCTAAAAACACGATATATCATAGCGTTCACCCTCCTTGGGTGTTTTTCTAGTTTTACCTAAACCTTCACTTAGCTTTGCTACTTAAGTGTCCTTATACCCAAACTTTGATACCAACTGTAACGTTCCTTATTTTTGAAATCCAAAGATGAAACTCTAACATGCTATAGGCATGTTGGAATTATCATTCGACGATAGAGATGAGAGCAACTATATCAAACAATCTAGAGTAAATAGAGCAAATATGAACTAAAATCAAGAAAAAAAATCATTACAACTCACGATTAAGAACTTGATCGCAATATTCATGCCTATGCAGGATCAAAAATATAATACAATAAAAAAATAGTGTTATACCAAACGTATGAAGATGTTGATATAAATACTTAGTACAACGTAATCAAAATAATGAATAATACTCCTAAGATTCATGCTTCATCTTCATCTCCTATATTTGCCCATCCAAAAGTAACCTATCTAAACTCATAAACTCAGTCTATTCAAATGATTACATATGAGTTTACATGAAAAATAATGATAAAAACATTGGTCAAAAATAAAGTACGGAAGGAGTAACATATTACCCTAAACACAAAACATAATGAGACCATGCTGCCAAAGCATGGAACAGGTTTTCTTATAATTATTGCAAAACATTCATTCAAAACAACGTTGCACACAAATATGGTAAAGGTTGTCTTAATTAGGTTAAATAATCATTTCATATGATCTTCCATTAGTTATCATGCGCTTCCAAACCAAAGCTTGAAATACACCATTGTAGGATTTCATGGAGGCCTTGTGCTTTCTATAAAGATGGAGGGTTTTAATTTAAGCATTCGGCTGCCACTAAGGCTACATGCCTTCACTGATTTCTTAATTTCACTTAATACATTATCGGTTTCGATTGCTACTTAAGCATTACATCATCATTCTTGTATTTCGGCTGCCACATCCAGCCTCACACCTCCTTTTTTTCATTTTGGTTACCACTTCAGGCCTTACACCCGCGTTATCATAAATCGATTTCCACTCTAGGCCTTACACCTGCTTTGCTTTTGGTTTCTTGGCTGTCACAGCCGTCTTTACATTTTCCACCATGCCCTTGGTTGCGATACTAAGCCTTACACCAATTGCTTTCACGTTCCAGATGTCACTTTTGACCTTATTCTTATACTTTTAACTATGGTTGCCACCTCAAGCCTTACACCTACGCTCTCGTCTTTCGTTTCCATATCATCATACTCCTACACTTTCATTTTCGACTACGACTCCTGACCTCACACCTACTGTGTTCCCAATTTCCACATTTATGCTTACACTCATGCTTTCAATCTCTTGACTACCACTTTAGGCCTTACGTTATCCACCGAACAAAACTTAGCTATCTAACCAATCATACATTAGGATTTTCTCTTAGCTATTCATGACAAAGTTATGGGTATGCCCTAGAGATAATTCTATAATCTAATGTAAATTATTGAATCTGTAATGAAATCTCATTCGAATAAAAAGTGTTTTCTTTCTATCACATACTTATCATAATGTGTTATGTTAATTATTTATTTCAATTAAATATGTTTAATAGAAAATCCCAAATTGATATATTATGTGATAGTAGTTACAATGCGCCGTAATCGTGAGAATATCATAATAAAAATAGCATATCAATTCGAATATTCTTAGTCAAGATGTTTCAGGATGGGATATTGATTCATCCTTTGAAACTAGAATGCGCAACGCTCTCCAAATATTGGGCAATGTATTGCTCATGACTGTTGGTGGGCACTAAGGGGTTACGTACTAATAGTTATTGAATAACTATGGACTAACTTGATTGATAGTTTTTTGTTGGCCAACAAAACTAAGTTCAAACAGAGAATATCGAATTGATAATATTGAATAGTTCTCTCGATTTGAGAATACTATTGAACTTCAACGTGGGCACTTTATTTTGATTATAGTTAAATCGTTGCACACTGTCCATCGAATGACTGTAGTTGGGTTTGATTTAGAGTAATGGAAGTGAAACATTATTCGATAGAGAATATGTCTCTTCGGTTATCTAGGTTAATATCACGATCAAATTGTAGTCAACTCGACGTCAGAGTCTCTGGTCAGAGCAGTTTGGTTAATAATAATTGTTATTATTGAACCAAGGACTTATTTGGACTATATAAGTTGAATGATGATGATATTGGAATTTTGACCAAGACCGAATTCCATAGTCCTAATGTGATATTAACCAATAGAAAACTACCGAGTGAGTCATTCCATAGTTATCGAATAACTATACACACATAACCCCTAGGTGCCCCCCAACAATCATGAATAATACACTGCCCAACGTTTGGAGAGCCTTACGTACTCTAGTCTCAATGGATACATCGATATCTAGTCTTGATGCATCTTGACGTGACACATTTAAAATGGTATATTTGTTTTATTGTGATAAATTACTCATGGCTACAACACTTTGTAATTGCTATCACAAATCATACCATTTGTGGATTTTCTATTAAATATATTTTTAATCAAATTAGTTAACATAACCGCATTATATCAAGTATATAATAGAAAGAAAATACCTTTATTTCAAACAAGATTGGTCAACGAGTTAGATATATGCAACAAATTACATAATTACCCCTAAGGCATACCTCTAACTCTATCAATCTCCCACTTGCACTTGGGGTCAATCATGGATTCTTATTCCAACTTCTCTAATCAGTTTTCTCAAAACCAATTGGGTCAGCCCCTTTGTGGAAGTGTATGTTATTATGTTTTAATTATCTACTCTGTCAATCAACTCTCTCCGACAGTGATAAACTGTTTTATCATATGGAACAATTCAGAGTGTGTCTCTCGACTTCAAGTGAGATCTAAGTTCTGTTACAAACTATATTATGACATTGTTATCATATAACTCTGTCATGAGATTTTCAACATTTGGAATCGGCTCATTTATAAATTTGTGCACTTATATTTTTATATACATTGTTTTGATTGCGGTGCTATTCAAGGCGATGCACCTAGCCTTTTTACATTGAATCAACCATGGTCTTTCATTTAGAGCATTTCCAACTTAAACATTTGTTATTGACATATTATACTCAATATTACTTGTGAAAGTTTGAATATGAACATTCCTTCATAAGGAATTTATTGTTTCTGTAAGCAATTCTCTAGTATTTTATAAATACATGAGAACACTTCAAATAACCATTTAGTTATATAAATTTGGATTTGATATTTTCTTCATGTATCAAATACATAAACACATCATGATATCATAGACAACAGAAGATGTACATAATTCCTATTGCCAATGTCAAGGAATCAATCTTACATGTTTCGTATTAAACATTTTAATAAGGTGTCCTTGCATATCATTTCAGACATTCCCGACATCTTTTATACCTACCATAAAAGACATCATTTATTAATCCAATGTTGGGTATTAAAACAATTAAGGATGATTTTGACATAAGTACATTGTTAAAATCAACAATGTGTTGTTTACTTATAGTTTAGAAATATCAATGTACCTTTTATCGTTCTTTCTTATGAACACATGCTTACTCTGCACTTTGATTGAAAATCAAACTATTTGATATTTTCATCAAAGTACTTATTCAATCTTGATGCGTATAAATTGATACTTTCATATTATTTCTTAGTTCATATCCAAAGTTTCACAAACTCAATATCGCTTCCACTGACTTTGAGACATTTTTGGTTAATATGTGTAAACAGCTTACTCTAAATCATTATTTTGAATTTTCTATTTCAATAAATATATTCCAAAACACTAGGACTTATCAAGCGATTATTTATGAGTAAATTCAAACTGACTTGAACATGTTGAATATCGAATCTATTACGCCAAATTCAACAATTGAAATTTGTGATATTATTCTTATCAAAATTGCTTATTTAATTCCAACTGCATTAGTCTTACTCATAAAGACACAAACATGGTCGATGGATCATATCCCTTCAGCTAAAGACCACCAAAATCTATATTTCAATAGCATACTTGGAATTCTTTCGGATTTTCACATCATATCATATAGAGTTAACACTCTCGATGGTTTAATTAAACAATCTAGGATTATATATTTTTGACATTAATAAGGAACTCATAGCTTCTCATCAATGTGCGGGAATACTTATTCGACACTCTAATGTGTTGTGTTCATTTAAGTTGGTTAATTTCATTTCATCCCATCTAATCAGTTCTATCTATGGATCGTATCCAGTTCCATTTTACCGCCAGTAATTCCTCAAAGAAATTTCTTCACAATGAAGTTGGTATTACTTGAAACAACAATTGTTTCTCAGTGCAACAAAATAGGTATTCATAAATGTTTTATGAATTTCTTTATTTATAAAGCCTATTTGGTTTTAGTTTACAGAACTTATGTTCAAAAGTATGTCATCCAATGACAGTCTTCCAAGAACTCTTGGGGAGATTCATACAAGGTCCCCTACAAAAAATTATTACGTGCAATCTTTCGACTAGCACAACCTGCCAACTCCTTAGCCTAGGATATGTTGGAGTTTCTTATAAACCCTTATCATATAAAATTTCATAAATTGATATTCAGATGAAATAACATTAACCTTATGTACCGCCCTTAAATACATTACCTTATAAAAAGAAACTAACTCAACTTCACTCTCAACTAATCATACATTGTCCAATAAAGTTTGATTACTTCATATCGATGAATAATTATGTATCACATGGAGAAGTAATTTTGGGATTGAATCTTTATTTATTTTAGGTACGTTCGGAACATTTTTCAATATACTCACTCATCGGATCAAATCAAATCATTTCTATCGCTGTTATTTTACTTACTTCTATTTTATATTCTATAAGTTTACCATAGACGTACTACATAAGTATCAAATACACATGTTCATATCGACGATAACTCATCGGTGAATATGACGAAGTTCATGGAAATGTTATGGTATTTATAGAATTATGATTGCATACATCTATATGTACAAATCTGAAGAGTTCATCAACTCTTATGATACTCCCACTAAATGGGTGCATAGCCCTTTATTGTTTGAGATATAACTAACAAGTATCATATGATTCAAAATCATACAATAAAATTATTTCTCAAAACTACGGCTTAGTCTATAATTTCAAAACAAATGTAAATAATATTACATACTTTTGTATTGTCCAATGCATCACTTTTATTATAAAATAATTACCACATTATAGTTTTATTTCACCAAGAATCTTCATATTGAAATATTGCTATGTCTATTTTTTCAGTCGATACCGAAAAATAATCATTATTTCATAAGAAACGTATGATAAGTTTTACGAAAACAATTTTCAAACTATGATGCAAGTAATAGATGCGATATGGCATGCTCACACTATTTCCACCATTACTATAATAGCATACTAAATTCGGAGGTCCATCATTCACTTAATACAATTTTTTTATTTCATACACTACAACTATTTACAGTGGAGAGTTTGTTGATCAAATATCTTGAGCTAAAAGAAATAAATCTCATAGAAGATAACTTTCTATATGAAAATACATTTCGAAATAGAAATCATATTTCTTATTCCAATATTAAACATCAATTATTATTACAATTCCCATTCCTATGTTTCTCTATGAATCAGAAGTGACTATGCACTCTCTTCATCCCAATTGTACCTTAAGTTACATTTATTGTTACACATTCGTTCTCCTTTCAAACAGTAAAACTATTCAAACCTTACTACAATATGATAAAAAACTTTTTACAAAAACGCATTCTATTATCCTTAACATTTATGGACAACAAATATTTGCACTTTACGTAAACCGATCAAAATGACATTTCAACAGTCGAGTTCTTGGATCTATCTTGTAGTTTTTCGTTTTGTGTTACAATAACCCAATATGATCCCTTTCGTAATCAAACAGATTGAATACTCGATCGCACTAAGGTTTATTTGGTTTTTCGGATGAACTAATTTCAATGAAATATTGTACATTACAAACTTTGACCATTCACTATATAATACTTATACGCAATTGTATATGGATCAAATATACATAATCTTGTATTGCTTTTAGAGTTTGAAACTCATAGAATGAAACACATGGTCTTGATCAAATAAATGCATAAGTGACCAAACCATGAATGTATTCAGTAGTTGTAAAATCAGGCACTTACATGGGTGTTGAAACATTAACCTGCAATAGGAATTTAATAGTGGGTATTATATTTCCATTTATCAACTTTCAATTCAGTTCGTTCGTATATGTTAATTAACAAACATTTTATCAATTATATTAAATGCACAAATTTATCATTGTAGATAATTATAACATTATTTACATATGTTCTTACAATATTAGAATAGTTAAATGTTACCATTTCATTTTTCTAATAAGGCTCCCACTGGTCTTTGACGTTTCTACAAATCCTAAGATGAAACATAGAAGCCTTTCGACTTCACTAGTGGGTGTTAGGATTCGTCTGTCTTGGTATTCTGACCTTGAGTTTGCTCAACAAATCATAGCCCCGCAAACAATGGATAACACCTTATCGGTTGTATCACATACAACTCCTAACCAATTTTTCCTTGTCCTAATCTCATTTTGACCTTGAGTTTGCTCAACAAATCGAAAGAGATTATTCACTTATACCTACCATATCGTGATGGCCTAAGTATAGTATATGTACCTTGAGTTTTCTCAAAAAATACATATAGTTATCTTACATCATCTATTCAATATATTAATAATACTACACATAACATCTCTAGCTTGAGTTTGCTCAATAACTAAGGAGTATGCAAGTAATTTATTAATATATACATACATATACATACATACATACATACATACATATATATGGCACAGGATAACATTATACTGAAGATTCATAATCTTCAATATATTATATTGAGTGATATCGACTTATGGACTAATGTATTTCTTCTGAAATACCCTCGTGATTCAAGTGTTAGACACAACAGAAATCACGATATACATACATTTACATATGTATTTATCCATTATCTTTCACCTCTAGTTATACATTCATATCATATAATTTTTATTGGTATATAAGTTTTATGTTTCATATTACTTATACGATAGTCTTATGTACAATATTTTACTTAATTAAATCTTATTTAATTAATTTAAATTAATTAAAGCTTTAATTAATTTAAATTAATTAAAGCTTTAATTAATTTTATATTAGTAGTCCAATACAAAATTTATATTGGACATATCTACTATAATCTTTATAATATAACACATATGTCTTATATATGCGTATTTTTATTTAATTAATTAACCTTTAATTAATTTATTTTAAATAAATTGTATTAATTTGAAATTTTATCTTATATACATACATGTATACTTATGTTATCTTAAACACTTTAAAATAACATAACATATATCAACAGATATAATACAAGCATATAAATATTAATTAATAAACTTAATTAATTAAATTGTTTTATTAATCTGATTTATAAATTTTAAAATTTGAAATTAATAATTAAATAATTTCAAACATTTTAAAATTTTAATTACATTTTCAAACGTTTTAAAATTCTATGCTATATTATAACCAATTATAATAAACATGTTTTTATTTTAAATTTAACTTTTAAATTAAAGTCTTATCTTAATTTTCAAAACTATATCAAAAATTAGCCCAAGGCCCAATTCAAATTGGGCCTTTTCTATTAGGGGTAACCTTTGGGCTTACTCCACCATTCAAGCCAGGCAGGTAACCAGGTTTGACATGGTACTTGATTATCCAATTTCAATCCTAGACATCACCTTTCTGGACAGTACTGAGTGTGCAAGCTTAGTTAGTTAGCCCTAATATGACTAATTTAGACCATATAGACTATTAGACTCTGGTACCTTTGTTGGAACTGGGCCAGCCTACAACAAAAGGAATGGGTGAATTTCAAATATTCTACCATTTTGGATGATTAACGAGCCTATAAAGTCTAAGCATACTTAGAAATTTTCTAAGTTTCCTTTTGAATAAAATCTTTGTTTTATTTTAGAAATAAGGTTAAAATTCAATTTAGTGTGTACCTAAATTAGAGTGTAACGACCCAGAGTTTCGACCCCGAAAATGCGACACTAATACGTTTACTGTAGAAGTGCCAAGCAATCGAACGCCGAAAATTTCAGATTGTTAGGGTAAAGAAGAAAAGAAGTAGAAGAAGAAACAGAAACAACAACACTGAAACTCACATTCGCAGCGGATCAAAATATAATATCAAATAGTAGCATTTTACAAAAAAAACTGTATCTGTCAGTTTACATGCAATACATCAGAGTACAACCAAACACAATTAAAGTGGACAGTTGTAACAACCTATCCCCGAATACAATCAGAATAAAATCTAATACACAACGGAATAAACTCAACACGTTCGTGCCATCCAGCTCGCCTCCTGAGCTCCAAAACGTCACAACCTGAAAAACTGTAATACTCGGTCTGACTCGAGCATTACAATAAAGTAACACCGGGTCAGGCTGGAAACCAACGTGAGTAAAACCCATAGTATGAAATACTAAGGTAAAACTTATTTGAAAACCCGGGGTAACTCATACCTCACTACGAGTTCTTAACTTGCTATAGTCAATCACTTATCACAAAAAAATATTTAGAAATTGTTACTTAGTTTAAATGGTCACGTTACTTAAATTATTCCATTCCAGCCTATTTGGTTCTAAACTCAATCGAAAAGGAATTATAGTATATTTCAAATCGAAGTGGTTTTGGGTATTTGCTGATACCCGACCCCGGTCTCTTCGAATCCAATGTCATCTCTAATCTAAGCTGTTTTAAGTGAATACAACTTAATTTTAAATACAGGATGTCATATTTACACAACAATTTATTATTAAAAGATAACCCACATTATCACAGTTCAACCCAACATATCATACCTTAGAAACATCACAATTTATCAGATTAGAGACATTAATCCAAACGTTCAACACAATTTATCCATCCATAAGAAAAATTAATTAATCACATAATCCATAATTAATTTAACTTAAACCAAATAAATTAATTACTTATGCATAAATTAGTTAGCCTTGCTTAATTCACATTAATTAATTACAAATCATTTGATATTAATTAATGAGATTAATTAATCAACCTTAATTTTCCATTTTAATTAATTATCCTTAATTAATTAATTATCCCTTAATTAATCACATAAATTAACCTTAAGTTAATTACATAATTAATTAACCCTTAATTAATTATATTAATTAATTATCCTTAATCATAAATTAATTAACCTTTGATTAATCAATTAAATAACCTTTAATTATAAATTAATTAACCGTTAATTATCAATTTGTTAGTCAATTAATTTTTCTTTAATTACTTCCATTAAGTAATTATCCTCTAAGTAATTATCCTTTAAGAAATCATATTAAGTAATTAACCTTTAATCACTTACATTGATTAGGTATCCTTTAATCAAAGAAAACCATTTACTTAATTAATCACTTAATTGTCATTTAAATCTTATTTAATAAACCTTGAAAACTAATGAGCATTGACATATAAGTTAACTTAAGACTTTAAGTTAATTAATGATTGAATACACTTATATATTTTTTAATCAATCTACAACATTAAATTTATTTAAAATAAAATTTTAAAATAAAGGTTATATTAAAAACTTTAAACTTAACTAGTTTTAAAATAATTTATTTTAAAACCCCACACTAAACCAAAACTCAAATAAAAATAATTATTGCTTAAAAGAATTGGTTTAAAAAAAATTGTTGAAATTTGATTTCTTTAACCTTTAAAAGCTTTGTTTATACTATACACTGACCCGAGTCTACTCGAGTTCACACCCGAGCCAAACGCTAGATTTCCCGAGTCCAACCCATATTTCCCCTGAATCAATCCCTCCTTCTTTTCCTTTTTCTTTTTAACTTTGTTAATTTAAAAACTGTTATAACACACACGAACACCATGGAACAACACTCGAGCCAAAACCCCTTCTTCCCGATACCATCCCCGAGGCACATCTTTCTTCTCAAACCCAAACCTACTGACATGCTACTAACACATGTACACGTCCACAGGTGATCGAAGCAACTCCGGCCGACGTCGCCATTGCCAGCACACCGTCTTTGATCCCTTCTCTCAATTCCGACCACCAAAACCCTGAAACGATGACGAACCCGAAATTGAACAACATCGAACTCCACTGGCCAGAATAGATCATCCAAGAACTACCCCATGCCACCACCTTTGGTTATCTGAGACATCGCCACCCCGGCCAAAGATTCAATGGAAACCTATGCATTGATTCCCCCGCCTACGATCAACTCCGATGCCTCGACGTTGACGAACCAACCTCGAATTCAACAACAACCCAAAATGGACCTAAAACCCTAAACATTGCCGACCAATCACCACGACAAAACTATAAATCCCTCCACCATTTTTCCTTAGATCCCTAACCTACAAGCATGCTCCAGCCTCAACCCCGAGACCCTCGAACTTCGCGATTGCCAGAAATCGATGAAAAACCCATTTCTGTTCATCCTTAAATTTCTTCCAAAATACTAGCTTAAAAATCCTGATTTTGTTTTTAATATTCATGTGCTTTGAAATCGAGTTAGGTGATGAAAGTGAAATTTGAAAACGTGATACTCGAATTCGACAAGTTTTAAAACCATTACTGTATATCTTCTTTCCAGGTAAAATTACCTTCAGATTTTACTTAAAAATATTTTTAAAACTAATATCTTGTTAATTCAAATACTTTTTTGTTTAAATATAAAAGCCTATAAATGAATAAGTGAAGAGCTTTTGATTTTTTTTTGAATTTGTTTTAAACCCTGTAGATACAAAAACAGGGATATCTATATATGCACACTCAAACATCTGCCTGTTTTTACACGTGCAAGCATAATTTACATCCACAAAACCATTTTCAAAGCATTATTCCTATCAATCATCCCAGGCATAAGTAAATAAGAGTGTTTAGTTTTTAACAGTGAAGTTTACTCACAGTTTGAAGAAAACAGAGAGCAGAACTATATCCTTTAATCTGGAACCCGATGCTTGATTTTTGAATCTGATCTGATAGTTGAATTTTGAATTTTACTTTAGTTTTGATCAAGTTGAAACTTGAAACAGGCTTTGATTTTTCTTTTGTTTAGTTTTTAGTTGAAAGATGCAAGAAGAGTTTAGAAAAGAGGAATGGAAAATGCTTTGAACTGAACCAACCCTCTTTTTTTTATATTTAAACATTTATTTATATTTTAATCAAAAAGAAAACTAAGCCACTTGTTATTATGCATGTAAGGCTTAGCTTACAAGTGTTTTATGCATGCATTCTATGTTTACTTATGTTTTTGGATTATATTTTATATTTTTATTAATACATTCCCTTTTTATTTATCCTTATTTTAATTTTAAACTAAGATTATAAACATTTCAAATCAATATCTAAATATATGCTAGTATTTAAAAATGTAGATCTTCAAATCTAATTTATTATATTTAAATTAATAAATACCATCTCTAGTGTTTTAAAAATATGAAATTTAACTTTAACTAGCTTTTGAAAATTATTACATTGAATTCAAATCCATGATTTCTATTCATAATACATATATATCCACACACTTATATACTTGTATAAGAACAGTCTTAAAATTTTCAACATTATAAAGAATGCATATATATATGTGTGTGTGTGTGTGTGTGTGTTAATTTCCTACAAGATTTATCATTTTCCAAAAATCTATAATTCAACATCTATTATAGATTCAAATTCAATTATATACATATCCAGATATTCTTTAAATTATCAGAATTCTATTTGTTCAACCAAATAAAACCAGTATCTGAAAAGTTACAATCAGTTAATTACTAATTAACAGATGTCCAAAAATCCGGGTTATCACATTCCTCCCCCATTTGAATCTTTTCGTCGTCGAAAAGGAACGAAGCCCGTATTTTATTAAAACGATTTATATAAGTTAAATTACCCTTTGAACATTTTTAACTATAAACTCCTTTTATTCGAAAATTCAAAAATACTTTAAAACCTACATAATACTATCAAAATAGCTTTATAAAAATATTTTTTATAACTAGATGTCTCAACAAGTCCATCCTCATTCTCATAGAAATTCATTCATACGTTGATCAGGCGTAGGACTGAAAATGTATAAGTACTTGGTAAACCCATTTTCAAGACCCAGTGAAAATACTTGGAAAATATTTTTGGTGAAAATATAGAAAATATTATTTATTTTTTAAATATAGAAATCATTTTTGGTGAGAATGCTCTGGAAATCATCACCCCTTCCATGGTCGCATTTAACCCGATGATTACATCGTCATCTCGGCAAACCGTATAAAACTATAGGCCTCCGCGCCCCTCGATTATACCATGGAACCCGCCACAGATCGTAGCTACACCCAAGTTTTACGCCGCCATCATGGCAAAAACCCATGTAACTATAGGCATCAGCGCCCTCGAATTTCGCTGCCAAATGAAACCTCACCACTCCTACATAAATCGCAGACTACATCAGTCGAGTCCTAATGTAGCCTGTAGGCACTCACTACCACACGACTTTCGCTATGTCTTCATAGTTCGTAGTCTACCGATGTTATGTTGCCCTCCCGGCGAAATCAAACGTAGGCCGTTGGCACTCACTGCCACGCGACTTCTGCTATGGTCCTCAGTAGATCGCAGTGACATCGAGTTACACTGTCATCACAGCATAACCCAAATGTCACTGTAGGCATCAGCGCCCTCGACTTTCGCTACCCGCACACAATCCTCAAGAACTTCAATTTGTCCGCACTTCCTCCCAGGATCAAATTTAGAGTCCCCCTAGGGCTCAAGGCAGAACCACCGCGTGGATCTCCTATAAAGTTCATTTCGTGGGAGCACCTTTTTCCCCAGAGCCAATCTCAAAACATTTTATACTATACACATATAGTATCTTTCAAATCATACTTTTATGATTCACATAAAAATCTCCTTTACATAAAATCGATATCTCAAATCGATAGTTCCAAACTTCGTTTTCCAAACTACCAAAATTGATTTTTTCCAGAAATCAAAAGCCTTTCCAAAATTAGTGAGTTCCAAAAACCTTTTTCCAAAAATCATTCACATAAAATCATATATATATATATATATATATATATAAAATTATGAAAAATCTTCGTTCACTTCATACTTACACAAATTCCCTTTTATACTTTAAATATTTTTCAAAGATCTTTTCTTCTGGTTATAGATTCAACAAGGGGAGTTTATCATATATAACTAATATATATACATGCTTCATTTATTACCAAATTAAATATCAAAGTTAGATTTCTTTAATAAACTTATTTACTATCTTACTTATTCTTCAAAAAGTGAATTTCAATAATAGAGATATCCAACTTCCACTTTTAATCATCAAATATTTCTCAAAATATACTTTTCATTTCAAAAATCATTTTACATTTCTTTTCAAAATATCTATTCCAATCAAGCACGTATGATGTACATATATCGTCCGTATGCAATATCAAATCTGATCGCTTACTCGATCATACAATTTCACTTCCGAACTAGTATCGTCCACTCGACTTCCTTGTGCGGACTCAGATTCGGTTTCTTGATCAGCAACCGTCATTGTCCTTGCATAGCCCTAACTATGATAGAGAATTTCCAGAATCAATCAGAAATCCATATCCAGGGTTTGTCGTCAAAATCGAGTGAAAAATCCCAACTCGGATCGATATACTATCTTGAAATTCTGTGCTCGAATCCGGATCAAATCACTATGCGAATTGAATAATATACATACATCCTACGTATTTACCATCATTAATTATTAGCTAAATCAATTTTCTTTTTATTCACCTTGACTTATATTCACTTATTCATAATTTCTTCCATTTCCATATGGGATATCACTTCACTTATAAGCAATTTGCACTCTGACCACTTGAATTTAGAAAATAGCTTGAAAAGTTTAAAATAGATAAGTAGTTGTAAAATAGTTATGGTTGTAAATAGCAGTAAAATAGTTAAGTAATTATAAAATAGTTGTAAAGTAGTTAAATAGTTGTAGAATAGTAATTAGTTTGTAAAACAGATGTAAAATGGTAATTAGTTTCAAAATAGTTGTAAAATAAGTAAAAGATAGTTTGAGTTTTTAAAAAGAAAGGTTATGCAGTAAATAGCCAGGAAAATAGATTTAAAATAGTTTATATTAAAACAATTTATTTAAAAATAGTTTAAGAGTCAAACTGGTTCAATATACCAATTCTCATTTCAATCACTTTTCAATTTCTTCTTCCATTTAAATTGATTCAATTTCAATTCAATTTGAATTAACTTCAATCCCTTTCCCAAATTCAAATCGATTCCCATTTGAATTTAAACTTATTCAACTTCAATCTCACTTCTAATTAATTCAATTCATTTGAATTTATCTCAAATTTAAAGTACCTCGAATTATATAAATTCGAGTTAAATTTTAAATGTTGATTTAATCCTTTAAATCAAATTAACTTTTATTTTTATTAAACAACCTCAGTTTTAAACAATTTAATTCGAAGCCCAAATTTTTAATATTCATTTGAATTATCTTTTCTTTTATATAAACTTATTTCTAGGTTCAAGCATCAAAACCTTTTAAACAATTAATTTTCAAAATCCCATTTTTTCCTAATTTTAACTTCAACTTTGAAACCAATTCTTAACAATTTTAGCTTGCAATTTCATTTTTAACATTTAAATCTTAAGTTCAAAGTGATTCCATTACCATTTGTTCAATCTTTATTTCTTAAAATCAAAATATTTTAAATAGTTTCAAATTAAAGTTTAATTTCCATTTTAAAATTTAAACTTCTTATTAAAAATCTTCCTACTTATAAGTTTAAAAATTTATTTCACTTTGGGTTTTCACATCACATTCCAAGGAAAAATTCAAAAATCAACACTTAGAGTTTATTCTAAATCATCTTTGATATTATGTATATCCCATATATATACATATTTATTTACTTTACGTAATAAGTTATACTGTAAATTTTAAACCACCTTTGGTTTTATTTCAAAACAAATTTCTTTAAAATTTTCAAATAACTCTTGTATTAAAATAAGATTACATTCAAAAATATTCTGAATAATATTATTTATTATTTCCTTTAACATTATGAAACAATTTCAAATTTTTGGACTTAGATTTTAAACTTCATAATTTAAATCCATTCCAATTCACAAGTCATATTATCTAAAATGTTTACTTCCTCCAAACATTTCATTCTGCTTTATCATTAATTATAATTAGAAAACAAAAATCCTATTATAAGACATAACAACCATTTTATGATAATAACCCAGTTTATCATATCTGAAAACCAATTCACTATTTATTATCTCACATTTTGCTGGAAAATAAAATCAAGGTAATCTTTTCGACATTTTGAAAACACTTCTACAATTTCAGGATTTTACTTTCTGGTTTGAATCCATTTCAAGCTTATCTTATTTGTATAGTTTAAATTATCCAATTCCTATTTGGTTGTATATATTACTACTTAAATTATTATTATATTTAATTTCATTAATCAACAACCAATTAATATAATTAGAAAAATAATTGCTTTATATATATCAAAATATAAGTTTGTATAAAAACTAATTTTAAAACCGTTTTAAAATATTTATTTAAGAAAATAAAAAAATATGCCCTCATATTAATACACTCAACTCATTCCAAGGTACTACTGACCCTATCCTTAATGAGTAAACCCACCAGAACCAAGGTTCTCGCTTAACCTTCTGCTCTGATACCAAAATGTAACGACCCGGAGTTTCGACCCCGAAAATTCGACACTAATACGTTCACTGTAGAAGTGCCGAGCAATCAAACGTCGGAAATTCCAGATTGTTAGGGTAAAGAAGAAAAGAGTAGATGAAGAAACAGAAACAACAACACTGAAACCCACATTCGTAGCGGATGATCAAAATATAATATCAAATAATAGCAATTTACAAAAAAAAACCGTATCTGTTAATATACATGCAATACATCAGAGTACAACCAATCAAAATTAAACTGGACAGTCGTAGCAACCTGTCCCTAAATACAATCAGAACAAATTCTAGTACACAACGGAATAAACTATATACCTTCCTGCCATCCAGCTCGCCTCCTGAGCTCCAGAATGTCCCAACCTGAAAAACTGTAATACTCAGTCTATCCTCGAGCATTATAATAAAGTAACACCTGGGTCAGGCTGGAAATCAGTGTGAGTAAACCCATAATATGAAATACTAAGGTAAAACTTATTTTAAAACCCGGGTAACTCGTACTTCACTACGAGTTATTAACTTGTTGAAGTCAATCACTTGTCACAAAACAATATTTAAAAATGTTACTTAGTTTAAATGGTCACGTTACTTAAATTATTCCATTCCAGCCTATTTGGTTCTAAACTCAATCGAAAAGGAATTATAGTAGATTTCAAATCGAAGTGGTTTTGGGTATTTGCTGATACCTGACCCCGGTCTCTTCGAATCCAATGTCATCTCTAATCTAAGTTGTTTTAAGTGAATACAATTCAATTTTAAATACAGGATGTCACATTTACACAGCAATTTATTATCTACAGATAACCTACGTTATCACAGTTCAACCCAACATATCATACCTCAGAAACATCATAATTTATCAGATTAGAGACATTAATACCAACATTCAACACGATTTACTCATCCATAAGCAAAATTAATTAATCACATAATCCATAACTAATTTAACTTAAACCAAATAAATTAATTACTTATGAATAAATTACTTAGCCCTGCTTAATTGACATTAATTAATTACAAATCATTTGATATTAATTATTGAAATTAATTAATCAAACTTAATTGTCCATCTTAATTAATTATCCTTTAATTAATCACATAAATAAATTAACCTTAAGTTAATTACATAATTAATTAACCCTTAATTAATTACATTAATTAATTATCCTTAATCATAAATTAATTAACCTTTAATTAATCAGTTAATTAACCTTTAATTATAAATTAATTAACCCTTAATTATTAATTTATTAATCAATTGATTTTCTTTAATTACTTTCATTAAGTAATTATCCTCTAAGTAATTATCCTTTAAGAAATCATATTAAGTAATTAACCTTTAATCACTTAAAAGTATCCTTTAATTAAAGATAAACCATTTACTTAATTAATCGTTTAATTGTCATTTAAATATTATTTAATAAATCTTGAAAATTAATTAGCATTGACATATAAATTAACTTAAGACCTTAAGTTAATTAATGATTAAAAACACTTACTTTTTTTAATCAATCTACAACATTAAATTTATTTAAAATAAAATTTTAAAATAAAGGTTATATTAAAACACTTTAAACTTAATTAATTTTAAAATAATATATTTTAAAACCCCTGACCAAACCAAAACTTAAATAAAAACAATCATTTCTTAAAAGAATTAGTTTAAAAATTATTGAAATTTGATTTTTTTTAACCTTTAAAAACTTTGTTTATACTATACACTGACTCGAGTCTACTTAAGTTCACACCCGAGCCAAATGCTAGATTTCCCGAGTCCAACCCGTATTTCCCCCAAGTCAATCCCTCATTCTTTTCCTTTTTCTTTTTAACTTTGTTTGATTTAAAAACTGTTATAACCCACACAGACACCTTGGAACAACACACGAGCCAAAACCCATTCTTCCCGATACCATCCCCGAGGCACGTCTTCCTTTTCAAAACCCAAACCTACTTAAATGCTACTGACACCTGTACACGTGCATAGGTGATCGGAGCAACTCCAGTCGACGTCGCCATTGCCAGCACATCGTCTTCGATCCCTTCTCTCAATTCCGACCACCAAAACCATGAAACGATGACGAACCCAAAATTGAACCACATCGAACTCCACTGGCCAGAATAGATCATCTAAGAACTACCCTGTGCCGCCACCTCAGGTCATCTGAGACTTCGCCACTCCGACCAAAGATTCATCGGAAACCTGCGCATCGATTCTCCCTCCTGCGAACAACTCCGATGCTTCGACGTTGACTAACCAACCTCGAATTCAACAGCAACCCAAACTGGACCTAAAATCCTACAACGTTGCTAACCAACCACCACGGCGAACTATAAATCCCTCCATCATTTTTCCTTAGATCCCTGATCTACAAGCGTGCTCCGGCCTCAACCCCGAGACTCCGAACTTTGCGATCACCAGAAATCGATGAAAAATTCGTTTCTGTTCATCCTTAAATTTCTCCCAAAATACTAGCTTAAAAATCCTGATTTTGTTATTAAAATTCATGGGTTTTGAAATCGAGTTAGGTGATGTAAGTGAAATTTGAAAACATAATACTCGAATTTGACAAGTTTTAAAACCTTTACTATATATCTTCTATCTAGGTAAAATTACCTTCAGATTTTACTTAAAAATATTTTTAAAACTAATATCTTGTTAATTCAAATACTTTTTGTTTGAAAATCAAACCCTATAAATGAATAAGTGAAGAGCGTTTGATTTTTATTTTGAATTTTTTTTAAACCCTGTAAATACAAAAACAGGGATATCTATATATGCACACTCAAACATTTTCCTGTTTATACACATGCAAGCATAATTTACATCCACAAAACCATTTTCAAAGCATTATTCTCATCAATCATTCCAGGCATAAATAAGAGTGTTTAGTTTTTAACTGCGAAGTTTACTCATAGTTTGAAGAAAACAGAGAGCAGTACCATATTCTTTAATCTGGAACCTGATGCTTGATTTTGAATCTGATCTAATAGTTGAATTTTGAATTTTACTTTAGTTTTGATCAGGTTGAAACTTGAAACAGGCTTTGATTTTTCTTTTTTTAGTTTTTAGTTGAAAGATGCAAGAAGAGTTTAGAAAAGAGAAATGGAAAATGCTTTGAACTGAACCAGCCCTCTCTTTTTTATTTTATTTAAACATTTATTTATATTTTAATCAAAAAGAAAACTAAGCCACTTGTTATTATGAATGTCACCCTTAGCTTACAAGTGTTTTATACATGCATTCTATGTTTATTTATGTTTTTAGATTATATTTTATATTTTTATTAATACATTCCCCTTTTATTTATCCTGATTTTAATTTTAAACTAAGGTTATAAACATTTCAAATCAATACCTAAATATATACTAGTATTTAAAAATGTAGAGCTTCAAATCTAATTTATTATATTTAAATTAATAAATACTATCTTTAGTGTTTTAAAAATATGAAATTTAACTTAACTAGCTTTTGAAAATTATTACATTGAATTCAAATCCATGCTTTCTATTCACAATACATATATACACACATACACACTTATATACTTGTATAAGAACACTCTTAAAATTTTCAACATTATAAAGCATGCATATATATATATATATATATATAT
This sequence comes from Allium cepa, assembly GCA_030765085.1. Taxonomy (NCBI): domain Eukaryota; kingdom Viridiplantae; phylum Streptophyta; class Magnoliopsida; order Asparagales; family Amaryllidaceae; genus Allium; species Allium cepa. The sequence goes on from CM060929.1 coordinate 1,038,388,813, forward strand.
GTGTGTGTGTGTGTGTGTGTGTGTGTGTGTGTGTTAATTTCCTATAAAATTTATCTTTTTCTAAAAATTTATAATTCAACATCTATTATAGATTCAAATTCATTTATATACATATCTAGATATTCTTTATATTATCAAAATTCTATTTGTATAACCAAATAAAACCAGTATCTCAATAGTTACAATCAGTTAATTACCAATTAACAGATGTCCAAAAATCCCGGTTATCACATAGAGTATATCAAATGTACTCTTATGTACATATTTGTGTGTAGTGGTAACATATTAAATTTATTTAGAGAAGGAAACTTTTAATTTCCTATCTCTTAAGTTATTGAATTAATAAGGGTTCATAAATTTATTTAGAGAAGGAAACTTTTCAATTCCCTCTCTTAACTTATTTAATTAATGAAGGAAAAATTATATAAATGGAGAGAGAAACCTTTCATTTATCTCTCTTTAATTAAGTTGTTTAATTATATAAAAGTCATTAATTAGCAATATATATATATATATGGCATAAATGTGACTATAAACAATATATATATATATATATATATATATATATATATATATATATATTGTAATGTAAATTCTGTAAGAGCAACATATGATAGGCGATATTAATTGATGACAATGTTAGACATATAACTAGAAATAAATGGATAGTTAAACACATAGAGGAAATATGGGTAACGGATAAAGAGTAACAAAGACGATTGATTTAATTTCCTATTTGGTAAACATAATTAATGCAACATATAAATGATAATCAATTGGCAACATGATATAATGATATAAATAATCAACAACAAAAGTTTGTATGTATTATTAACTAATTATGTGCATGTATATGTTTGAATATGTATATATACATATTGTTTAATGAATCCCCCAAATATACTAAATTAATTCTGCCAGGTCAATTATTATCCATTCAAGATTTATTACCAAACATGTAGTGATCAGATTTAGTAAATCAATTTGAAAATAGATCTTAATCAATAAATCCAAATGTAACCAATATGTATATGTTAATAATTTAATGTAGAATAAAACATAGATATTTATTGTAAAAAATAAAATTTGTCAAAAGTATATTTTGTATAATAATATTATGTTGATTCATATTTATTTATACATAAATATAGTGTACAAATATGTGTGTGTGTGCATGTATACATAATATATACACATATATGTTTAATTTTTTATATATGTATTGTTAATGAATCCTTTAAAATTAATAAACCAACTCAACCAAATCAATTATAATCAATTTAAGATGATTACCAAATATGCAGTAAACTAGTTTAGTAAAATCGTCGGATAAAATATCTTAATAAACAAATCTAAATATAATTTATATGTATATGTTAATTAGGAAATTCTTAAAATCCTTTTATAATATTTCAAAATTATTTTAATATACACATACATATATATACATACGCATTTATGTATATGTACGAATCTTTAAGTAGCAACTAAAATTAAAATCAATGTAAACTATTCCTAAAAATTAAATAAAATAAAGTTAATTAGAATAACAAGTTAATTGCTAGATCTATATTTAGATTAAAATCAATAGAAATCAACATAGAAAATCATAAATAGAAGTTATCAACTACAAATGATAACCAATTCTAATAAGAACAAGTTCTATTACATTAAGTTCTATAATTGTATGCTTATAAGGAACAACAAATGAATCTATAAATTTTTTAAAATGAACTATCTACTAGATCTATAATATCATGGAATAAATAAATAACTAATGGAATTTACCTTATTGATGTTGCCTATGATTCGTACCTTGAATGATAAATGCTTCTAGATCCTATTGAATCACCTCCAGAAATTGCAACAATCTGAAGCACCACTTTTGAATTTATTTTATTTGATTTGTTTTGATTTTGTTTTAGGAATTTTTATGGGTTAGAAGCCATGAAATTTCGGCCAAGAAGGTAGAAAAATGAAGATAGAGGCTAGTGTTTAGAAAGAGAGTGATTAAGTCAATGGAAGATAACATATTTATAGAGGGATCCCTCCTTAACCTCCTCCCTTCATTTTCTATATCCAACCATTGGATTTTCAACCTCTTTTTCTTATGGACTTCTATAAATAAGGCTATATAGGCTCTAAAGTATTCCCAAACCCATTTAGTGATTAATTTATTTAAATCGGATTTAAATATTTTATCAATATCATATATCGATGTACATACATAACTCTTATGTACGTACTATATTAAATACTAATGGATTCAAACAAACTAAATATATAAATAAAAATTTAATAATTAATATTTCATAAATATTATTAATTTATAATGGTTATAAATTAATTAAATCGTGTGGTTTTCGAAGCATTCATCATTACGGTTGTCCGACTTAAATGTGTAAATTCTGTCAACGATTAATATCGATCTATTCGAATATTAACGTTCACACGTCACTTAACAGGTGGTGTGACATTTTGGATGAATTTATCTCTTACACATCTTTTAGACAAAATCCAATTTTACTTATTATAAGCGGTACCTAATAGTGACAATTATTTACAGTAATTCTCTTCGTCGAAACTATATCACTTTGGATTTATGGAATTTGGCAATGGTCAAAATTCCAATATCATCCATATTCAACTTTATAGTCCAAACACAAAGTCCTTGGTTCAATAATAATAGTTATTAGTAACCGAAATGCTTTGGCCAAAGACTTTGACTTTGAGTTGACTTTAGTTGACCGTGATACTAACCTCATATAACCGAGGAAACGAATCCTCTCTTGAATAGTGTTTCACTTCTAATGCTTCCAATCGATCCAACTATAATTGTTCGATGGATGTCATGCCATGATTTAACTACGATCAAAGCGAAGCTTTCACATTGAAGATCAGCATTATTTTCAAGTCGAAAGAACTGTGTAAACTAGTCACATCGCTATTCTCTGCTTGACCTTAGTTATATTAACCAACAGAAAACTAACCAGTGAGTCATTCCATAGTTATCGAATAACTATCAGTATGTAACCCCTTAGTGCCCCCAATAGTCATGAGTAATACACTGTCCAACATTTGGAGAGCGTTACGTACTCTAGTCTCAACAGATACATCGAGATCCAGTCTTGATGCATCTTGACTAGAAACATTTAAAATGGTATATTTGTTTCATTGTGACAAATTACTCACGGTTACAACACTTTGTAACTACTATCACAAAACATAACATTTGTGGATTTTCTATTAAATATAAGTTTAATCAAATTAATTAATACAATCGCATTATATCAAGTATATAATAGAAAGAAAATACCTTTATTTCGAACTAGATTGGTTAACGAGTTAGATATATGTAACAAATTACATAATTGCCCTAGGGCATACCCCTAACTCCATCAACCAAGATATCCTCGTAACATAATTGTAACGACCCAACTTCCAAACTCCAGGAAGTCGCATCATTAAGGAGAAAGAAAGGGATAGAAAAGAGAAAAGAAAGAAAAGAAAGAAATAGACAACATCAGAATCTCACAGCGGAACGAATAAATTATATTATATCACATAATACTTTACATAGTATCATATACATCAGAGTTTTACAGCCAATACAACACAAACTAGACAGTTATAAACATCTGTCTAGCGATTACAATTCAAGTATATCAGAGAAAAACAGATACAACTCAAACACAGCGGAACCACTATATATATCTACACGCTGAAGCCTCCTGCTCCATTATCTCCTCCAGAACTCGTCAAAGCAATCCTGAATCACTTGACTACTCATACGTAATATGAGTACCCAAGAGTTTAATAAAACAGAAAATAAACACTCGGGTCAGACAGGGGTCTGGTGTGAGTAAACGGGTTTAAAAGTTGCTTAACTTTAGAAAATCCTTTGAAAACAAAAGGTATCACGTAAGACTTCCCACACATAAACATGGAAATTTTTTTACCTTACGCTAACCAAAACATTTGATAGGAAATCCAGTGATATTATAATAGTGTCTAGGGTTTTCAAAATAAAATACAGAAATAGCTGGAATGCTTACATCTCACGTTCCAACATAGCTGGGCACAATCAAAACCGTACAGGCACTTATTGGATTTTGGATTCCATCAATGGCAGGGCTACTGGGGTACCGCCCGTCACAGTACGTGGCCTAGATCACCGTACCGAGGAGTACTCCCACTCCCCTGCAACACAAGGCCGGACCCATTCCTTACTGAACAGTTCTGAACAAGACCACCCCGACAGTTGGAGCTCACAACCGTCCACACAGCCGAAATAAAAAGGGACCTTTAGACAGGGGTAAATCTCACTCTCAGTGGGGGCTACCCACGAAGCCTTGTTGCACCTTCCCTGTTTTAGCCATTCCCGGTTGATGAGTCTTGAGGCTACGATTACCTTTATAGGTCATATTATCTTAGAATGCTCATCGTCCACCTGACGATGTTTTGAAAGCATTCAATCCATACAAGTTCGTTCCGGGTTCGAACGAAATCGAAGGCATTATCTCGTTACACTCATTTTGGAATCACCCTCAGAGTTAACGACGATAACCCTTGCACTCTAAATCACATCTCGAACCTATAAGTACTATTCCGTCAAACTCATTACGGAATCACCCATAGAGTTATACTGACGTATAGCCCTTACACCTCGAGTCTTCACTTGCTCCACTTGGATTAACGACCTAACGTTTAATTGGAATCGACGTGGTTTTCGGATATCCAAATATGGAAACCCGATCCCGGTCTCACCGAAACCAAACGCCATTTTAATGTCCAAGTTGTACTTAAGGGTTTTAAACAATTAACTCATTTTATTAGTATCTATTTCACACAGATAGATAAACTACATATTCTCATTATAACAGATAACCCATAACATTATCACAACAGATAATCATCACAACAGACAATCATCACAACCAAAATAATCCATCATACTATAACTAAGCATCCATATCCTATAGATACTACTCATCTCATTTCTGAGATCACAACCATCCAAAGGTATATCAATATCATCCATAAGCAATGATATATTATCCATCAATTATAATCAATTTAAAATGAATTAAATTAATTACTTCTATCTCTAATTAATTTAAAATAAATTAGATTAATTACTCATCTATAAATCCTGCTTATAATTCTATTGATTAATCAACCTAGTTAATTAATCATTCATTAAGTATTCAACTTGATTAAACATCTATGATTAATCATTCACTAATTACAATAAGTAATTAGTCTTAAATTAATTTATAAAATTAATTAACCTTAATCATAAGTAATTAACATTTAATTACTTCATTCATTAATTAATTATAATTAATTACATTTATCCTTAATTAATTACAATTAATTAATCACTTAATTAATTATTACTTAATTAAACAATTCTTAATTACATCATTAATTATAATAATTAATGACCTCTAATTAATATTTAAATTACTTTATTTAATATTAATTACATTTAGTAATTAATCTAAAATTAAAATACAATTATTAATCACCGTGATTAATATTTAAATCCATAAATTAACTACTCTTAATTACTTATTAATGAATTAATTATCCAATAATTAATTATCTTCATTAATTAATTCCTTGATTAATTACAGAAGCAGTTATCCAAATTACTAAATTAAAATAAAACACCTTTCCTTAATTACATTCCAGTAATTATCAATTAAAACTTCTCTAAGAAATCCTGGTCCATAAATTAGATTAAGTAATTATTATCATTAAATTATTAAATTATTACTTAAATTAATTAAACTAAATTAATTAATTTAAACAAAACACATTATCAGAATTAATTACAATAAGTAATTAATCCCTCAATTACTTTTTATAAAGTTATTATAATTAACAAATTACAATTGATTATCTTCAATTAATTAATCTAATATATTCATAAATTAATTGCATTACTTAATTAATTATCCTTAGATAATTATCTTATTTAATTAACAATATTTCCATTAATTACTTAAGAAAATCAACTTAGATTAATTATTCATTAATCATTTCTAATTATAAATTAATCCAAAACATTAATTAAAATCAATTTAATAAGTAAATTTCTAAATTATCTTAATTATTTCCAAATTAATCTATTTACTTATTAATGACTTATTAATTATTCAAATGTATTTTAATAATCCATTTCTAAAATCTAATTCAACCTTTATTTTAAAAAATTTAAGATTCCAAATGTTTAACCACTAAACATTATCCAAATTTAAATAAATTAATAAACCTAAAGGTAAAGAACTACCATTAATATATAAGAAAAATTTATATTACTGAATTTTACTAAAAATAAATCAAATCTTTTAAAATAGATAGATTATTTTAACTTTCAATTTAAAGTTAAACATTTCATAATTTATTTAAATATTTAAAGGAAAGAATTCTTTTAAATTTAAACCTTATTTAAAATCAAATTCATATTTAAATTCTACTTAAAAACATTTCCTGTCCAATATTTAAAAAATTTCAAAACTGTTTTGAATTCAAACTCATTTCAAAGTAAAACTGAAATCACACACAAAACTTGATTTCAAAACTAAATTTAAATCTTTCTTAAAATTTAAAGTTTTCATTTTGAACTTCGAATTCAAAAGTACTCTTGAATAATTCAAACTTACACCTAAATTTGAATCTTGTTTTAAAAATTGAATACCCTTTAAAAAAAATTTTAAAAAAAAACAAAATTGTTTAAAATAAAAAAAATCTGGATTCAAAAACCTGAAACTATATTTACACTGTTTCCAGATTTAAATTTAAATCTTACTTAAATTTAAATTCATCATTTTAAACTTTTGAATTCATAAGCTTACTTGAATTTAATTCAAACCTACACTTTAATTTAAAACATAGCTTTTTAAAAAAAAAATTGAGTTTCCCAGATTTTTTTTAAAAAAAACACAACAGTTCAGATTACAACCTGAACTCAAAAACCCGAGACCACCATCTAAATACTTCGGGTCAAAACACTTCCATCTTCGAGTCACAACACATAATACACGAGGGTGACTTCGAGTCACCAAAACCTGCACACCCAGAATTCACCAGAGTCAACCAAACACTGTGCAAATGCGACCACTGCTCCGGCGACTTCCAGCTACCTCCACCAACCTCTCCAAGAAGCCATCCATCCTTCAACTTGATAATGTCTATCACAAATCCTCTGTAGCTTGAGAATCAGGATCAAGCAAAATAAAAAAAAACAGCAACCTGAAGAGCTTCACCACAACATACCAAACCTAACAATCATCACAACAACCCACTCCGGCCATCCTATGGTCTCCAACTCCGGCCATTGCTCCACCTATACCCCCTCTGCCAAAACCCAAAACCACTCGAATCAACACAGTGTTCAGGCAGTTACAAGACTTCCATCACTTTACAACTAGGGTTCAAACCTGAAAAACCATTCTTGCCATCACCACAACTCTCTGATCAACTATTAGGAATTTTCCCCCTACTTCCTAGTTAATCTTACACCTCCAGAAGGATTTCCAGATTCCAAAATTTATTTTATGATTTGATACCCCAAAATCCCAAATTACTGCACAGACCTTAATTACTAACTCCTCAGAAGATTTTAAAATTGTGATGCTTGTTTTAATAATCATGTTTTTAAACATGCATTAAAGTTTTTAAACTTGTTTTGAATAATTTTAATATGTTGACAGTCTTACTTTTTTTGAAACTATTGTCTACTGTTATTGATTTTCACAAGTAACAGGTTACTTTCTAAATCAAAATTTACAAACCTAATCTATGCTAAACAACACCATTTGTTCACACAATAATTTCTAACTATGATTCAGACATAAAGAAATGGTTTTGTATTTAAAATCCTAATTCGAACAGTAGCAAGACTGTTAAAAATTTTGCATCACCTATCTGTATATTCAAGAATATATGCAGGCATAATCACACAACAGTCTACATTTATATTCAAACTCATGCACATATAAATTTTTAAACAACCTATAGATTTGAGATTACTCACTAAAGAGAAAGAACAAAGCAGTTATTAATTTGCCACTGTTTTAAATTTTCTTATTTAAAAGGCATTTTGAGTTAACCTTTAATTTCTGCAAAATTTTGATAGCTTGGTTTTTAAAAGAAGAAACTGTTTTTAAACATAGATTTACTCACCTTAAATTGAAAAGCAGAAAAAATCTAGATGCAATTCATTTCCAGGGGCCTGAATTCCATTGCATTGATTGAATCTGTGCTTGCTCCTAGTTAGAGTTTATTATAACATGTTGTTTGCAGGCTTTGAAACTGCATTTGATGATTTTAGTCTGCATGCTTCCCCATTTCATCTTTGCTTGAATAAATCTACAGGTTGAAGAAATTGGTTTGCAGGTTCAAATAGAATTTGCAATTTGGGTTTCCTTATGCAGATTTAAAAACTTTGATTGCAGATCTTGATTGAATTTGGGTTGTGGATTTTAGAGTGAAAATGATTTCAGTTTTCTTTAAATCTGAACTTAGATTCATTATAGGAGATAAGATGTTTGAAACAAAAAGGTTTGTTTTAAGTTTTATCTAAAATAATAAATTCAAATATTGATTTAGTATGCCACTTGTTATTTAGATATGAAGATTAATTACAAGAGTCTACTTTAAAAACATGAATGTTTAACACATGTAAGATTTAATATAAGATAAATTTCTTTGTTTACAAATGTTTTAATTTAAGATAAAACCATTCTAATTTAATTTAAGATGTTTTGTATGTTTATTTATATTTAGTCCTTAAATGATTATAAATGAATTATCTTTACATATTTAAATATTTGCTTGAATATTTTTTTTTTTAAAAAAATTATTTAAAACTAATTTTCAAAAGAGAAAATTTTAAAAAGAAAAGAATAATGTTGAATTATATTTTATTCAAAAATTTCAACTCAACATATTATACCTTAATATAAATAAACTAAGTTTATTTCAAAACAATTTTAAGATAAAACAAAATGAACTTTATTATAAAATACAATTTTTTACTATATATGTTTATAACAAAATATTTACTATAATTTCTTTTTGAAAATACAAGATAGATTTATAAATTGACTTATGAAAAGTTCCAATACCAATTCCAATTTAATTTAATCAATTCATAAATTATACACATATATATATTATAAATTTGAAAATATTCTTTATTAAATTTAAATTTAAAATTAAAACTCCTATTTACAATGTATACACATATATATTATAAATAAAATATTTTTAAATTAGTTTAGAAAGAAATTTTTATCATTTAAATATTTTTAACATTTTAAAACAATAAGATTCTCAAATTCAATTATTTTTATTATGAATTTTGAAAAGAATATCATTTATCAGACTAAATAATTATAAATTTTCAAAAGAAAATTATGTTTGGATTGGATTATTAAATCAATATTTCACATTTTAAAATAATTATAAATGAAATTATTAAATAAATATTGCCCAAATTTCCGGGACATCACAATAATTCCTGCATAACGACGGAACCAATTGAGAAGCTCCGAGCAATAACCAGGAGAACCAAGCGAAAAGATATATTTCTGGTTTAAATCCGAAGTAGTTAGAATCCCTACGTTGTTGGCACTGAACTCGCTGTCATTGCATAGTACAAGCTTGTCATCAATCAGCCAATATATAAAAATTAACTTAATATGTACTAATACACATACACTAAATATAACTCATATGAAAATTAAAAAAAATTATATATAAAATCCGTATGGATTTATGTTAAAAAAATTGATCTTTTTAATCTACGTGGATTTGAAAAAACCATTTTTATATTGGAACAGGTCCCGATCGAAATGTATTCAAAAATTAATTTTAATATATTATTGTTTATGTTTATTAAATAATATTTTATAGATAAATTTAAATTATATATATATTTCAATGTTAAAATATTATATGTACGTGTGTGTGTGTATATATATATATATATATATTTGTAATCATTTAAATAAATGTTTTTTAAGAAAAATGAACGATCCTCTATTTCAAGGAAAGGAGCAGTCATGTATTTTATTATACACTAAAATGATGTTTCTAACAAGCCTGGAAAATAGTAATACCCTTCTACAATAAAATAAAATAAAACTCCCTCAATTCTAACAACTAGAGTCTATAATGCACAAAAATGAAGAATAAAATAATAAAACTAAGCTAAATCAAGAAAGTACTCCAATATGTCCATACATCCTCGACAACAAGCTCTGCTAAGTGCATTTAAGCACCGATGTAGCTAATCTGAAACTCAACCATGTGGCTAGATCAACACACATAGATACACACACACACACACACTCATACACAATTATATTTTATATACTTATATATGCCTTGATAAAATAAAATAAACTTACTAATTAAGAGATAATGTATACTAAGTAGTACAAAAGAATTAAACAAAAACATAACTTGACCAGAATAAAACTAAACAATAACAAAAAAAATTAATTATGAACATTATACAAATGTAGAGTGAACTTTTATACTTTTGAAATGAACGATAAATGTTAGACGATAACATTTTGTAGTCTAACTAATTCCTTATTAAAGACACTACATCAAATGATTCATCGACTCTCAAATCTATTAAAAATGTATTTAGAGTGTTGTTATTATTTCTATTTTTAAAAACTATTTTTCCTTAAACGAATCAATGTAGAATTTTACTTTTTAAGAAATTCTTTCAAACCAATATTATTAGCTACTTTATAATTAGGATTTGTAATCCACTTAAAGAAAATAAGACTATTGCATATATCAAATTATCCATAGGAGTGTTTATATTATTAAAAACCCTTTGATTTCTTTCAAACCAAATATACCAACATATTATAGTAAATATAGTGTCTTGTACAAATCTATGAAATCTAGTATAATAAAATCTATGGATATGCTAATATTATTCACAATTAATATCTCTAATTTTTGTATTAGAATCAGAAAAATACTAAGATAGTTTATATGAATAATACCAGTGATTTGACACTCTAAATATAAATGCAAAATATTTTCCATTCCACATTACAGTAAAAAAACATTTTTTATCAATAAATATAATTTTCCTTTTTAAAATTTCTATAGTATTTAATTTACTATATAAAATTACTATATATGTACTTTTGTTTTAGGCGGAGCGTTCCTTTTTCAAGTGTATTTAAAAATGTTTGACTTTATTCCTAAATTTTTTTGAAATATATAAGACAAATGAGATTTATAATTTTTACTCTTATCCTAACATCATATTTTAATGTCATTTTACTTATCGATGTTGTATAAATCGAGATTAGCATAAAATAAAACGACCTTTGATAAAGTAGTTCCAACTGATGCACGATTAAATTCCCATGAAAAATCCATATTTTGTCTATATATTTCTGAATTCGAAACGTTTCTAAAATTTCAAATTCACAAATTTCTTTGAATTCCATTTTGAATGTACCGCGTTTACTAATTCATAAATATTAGAACCCTTTATTATCGATTTTCAAAAGTGAGAAATATTATTTGTGTTACTAGTGGATATATGGTGCTATATATGCCACCGTACCATTGATTTGGTATTGTTTCTTTCCAAATTAAAATTTCATTATTATCGTTAAATTTAGTCATTTTTCTAATGAAGACATATTTAAATTGTGTAAATATACAATTCATAATCCTCCCTCATCTTTAGATTTACATATTGTTTACCATTTAACTAAACACTTTGAACTACTATCAGGTATCCTACTCAAAATCTCATCTAATTTTATCTATTTTATTAATTACCCATCCTAGAAAGCGATAACATGACATCCAATATATGGATAGTGCTAACAGAATTAATAAGGACTATTTTATTGAACTTAATTCAATAAGTTAACAAGTTGGATTTATTTAATAATAAAAGTAGAATATTTATTTGAAATTTAAATTTGAAATTTGAATTGTGTTTTAAAATATCCAAAAGAAAAACTATTTTGACAAAATAAGTATAATTAGTGAAATTTTGTAATTTTTTTGAAGAATAAAACAATTATTTATAATTGTTTAAACTGAAAGGAGACATTTCAATAAAAAGAAAATCGTTATTAACATAAAATAAAATACCAATAGAACATCTAGGATGGATTTACAGATTGATAAAATGTCCGAGGTTGGTTTTAAAATGGGTTAAGAGGGTTGACTTAAATTTTTTGGGTATAAATTTTAGAACTCAAAAGAGTATAAAAATTAAAATCCTTCTTTTTCATTGGATCTCGTTTACTTAGCCCATACGTACCCCATCCCCCATTGATACTTATTCCACTCCTTCATTTCTTCAGCCCTAATCAAACCTAATCAATTCATTCCTCTCTTTTACCATATATCATGAAAAGTTGGAAAAAGGAAGCTAATATCGCGAATGAAGTCGCTACAACAAGCAACGATGACGAAGAGGAGGCTGGTGACCGGAGGATTGCATGCATGCCTAGTGACGAGCAATGCCAAAGGACACATTTGAGTGTGGGCAACGCAATCTGGAGATGCGCACGAGGTTGAGGGAGGAGGTGACGTCGTCGATGAGGAAGGCGATGGCTGTTATTATGTGCGCCTTAACATTAGGTGGTAGTGGCGCGTTTGAGGCGAAGGCACGCGTCGAAGGAGGCATCGACAATGATGAATATGGAAAGGCTGAGGTCGCGACAATGGATTTAGGCTTAGTTGGAGGTTTCGATGACTGTAATTCCTCATTTCCTTATATATTGCTTTTAGTAAGTATTTCAAACACTTTTTGATTCACGGCGAGTATATTAATCAACTTATATAGTTATCGCTTATCATTTTGATTTTTAAATTGGAATAAATGAACCTTATTTTTTTGTTTAGATTAATATTGGATTGATAATCATGTCCGATGTAGAGTTAAGGTTGTGTGAGTATAACCATCCTCTAATTCAATATATAGGAAAGAGCTTGATTGATAAAGATAACATGAATTGGTAAGTGAAACTACCCTATTTCGATTTCATTATATCAATATATATACACACACTTATTACGGTTGTCTCGAATGTGAGAAGGAGGAATGATAGATGGAATTAGAATAGTCTCACATTGCTACATAACTTGGAGAAGTGGTGAATAAATATGGGTTGGTAGGCATGAAACATTAGGGATTCCTTTTGTCACAAAAAAATGTGTGCCAACTCGTAGGCATACACTACATGCTATAGATGGGGAGCTTGGTCCTCCCGTCATTACTCAACAATTGTTAACAGAACTGAAGGTTACAAATTGGGCCACGTAGAGAAACAATGCTATCAAAGTACACAAAAGGGATATGAGTCGATGAGGAGATTGTTAGGGTTGTCTTGCATGTGACAAGGAGGAACGGTGGATTAGAATTGGAATAATCTCATATCGCTACATAACTTGAAGAAGTGGTGTATTATTATGGGTTCGTAGGCATGTAACATTAGGTTTTTTTTGTTACAATAAAGTGTGTGCCAACTCATAGCATACGCCACATGCTGCAGATGGGGAGCTTAGATCGATCGTCGTTACTCAACAACACACAAAAAAATGATGAAATCTAATTCAACTCGATTTAATTTGATTTCTATGTTGATTGATGATGGCTTGCTAGTCTTGATTACTGTTAGTAGGTGGTTGATGGTTAATTGTTTGATCAATGATTGTTTGAATTATTCGCGGTTGATGAAAATTATAGTTTTCATTGTTGATAGAAAAATAAATAAATAATACACAATACATAAATAGATTGTGATAATTGATTTGAAGAAAATAAAATATAGGATATGGATATTTAAAACTAGTATGTGACGACCACCCTACACCTTAGGTATGAAAGGTTGTCAAAGGAATGAAAAGAAATAAAGAATAAGAAATAGAAGAGAATGGAAAAGAATAAAAAAGGAAACATCAAATCATCACATAACATGTCGTATATACCACGTCGCTTCATAGTAAATATAATAGTCAATACAAATGTAAAACAGTAGAGATAGTAATAACAATATGAATTAATCATGAGAATATAAGATCCACAGAGTTATACAACATAGGAACAGAGTTTATGCAACTAGAAAAAACACTCAAATGATACGCTATCTCATATAATAGTAAGTCAAACACTGTCAAGACTCCATAGTGTCACATAGCGGAAATACAATAGCAAACTCAAATATAAATATGAGTATACGTCGCCTCCTGCTAGTCCATCTACCAAACTCCATATGTCATCCGTACGTGCTCTCACATCTACTCATTTAAGAGCACCCGAGATAATAAGAAGTAAAGCATAAAATATCGGGTCTAACAACAGTCTGGTATGAGCGATATCAAACCTCAAAATACTATAAAATCGATAAAGTATACAGAACAGAGGGTATATAAACCATACCTTACTTGTCCCTGCAACTAAAGAGCTAGCACATAACATAAATAATATGCTAGTCTACATAAAAGGCTACTCCATATTTAGTACCTATCAGGGTGCGTAGGTATCTCCATCCATAATACCTACTCCATACTAAGTAAACTGCTAGGTATCTCCACCCACAATACCTACTCCATATTAAGTAAAGTATGGGTGTCTAGGTATCCCTATCATAATACCTACCTTGTGTGACATCCCTAGGGTGATATGTGGCTAGTGCAGTAATCATGATAAACATATCATCCATTAAACAATACTAACTGTCACCCAGTGTACTCTAGATATATGATAACTCGTATGACCACTAAGCCAGGGACTAGTGAAAGTCTCGATTCTTCGTCATACTCTCTACCAACACCCTAACACCCATAGGGCACTAGACCCAACACCCACAGGTCCAGGGTATGCAGATCCCAAATGATCCGTGGACGTCCCTACTATACCCATGCTTCGAGTACAACAAAAATCTCTCCAAGTCACTAAGGATCCCTTAGCACATGCACGTCCATTTAAGCCCGACTCGTTCAATCCAGATCCCAGCCTTACTTGCTCAATCCAATTTCCACTATCTATAAGGAACAACACCCACGTTCCTCCACTCTACGACACCCACCATGAGCCTCTTTGATACCTACTGCCCCCATGAGCCACAAATCGAAGAAAAGGAGAATCCAATCCTTGGTACTTGCTACCCCGATGAGCTACAAACTGATGATGCCAGACCATTATGCTGTATATCACTAGCTTCCATGATGCAAATGAGCCAACATCTCCAGCTTGTCCTACAAAATCCTGAACTATCCATCTCAAAACCTAATTCCAACATGAGCTAATATTCGAAGTACCACTCTACAATGGTCAATACCAATCACTTTTGTCTTGTACTTAACCAAAAGGATAAGTATAAACCAAACGAAAACGTCCAGCATCCATCTTAAATTCCGGACAATCCTATACCCCAGATCCATCACCACATATCCTAATCATCATCTACAACTTATCTCGCTCGTTAGGTTTTCGCATTTGCAAAACCCCAACGCACAAGACATTCCCCTAAAACCCAATCACCGCTAATCCGCATTTTCAACCAAAATAGCCAAACAGCCCAAGATACAACCATACAAACATCCAAAAGAGCATACATAACCCATGTATAATCCATCCATACCAATCAATGTGGGAAATCATATCAATGATAGCTTAAATCTGATAATTCCCTACCTATGGCACATCGGTTGAAAATATGTGATATTCTTTATAAATCATTTTAAAATAGTAAAATTTTCTTTTATAAAAATCCAGTAGGTACATAAGTACACGAAAATCATATTTTAGAATCAAAAATTATTCTCGAGCATCAATCTAATACTATACAACCAATCATAGTATGGTGAGAGATAATAACACCCAAGTCCATATAATCTGTCCAAGCCAGCACCAAAATATAGATCTTGCCATCACGAGCGTAATGCAAGAAACTGCATCCAAAATGGACCTCGCGTGCAAAGATATGAACGAAATAAGAATCGATATTAAATAAATCATTAATTAACTAATTACAATCATTAATTATCCTATAATCCTTCTTCCCGAATCACGTTTCCAAGCCATGCATATTTGTGCACATCAAACCCAGAGCTGCAAAATTCAAACTTCAATTTCTCCTTCGTTTCTCAACGAAATTGCAATTCGTCATCTCCAAAATGCTCCACTATGCGATCTCTTCGATTTGCACACCTAGTGATGAATCCCAATCCACTATTCACGACCGTGACCAGCTACTCCTTAATCGACTTGGCCATGATGGATTTCACCATAGTTGATTAGATTCTCTAAAATTCTCTATGATGATAGAGATCTGAAAGAGAAAGTCGATGGCGATCTTCATTTTGCCTATCGTCGTCTACGTCTCTGGCAATCTCAAACCATAGATCAACGTCTAAGAAGATTGATCTTACCGATGAAAATCAATCAAAATTCCGCCACAGTTATCACATAGCTCTCATCCATAGGAGCTTACTAGATCTGATTTTGTAATCTTTAGTTGAGCGGATCTCTAGATATTATTTTTTGAATGGATATAAAGAAGTGGAAACCACGATTTTCTTTTTTAGGAATGCTACAGTAAATGGAAAACGAGAATTAGACGGAAGAGGATTTAAAGGCTATTAATAATATTATTTTATCCTATTTATTTATTCTATCAAATAGATGGTCGTAAGTTTCGAGTCCGTACGATTATACGACACATCTGATCGTCATGAAACTCATCGGCGTACATCATCTCATTTTTCCGAATCCAACGTATAAATTTCATCATCATCTGAGACTACGTCCCAGGATGCTAATTTCGCACATTTCAAAATCATTTCGAGCATCGAATTGTCCAATCTTCAAATATAGCGATCCAAATACTCATTTTAATTTGCAGCGCCAATACGAACTCAACGGAAGTAGTCTCGAGTCCTGATTCGGCCGTATGCAAAAAATCGTATTTTTGGACCATCATTTAATTAACGATTAAATATTCGAATCAATTATTTAAATATCCAATCATCAAAAATATGGATCGTTACATTCTCCTTTCCTTAAAATCGTCCTCGAGCACACAAAGCAACGAGAACGTCTCCTAACCTAAAGGCCCTCAAAAGCCTATCAGATTTTGGAAAAATTCGATAGAACCTCCTGTGCGGCTAGGTCCAGGAAAAATCCTAATACAATAAAGATATGCATACATCTCTTCTTAATTGCCAATTTTCTATCGGATCAGAAATTAGCCAAAAAATTTAAATTAAAAATGACCGCAAGCGCATGACGTACAATTCTAATATGTGGCAAGCACAGATCTATCCATAAGGATTTTAAAATTTCTATTCAATCAAATTAAACCAAGATTTGAAGTTGTAATCAACTAAAAATTTCTAAAAAATAACAAAAAATAAAAGTGGATAAAAATACGAGAATAGAAGGCAATTTAGAGGCAGTGTCCTTTACATGATCACATAAATCAACAGAATGAAATTAGATCTCTTTTTTGGTCATTAGTGAATTTAGTTGATATATTTATCATAGTATGATCTATTTGTGCTATTAATTAGACCAACATAAACCATCAAACTTTAACGTACCCACTAAACCGCTTGTTAACTCTCATGAAAATGTAAATGAACTTGAAAGTAAAATCTATTCTAAGCATGATCTATTCACTACTGACATTAATATGGATCATCAAATTTTGATTATAAAATTCACTACATTAACATATCATATGTAGATGAAGAGGTAATTTATGTTTATGTTTGTTTAAGTATAGCCTATTTGGTGTCAACAACATAGGCTATCAAATTTAAAGCTAAAACAACAAAGTTTAACCACATCGAACATTTCCATTAAGCACAAAAAGAGATCAAAAATTAGTAAAATGTTGAATCTACATGATTAAAAGAGCTTCGTTGCCCCTAAATTGAAGGGGTTTAGCTTTTCATATTTTTTATCATTTTAAAAAATGTAGAGTTCAACATGAAACAAAAAAAAGAAAAAAAAGTGAGATAATTAAAATAAAAAGAGAATTAATCTACTTGCATAAATAAGTCTAAACTACTAATATAAAAAGAAAGAGAGTATGTAAGTAGAAAAGAGCATGAATTAACATTGCATAAAAAGAAAATTACATGAGGGAATTTATACATGCTTTGAAACCCTAATCATACTTTTAGGACTACCCAAATTGCCCTTGAGAAAGTGTGGCCTCTAAGTTGTCATTAGCATGAGCATAATCCACTATTACATGTGCTTGTAATTTTAATTTCCATTAACATGTGCATTAGCTCTTAATAGAGGATCATGGTAAGTGGGCGTGGGGTCCTCAATATTGCACGAAATGATTTATTTCCATCTTCATTTGTTTTCTAACTCTTGCGCATGCATATCTTCATGAAGCCTCTTCCAAAATTCATTAAAATCCCTACAAAACAACATTAAAATATCCAAGTAAATTTTCTCAAATTAATTCGCACACAAAATGACCATTTTGCCCCTAAATGAAGATGAATAAATAAAGATTTGAAAATAATTAAATTTTATCTTAAACATGTCAAAATACCCTATATGCTCATTTACTTAATTAAATTCGATTAAGTATAGAAGTAAAAACATGGACATTTACGTGCATATCAAATACCCTCACACTTATCTTTTTATTCATCCTCGAATAAAGAAAAACTAAGATAAATCCGCTTTCGTGAGAAGTACGATTGCATTAAGCATATGCAACAAGCCGTTAAACATCTAGGTGTCCCTAGTAGGATGAGTGTTGTCTCGTGAGGGCTTTTAGTAGACACTACTGACAAAATCCAAATGTGAAATGAAAATTCCTAAATGCAAGATTTATTCACAATGATATGGATGCAATTTTTTGAAAATATTTACAAATGAAGAATTTACTTTAATATCGACACAGATAAGTTAAATATAAGTTTTGGCCATCATCATGAAATTTTAGTAATTTTATTTGTCAAAATTTCCAATAAAATTTAAGTTATCATCAAAACTAGATTAAGGCTAGCTAGTTGTTTCGGTTGATCACATAGTGCAACTATGAAATAGAACCTTAGTTGATTATCAATTTTTTCGAAGTGGTATTTTCATTTCTTTTGAATAACAATTCAAATCAAATAGGTAAAAATAGTGCTTGGATTTCAATTGCTTACGCTCTCTTTATTTGAAAATTTTATTGATAATAATAATATTTACATATGCCTAACTCAAAATTCTAAGGCCAGATATATTACCCATGCATTGCCTTTCTGGCTTACGTGGGGACCATACAAAGCATGACGAGTGAACACATAAGTATGTATACCTATCGACTGTAGGCATTATTAGTAAAAGAATTTGTATATACATACACCTAACTCAGATAAATCGAGGCCAAATATACCGATCATGCACTCCCCTTCGGGATTACGTGAGAAGGGTATAGACCATGGCGAGTGAACACACTTGCGTGTGAACACATGTATCTAGGTGTTTATAAAATATATACATATTTTTTTGTTTTATTTGTTTTTTATATATTTTTTGTTTTTTGAAGAGGGTGTTTTGCAAAAAAAAATCATCTTAGCACCATTTAACTTAAAAGATAAAAAATGTTTTATCCTTTTCTTTAAATCCACCACTTTTTTAAACAAAGATTTTCAATTAGAATATACTACATAATTATCACCATGAACCTTCCTATATACTAGTTAAACCATAGTTACTTGTAATCAAACTAAATTTTTATTTTTGTTAAGATAAATAAATTTTCAAAACTTTCAATTTAATAACCAAAATCCTACAATTATCCTATAGTGTTTCTTTAAAAATAAATCAAAATGCTAAAAAGAATATTTTTTGTAATTTTTTTTAATTTTGAGTTTTGGAAAGAAAATGAAAAAAATAAACCATGAAAAATCATTAAAAATCGAAAATGAAGATGAGACTCCCCCCACACTTGATTTTGACTGTATCCCCACAGCCAAACCAAGTGAAAGGAGAAAAATAAAATAAGAACAAAAATATGACCTATATAAACATGAAAATGAAAAGATTATTATTTACACAACCTCAGAAAATATACTATTAAAGAGTAAATAAAATGGTCTTTCAAAGAGCAATTCATTTGTCTCATCAAGTATGAGAGACAAAGCTTAAGCTGAGAAAACCAAACCATAAAAGTTTTCAAAGTTGAATGTTGATTTGGAAAAATGAAGGTCATTTTATTATAAATCATACGAGTTGTTCTACTTTCAACGATTTTCGGGGTTGACAAAATAATTAGTTGAAGTTAAAGTTTATTTTCACCAAATTGAAAGTCAAGCTTATCATTGAAAACTTCTTCAGAATTATCGATTTTGAAATCAAAATGGTCATTTAAATCTTTCCCTTCAGAATTCAACAACTCATCTTCGAAAAGTCCAAAGAAATTATGTTCATTAAATCATCTTCGTTTGTTGAGTTATTCACAACTTCATTGCATATATCTAGTTCAAAATCCGAAGTTGTTGTACTCGATTTTTCAAAATCGAAAAAAGGAAGATCGAAATTTAAATTTGGTTCCACACTCTCGAACGAATTAAATTCTAACTCAATTAGCATATTTTCAACAACTTTATTAAGATTGTCGTTTTCAATTTCAAAAGTTGTTATTTGAAAATCGTCAATTTTGGTAAAAGATGGATTACCACTTGACTCGTCACACGTTGAGATTTGTTTTGGTTTCTCACGTCATCTCATGTATGTTTCAAACAACAAATCCGTGTGATCTTTGTGAATTTTTTCCATTTTCTCCACAAAATCAAATTTATAATTATTAGCTTGGGGATTTTCAATTTGTAATTGTTGAGAACAAAAACTATCAATTGCACCATAGTTGAGATTTCTCATTTCCAAAATCGTTTAAAAAGTGTTACACCCATTTTGACGTTGAAATTCATTTTAGAGTTCGAAGTTTTATTGGAAATCTTTTGAATTTTGAAGTGAATTCATATTTTGGTTATTTTGAAATCCTTGACTTAAGTTTTTGCACAAATATGAATTACACAAATCATTTATCCTTTGATCATTTTGTATGGAGAGTTCAAGTAAAGACGAGATAGTTTCAATAGTTTTTTCAAGAGTCGAGGTTTGCTCATCATTTCGAAAATTCGGACAGTTTCGAGATTTTTTTCGTTTTTTCTTTTTTTAAAAAAGGAAAATTATTTACCAATTTTTTATTTTTTAAAAAGGGAAATTTTATTTTTGGATATTTCAACTTTTTTTGTTTTTTTTAAGATTTTTTTTAATTTTTTTTTCTAAAATATAACTCAAAAATTGTTTTTTTGGATTTCTGATTTTGATTGAAACATTTCAAATTAAAAGGATTTAAAAATCAAGTTAGGGAATTTTTTTTTAGTTTTCAATTTTGATTTTTTTTTTAAATATGCATGAACTAATGCAACTGAATGAATGCAAAGGACATAATTACAAATTTTCCGCCTATGTAGTTCCTAACCCAAAATTGTATAATCACACTTTGTCTTAAATCAACAAGTTATTTCTTAGCTGGATAACAGACAGGAGTTATCAGTGCACCACGAATCACCGTAGCGATGTAGCCGAAGGTTTAAGCACCTTCAGAGAAACAATCAATATAATATTTACAAATCACCGTAATATTTATAACCGTTTATTGCTCTGTCGTAGCCTAGACACCAAGAAAATAAATTGTTTAAAGAAGACAACTTGTCAATATAAAATTAAGCCCTAGCTGAGCTCATGACACCCTTAAGATGTCTAACTGTTATTATTAGTCAAGTTCCAAGACGAAATGCAAAACTAAAATTAAAAGTGTGTTAACGATGCAACTTCAAACGAAATTTTTTTTTTGAATTTTTTTTAAAATGCAAGCAACCAACAATGCAAAGAAAATAAAAATAAGAGATGATGGCATAATGCCAGGGCATGCAGAATTTATTAGAAATTCATTTTAAAAGCAGCAAAAAAAATTTTAAGCAAGCAAAGCAACGTGGTTTTAAACAAGCAATTCTTTTCCTTACGATTTTTTGCTTTGCCAACCTGAAATTAAAAATAAGATATACACTTTTTTTTATATCAAGATAAGGAACTTAAAACAAATGAAACTAAAACATATTTAGGAAAAAAACTTGTTGTTCGTTTTTTTAAATAGAAAACAAACTTAAGACAATCTAACTCAACCCAATTTTTTAAATCAAAATAAACCACCTGTAGCGACCCAACTTTCCAACACCAGAAAGTCGCATCATTAATTAAGAAAGAAAGGGATAGAAGAAGAAAAGATAAGAAAGAAGAAACACAACAACATCAGATAACTCACAGCGGAACGAATGAAATATAATATATCACATAAAATATTACACAGTATCATATTACATCAGAGTACACAACTTATACAACACATGTTAGACAGTTATAAACATCTGTCTAATTATACATCTCAAGTACACAAGATACAGATATCATACAAACACAGCGAAACTGTAATATATCTACACGTGGAAGCCTCATGCTCCATATATCCTCCAAAATTCGTCAAGAAAACCCGAATCACTCGACTACTCATACATAATATGAGTACCCAAGAGTTTAATAAATCATAAAATAAACACTCGGGTCAGACAGGGGTCTGGTGTGAGTAAACGGATTAAAATTGCTTAACTTTAGAAAATCCTTTGAAAACAAAAGGTATCACGTAAGACTTCCCACACACAAACATGAAAAAGTTTTTACCTTACGCTAACCAAAACATTTGATAGGAAAGCCAGTGATATAATAATAGTGTCTAGGGTTTTCAAAATAAAATACAGAAATAGCTGGAATGCTTACATCTCACGTTCCAACATAGTTGGGCACAATCAAAACCGTACAGGCACTTATTGGATTTTGGATTCCATCAATGGCAGGGCTACCGGGGTACCTCCCGTCACAGTACATGGCCTAGATCACTATACCGAGGATTACTCTCAATCCCTTGCCACACAAAGCCGGAACCATTCCTCATTGAACAGTCCCAAGTAAGATCACCCCGTGGATGGCGCGACCAGCCACCCACTAAGCCGAAATAAAAGGGACATCTAGATAGGAATGACCTCACCCTGAAATGGGTGCTACCCACCTAGCCTTGCTGCACCTCCCCTGTTTTAGCCATTCTCGGTTGATGAGGCTTGAGGCTGCGATTACCTTTATAAAACACATCTATCTTAGAATGCTCATCGTCCACCTGACGATGTTCTGAAAGCATTCAATCCATAAAAGTTCGTTCCGGGATCGAACGAAACCGAAGGCACTATCTTATTGCACTCATTTTAGAATCACCCTCAGAGTCAACGACCATAGCCCTTACACTCTGAATCACCATCTCAAACATATAAGTACTATCACCGTCAAATTCATCACGGAATCACCCCCAAAGTTATGCTAACGAATAGTTCTTACACTTCGAGTCTTCACTGAGCTCCACTTGGATTCACGATCTAACGTTTAATTTGATCGATGTGGTTTTCGGATTATCCAAATATGGAAACCTGATCCCGGTATCACCGAAATCCAAATGCCATTTTAATGTCCAAGTTGTTTAAGAGTTTTAAATAATTAAACTTATATTCAGGATGATATAAACAGATGGATGAATCACATTATTACAATAGATAATTCATATCAAACACTCATCTCACAAAGCAGCATATCACATATCATAGATATTCAAATCATCCAGTATCAACCAATCACCCAATATCAATCAATCAATATCAATCAGTCATCCATAAGAAAAATTGATTAACCCTTAATCAATTGGATTACCTAAATCCTTCTTCATTAATTTATTCCAAATAAATAAATTAATCATTTCTTAATGATCTTCCTTAATTAATCGCCCTTGATTAATCATCTTTTAATTACATTCAAGTAAATATCCTTAACCATATTCAGTAATTAACCTTTAATTACTATCATTAATTACATTAATTAATGATCCTCCATTTGCTTCCATTAATTAATCAACTATGATTAATTTCATTAACCTTTAATTAATTACAATTAATTAATCATACTTTAATTAATCACTTTATTAATCAACCTTGATTAATTTCATTAATTACATTAACTAATGATCCTTATTAATTAATAATTCCTTTAATAAACTAAATAATTAACTTGTAATTAATCATGTTATTAATCATAAACAGTAATTAACAACTTGTAATTACTTATCTTAATTAACATCTTAATTAATTATATTAACCTTTTGATCAATTATTCTAATTAATTAATCTTTAATTACTTCATTAAGTAATTATTAATTAATAATCCTTAATTAATTACTTTATTAATTAATTACATTTAGTAATTAATCTTAAATTAATCTCATTAATTAATTAATCACATTAATTAATTAGCTAAATTAACTAAGTAATTAACCCTTAAGTAATTAATTCTTTAATTAATTAATTACTCCATAATTCATTAACTTCAAACAATTATATTAATCAATTCCTTAATTAATGACATCAAGTGATTATCCATTAATCACTTTCATCTAATTACTCCCATGAGTCATTTCCTCTTTCCTTAATTACATTCAATAATTAACCATTAATTACTTCATTAAGTAATTACACTTAATTAATTCATAATTAAGTGATTATTTAAAATTAAATAAACAATTAACTAATTATTTAAAACTAATTAAATAATTAACTTCTTACTTTTAAAGAAAATCCTTAATTAATTAAGAAAAACAAAAATCTTAATTAATCTTTTACTTATTAATAAATCATATTTTAATTAAGTATTCTTAAGTTCATATCAAAATAATTTAACAGTATTTATCTTCCTAATTAATTGTTTTAATTAATCAAATTTTGGTAACTTAAAAACAAATTATTCTATTTGGTTTTCTAAAAATCATAACAATAACCTTACTTGAGAATAAGGCATTTAGAAATAAAATTTAAAATTTAAAATACTTTAATTATCTAATTTAAATTTTATTCATTTTCAATATAAATTTGAAAACTTAGTTATTAAAACATTACTTCAAAAATTACTTAAAACTTTGATTTAATATTTAAATTCAAAACACTTCTTTTAAATTGGAATTCAAAATTTACTTAGATAATTACTTTCAAAAACAAACTTCTTAACAATTTAAATTTAAAATAAATTCAATTAATACTTTACTTTCAAAGAAATCATCTCAAAACATTTTAAATTTTGAAATTGAATTCAATTAACACTTTTTTAAAAGTTGATTAACTTTTACTTACAAAGTACAAGATTTAACCTTTATAAATTTGTTTACTTTTGTAAGCTTGTTTTAAAATTTTAAAGCTTACCTTCATTTATCCAACAACTAGTTAAATTTGCAACTTAATCATTATACAGTACTTAACATCCTTACACGGTACTATCAGAAATACACATCGCCTAAAGTACTCGAGTCGATCACCAAACTACACGAGCCACCCCCGAAGACAAACCCCATACCCCTATACTTCGAGTCGATTCAAGAAAAACACGAGAGCAATCCCAAGTTCAGCTGTCTTCCCCAATTCAGAAACCTCACCTGACCCAAATCGTGCACGGTGCGCGTGCACCAACGCCGTCGTCCTTTGGCGAGCGTCGCGACAATCCCCTACAACCACTTGATCTCGTGCGAACACGAAAAACAACCCAGATCGAACAAATCTCACTCGAATCAAAATTCGACCAAACACTCGAAAAACTGCAGCAACATCTCGACACAAAACCCCATCGCCATTGATGAACTCGCCACCGGCATCTCCAGTAACTTCTCCAGAGCATCATCGTAACACCTCACCTCCATCCCCCACGTCACGATCGACACCGATCCCTTATCCAAGTCACAAACGTCTCGGCAACCAAGACGCACAAAACATGGTCCTAAACCCTAGATCAGTCGAATTTGAACACCATGGCCACTGGAAAACTTCGAAAGCATTTTTCCCCTAATCAACAATTCGCAAGCTAGCTTCGACCAAGATTTCAAATTAAATTATTGAGTTGATCGACGGCAATTCACCCGATTGCCGAAATCCTTCAACATTAAATTCCCAATTCATTATCAATTTAAAAATTATGAATTTCATATCAAAATTCGTGACTTTCAATCACGAATCCATCCCTATAATGTAAATTTGAAATTAAGCAAGTTGATTATTGTGAAAAATTGGGTTTTCACTGTTATTTTACAAATTTCGAAAAGAAAACTTATTATAAATTCCTGGTATGACTTTTGGTGGTGATGTTTCATGTTTTCAATCATCTCTTGTTTGCAAATCAAAGGTTAACAATGATTAAAGAAGGTGATATTGAATTTAAAGAGGGAAAATCAAAACCTGTTTAAACAACAGAATTTATATTCAGGCATTCAATACTTTTTATAAACATACATGCATGTAAACAAATATTCATCATCAAAGCAAAATTCATTGCATGCATCATCATTCAACCATAGATTAAATTAAAACTGTTTTTAAAATGATTTACTCACCTTATTAATTTGTAGAGAACAAAACTTGTTCTAGGCCTTGAAATCTTCAGATTTTTAAAAAATGTTTTGCTGATGAAACCTTTGCATGTCTCAATTTGATGTTTTAAAAATGTTGAAACAGATCTTGATCTCCCCTTTCAAGTTGCAGGTTGAAGTTTCTATGGAAAAACTTTTTGACAATTTGAATATCAAGTTTCAGGCTTTAAAAACTTTCTGGTTTGAAGTTGCAGATCAAATTTTTGCTTTGCATAATTTAAACTTTTCTTTTGGCTTTAAATTTTTTGAGAATAATTCTATTTTTGCCATTAATTTGAAAGAATGAAGGAAAAGAAAAAGAAAAGAAATGAGAAGAAGGAGAAGGTTTGGATATTGAAAAAGAAAAAAAAAATTCTCTTATATGTTTAAATTTCAAATAAAAGAAAATTGAAGGCCACTTGTTCAAAAACTTACATTTGTCATTCAATTTGCTTAATTGCTTTACATGTGTTGTTAAGATGACTAATATGTTTACACATGTCTTTAAGTATTTTAATTAATTTTCATTCAATTTAAATATTAATATAAGCTTACTTATTTAGTTACTTTATTAATAAATACTTATATATGTATGTATAAATTTACTTTTAAAAGAAAATATTCTAAAACTAATTATAATACAAATAAATTCTTATACATGGATTTAAAATCTAAAACATTTATATATATACATTTATAACCATTTTAATTTAAACATTTTTAAAGAAAACAAAAAAAACTTTGTTTAAATCCCTTTTAAACTATCATATTTAAAATAAATAATTATCTTACATTTCGAAAATAATTGAATTAATCTTAAATTAACCTTTGAAATATTAATTCTAAAACAAAGCTTTAAATTACAATTCATACATATATAAATTATCGATAGATTAAATTTTAAAACAATTCCAAATTATAACATATAAATACATATATATTACAATTTGAAAATTCATCTTTTATTTAAAACAAAAGATTTTTCTATTCACAACATATATCACATATATATTATAAATAGAATAAAATTTTATTAGCTTTGAAAAATAATTCTTATCAATACCAGATTAAAAATTTATTAACCTTTAAAAGATTAAATTTACCAATTTAAATTAAAATTATAAAGAAAATTGTCAAACCAATTTAATTATTAATACAGATTATTAAACTGATATTGCTTAAAATTCCGGGTCGTCACACCACCCTTTTTAAGAAAGAGATAAAAAACTTAAAACTAAATTAAAAAACAAAAATAACAAAAGGAAAACAAGTATTCACAAACGCGGCCCAAAATAATCCACAATTCACAGATCTGTAACAACTCGAAATTTAATCGACATTAATTAACGAATCAACTAAATAATAAAATAAATTTGTGAAATTATCAAAATTGAACCACATGTGTTGCACCATCCTGTCCGTGGTAATTTTCTGGTCAATTTCCATATACAGATTGTCAGAATCCGAGCTAGAATGAAGAAGCTACGAAAGAAAAAAGAATTCAGAAAATAAGAAAAGAAGGAAAAATAATAATTGGCAAGGTCGACCCTAAGGTCGATCCTCACCATGGCTAGGTCGACCCTAGCATGTGTGGGTTGACATATAGGTTGACCCGCCTTGCCTTTTGTACATACGTTCGCCTAGTTAGATTCGAACACGTCATTTTTCCATTTCTACTCCATCCCGTGCGTTCATGCTTTCATCCAACGGTTCCCAACGAGCCTATAACGTGGTTGCACTAGTTTTAATCTTCAAATCCAGCAGTCTGAGATCCACAAATGACACTATAAATAAGACCCTAAGCCTAGCTATTTTTCTCATACAGATTTTCTCCATCTAGGTTCATCTTGAGGCTGGATCCTAAAAGGAATATTTTTCCAAGAAGAAGAGCTTTTTAATTAAAATATTTTATACCTAGAAGTGAATCCGAAAAGGCCAAGGAAAAGTGCTAAGGACCACAGGTGAGTGTTTAAATAATTGTTTTAGTTTTTTAAGTAATTTAAAATAATAGGGTTTCCAATAGTTATAGTTTTTTAAAATTTTGGGATAACCTTTATGCAAGTTTATTTACAGTTTATTTTTAAGTAAATTTTAGACTTGCTTTCCAGTCTATTTTCTTTTAGCTATTCTATTTTAGTTATTTGCAATTATTTACTTTTAATTATAGTTTTCCCAATTATTTACAGTTATTCACACTTATATGCTATTATTTATATTTTATTTACATTTATTCTACGTTGGGATTTATTCTATAGATTTAGTTCTTCTTAATTCCCTTTTTACACGAACGGAATAATTAAAGAGAATAATTCGCTAATATGGACTAATATTATAACACTGAATTTACAGAAAATTGGATGTAAAATAAGAAGAACTGTAATAAATTGGACATAGACCGAAATAGGTAAATTTAAGACATTTGCAAGCATAGTTATAACATGTAATTATAACTAAAAAGAGAAAATAGAAGAAATAGTAGTAGAAGCTTATTTTTAAACTTTGACATTGGGTTAAGTTAATAAGCAAAATTATAACACACAGGTTATAATTAGAGACAACAGAAAAAGCTTCTTTTAGAACTTATATTTAAGTTAATAAGTAAGCATAATAGAGATAACCAAAAGGACTTATTTTAGAACTTATATTTAAGTTAATAAGCAAAGATAGAAAGAGGACCCGTACCGGCAGCATTCCCCTTGGGACATGCTTATGTTGTTTAGGATAGATAAGTGGTCAATGATTAAGAAGTAGGACCCGTACCGGCAGCATTCCCCTTGGGACACGCTTATGATGTTTAGGGTAGATAAGTGGTCAATAATTAGAAGTTCAAATCGAGGGACCCTTCAATCGGGAACTGGTGGTCTCACAACACCCGGAGGTGAGGTTAGGCATGCTTATGCTGCTTAAGATAAATAAGAGGTCCAAATAGGAAGCAACAGGTAGCATGAGCCTAATGGTGGTCGAGCGTGCGGCCTCGATGCAGGGAGATAAGTTGCTATTGAGTTCCAAACGCTAAACAGGTGTTTTTTTGCTGTAGGATCCACATGATGAGACTATCTCACAGCGGCACAATAGAGATAGAAGGCCGATCAAAGGGTAGAATTAGAACTTCATCCTAATTAAACTAGGATTGAGATTTCAGCCTAATCAAAGCAGCTATCTAAGACAAATGCAAACAATCGAAACAATCAAAACTATCTAAGCAAAGCACACAGTTAAACCGCATTTGATTCTAGCTTTATCTTTTCCTTTATTTCCTTTTATAACTAGAACTGTTTCAAAGTCTATTATCTTTATCTTGTTTAAAAATACTAGTAATTAATTTCATTCACTAGATTTTTAGTCTGACCCACTTCTCCATTTTCCCCCGTAGGCTAGCGAAGGCAAGGGCAGTAGATTTTCAGTTTTCTAGGAGTGACATTTTGGAGATTCTTCATGTATTCTTCTTTTTCTATTCTAGGTTTCTTTTTATTTTAGTTTGGATGTATTGGTACTGTTGAGATGGATGGTTTTATTTATATACTCTGATACTGTGACCAAGATGGTGTTTTTCATAAGACATATGTATTTAGTATTTTGAGACATATTTTGGTTATGACTTATTTTATGAAGTTTGAATTATAAACAAGTTATTGTTTTAAATGTTTTCGCTATTTTATTTATTTTGTCTTGTGAATCTTAGTCTCTGTAAAGTTTTAGCTATACCTACAACACACCACATCTTTTAGTATGCCCTTTTTGAGTATATTAAGGAGTGTGGGGTGTTACAAGATCAAATTAATAATTACCACAGTAAAAAAATCACAGTTCAAAATCATGACGCAATTCAACTTCAAGAAACCAACTCGAATTCACGAAAATTCAATTCACACAATCGAATTAGCGAATTCACTATTGCGAGTGTTTGGTTTGAGGTAAGGAGATTTGGGGAAAACGCTTTGGGTATTGGGTTGCGGTTGCTTGGGAGCAGGGTGGTTCGAGTAGTAAGCTGGGTAGCAAGGAAGAGATTGATGAGGAACCACACTATTTCTGTTGTTTTATGAATGAGGCTGATTTTTGTTGAGCAGTAGTAGCTTTTGACAGTGGTGATAAAGATGTGGTTGGTAGAACTGTGAATGCAAGGGGGAGGGGCAGTGCAGCAGTGAGGGGTAGTGGCTATGGAGTTGCAGTGGTATGGTCAGAGGGGGTAGTGATTGTTAGAAGTGGTTCAGTCTAAAAGAGGAGTTTGTTGGTTGAAGCAAGGCACTACAGTGGCTATGATGTTTGCAAGGTGGAGCAGGGGTAAGGAAGTTACAAGGCAATGTGGTATTGAGTAGGATGTGGAGCTATGTTGCAATGTAAAAGCAAGAGGTGGTTGAAGGATGGCTGATGAAGGAATGTTTTTTGATGAAGCAGTGATGTGAAGTTGTAGACAGGCAGTGGTTTTTGCAACAGAGTTATGCATAAACAACTAATTCAAATTCAATGTGAATGCAAATACAATGTAAATACAAGTATTAGTGAGCAACCGTCTGTGGTGATGTGAATGTAAGGGAACTGTGATGAAGTTGAGGGATGGATGACTGGTTGTTGAAGTTGTGACAGTAATATAGAGCAGTTCGAGGGGTGGAGTAGGCAGGTTGATCTGGTATTGAAGTGTTGCACTGGTGGATGAGCACTGGTATACAGGCAGTAAGGGAGTGTATGTAATGTTAACAGTGATATGTTAACAGAGGCAAAAGTATGGGGAGGTGCAGTTTTGCTGTTATAGCCAGAGAAGCAAATAAAGGGATGTGCAGCAAGTAAAGAGAAGCTTGGTTGTTATGGCCAGAGAAGTTTGGTAGTGTATGCAGAGGGTTGTTGTATTGGTTTTGTGATGTATGATTATGGTGAAGAGATGATGACAGTGGTGGGATGGATGTAGATGTTTCTGTGGTCTGTTGAACTGGTAGTCGTGGCTCTGAATGTAACTAGAAGATGTATATGGTTGTTTCAGTGTCTTGTGGTATGTATGCACAGTGTGAAGCTTATGTTTGTGGTATGATAGGGGAAGGTTGATGGAGGGGTCAGTGCACAGGGGTGTTTGAGAAATGAGTATGTTGTTGAAATAGGGGGACGGTGAAGCAGAGAGAGGAGATATAATGTAAGTTTCAAGTTGGTAGTAGTGGTACGATCTGAGTTAGGAAGAGGATGATAGTGTGGATTGGAATGGTGATGATATGTGATATGTGTAGGTTAATGTATGAATGTTGTGGTTTAGTGAGGAAAAGTGGCTCACTGTGCACAGTGAAGTGTGAATGCACAGTCCAATGTAAACTAAAAAGAAAGAAGAAAAAAATCTAAATGTAAAAATATGTAAATGCAAGTGAAATTGAAAATGGAATGGAATAAAAAAAAAAATCCTTTTCAAATGAAATTATATATATATATATATATATATATATATATATTTTTAAAAACTATGCAAATGCAACTAGAAAAACAACAAGCACAAAAACAAAATGCAAACAAAATTCACACACAAGCACTGAAATTTTTAAAAAAATGCAAATTAACACACAAAAATAAACAACGATAATTCGAAAAATAGAAAATAAAATCAAAGTAATTACCCAGCAACGGCGCCAAAAACTTGTTTAACGGCTAATTTCTATCGGATTAGAAAATAGCCGAAAAATTTAAATTAAAAATAACCGCAAGCACACGACGTATAATTCTAGTACGTGGCGAGTATGGATCGATCTGAAGAGAATATTGATTTTAAAATTTCTGCTCAATCAAATTAAACCAAGATTTGAAGTTGGGATTAGCTAAAAATTTCTAGAAACTAACAAAAAAATAAAATAAAAGTGGATAAAAATATGAGAGTAGAAGGCAATTTAGAGGCAATGTCCTTCTCATGATCTCATAAATCAACTAAATGAAATTATGATATCTCTTTTGGTCAGTAGTGAATTTATTGATATATTTATCATAAGTATGGCCTATTTGTGCTATTAGTTAGCTCAATATAAACATCAAACTTTAACATACCCACTAAACCACTTGTTAACTCTCATGAAAATGTTAATAAACTTGAAAATAAAATCTATTCTAAGCATGATCTATTCACTATTAATTAGTAATATATACCATCAGATTTTGATTTTAAAATTCATACATTATCATAATCATATGTAGATGAAGAAGTAATTTGTGTTTATGTTTATTTGAGCATAACATATTTGGTGTCAACAACATATGCTATCAAATTCAAAGCTAAACCGACAAACTTTAACCACATCAAACATTTCCATTAAGCACAAAAGGAGATAAAAAATTAGCAAAATGTTGAATCTACATGATTAGATTTATTACTCCTAAATTGAAGGGGTTTAGCTTCTTATATTTGTTATCATTTCAGCAAATGTAGAGCTCAATATGAAACATAAAATAAGAGGGAAAAAAGTGAGCTGATTAAAATAAAAAGAGAATTAATCTACTTGCATAAATAAGTCTAAACCGCTAATATAAAAAGAAAAGAGAGCACGTAAATAGACAAGAGCATGAATTAACATTGCATAAAAAGAAAATTACATGAAAGAAAAAAAATGGCTTGGTAGCCATGAAAAAGAAAAGAGAGTCTTTGTTAATTTTTGAGCGTAAAACTAAACTAACAAAAGAGGTGGCTAAGAGCTCATTAGATGAAACATAAGGGGTATTTATATATGTTTTGAAACCTTGATCATATTTTTCGGGACTGCTCAAATTGCCCTTGGGGAATTGTGGCCTCCAAGTTGTCATTAGCATTAGCATAATCCACCATTATATGTGCATGTAACTTTAATTTCCATTAACATGCGCATTACTCTTAATAGAGGATCATGGTAAGTGGATATGTGGGGTTCTCCATGTTGCATGAAATTATTTATTTCTATCTTCATTTGTTTCCTAACTCTTGTGCATGCATATCTTCATGAAGTCTCTTCCAAAATTCACTAAAATTCCTATAAAACAACATTAAAATGTCCAAGTAAATTTTCTCAAATTAATTCACATACAAAAATGACCATTTTGCCCCTAAATGAATATGAATAAATGATGATTTGAAAATGATTAAATTTTTTTTTAAACATGTCAAAATACCCTATATGCTCATTTATTCAGTTAAATTCGATTAAACATAGAAGTAAAAATGTGCACATTTACGTGCACATCAATCTCATATCTGTAAATATACTAGATCATATATAACAATCCTCTCGAATAAATATGCTATATCAAACCATAACTACTATGCATGCCTAACAACCATACAAACATAGGCTATCATCTCAAATGCTAACAATCCAATCAAACATGCATACATGAGACCTGTCATCAAAAAATAACATCTATGCCTATCCTAGCATGCGAAATACTAAATTATCTAGTATAAAACATCAAATATTATATCTAATATGAAAGCCGATGACAAAAATAGAATATCGCCAAGTGAAAAGCTCCAGACAATCGGTCCTTATGCTATTCTTGGTCTCCTATATCCTATCGCCTTCGCTTTCATTCCACTGAACCTCTACTACTCCACTATCCTCCTCCTAACCTGTTCGTATCACATCTATCGGAACAAATAGGCCAATGAGGTCTCGAAGTCCATGGTTTAGTCTCAATATCATGTAATCAATTTGCTGTCAAATTCCTAAATGCCTCTTGTAAGTACTCCCAAAACCCACTACCGACCAACAGGTTTTGGCCACTTACAATGCACCTAGCACACAATGGAATCACACTATCGTCCTATATACAACTCAACAAATACGGATTCCATCCACTGAACTTATGGAATACAAATCCAAAATTATTTGTCAGCTAATCGACTGTGACTCAAATGCTATCGCTAGCCTCAGCCATTGGAAATCCATCGATGCAGTATATAAATATATGTTCCCACTACTCAAGAATAAACAATCTCTCATCCCTACGAAACCAATAGTCTCCATCAAGTCCGCATTGCATAACCTCTACATACATTACCCATTCTTCTAATTTAGCTATGATCTTCACTATTCTAGCCTAACGCCTCTAACTATTACCAATCCATTAAATCAAAGTAGGTTTGATGGTTAAACTAGCCATCACACTTGGTCATTGCTCATCGAGTTCTGAAGTCATAACCAATGATACACTCGAGCAATTCCCACTCTAGGAATATCTCTCCCTAAGTGGTATGTCTTCCACTCGAACATCTACAACTGCATTTCCCTTTCGATATTATAGGAAATGTCAAGTCCATAGGAGGGTAAAAACTTAAACCGTTGCTACTGGTGAAGGTTAAACTCCTCGAAGAAGAGATACTCCAATGATGTGGAATCACTGAGCAACTGAACCTCTCTCCTAATAGACAATGCCTTCAAAACCCCAAAGCAAACTCTATCGCCTCCAACACCGAATCAAGAGTTAGATATTTACTCTCATGTAGTTTCAGATATCAACCAACATGTGACAACCCTACCTTTCGGCATCAATACCTCACCTAATTAAGTACCATAGCATATGTATACTATCGACTCCTCACTCTCACTCGGAATGAGTAATATTAGTACCCTCGTCAACCTCTTAGTCGGGCTCATTAACGCATGTCATCCTCTCTCATCGGATAGATCAACGACACTGCTACATTGGGTCTATTCAGATTTTGGACTGCCGTAACTGTAGGATCCACGACGATGTCCTACTCTGAACAATATGACCCAGGTATCTCACTCCCTTCCTTTATAAGTGATACTACCGAAATCTCATCATCAATCGGTGTCTTTTTGAAACCTACAACCCAATTCCCAATCATGCCTTGTGCTCTTCTTTCGTCCATGAGTAAAAGAACGTATCATCAATGAACACAAGAACACTCACTCAAGTGACCTCTCCAAATACGGTCCATGAGATCTATAAGTTAAGCCAACACATTGGATAGCCCGAACAGCATAACCAGTCCAATCCAAAAATCAAAGTAGTGTACAAAACATAATAAATACTCCAAGTTAATGAAACTAACGCAAAGTTCAACTAAGAGAACATCCTCGTGCTATAGAACTGATCAAACAACTCATCAATAAATGGGAGTAAGAACTTGTTTGTCATCTCACTCAGCTCACGACAACCAACAAGTAGCCCAAAGAGCCATCCATCCTACTGGCGAACAGTATAGGTGCGTATTACCGAAATATGCTCGTACGAATGAACCATCACCTCAATTGATCATTCGCTCGCACCTTTAATTTCTTATGCTCTTTGGCATTATATACCTTATAGGCATAATTACAGGTCTACCTCTTCTGACCAGATTGATAATGAACTCTATCCCCAGATGGTGGTAATTCAGTCACCTCATCGAATACGTCCGGACACTCTCTAGGTACAGGCACAGATGAGAACTCATCATGTGGAATATCGAGCGAATATAAAAACTAACCATTATTTCATCCTCTATAGGTAGCTAATCATAATTGTTCGCTTCTCTACAACCTTATTCGTCACCAATGGCCGCTCACAATCTACCACTGTTACATATCCCCTTCAGCCAGTCCATTCCCAAACCATAATACTGAACCCAATCAAACCCCAAACAAACCAATAACAAACAAACCAACAACAACATCCATGACTCAATAGGACAAGGTCAAGATAAACCATGTATAGACTGGCTGGGCCATTAACTAGGTCTATCTCAATAGAAGGGTTGGTTAACCATCTCGAGTCTCATTCCCAATATCTCCATCAAATCTGGATATGAAGGAATATGAAACCTTGACGTCAAATAAAACACATATGGAAATGCTATAAGTAAAAAGCATATCTCAAACGGCGATGTCATTTCCCTTCTCTTTCTTTAACGAAGCACTCGATTAAATCGAAATGACAATCAATACATATGCTTCCACGGTTTATCCCTACTCAGCTGGTTTGGGACAACCCGTCTACATTGGGTACAGGCTCTCCCATTATAAAGCCTTCCCGATCATAGAAGCCTTTGTTAATATGACCAATCAATCGCTTCCCAAGATGAACACTTAACTAAATGATAAATTCTTCATTCTTCGAAGCAAACAATGAACTAATCCCAAATAAAGCGATCCTCGGGAATCAAAGCTATAGAGACACTCCACTAGATTATTGTTCATCCCTGGAGTCATCTAGTGGTTAACTTCTACCTTATGGAATCATCTAACTCCAAGTCATTGAAGATCTTCTCGCAAGTAATCATCTAATCTTTCTTTTTAATAGCCGACTTTGTTCCAAGGAATGGATTGCCTCCTAGACTCCCATAGTCACTGTACAGCTCGGCAAAGACGACTTTAACCATATGCACTTGAGCATTACAATCATCGAGAACAATTTGGGCATCCCGGGAAATAGTTCGCACTATCTCTGCGAGCATATCCTATCAACCAGTGTTCCCAATCCTGCCCAATCCTCAACTTTGAAGATAGGGTTAATAGTACTATTTCTTGCATGCCAGATCATTCCTATTCTATAATAAGGATGATAAGTCTCTCATAAAGAAAAATGCTCTCAAATCTACTCACTTAAGAGTACCCGAGATAATAAGAAGCAATACATAGAACATTGGGTCAGACAATAGTCTGGTATGAACGATATCAAGTCTCAAAATACTATAAAAATCGATATAATATATGGAACAAAGGGTATATAAACAATACTCGACCTATCCCTGCAACCAAAGAGTCATCACATGATATAAATAATATGCTACTCTACAATATCATAAAAGGGCACTCCATACTCAGTATCTATCTGGGTACCTAGGTATCTCCATCCACGATACCTACTCCATACTAAGTAAACTGCTAGAAATCTTCAACCACAATACCTACTCCATACTAAGTAAACTGCTAGGTATCTCCATCCACAATACCTACTCCATACGAAGTAAAGTCGGGGTGTCTAGATATTCCAACCACAATATCTACCTCGTGTGACATTCCTAGGGTGACAGTTGGTTTGTGAAGCAATCATAACAAACATAGCATAAATCAAACAATATTAGCTGCTACCCAGTATGCTCTAGATATTTGATAACTCGTATCACCACCAATTCAGGGACTAGCGGAACTCCCGATTCTCCATCGTATTCTCTCCCAACACCTCATCGCCCATAGGTCCAAGGTATACAGATCCCAACATGATCCATGGATGTCCCCGCTATACTCCTTCTTTGAGTATAATAGAAAACTCTCCGAGCCATCAACGATCCCTTAGCACGTGCACATCCATCCGAGCCCTACTCGCTTAATTCGGATCGGAGCTCTACTTGCTCAATCCAATTTCCAATATCTACAAGGAACAACACTCGCGTTCCTCAACTTCACGACTCCTACCACGAACTTCTTCGATGGCTGCTATCCCTATATGCCACAAACCGAAGATACGCAGTGTCTAATCCTCGGTACCTGCTACCCCCATGAGCCATAAAATGAAGAAACCAGTCCATCATACCATACATCACCATCCATGATGATTAAGTTGAAGTTAAACTTAATCCTATGTGATTAATTAATACTATAAATATATTCTTTGATGAATATTATATGCGATGAATATTGTTATGGACTTGTTTTTTTTTTGTAGAATAAAGTAATTTATTTTAGAAATAACTTGGATTTGAATTTAAACTATAATTGTTTAAATATAAATATAAGCTTTTCAATAAAAAGGGAATTTTGGAGAACTATTTGAAATATTTGAAGATAAACATTGTAATTTAAAGATTAAATTTGAATTATATTTTGAGTTTAAAATTGTATTGAAATATTGCATGCTTGCCTATGAAGCTGACACGACCCACTATAAAGCCAGCATGCCTTGCAAAAAGAAAATCTGTATTGAAATGTTTAAAATATTTTACAAAAAAGACGAGAAAACAAATATAATTCAAGTTTATTCTTTTAAAAATTCCTAAAAGCACATTTAAAAGTAATTTGAGATGAAATTATTTTTTTAAAGTTTTAATTTGAATTATTTAACATTATTTTGAATTTAAACTAGGATTTAAAGAGTAAGTCAAAGTTAATTAATTCAAAAATTCACTTTGACTAAAATTGTTAATGGTACATTTTTGAATTTTATTGGTGACCCTTCCCTCTGATTTCCTTTCTCCCCATGCTCCCCCCGTACCAGTTCTTTCTTCCTTATACCTCATGTCACTTCCGCCCATGTCCCTTTCTGTCAATCGGTCCTTTCTCTACCCCCACTGCTGCCTTTGGACCATGGTTCAAAATTCCGGCGGAATTCCGGTTATTCCGGTGATTCCGTTCCGGTTCCGCTCATGACCGGAACGGAATTCGGTCAAAATTCCGGTTTCGGTCTGAATTCCGGATCTGCTTTTCAAATACTAAAAAAACTTATAAAAAAATTAAAAAAATGCAACAAATATATAATGATTGAAAAAAAGAAAACAAATTAATCAGGACAACAAATAAATGAAGAAGAAATCGTATAGTTTCATAACAAATGGTTTTTATACTTTCATTAATTTACATCGAATCATAATAAAAAATACAAAATTTTCAAAATTGATCTAAGTTTTAAAATCTAAAACGAACGATACAGAATCTTGAACAATGGGTTTTTTATGTGTATTTTATATGTAATGTAAAAAATGTAATATAAATTTATGACAGTATTAAATATTTATTAGCGTATATAGAAAATTAAAGAAAAAAAATACCGAAATTAGAAAATCGGAATTAAAGCGGAACTTTCGGAATTTTCGGAATGGAACTGGAAATTTTAAAATTATCAATGGCCGGAACGGAAACGGAAAACGAAAATTTGAACCTTACTTTGGACCTTCATTTCCCTGTAC
The DNA here is from genome assembly GCA_030765085.1 of Allium cepa. Lineage (NCBI taxonomy): Eukaryota > Viridiplantae > Streptophyta > Magnoliopsida > Asparagales > Amaryllidaceae > Allium > Allium cepa. The sequence goes on from CM060929.1 coordinate 1,038,428,233, forward strand.
CTATCCCTTCTCCGCTCTTTTCTTAGTCTTCACTTTTCAAAAACAAACCAAAGAATGCTGGTTCATACATTCCTTGTCATTTAGACTTGTCTTACTCTGGATCCCCTTTGGTTCTGCCTTTGGAGGTGTTAAGCGCGGGCATGACACTTGGTCTGAATATCTGGTTGGTTTTTTTTCTAGATGCTCCTCTGAATTTAATGGCCGTTAAAGCTCATCTAGTCGGGATTTGGAAACTAAAAGGAAATTTTGTTATGCTATTTGATAAGCAAAATTTCTGCTTCAAATTTTCAACTGAAGAAGATAAGTTAAAAGTTTTAAAAATGGATCCAACCTTTATACGGGGACAAATGTTTATTGTAACTGCCTGGAACTCTAGTTTTGGTTCAGCTCAATCAAAAATTAAATCTGTTCCCATATGGATTCATCTTTATAGAATTCCTTTAATGTCGTGGACCCCCATTGGGATTAACTAGTTATGCTTCCATCTTGGAAAAATTGTGTGCTTTGACGAGAACACTAAGAAGATGAAAATATTTGAATAAGCAAAATGCTTTGTTGAAATCTCTCATGATAAAGATCTCCTTGATTTTCTCAGTGTTGGTGAAGATAATCTAGACACTATCTTGATTGAGTACTCTTGGAGACCCTTTATTTACACCAATTGCTGCATATTTGATCAGTCAACTAAAAATTATGAACAATTTGTCTGTCAAGATGAGGACGTGGTTAACAAGGAAATCATTATTGATAATAATGGTACTAAACTGAAGAAAGACAAAGTGGGAGACACAGTGGAAACCCTAGATAATTCCAATGATAATGAGGAAGGGATTAAAGATAAAGAGGATAATGATAATGATAAGAGTTTTCTTATGGTCAACAACAAAAGACATGTCGGGAATAAAAAGATTAATGGTAGATGACAAAAGTGGAGGAATGTTGATGTTTGTTAATCTATGGTGACAGTGCAGTCAAAGGAAAATGTTTTGGCCACCTCTGCGGGTGATGTTGATTCTTTGAATGGTGGTTTTGTTGTGCATAAGAATGGATATGAAATTTTGAATGAATTGGAAGATGGCGAAATAACAGTGAGGATATTGGAGAAGTGGAGGAACAGTTGCATGAAGACATGTTTTTGAATGGTTCTGATGTTAATGATATTAATGCACATGCACATTCATCTCATGTCTTGTCTATTGTGTAGTTGTTCATGCACCCAGTCCTGTTTCAAATGTGATCGAAAAGGAAAGTAATGAAGCACTGAACCATAAAGGAAATATTGCTGCTGAACAAGCTGTACAATATGAAACAACTATAAATCCTTCCCATTCTCAATCTCTTTTATATACACATCCCCTTACTGCCACTAATGATTCCCCTCTCAACCATAACTCGCTGCTACAACTCCATAATTCATCTTTTACAATCCCTGATGCAAATATCTACACCCATCCAGCCTTAATAGATATTGTTCCTTCTCAACTTTCAAACCTTGTGCACCATGTACATGCACAGTCTCTTGCACATGTACATGCACATCTAATGCTATTTCTATTTCTGATCCCATTTCTTCATCTGTTCTACCATCTATCTCTTCATGTAACCCTCCTCCCTCCTCCATCCCCTATTCTAACTTAACCCCACCTCCGCACGTCATCTTGACTAAATCTATCCCTTTACCTACAACCTCTTTAAAAGGTAAAAGAGGAAGACCAAAGAAATTACCCTCTTCTATAGTTGACCATAATAAAGGAATCTCCTTCACTTCTATTCAAACATTCCCCTTGCAATCCACTGGTATCCTTCCTTCTCCTCCTAGTATGTATACCAGATCCAAATCTACTATTCCTTAATGCTGAACAACATTGGGTATTGGAATATCAGGGGTTCTCAATCTATTGCAAAACATCTTGAAATTAAACACCTTATCAGATCGTTCTCCTTACAAAGTTTGGTGATTGCCGAAACAAAATTAAATCATGAACATACTAACAAAATTAGTTCTTTCATAAACCCATCCTAGTCCATTCTCCACAACCTTGATCAAGCCCTCTATGGTAGACTGCTTATGTTATGGAACCCTTCTTACTTCTCTATAACCCTTATTCTCCTCCACAAACAATTCATTCATTCAGTGATCACTCATCTTGAATCCTCCACCTCTTTTAACTTCACTACTATTTATGCAAAATTTTAAAGTCCACAAGCAAGTGTTGCTTGATTACGTCCCTTCTTTTCTCGCCTCTATAATTCCTTGGATATGCCTTGGTGATTGGAATTGCATGCTATATGCTAATGACATGCTTGGGGGTTTTCCTCTATATATCTACTCCACAAAACCTTTAAACAATTCAATTCAAGATGCCGATCTCCATCCTATTAATGGCACTGGTTGCTTCTTCACTTGGAGCAATTGCACTCACACTACTTCTCCAAACTTATTTAGGCTTGACAGAGCATACGACAACCTTCAATCTATTCTCACTTGGCCTTCCCTCTCTGCTTATTTCCCTCCCCTCCCTTTCAGACCACTCCCATATTATTCTTAATTTTGGTGGGGCTGCCATTAAAAGTCCCTCCTCCTTTTCATTTGTTAACAATCAGACTGAGCGCCTTAATTTTTAATGTTTAGTTAATGATAAGTGGAAAATTGACATTTTTGGCAACCCAATGAATGTTTTGTTGAAAATTTTCAAAGAGCTATTGGGGTTTGGGTTTTGTTTTGGAAGAGTAGAAGAAAAGAAAGAAGAAGAAAAGAAAGAAGAAGAAAAGAAAGTGAAGTCCCACATTGTAGAAAAGAGGAGACTATACTTGTATAAGTATAGCTCTCTCAAGTGGATGTTGGGACCTTGGGGCTCCCACATGTTTGCTTTGTTGTGAGGAGAGAAGTCATGCAACACCACACGCGTGCCGCCGCCGTCTGTCCGACCGAACCGGGCCAGGTTCGGATCCAGATCCGTATATGAACAGTAACGGGCCAGATTTCGGCCCGTTAAGGACCCAGAACCGGAAAATCTAACTTTGAATAAAGGCGGGAATTTGTAACGTTTCTGAACGTTACAAATATGAATAGACGCGGCGTTTGGCTTTTTGAACCTGTTCGTAACGGTTGCGAACCGTTGCTAACGGTCGCGACGCTTTGCGAATGGACGCCTCTTCAACACTATAAATAGCAACGCCCAGAATCATTTCGCAACAGTTTTCTATCCTCTTCTTCTTCCCAAACTGTTCTGCGACGCCATTAATCCGCTGCTCTGTTTTGTAACGCCTCCAAGGTGTTGCAAATTCAGAAACCATTGCAGAATTGTTCTCTTCTTCCTTTTCATTCTATTCTCTACAAATTGCATCATCAGATACAGTTTCTGAAGTGTTCTTGGTCGGATCAAAGTCGTACAAACTTTGAATCCGATTACGCTGTTATAGGGCTTCATTGAATCCTGAAATTCGATAGTTCGATAACCCGTTTGTACCTGGTGGGTTGAACTATTGTCTGAAAGAATCTATTCCATAGATTCTTGAAGTCGGAAGTACAACATTGTCTTCATCTCTATCGCCATCAAATCCGTCTCGAACCGCAGAATCCCCAACAAATTTTCAGACAATAATCTTCAACCATGGAAGGTTCGAGCGCTTTACAAGTTATGAATCAACATCTAACTCGATTGGAGCATTTTGATGGCGACAATTTCACTCGTTGGCAAGAGACGATGAAATTTTTCTTGGTCACCATCAAGTTATTCTACATTTTGGAAGATGAATTGGAAGAAATCCCGGAGGAAACTGATAAGGATGATGCTGCTCTAAAGGCTAAACGTGCAAAGCGCAAAGATGACGATTTCCTATGCAGAGGCCATATTTTGAATGCGCTATCTACCACAGTCTACAATGCTCATAGGACCTTGGAAACAGCAAAGGCACTCTGGACTGCTCTGGAGAATAAGTACCGCATATCCGAGGCAAGTAATAAAAAGTTTCTTATTTCTAATTTTATGGATTTCAAAATGGTCACCAATAAGTCCATAATTGGACAAGTAAGCGAAATCTTACTGTTGGTGAATCAACTTAAAGACGCTGGAATTGATCTCCCTGAATCTTTTGTTGTTGGAGTTATAATTTCTAGACTTCCACATAGTTGGAATGATTATAAGAAAAATATGAAGCATGCGGAAACGGATTATAATTTAGACGGTTTGCAGCGTCATCTTCGTATTGAAGAAGACTCTCGCAAACGCGATCTAGATGATAATCCGCAAACTGAGTCCCATTCTAAGGCAAATAATGTTGAAATTACTAATAAATTAAAGCCAAAGAATGAGACACGGTTTAAGAAAAATCATTCCAAAACTAACAACAAAAAGAAAGGTGCTTGTTATTTTTGTAACAAGCCCGGCCACTTTGCCCGAGACTGCCGTCTGTGGAAGAAACAACAAAAAGTGAATGTGGTCGAAGACTCGCTTGCGGCTATAGTGCAAGAGGCAAACTCCGTTAGTGGCAATGATAATGATTGGTGGTTCGATACTGGAGCAACCATTCACATTTGCAAAGACCGTAATCTGTTCAAGAGTTACGTAGAAAATAAAGGAGAAGCCGACGAAGTTACTGGAGCAAATAAGGTTCCAAGCAAAGTTCTGGGAAAAGGCACTATAGAACTTCTTCTCACCTCTGGAAAAGTTCTTACATTGGTCAATGTATTCTACGTACCCGATATGTGTAAGAATTTGGTCTCTGGATACCTTCTTAACAAAGGAGGATTCAAGATGGTGTACGAGTCTGATAAGTTAGTGTTGTCTAAGAATGGTAAATTCATTGGACAGGGATACTCTTGTAACGGCATGATTAAGTTGAATCTAATAAAGAAATCTTCTGTTTATATTGTTGATTCTATTAATCTATGGCATGGTAGATTAGGACATATTAATTATAATTCCATTAGGAATATGAATAAATTAGGATTAATTTCTGATTGTGATTTCGATACCATCTCTAAATGTGAAATATGCGTTGAAGCAAAAATACACCGGAAATCCTTTAAATCCGTAGAAAGGAAAACTGCTTTGCTTGATTTGGTATATAGTGATGTGGGTGACTTAAAAAGTCATATCACCTATGGTGGTAACCAATACTATATAACATTCATTGATGATTATACTAGATATGCATATGTATATTTAATGAAAACTAAAGATGAGGCTTTTGATAAATTCAAAATTTACAAAGCAGAAGTCGAAACACAATTAGGAGTTAAAATTAAAATATTACATTCAGATCGTGGTGGTGAATATTTCTCAAATGAATTCACCTTGTTTTGTAAACAACAAGGTATAATTCACCAATGTACTGCCCCATATACACCACAACAAAATGGTGTTGCTGAAAGGAAGAATATAACTTTAGTAGAAATGGTTAATTCCATGCTCATAAGTTCTAATTTACCTTATAACCTATGGGGTGATGCTATGTTATCTGCATGTTATATTTTAAATAGAGTACCACTTAAAAAGGATAATATTTCCCTTTATGAATTGTGGTTTAATAGGAAACCTAACCTAACCAGACTTAAAGTTTGGGGTTGCTTAGCTTATGTTAGAAAACTAGACCCTAAGCGACCAAAGTTAGGAAATAGAGCATTTAAATGTGTTGTCATAGGATATTCACTTAATAGTATAACTTATAGATTTCTTATTCTTGACACTCTAGAAGTTATAGAATCTGTAGATGTAGAATTTTTTGAAAATCAAAATGTTGAGATCCCATTGAGACCATCTAGCCCAGAACGTAGCATGACTAATGATATCAATGACGATGATTATGCTCCTGCTCAAAACAGCAAGGAAGTGTCAGTACCAGATAATAGTACCGAACAACGGAGAAGTAAAAGAGCGAGAATAGATAAGGACTATGGTCCTGACTTCATTACATATCTTGTAGAAGGAGGTAAGGACGAAATCCTTAATGTGAGTAAATATGTAATGAACGTTGATGATGATCCCAAAACTTATTCTGAAGCTATGAGTTTCAAAGATTCAAATTTCTGAAAAGATGCTATCAATGATGAAATGAATTCCATAATGTTAAACCAAACTTGGGTTTTAACTGATTTACCTCCTGGTGCTAAACCTATAGGATGTAAATGGATATTCAAGAAAAAGTTGAATACAAATGGATCCATTGATAAGTTTAAAGCCAGATTAGTTGCTAAGGGATATAAGCAAAGACATGGAGTAGAATATTTTGATACATATGCTCCAATTGCTCGCATATCTTCTATACGCTGTTTAATTGCGCTTGCATCAATTCATAAATTAGTCATACATCAAATGGATGTAAAGACTGCTTTTCTAAATGGAGATTTATAAGAAGAGATATATATGGAACAACCTGAAGGTTTCAAAACCCCAGGCCAAGAAAAGAAAGTTTGCAAATTAGTAAAATCTCTTTATGGCCTGAAGCAAGCTCCCATGCAATGGCATGAGAAGTTTGATAAAGTTGCACTGTCATATGGATTCATTGTTAATGATGCTGATAAATGTATTTATAGAAAATCGGATAACAACAGTATTGTTATAATATGTTTATACGTTGATGACATGCTAATATTTGGTTCCAATATATCCTGTGTGAGTGAAACTAAAAAGTTTCTGTCTTCTAAATTCGATATGAAAGATCTAGGAGAGACTGATGTAATTCTGGGAATTAAAATTGTTAGGAAAGAGGAGGAGTTATTACTAACTCAATCACATTACATAGAGAAATTCCTACAAAGGTATGGTCATTACGATGACAAACCAGCACCAACTCCTTTAGATCCTAGTATTAAATTAGAAAAGAACACTGGACGTACTATCTCTCAACTAGAGTATTCCATTGTTATTGGGAGTCTTATGTATGCTATGCATTGCACTAGAGCAGACATCGCGCATGCTATAAGTATATTGTGTCGATTTACGAGTAATCCAGGTTTCGAACATTGGAAAGCCATTTCCAGAGTTTTAGCTTATTTGAAAGGAACCATTGAATATGGTTTATCTTATAAAGCATATCATTCTGTAATAGAAGGATATAGTGATGCAACCTGGAACAATGTAGAATCCAAATCCAAGTCTACGACTGGATGGATCTTTACATTAGGAGGCGCTACTGTGTCTTGGGCTTCCAAGAAGCAGACCTGTATTTCTGACTCAACAATGTTGTCAGAATTGATTGCATTAGCAGATGCATGTAAAGAAGCGGAATGGCTTAGGAATTTATTAATGGAAATCCCTTTGTGGAAGAAGCCATCTCCAGCAGTCTTTATTAACTGTGACAATCAAGCAACAATATACAATGTGTCTAATAAGACATATAATGGAAAGTCTAGACATGTGAGTCTAAGACATCAAATGGTGAGACAGTTACTCAAAAGAGGAGTTATAACTGTTGACTACATAGAAACGAAGAAAAACTTGGCTGACCCACTTACAAAAGGTCTTCCAAAGGCAATGGTTTCTATAAAGTCACAAGAAATGGGACTAATGTCTGTGAATAAAGGTTGATCATCCTTAACAGAAACCCAACTTATGTCTTGAAAAGGATAGAAAAAGTTCAGTGGGTACCAACAAGTTAAGAGAATGATTATGGAACACTAAATTTATAATCCCATAATATTTAGTGTTGGATTCTGCAAGAACAAAGGATGGATATATATCCTTAATAAGTCTAGAAACCTTAAAAGGTGTATCGCAGAAACACATTAAGGGACTTACCTATATGAGTATGGAAATCAGGCCGTTTCCTAGGAAAGTAAGACCGCTTTCTAAGTAGACTCATGAACCATGATTTAAGCACATGACCATTAACGTGCTGAGCAATACAGAACACTTTACCTAAGAAAATCAACATGTGTGATTGTTCCGGTTTTATCATTAGGGATACTTGGTTCAAGATTCGTTCACCATAAAATCTCGATAAGGCTTTGAATGGATTACACTAAGTAAAGGTTCAAATCCAAAAGATACCTTTTATTTATGTGTTGGTTTTCACGATGATGCAAAACTTGATCTTAGAACTACATAGGATTGATCCCACTTGGGTATGTAGGAAGTCACTCTAGTGATTCAGCCATCCTATTTATTTATTTATTTCTTATTTTGAAAATTAGGGGAGATTGTTGAAAATTTTCAAAGAGCTTTTAGGGTATGGGTTTTGTTTTGGAAGAGTAGAAGAAAAGAAAGAAGAAGAAAAGAAAGTGAAGTCCCACATTGTAGAAAAGAGGAGACTATACTTGTATAAGTATAGCTCTCTCAAGTGGATGTTGGGGCCTTGGGGCTCCTACATGTTTGCTTTGTTGTGAGGAGAGAAGTCATGCAACACCACAAGCGTGCCACCGCCGTCCGTCCGACCGAACCGGGCCGGGCCGGGTTCGGATTAGAAAATATTTTTGGACCGTATATGAACAGTAACGGGCCAGATTTCGGCCCGTTAAGGACCCAGAACCGGAAAATCTAACTTTGAATAAAGGCGGGAATTTGTCACGTTTCTGAACGTTACAAATATGAATAGACGCGACGTTTGGCTTTTTGAACCCGTTCGTAACGGTTGCGAACCGTTGCTAACGGTCGCGACGCTTTGCGAATGGACGCCTCTTCAACACTATAAATAGCAACGCCCAGAATCATTTCGCAACAGTTTTCTATCCTCTTCTTCTTCCCAAACAGTTCTGCGACGCCATTAATCCGCTGCTCTGTTTTGTAACGCCTTCAAGGTGTTGCAAATTCAGAAACCATTGCAGAATTGTTCTCTTCTTCCTTTTCATTCTATTCTCTACAAATTGCATCATCAGATACAGTTTATGAAGTGTTCTTGGTCGGATCAAAGTCGTACAAACTTTGAATCCAATTACGCTGTTATAGGGCTTCATTGAATCCTGAAATTCGATAGTTCGATAACCCGTTTGTACTTGGTGGGTTGAACTATTGTCTGAAAGAATCTATTCCATAGATCCTTGAAGTTGGAAGTACAGAATTTTCTTCATCTCTATCGCCATCAAATCCGTCTTGAACCGCAAAATTCCCAACATGTTTTACATGTCAGGTTAAAAGCTCTAGAGCAAGAATTGAAGATATAGGATAAGAATATTTTTGGTGATGGAAACAAAATATCCTATGACATAAATCTCAACTTCATGTGGTTCAATCTTCTATGCAATCTTTCCCTATTAACCCTTCATTGGTAGAGCAGAAAAAACCCATACAAATATCTTTACAATCTGTTCTTGTAGAAGAAGAAAGGATGGTTAGACAAAAATCTAAAGTCTGCTGGGTATCTCAAGGTGACAGAAATACTTCATATTTCTACAATTCTCCAATACAGTTCAAATATATCCTCTATCCCTAGCCTTGATAACACTTCTTTTAACTCCCTTGACTCCATTAACAAAGCCTTCCTTTCATACTTCCAAGGCTTGCTTGCTAACAAATCCACTCCCTCTCCTTCATTTAACTCTATCCATCAATTCTGCCTCCCTAAAATCTCTTCATCTGCTAAGCTTGCCCTAATTGCTGAAGTCACTCCATTAGAAATTCAACAAGCCATATTCTCCATGAATTTAGCCTCCTCCCTAGCCCTAATGGGTTCTTTGCCCACTTCTACAGAACTTGTTAGCATATAATAGGCACTGATGTTGTAAAGGCTGTTAGAAATTTTTTCATGAATAACAAGATGCTTGGTGGTATTAATGCTACAAGGCTAGCCATTATTCCAAAGTGTGTTTCCCCCACTTCTGTCATCAATTTCATCCTATTGCATGTTGTAATGTCATTTACAAATGCATATCGAGAATCATGGCTAGCAGAATGAAAAGTGTCCTTGCTACTGTCATTTCCCTAACCAATCTGCATTCCTCCCTAATAGAAATATTACAGACATCATTCTCCTGTCCTAAGAGTTCATGAGAGGGTATATTAGATCCAACTTATCTCCTAGATGCTTACTTAAGATTGATATCTAGAAGGCCTTTGACACTGTGCAGTGGAAATCTATATTAAACATTTTATATGTTATCAATTTTCCCCTTCTCTTCTTAGCATGGATTTACACTACTATCTCCTCTATTACTTATTCCCTATCCACTAATGGCTATAGTATTGGCTACTTTAAGGGTACTCAAGGCATCACACAGGGTGAACCTATTTCCCCTATCTATTTATCACTATAATGGAACTGCTAAATTGTCAAGTGTGCAAGGCTGTCATTGACAAGCTAATAGACATTGACCCTATGTGCAAAAATCCTCAAATCACAACTCTTATTTTCGTTGGTGATTCAATCTGACTCACCAAACCAAATATAAAATCGATTACCAATGCCATAAATACCCTAGATAATTTCCATTCCCTCAATCCTTCCTCAATGACATACAACATATTTCATCTTTGCAATCTCTTCCCCTTAATGGTTTATATTTGGGTGCTCCCCTCCTTTCTCCTAGATTTTCTTCATCCCAGTGTTTACCTCTGTACGATAAGATCACTGCAAAATTATCATATTGGCTTGTTGTAAAATTTTCCACTACTGGTAGACTGATGATTGTTAAATCAGTTATTTCTCCTTTGTGTCTATATTTTGCTAGAATTTAATATCCTTCCTAGTAAATTCATTGGTATGATTAACTCTACCATTAACCATTTTCTTTAGCATGGTAATCCCAACTCTTCCAAACTGGTGCCTGCTGCCTTTAAAAAAGTCATGTTGCCTCATCATGCTGGTGGCTTGGGTATCATGAACATAAAACTATGGAATAGAGCTGCCTGTTCTTCTCTGATTAACAAGCTACTCTCTCCTACTTATAACTTCTGGGCTAACTGGACTAAAATTAATCTTTTGAAAACCTATAATTTTTAACTATCCCCATGCCTCCTGATTATAGCTGGACATGGAGATGTTTATTGAAACTGAGAAATGATCTCCTCCCTATGATCAAATACTCCACCCTCTACCCTACTTTGATCTCTTACTGGCATGATCCCTGGTTTGCTAAGGGGTTGATCTTCTCTAACATCATAGATTCTAATCTGAGATCTCTCACCAGCATTCCTGAAGTTGCTAAGGCGTATTCCTTTATGCATGATGGAAAGGTCTCTCTCCCTTATTCTGGCTCTTCATTAATCAGGTCTATTTGGAACATTCTTGAATCTTGATCCTTTGATAATCCCAAATTCCACTACACTTGAGATAATGTTAATCATTCCATCAATCATGTCTACCCTCTCCTTAACCACCATAGTTCTGATAGCTTATTTCCTTGGCATACAAGAATCTGGTCTTCCACTGGCAAGCCTAAAGACAATGTGATGCTTTAGAAAGTTATTACCAATGCAATTCATACGCAAGATAATTTGATTTATAAAGGTCTTTTGCAAAACTCTATGTGTCTCCTTTGTAACAAAGCCCCTGAAAACATCCATCATGTGAGTTTTCTCATTTTATCTAGAAGAACACCATATCCAGGTTCGGGATTCATTCTCCACTGCTTGATTCTAAGGCCGAATGGCATAACATATTTAAGGCCACTTGTTGGAGGACATTTAAAGAGAAATTGCTTTTAAAAATTCTAAAGAAATTCGTGTCTTTAATTTGGGAAGAATGCAATGCGAGATTGTTTGGGTTGAAAAAAAATATGGCAGCAGTATTTGTTGCCCTAACTAGAAGTATTGGGTGATTGTTGTAAAGCCTATCTAATGCTTTAGTATTAGATAGGGTTTTAGTTCTATCACCTTTTTGTATTTATAATGTTGTTCCATTGTTTTCCCTTGTAATTTGATTATGCAATAAATGGTAGGGGTCCATTTAACCCCATTGGCTTCGCCAAAAAATTCACTTTGACTGAAATAATATGAATTTGCATGTTGGATGATAATGTACGTGTTCATTTATTTGAAATTCCATTGTTTAAGTTATATATTTATTTTTGCTTGATTGTTAATAATCAATGCTGTGTTTAAAATTTCTTTTGTTATAAATAATGTTGTTACTTACAGGTTAAATCATATTTCATGAACAAGACCAATCTAACGGGTATATGATGGGTTTAAAGCGACATTTCGGGAATAAATGTCGTCTTGAAATATCAAATGATTTTAAAAGTAATAAATTTAACATTTATCGAGAACAACATATGATATTGACTGCTAGACTACTAATATCCATTCTAATGGACTGATTCGAGGGTCGTAACCTGAATCGTGACAAATTTATCCCTCATCACAATGTCCAAACGATCTGTTGATAGGACACATAAAACTATCAAGAATAGTGAGAATTATCGAAGATGTAGTGCAAACAAAGAGAAGTAGTTCCACATATGGAGGTATGATGAAGTGGACTATAACAGTAGCATGATTTATCACACCTCTAAATACCTAAAGCATACGATAACTAAGGAATCTGTGAATTGCACATCACAACTAACTGGGAGTATAGGGATAAAAAGAACAGAATGACTTGCTTCGGAAGATTAGTCTGTGCAGAGGGTAAACTCACATATAAAATTTATCATTATGCAGTCCTTCTGGGATTCACAAGACGAGAAGATGATTTAAACTTCTCATAAGTATTAGTAGAAATGCCATATACCTCAAAAAATGATTGCTTCGAATATTGATTTGGATTTATACGACACAAGTCAACTCACTAGTAAAATGATAATATATGATAATATAGTTGATTAGATTTGAAACCGTGTATGTAATACTGAATAATGTCATGACATAGGTGTTATAATTAATATACAAAAATGGGAATTTGAGAATTTGTTCGATGTGCTTGACACTATATGTAACTTATATGCCCATAGAACTTGACACGACACATTCATCTCTTTCTATTTCATGATTATACTCATAGTTATCCAGTTTGACTTGAGGTTTTTTTTTGTGATAACTCCTTGGGTTAGTCTAAGGTTGTTTTACAGGTTGATATTAACTATATGTGCTTTGTGTGCTACGACATGGAGATGAAGCAGTGATGATGTGTAATTACTTTACTTGTACTTATATTGAAATACCATTGTTTTTGCATCCCACCCATCTAACACTTAAGCCCTAGCGAGTAATAAATCCTTAAGAAAATCCCAATCCATTGAACTAAAGGCTTTTACAAAATCAAGCTTTATAAGTGCATAAGTGGTATTATTTTTACAGTGGTAATTAATAAATTCTTGAACTACCGATACCACATCTGTACTATTTCTACCCTTTATATAAGTGGTTTGAGTATTATCAATAAATTTATTCATTTTACTACCTAGTCTATTAGCTAAATCAATAGAAATGAGTTTAAAAGAACAATTTAATAATGAAATAGGTCTAAAGCCTTTCAACTCGATCGCTTCCACTTTTTAATGTAATAAAATTACATCGGCGAAGCTAAACCTACCTAATAATAAAGAAGCCTAATAAAATTCATTAAATATTTTAATTATATTATATAAATTAAAACACCCTAAAAAATTACATAAAATAGAATATGGAACCTGTTAGGACCATACGATTTATTACTAGACATGTCCTTTGTAACCCTCAAAATTTCCACTTTCGTAAATGAATTATCCAATTCGCCTAAATCAATCCTAGTGTCTTCGAGATATAAATCATTCCATTTAGCCCCAATCCTATGTCATTTCCTAGTTCCAAAATTTCTTTATAATAATCAGTATACATTATATGTAATTCATAAAAAATTTCAATGTTATTAATTAAAATAGAATTAATTGTATTACTACGCTATTTACCTTGGTATATTATAAAAAAATTAGTATTATAACCCCCCTTATCCACCCACTAGACCCTAGATATTTGTTTTCACGTCGCCTTACTTAAATTATAATTTTTCTAATTCTTCTTTTAAGTTAGAAAGAATTTTTTTATTTAACTTTAAAATCTCATTTGGTAATATCCTTTATTAAGTATATTGTTACCAAAAACATCTTCATTCCATTTTTTAAGAAAAATTCTTAAATCTCTATGTTTACTTACATATATTTTAGCTATATTTCCTGAAAATCTACCATTATAATTACTCATAGAAAGCCATTTATTTGCAATTAAATCTATAAAATTATTTTCTAGCAATCACACCTTTTCAATTCTAAAATTTATCATTCCACTAATTTGATTAGTGTAAGACAAAATAATAGGGTAATGATCCAAATAAACACTCGAAAGTCTAACTACCTTACAAATTGGAAATCTACTTTTCACTTCATCAATAATAAAAAAACTACCCAAAAATGTCATGGAAGGGTCATTCCTATTGTTCGACCAAGTGAAATGCTTATTATTCAATTGTAGGTCAATCAAATTACAATTAATAATAAAGATATCAAACCCTCTATAACGATAAATCGCCTTGCCTTCTCTAGAAGAGTAAAAGTTTAACGCAGTTTTCTTTCCATCCACCGTCAATCCTCCCGAGCTACTCCTAGCTAAGAGATGAACCCAATGATTAGAGTGAGGACCCCCTAGGCTTCTATATTATCGATAATCTGGATGTTCAGTTTTTGTTTCTTATAGTAAAGCAATATCAATTTATTATCTTTTAAAACTAACCTAATTTTACTATATTTTCCTAAATCGTGTAAATTGCTAACATTCCAACTGACGTACCTCGCAGTCTAAGTGATCTATTCTGCTCTAACTTCTTACCTCTAATAAATATACTCAACATCTAACCAAAAATTATCAAAAGTAAAAAATGAACTCCTAGCTAAGTAATGCATATCATTGGTAGATAATCTATTCGAAGCACAAGTAAAGTGTTGCCTAAAGTAACATACATAACTAAACTAGAGTTATTGAAAGCTCTTGCAGCTCTGCAAAGACAAGCACTCCTCCTTCGTTATCTGAATGAACTAGGGCAAGACTCCACCTCCAGATCTAATATCTCCAAACCCTGCTTTCTATCACATTCATTACTCATGCCCAATTTAGTACGACATGCATATCTCACTTCCATTTACATTACTCTGACCCGCTTTAGAAATAAAATTATCTAACTTTTATCCCCCTATAGACAATACAATAGCATGCTTCACGTCACCCGAGTCCACTACCAAATTTTCCTCCAGATTCGTTGTACCTATTGCCAAATTTTCTTCCATAATTGTTGTGCCCACAACCCCTTTTTCTTCCATAATTGTTGTACTTAATATTGTACCTACCATGCATTCATTAAGAGACATGTGTGATTCACTCTAATATAATATATATAAAGGTCCTTATCTAAATTATATTCGTTTGTCACTGTCAAGCATTAAAAACAATTACATCAATTTCTTTATCCGCTTCTTTTGTGTCTCGAGTCTCCCAACGAGATCTTCTTTATTAATTACTTATTAAAAAAATAATTGGTGGAATCCACACTCAGAATTAAGGGTGTAGATTTAACAGGAACGGAGACACACAAATATAGAGATAGTGGAATTGGTTCGAAAAATAATATCCTCTTCCCCAATAATAAATTCAGAAAACCAATTCATTTCGCATGAATTAACCACATCTTCAGAATCCAAAATTCCAAACGACTTATTAATATAGACTTTCATCTTCTCAACATCTATGCAACAGCTCAACTTGCCATATTTGCTACAAATTTGTCAACACTGCAATCTCCAACCCTATAGCAACTGCACTTTTGGTCTGAAACAATGTGCATATCAGTGTGCATATATCCATAAACTTGGTTTCCTTATTGTAATTATTCAAATAATCTCTTTTCACTTATGTTATTAAGTGTTTATCACTTATTTTAGAAAAACAAATATAGCTTTAGTATTAGTAATTCCAGAACAAAATTAAACTAATGTTCGACTTTACTCATTGCTTTGATAGAGGAGACATTGAATACATTTTACATGAAATTTTCTTATGACCGAAGAATCCATACTTGAAGTGACAAATTGGATGTCTACATACTTTTTCCATATGGCTTTTAATTCAACACTAATAACAAAATCTTTTTGATTTTGATACTAAAGAATTTCGAGTTTTTTCCATTATAGAATTAAAATTGGGGATATAAACCCCTAACTACCTCATCATACATCAATTATGAACATTCTAGCCAAATTATGCGTGAGATAGAAAAGAAAGATTCATGTAATAATGAGACAAAGAAGATGATCGTTGCTTGCAATTATAGTTAGTGTATTTGAAACTTGAATTTCAAATTTAAAATAGATTTTTATTCTAGATCTGGTTTTAAATTTAAATCTACCTTAAGATATTTTAAGTATTAATTTGAATTTTAAATTAGTTAACTTATTCAAATTTAAATGCATATATAACTATTTTATATATTGTTGTATGCATATATACGTATAAATGTGTAAGTATCTATATTAATAAACTAATATAGACAGCAAATACATATGTAAATTGGCTAATGTGTCCGTTGCAGTGTAAATCCCAACACTTATATATGGAAACATTAAAACATTTACTCATTATATATTGCACGTGAACTTTACACGTATTTACGTATTTGATACACAAATACATTATACACTATACATATATGTATAATTAAATCTTTATATAAATTAACTAAATAAAATAAAGATTTTATTTAATATTATTTAGATTAGATCTACATTAGTTTAGACTCATAGGCTCAATAAGATCTAAAAATGAAAAAAAAATTGAATTCACCCTTTAGCTGGTTGCATGCTGGCCTACTTCCAATGATGGTATTAGAGCCCAATAACACATGCGATCTAAATTGATATTAGATCTAACTTATCAAAGCTTACCCATTTAGTAGGATGTCTAGAATAGTAGTGTTGAAGGTTAAGTTTGGGTAATCAAGTAATCTACCCTTACCTAACTACTGGCATAGCCTGAAAGGTGAAGTACGCCTAAAAGTTATCCCTAGTATAAAGTCCCAAATTGATTTGGGCCTAGGGCTAATTTTTAAAATCTGTTTTGAAATTATAAATAATATTTTAAATTTAAAATATAAAGAAGCATTTACAAATGTTATAAAATAGCTCAAAATTATTTTGAAAATTAAATAATTATTTTTGAAAATTTACTAATATTAATCAGATTAATTAAATAAATAATTGTTTCAAAGTTAATCAATTAAATTAGATAATATAAGTTGACATATATAAAAACTATCTTAAAATGTTTAAGGAGATTAGTACATAATTTCAAAAATTAATTAAACCAATTAAAATTATTTTAAATAAATAAATTAATTAAATGTTAATAAATAAATAATATAATATATATATATGTACTAAGATATATGCATATTGACCAACACTACTGTCTCAGTGGTTAGGCACTTTGATTGTGGTGCAAAAAGTGACAGGTTCGACTCTTGCATGGTGTGATTTGAACCACTGGGCATATATTGACATGTGGTATGCTGTATATTACCTAAAACTTATAGTACTAATATGCACTGGCATCTAAGTACCCAATTTAAAAAATGAAGAAGATATATGTGCATTACTATAAATATTCTAGTATACATATTCGATTGAAATGTTTAAAATGAATAAAATTAAATTAATTAAACTACTAATAATTAGTTACTTAAATCAATTAAATGAGATTTAATTAATTTCATATTATACATAAGATTATGGTATATATTAATTGAAATTATAGATTGTTATACAGGAATTAAACTTATATATTTTGTGAATGTACAATAAAAGGTGTAACAGTAATAAACCCAAATCATATTTAATAAATAAATACATAGTTATAACATATTTACTATGATTTTAGATGTGTATGCCACTTGAACAGCCACGGTATTTCATAAAAAATACTTTATTATATAAGTTGATATCACTCAATTAAATATATTAAAGATTAGGAATCTTTAATATAATTGTTATCCTATACCATTTATATATTAATAAATTACTTACATACTCTCTGGTGTTAAGCAAACTCAAACTAGAGATGCTATCTCTACTATTATTAATATGTCAATAGACATAGTAAGATAAATATGTATGTGTGTATTTGTCGAGCAAACTCAATGTACATACATTTGTACTTAGGTCAACGCAAAATGGTAGCGAACAAGCTCTTTTGATTTTTTGAGCAAACTCAAGGATAAAATGAGATTAGAAAAAGGCCACAGGTTAGGAGTTTTATATAATACAACCGATAAAGTGCTATGCATTGCTTGCGGGACTTTGATTTGTAAAGCGAACACATGGTCAGAATCCTAAGTCAAGTGAGTCCTAACACCCGCTAGAGAAGTGGAAAACTTTTATATTTCTCTTAGGGTTTTGTAAAATATAAAAATCTAATGAGAGCTTATTAGTAAATTGAAATATAATTTTTAACCTTACTAATATTATAAGAATACCTATTAATAATTTAATGTCCTAATTTACTAAACTAAATTTGTAAAAAATGTCTATACTAAATTCATTGTCTGAAAATGACAAAATCACCAGACATAACTACATAGACTAGCTAAGAGCGATTAAGGTAGCACTTCCATATGAAAATTTATGGCCTTTGATAATTGAATCTGCAAGAGTTAGACTCGCTAAAGATGCAGACCCTAAACTAATAATTGCTTATAACAAATGGGTTGTGCACCTAAAAATTGCCAAATCTTGCATGCTGTCTGCATTAGACAAACTATTGCAAAGACAACACAAAAGCATTATTGTCCATCAAATTTTCGATAGCCTTAAAGCATTGTTTAGTGAGAAATATCATCCCATAACGTACGAGATCACTAAGAAATTATTTAATATGAAAATATCGAAGGGCCTCAAAATGGACGAGTATGTCTTAATGATGAAAGGCTAAATAATATACTTGCTCAATTAGACGTGGCAATAAGCAACGAGCGGAAAATGGACTTGATCGTAGGGTTTCTTACTCCACATTTTGAGTCGTTTACATTAAACTGTAATACGAAACACGTTGAAGGTAAGCCTCATGGAGCTACTCCATACATTGAGGTCAATCGAGTCTTTATCCAAGGATTAAGTCACAATGATCGCAGTAAAAAGGAAAGCATCATTTCGAATGGTTCGAAGAAAAGGAAATGGGTTAACAAGAAGACTGATCCAAATGACAAGGGTGAGTGTTATCATTATCACAAGAAGGGGTACTAGAAATGGAATTGTTCGAATTACCTAAAAGTTGTCAAAGAGAAGAAACATAATAGTTCTGTCGCTCCTATAGGTTTATTTATGATTATAAATTATTTTGCCATTGAAATTATCTTGGGTTTTAGGTACTAAATATGGAATTCATATCTGTAATATGTTATAGGAACATAGGAACATGCATCATGTTGGGAAAGGTCAAGTTGCTGAAGGATCTAGTAGATGCAACTGTAGTTGGAGACTATCACTTAGCTTTGTCAAATGTTAAAGTTAATTTTAAAGAATTGCTATTATGTTAGAAACTTTATTTATGGAATATTTTTAGTATCTAGATTGTCTAGGACATGACATATTTTTATCGTGTTAATAATAATATGAACATTATGTTAAATGAGAATAAAATCTGCAATTTTGTTTTGGATAGTGGAATTTATGTTATTAATTCTAATTATGTCCATGCTGTGAATAATTCTTCTACTGTTGGCTTGAATAATAATTTTCTATGGTGTTTTAGGTTAGGCCATATAAGTGAGAAATGGTTAAACAAACGAAAATCGAAGGTTTTCTACTATAATTTGATTCTGAATCATTTGATACGAGCCAGTCGTGTCTTAAATGAAAAAAAATGACCGACACAACGTACTCTTTGGTCTCGTATATACTAAGATATGTGGCCTAATCCCTATAGTTACCTAAGATAATACGTTTTATTTGTAATTTTACCAATGATTTCTCGAGACTAGGATATATTTATCTTATAAATAACAGACCAGATATTTGTGAGAAATTAAAAGAGTGTAGGGATAAGGTCGACAATCAAATGAATCGTAAGACCAAAATACTTCGATCTGATCGAGGACATGAGTATGTTGGACAAGACCCCAACGGCGCTTAAAAGTTAATGGGATTATCTCTTAGATTACTCCGTAATATAATGGTGTTTTGGAAATAAGAAATCAAACCTATTAGATAAGGTTTGTTCTATGATGAGTAAAGCCGAGTTACCTCTTTCTTGTTATAAATATACGCTGAAAACCACAATGCATGTGTTGAATTTGAAGCTTATCAAAACCATGCCTAAGACACCATATGAGATATGATATGGCAAGAAATCCTAATTCTAATATTTAAAGGTATAAGGTTGTCCAGCCTACATAAAGTATGTTGGCCCGAACAAACTTGAGGCAAGATCGACACTATGTAAATTTATAGGATATCTCAAGAATTCAATGAAATATATTTTCTACAACATTGAGGAACAATACGTTATCGTTTCTTGGATGTTATCTGTTTAGAAAAGGAATTTTTGTTAAAAGAAGTTAATAATGAAGTTACAGACTTAGATGAGATCCAAGAAATTAACGTAGAGGCTGAACCAGTAGATGCACCAAATTCACCAGTATACGAAGACATGCAACTTATTGGAATATCTAATGTAGAATCTCACGCATTAGAGTGATACTATGGTTTTCTCATTGATGCCTGATGGGAGAAGGAGGACTATCTTAGAAGATGACACTCCTCTTTCATTCCGACAAGCATTGCAGAGTAAGGATTCCGCACTTTGGCTTGAATTCTACTTATGAAAACTAAGTATGGACTTTGGCTGGCATACCCAAAGGGATAAAACTCACCGGCTGCAAATGGATTTTTAGGAAAAAGTTAAATGCATATGGAAAAGTAGAGAACTACAAAATAAGGCTAGTTACGAATGGATTTTTCCAAATTTAAGGGAATACCTACTTTGAGGCTCGAAAAGATACTAGTGATGCTACAATCATCCTTAGCATTGTTTTCCAATGACAAAATGGGATCAGTTATTATTTCATTAACATCGGGAGCAGAGGGATTTACAAATTTTCATAAAACAATTTCATTTATTAATTTGCCAATTCATTACATTTTAATCTCATAGCCTCATGATAGCATCATTCAGGTAAAATATAATAATCACAAACATAATCCCAAGAGTGATATATGAAGAAGCAACCTTGGATGATCAGAGTCCTAAATACTTAGATGGTCATAGTACCCATCATTACATACATCTAACAATAATAAGAAGCAGTTAAACTACTGCAAGGTGAGAATAAACTTTAAATAGTAGCTTGCCTCTTACATGTCTTTGGAAGCTTATTCGTCAAAACCCTAAAATACATACTCTTAGCCTAATTAGGTACCCAAAGTTTAAGGGGAAATCAAAAACTTTGGGTCAGATAAAAAATCTAGCGTGAATAACATTATTCCATTTCAAATCAAAATATGGATGCTTAATGGGACCATATCGTTAAGCGGTATGGTTTTCCCCTCACTAATACCACACCAAACAATATGCCATCCATAACATATCCTGCATCTAAAGTGATTAGAACATAATTATAACATCAATAGTATATCATGCACGCATGAGTTAAAATGAATAGTCAATCATGCAAAAAGGTCAAAAGGTTACACATTCCCATAATTACCCGATACTATAAAAATGGTCAACGGCATAGTTTTCCCATAGTCATTATAAACTTGTATTAGTTTTCTCAGGCCAGTGGAAAACCTATCAGGCTGACTCGGGCCAAGGTATATAAAATGATCCAATAGACTTCTATTCCATTTAGAATGAAATAATAACGGTATCCTAAGATCGGTGGGAGACAATATCTATGGTCTCCTAAAAACAGTAAGAGGAAATAACAACGGTCTCCTAAGATCGGTAGAAGAAAATCTGGTTTTAAAAGTTGGAATCTGAAACCTGACCAACCCGTGGCTTAATGGTTGGAGGATAGGACGCTACCCTAGCCTCCACCAAAAATCTGGTTTTAAAAGTATCCTTTAAGTCATGTTTTTTGATCGATCCAGGGCATCGTAACACAATTTGGTCTTCCCGATCTCCTGGATGCAATTCTACTCACTCGGTAGTTTAAGTCTCACCATACCCACCATTGTAACAACCCTAATAGGTCATCAGTTCTCAAATCATCAAGGCCAAAACGGTGGGTGATAGTATTTTACGCATAAGTGAGTATGTCAATAGTTTACTAGATACAAAAATAACGGGTCAAAGTACAAAGAAGAACATATAAAATATTAATAACCATTTAAATATGTGTTCGTGTAATAGCCAATTTATACATAAAATTACTTACTCAAAGTAATAGTTTCCTTTATCAATAACTCTTTAAAGATGGGTTGAAACATTCTTTCCCATAAACACTTAACAAATCATCCCTTTTGTTTTAGTAGTACTGAGCCCAACATAGAGTTGAAAATCCTCCAAAATACAATAAATTAACTATCTTTCATTTCAAAATCATGTGCTAGTACAGCTTGAAAAATCATGCCTCCACATGTTAAAAACATAGGCCATCGCATGCAAAAAGTTTATAGATGTTTCATATCGATTATCTCATGTTTAAAACCTAGCTTTTGAAACTTCACTATATATAACTGTTGAACTTTGAAAACAATTGGGCAGTCGGATGTTGGGAAAACATAGCCATCAAACCATGACAAAAATATACTTATAGAACCTTGAAAAAATAGCTTTCGAAAGTTGATTAAAATATAGTTGTCGGTCCTTGACAAAACACAACTTTCGAAAGTTGATTAAAATAAGCTGTCCGTCCTTGAAAAAATATAGCTTTTAAAAGTGGGAAAAGCATAGCCATCGCTTGTTAATAACAATTTACCCATTGAGTGTCGAAAAAAATTAAACGGTAGAATTTTGATAAAATAGAGCTTTTATAACAAAATATGTTTTCAAACACTGATAATTTTGTAGTTATTGTAGGTTCAAAACAAATGGCCATCGAACGTTCAAAATAATGGCTTTCGAATGTTGATAATGACAATTTTATAATCATTTGCAAAACTTCTTTCCTGCCTTTAAAAGTACAAACATCTTACAAACCAACATTATTTGTCAAATCTCATTGACCAAACAAAATCTTTTTAGAATTCTTGCAGAAGTTTAATACGAAGAACTTACTTTTTTTTCCAAGTTATAATTTTCCTCAAATTAGTCCCTTTATTATTATTAGCATCAGAATTGGTCACTAACATCCTTGGGAAAGATTATGTAGAGAGATTAATGAAGAAAGTAAATTAAAACAGAGGACCGTATGCTAAGTTAATTGCAAAAACAAGAACACCAGATTTATAGTGTGTAACTTCCTATGTCCACTTTAAGTTTTGATCTTTATTGCTTTCACAAATGATTGGATACAGATACAATCCGTACTATAATTGCTTGAATACAAGTGCTTAGTGAAATAGAATAAGTCTTGAATGCAGCAGAGTCACCCCAGTGTTCTAAAAAAAAGATCCATTTTCACTGTGCCCCTGCCCTTCTATTTATAGACGAAGACAGGTTGGACTTCCCTCATGGGCCTAGGAACAAGGTACCTTGGCCCGTGGTAAGTAACTTCGGCACGCCGAGCCATAGATGCTGAACGATAATTGCCAAACCACACATTCAGGACGAACAACTTTCGTATGCCGAGCGAAGAAGGCGTGCCGAACGACACTTGTATGCCGAACAGGCTTCGTGCCGAACGACTCACTTATGCCGAGTGAGGCTTCTTGCGGAACGAGGATTCATGCCGAGTGAACCTTCCTTGCCGAGTGAGGCATTGTGCCGAGTGACCCTTCCACGCCTAACGAGGCATTGATGCCGAACAACCCTTCCATGCCGAACGAGGCATCTTGCCGATCGGGGCTTCATGCCGAACGACCCTTCCATGCCGAGCGAGGCATTGACGCTGAGCGAGACTTCATGCCGAACGACCATTCCATGCCGAACGAGGCATTGATGTCAAGCGATACTTCATGCCGAACGAGGCATCATGCCTAACGACCCTTCCATGCCGAACGAGGCATTGATGCCGAGCGAGATTTCTTGTTGAACGAGGCATCATGCCGAATGAGGGAAGGTGTGCCGAACGAGGCCTGTGCCGACCAGTGTATCTTGGCCGAGCCACTCGTTACATGGTCAAACAACCGGGTAACATTTTCCCCCCCAAAGTGTATCATGTGGATGAACATGATGCGCTTTGATCCATGAGCACTGTGCATTTTTCTTTAAGCCCTTGTTCTGTCTTCTCGGTAGTGATCTCCTGAATGCCAAATGAGGCATCGAATGCCGAACGGCATTGATGCCGAAAGACATATTAATGCGGAACGACACTGATGCCGAATGACACTGATACCGAACGAGGGAGGTACCTTGACCGTTTCTACCGGTCACTTTCTATTCGTCTTCCCTCTTTCCTGTATAACCCAACACTCCTCTTCTTTCCCCCTTTTACTTTCACCCCACTCTAACACCCTTACGAACTCACCTTTCCCCTAATAGCTAACATCTCAACCTTTCTTTAAATCCCTGAGTCCCATACGTTACCTCTTGACTGCCCTCAACAGCAAGCCTGAGTGGATTCCACTTCTAAATCGAGTACTTCATTAGACTTCGGCCCCTTCTCCTAGGTATGAACCACTTACTTGTTCGACCTTCTTCAATTAGGGGCTTCAAACAAGATTCGAATTTTCAACCTTCCTTTAACTCAAAAATGGTGGATGTCGTATAGATTAGGGAGATGGACCCGGGGTTTAATCGAGCCTTAGGACTAGATGGAGAGGAGGAAGGAAGAGGGCGTCAGCCCAGTAGGATTTGGTGAGAGTAGGGACTGTTGGTCGAGGGTGGCATGCGAGTTGAAGTGGTGATCGACTGG
Source organism: Allium cepa (assembly GCA_030765085.1). Lineage (NCBI taxonomy): Eukaryota > Viridiplantae > Streptophyta > Magnoliopsida > Asparagales > Amaryllidaceae > Allium > Allium cepa. The sequence continues at coordinate 1,038,453,082 of CM060929.1, forward strand.
CCATCTAGGAAGGTATCTAGTTTGTTCGAAGAAATGAGTTGGAGGAAGACGTATGGTGTGGCTTGGCATGACTTCTGCATGTCGAACGATGGAGAGGAAGTATAGGAGTGAAATTGAAGTTGGGTTTAGCGTGCCGAGCGATGTGGCTCGATATGACTACGGCTCAGCATGACTCCCTTATGGCGAACGAGGTAATGGGGAGTGCAGGAGAGTGAAGTAGGCAATAATGTTCGAGTCTCTGCAGTGTTGCTCAGCATTAAGTCTGGTTGTAGGCTACAACAGTCAGAGCCATCTCAACTCAAACATAATGCACGCCGAATGAACTTACTTTCTATGCGTGAACATATGACAAAAATAAGGACAAGGACTTAGGAAAACAAGCATATCAAACTAATCCGGACTAATAATCTCTCTGTTTCAACAACTATAATTCTGTGTTTAACTCGATTAAAACAGATAATAACCTTCCGCATACAGTGTCGATGCCGAGCTCAAAATAGAAACTATCATACGACAAGCTCTCGGAGACGGTCAGCGATGACGGTCTTCGAAGATGAAAGTACAAAACTTAACTTTATTTCATCAACTTTACGACTTGTTATTCTTTGGCACTTATACTTGAACGATTGCACTAGTCCACATACCACACGGAGAGGGGGGATTTTTTTTGTTGTTATGTCTAATATCGATCGTTTTTCAAGTATAGTTTAAACAGGTGTTTCGTCAGATCCAATATTCATCAGAGATGTCTAGAAAATCCAGCTCCACCATAGTCTCATATAGACCCGAGCTAACTTTTCAACAAGAAGTAGCTGGAATTTTGAATCCGTCGACTCCTCCTGTACAAGATATTCCGAGCCCCATGATTGCATCCGTCGACTTGGCCCTGATGCCCTAGATGCAGCGATCTTTTTAGACGATCCGATTGATTCTCAAGCCTCGAGAATTAATGAAAGCGCTCTTCGCCGCATATGCTCGGTACACAGGATTCCTTTCGATGATGTGCTGGTTCCATCAGGAGAAGATCATCCTCACCTGCCCCCAGTCGGATATACGGCCTGCAACAAATTTGTGTGCTGGGTTAGTAGTGTGCCGCCATTCAACTCCTTCCCTCGCGACCTGCTATAGTATATTGAGATTGCTCCATCGCAATTACATCCAAACAGTCACGCATTCGTGTACGGCACGTGCATTCTCTTTATGAGCGTCTTTTTCAAGCTCCCGACTCCTGGCGATATTCGCTACATTTATCGTTTCAAGAGATGATCAGACAACCCATCTTTTGTATTTCTCGAACCACACAACAAGTGTCAAATTCTAATCGGAGCGTGGAGCAAATTCGCCCAGTATAAGCAGAAGCGGTTCTACGTGCGCCGTCCCTCGGCTTTGCAAGCAGATAGGTGGAAGGGAGTAAGTCTTTTTTCTGGATCAATACCTGCATTCGGCAGAAATTGCACCTTTTCTAACTCTTTATCTACTTTTACAGGCATATGCCCACATCCCAAAGGCTTCGGGTATTCTGAAGCCGTTAAAGCTATCCGAACTATCCCTGTAGGAGACCAGAACATTAGATCTCTTATTTCAAACGAATCGCTCTTGAAGTTTGGGCTGCTGGCGGCAGACCGCCGGATAAGCCTTTCTCAAGGTGTCACTATAACAGCATCTGCCTTGGGCAAAGGTAAAAAGCAAGCTAGGGCTTTAGCATGTGACGCCGCTGACACACCTGAGGAAGGGGAGATTAAAGAAGCTGAAACGCTCGAAGTACTAGGTGAGAATGTTAGCCCCGGTCTAGAGCCGGTAGTTGATGTGCACGATATCGAAGTAACGCCTCCCCTTGCGAAGGGAAAGAAAAAACTGACTTACAAACTAAGGAAGAAGACAATGGGTGGAACCTCTAAAGTCACAATCACCCCGGTGGAGAGACGGCCTTCTCCTCAACGCTTAGAGAGTTCATTGAGAGGATTGTCGAACCTCACTATTCCTAATGATTTGCTAAACTATGGCTTCGATGATCCGGAAGCCTTTAAGCTTCATTCGCCCCCGAGAGGCAGTGCATGCGCTCAAGCCCATATTCGAGAGGCAGTGCATGCGCTCAAGCCCATATTCAAGGAGAAAAACCTCCTATAAGCAGAGATAAAGAAATTGGTCCGTTGGGAGGAAACACTTGGGCACACACGGACACATGCACTTCACCTTGCACTTCAATTTTTGCCATCATTCTACTCTTTGCTAACTCATCGTTATTCACATTCTACGCAAGTGACATGGGACATACTCATGGACTTGATCGTCTTCGGGGTCATCTATTTTTCATCATTCTGGCCGGGATTGGGGCCTCGGGAAACGCCGAGACAGAGATGACTTTGGAGATCGAGACTACCACCCTTGAGAATAAACTTATCAAAGAAAAACATATAGCCAGTCCTCATATTCCCACGATCCTCCTTCTCAATCAGAGCAAGGCAGGGAGAAGTCTACGCGGAAGGGGTCCCAACCTAAGGCCCGTCGAGATCAACATTCTGGTTCATCAAGCACTAGGCAATCCTGGGAACCCCACAAAACATCCGTAGTTCCCAGGCATACTCCTCCCGCTCCTGCACATGATCTGTCGATAGCAGAAAGACTTAATGAGCTCATGGCCACGTTCCCGAAAATATGCTTCGATGGTTTGAAATTTCTCCCGGCGATTCATCACATTTCGAGACACGTCAAACAAAGTGCTATTGCTTGTACCAGTGACGTTTACATTCAACATGACGTGTTTGTCCATTTAGCTGAAAAAGTCTCGAAAGTCCCCATTGAGCGTCAAAACGAAATCGATCGCCTGAAGCTCGAAAGTATTCAGGATAAAGACATTATTAAAGCTCAGAATGAAGAGCTCTCTTCATACAAGTCTCAGCTCGAAGCTTCCCAAAAAAGTGCCAAAGACACAGCGGAGGCCGTTAATCGTCTGGAGATGACACATAAGGAAGAAATTGACGAAGCGGTCCAACACTGCAGGGCCTTATCTTTAGAGAAGGATTCTGTTCAAAAGGAGAGGGATGCATTCACCCAACGAGTCAAATAGTTGGAAGAGCTACTCCTCAAAGAGAAAGAGTAAAAACTATTACTCCGAAAGAGTCGCAACGATATTGCGATGAGATTGTTGCTACGCGACTCCTGAAGACAAAGCTCGATGACGAACTCTCTAAAGTTGAGATGCTAAAGGATGAAGCCCATGAGGAGGGCAAAAGAATTGCATCCACGAAGTTTGAGTCTCGCCTTGAGGCGGCCACGGAGGCTGGCAGGGAGGAGACCAAGTGCTTGTTTGACCCGCTTATAGCAGAATATAACGCCCATGTCCTCATGCATCGGGACTTAACTTTTCTAAGAGAGGATTACCTCGAATCTTTAGCCGAGGCATGGGAAACTTTAATAAAGATCGAAAAGGTTGAGTTGGGCAACAAGGAGGTTGACGAGGAGACTTTGGTAAAGGAATTTCTCAGGGAGACCGAGCCTTCAGACTTGTCTGCAGCGAAGGCTCTCTATGGCAAAGGTTCCTCCTCGTCAAAGGGGAAGAATGACATTGTCGGTCCGTCTAGAACCGAGTCTCCAACTCCTCTCCCGACTAAACTGACTAGTCGGCCAGCACTTGATCCGTTTGATCAGCATGTCGGTTACGACCCCGGAGACCCTGGCCTAGATATTCATGTTCTATCTCCCATTTCGAAGGGTGAGACACCTCGAACGGTGGAGAGTCAACAAGAAACCGGTACATAACCTTTTTTCTTAAAGTCCAAAGAGCCGTCGTTCTCGACGAGAGGTTATTATATTCTAACGTTTGTCTCTTGTAGTTTTGCATAGGCCGCTCTGACCCTGAGCCCACTCCAAGGAGCGATGATGCCAAGGAGGAGAAGGAGAAGGCGAGTGAGGCCATTCAAGCGGGAGAGACTTTCGGTCCTGTGCTCAAGCGATTGCGGCGCTTGACGAGGACAAGTCCGAAACTCCGTCACTCATTGAGGAAAATTATGAAATTGAGATTACAGGCGCCTCTGTAGACACTTCAAAAATGAGCATGAAGGAGCAACTCGTGGAGGAGAAGGAAAAGAAAGCTGAAATCAAAGTCGAGCCCCGAGTTGTGGGTCTAGATGATCCTCTGAACAGGCCTTTGAAGGTCATTCTCCCTGGTGGGTCTAGGCCACTAGTGGTCCTTCGTCCTCCCTCGGATGTTACTTTCCCATCAAGCAAGGCGTCTAAATGAAAATGCATAGGGGAGGAGTCGTCTGAGAAAACGAGGGAGGAAAAGAAACTGAAGAAATCAAAGAAGCAGCTATTACACTCGTTCAACGAGAGTTAGCCTAGATTGTGAAATTATTTCTATTTATTTTCGTAGTCAATGTAGATAGACTTTTGACTCCGAGTTTTGGAGGAGTTCTAGTTGAACCTCATTTTGGATTAATAAATGAAATTTAGTTCGTTTGTCTTTCAAACGACTTTTATTGTTCGGCTTATTGTATAACTGTAGCCGAGACCTAAAATCTTGTGAGTTGCATAAATTCCAGTTCACTTCCATATGGCTCGGAGATTTTTTGGAAATCGTAAGTACTCTGTTTCATGCTATGGGTACTTAGAATATTTTTAGTCCGCACTCTGAGGATTTGAATTTCAAGTCGTTTATACTCTAGTCCGCATTCCGGGGACTTAGAGTACTCCAATCCGCACTCTGGGAACTTGGAGATTTTGATTCTTTTATACTCTAGTCCGCACTTTGGGGACTTAGAGTACTCCAGTCCGCACTCTGGGGACTTGGAGATTTTGAGTCGTTTATACTCTAGTTCGCACTTTGGGGACTTATGAGTACTCCAATCCGCACTTTGGGGACTTGGAGATTTTGAGTCGTTTATATTCTAGTCCGCACTCTGGGGACTTAGAGTACTCCAGTCCGCACTATGGGGACTTGGAGATTTTGAGTCGTTTATACTCTAGTCCACACTCTGAGGACTTAGAGTACTCCAGTCCGCACTCTGAGGACTTGGAGATTTTGAGTCGTTTGTACTCTAATCTGCAATCTAGGGACTTAGAGTACTCCAGTCCGCACTTTGGGACTTGGAGATTTTGAGTCATTTATACTCCAGTCCGCACTATGGGGACTTAGAGGACTCCGGTCCGCACTATGGGGATTTGGAGATTTTGAGTCGTTTATACTCTAGGCACTCTGGGGACTTAGAGTACTCCAGTCCGCACTCTGGGGACTTGGAGATTTTAAGTCTCTTATACTCTAGTCCTCACTCTGGGGACTTAGAGTACTCCACTCCATACTCTGGGGACTTAGAGAATTTAAGAGTTCGTGTGCGTACGTACGTCAGATATAATAATGTAACTCTAGTTTTTTGCCATAGAATTGTCATACACGGAAACATCAATAATTCATGGAAAATATGGCTTAAAGCCTTTATTAATGAAAACAAGATAAATTGTCTTATTACAAGCCGAAAACTAAGAATCAACGAAATGAAAACATACTGGAAATAATCGCAACAAAGATACAAAAGGAATAGATTAAGTATTAATGCCGCAGATGCTCGCTATTCCATGCTCGGGGGAGTGTCGCACCGTCAACGGTCGTTAGCTTGAAAGTTCCTTCTCCAAGCCTCCGTTCAATGACGTATGCACCTTCCCATGTGGGATTCATATGCGACAGGACCGGGAAGAATCATTTCAAAACGAGGTCTCCTACATCAAAGATTCTCGGCCGGACTTTTTCATTGTAATATCGGGCGACTCGGTGCCTATATGCAGCCGCCCTTAAATCAGCTTCTACACGTTTTTCATCAACGAAGTCCAGTGATTCCAGTAAGAGATCCCCATTCATCTTAGGTCGTAATGAGTTACCCGATGTGACGGAATTTCAAGTTCTACGGGTATAACAGCTTCCGCGCCATATGCCAATGCAAATGGAGTGTGGCCAGTCGCGGACTTGTGGGTGGTTCTGTAAGCCCAAAGTGCTATTGGAAGTTCATCCACCCACTTGCCTCTATCCTTTTCCAAACGCGTTTTCAATATGGGCTTGATTATTTTGTTCACAACTTCTACTTGTCCATTGGGTTTTGGATGAGGAACTGCTGCAAACCTTTTCTCAATGTCGTATTTTTGACAAAATTGTTTGAACTCCCTACTTTCAATTGAGTTCCATTTTCTGTAATGATAGTTCATGGAAGGCCAAAATGGCATATAATGTTTCGTACAACGAAATTAATGACCTTCTTGGTGGTGATCGGGGCTAAGGGCTCTACTTCTGCCCACTTAGTAAAGTAATCAACTGCAACTATCGCGTATTTCACATCACCCTTGGATATGGGTAAAGGACCGATTATGTCAATCCCCCACATTGCAAATGGCTAAGGACTAACCATTTGTGTGAGTTCCATCAGTGAAGCTCTTGGGATTTTTGCATACTTCTGGCATTTTTCACATTTCTTACGTAATCTGCAACATCCCGATTTATAGTTGGCCAATAATATCCATAGCGGAGGATCTTTTTTGCTAACGTATGCCCCCAGTATGGTCACCACATTCTCCTTCATGGACTTCCTTCAGGACACGTTTTATCTCATTGTGGGCAATGCACCGGAGTAAGGGGGCCGAGAATCCCTTCCGATACATTATTTCTTCCTACATTACATATCACGTAGGCTTACGAATGACTTGTTGTCTTTCGCTCTTTCTTTCGGGTAAGATTCCATATAGCAAGTATTGCTTGAACGGGGTCATCCATAATTCCTTCTCGATTTCTGTTTCTAACACGAAATCTATCTCCATCATTTTCATACTCGGAGCATGTACGGGAACCAATCTCATTTGCTGTGCATCACCAGTACTTGTAAATTTTGCCAATGAATCGGCTTCTCTATTTTGTTCACACGGGACATGCAAAATATCATAATATTCTTGATTTTCTAGCAGCTCTTGAACCCGTGCAAGGTATGGGGAAAGTCTCTGTCCCTTCGCTTGATAGTCCCCCCGCACTTGGCATACCACCAATTGTGTGTCATAAAAGATTTCAACTGATTTTACCCCCAGTTTTCTGATAAGTTTCAAGCCAGCAATCAATGCTTCATACCCGGCTTCGTTATTTGTTGCTGGGAATTCGAGCTTCAAAGCATAACAAATTGATCTGTTTTTGGGAGTCACAAGAACTATACTAGCTCTAGAGCAACGTTCGTTAGATTCCCCGTCGGTGTACAGCTTCCATCGAACGGGAGGTATGACATCATGACTGTTTGATTCGTTTGACACGGTGAATTCAGCGATGAAGTCTGCTAGTGCTTGCCCTTGTATGGCCCTTCATGGCAGGTAGGTAATATAGAGCCGACTCAACTCGATATTCCATTTTAACATCCTTCCAGAGGTTTCCGGTCGTTGGAGTACCTGTCGCAAGGGTTGATCAGTATAAACACTGATTGAGTGTGCCTGAAAGTACGGACGAAGCTTGTGTGATGCAATCACCAAGCAAGGGGCCAGTTTCTCAATCTTAGGATAATTTCTTTCTGCCCCCATCAAACCTTTACTGATATAGTACACTGTCTTTTGAACTCGGTCTTCCTCGCGAACCAAAGTCGTACTGATAGCATGCTGGGATACAACCAAGTACACATACAACATCTCATGGTCTACCGATTTCGATAGCACCCGGGGACTTTCTAAATGCCTTACCAGAGCTTGGAACGCTTCCTCACAGTTGGTTGTCCATTCGAAATTTCTCTTTCCTTTCTTTATCTCATCGAAGAAAGGAATACACTTATCTATGGCCCTGGATATGAATCGACTCAGTGCGGCCACCTCTTCATTCAAGCTTTGTACCTGCTTTATAGTTTTGGGCACTTATATGTCTCGAATAGCTTGAATCTTTTTCAGGTTAGCTTCGTTTCCCCGCGCGTTAACGATGAAACCCAAAAACTTTCCTGATGCAATGCCAAAGGAACACTTCAAAGGGTTAATTTTCATCCTATAATATCCAAGTATATCAAACATCTCCGCTAAATCTCGAATGTGGTCGTTTGACTGTCATGACTTCACGAGCATGTCATCCATATAGACATCCGTTGTACTACCAATCTAGTCTTTAAACATTCGATTCACCAGACGTTGATAAGTTCCCACATTTTCAATCCGAAAGGCATCACTGCATAGCAATATAACCCGACATCTATAACAAAACTGGTGTGCTCTTTGAACTCGTGTCTCGCTGTTGAGTCAACCAACTGGTCAATCTTGGGTAAATAAAAACTATCCTTGGGGCATGCTTTGTTTAGATCGGAGTAATCTACGCAAGTTCTCTACTACCCATTGGCTTTCCTTACTAATAAGGGGTTAGACACCCAATCAGGGTAGAAGGCGACGTGGACGAACCCATTGGCTTTGAGTTTGTCCACCTCCTCTCCGAGAGCAGTGGACCACTCCGGGTCCATGCCTCTCCTCTTCTGCTTTACTGGTACATACCTCGAGTCTATATTCAACATATGACTCGTTATAGCGGGTGAAATCCCGCACATATCAGAATGCGTCCAAGCGAAAACATCTTGATTCGCTCGGAGGAAATCGATAAGATCTTCGGCCATCGAGGGGTCGAGTTGTGATCCTATCTTAAATACTCACGATGGGTCATCTCGGCTGACTGGAATATCAATCATCAGTTCAGCCGGTGCTGCTTTTGCTTCCCTGGGTTCCCCATCATCATCTCTCGGATCTATGCCCCTATAGATCCGAGAATGTTTCCCAAGCCAGGGATCGGGCACTACTAGTCAATTGTTAGTATTTCAGATGTGGACGGAGCTGTCTACAACCTTTCCTTTCTCTCTTCGCTGGGCCTCTCTCAACTCTACCACATAACTTGTGCAACCGATCGTCTGATTACCATGCACCACACCAACTCCTTTTTCTGTTAGGAATTTTATGGATACCGGCTGCCCTGAACTCTGCCAGTGCCGGTCGACCCAGAAACACATTATATGGAGAATCAACATCCAACACTATGAAAGGTAGGATTCACACCCTTCTACGCTCACCTTGTCCCATTTCAACTGGCAATTCAACATATCCTACTGCATCAGTCGCTGCACCATTAAAGCCATGGATACGGGCTTTAGATGGCTTTAAATCCTTTATCTCCATCTTCATTTGGTCGTATGCGTTTTTGAAGATGATGTTAATAGAACTTCCATAATCAATTAAAATTTTCTTCACATAAGCTGTCCCAATTGTCGTGGATATGACCATCGAGTCAACCGTAGGAGCCTCCACCTTGTCAGCATCTCGGCTCCTGAATACTATATCATCTGTCATCATGCGTTGCTGTTTAGCGGGGGTCCCATCCTCCACATTCGAACAAGACTCATAATCTACATGCCTTAAGGAGTTAGCATACCGCTACATTTCCTTTCAGTTTTTATCTACAGGATGAGGTCCACCGAGTGTTTATGACCAATCTACCTATAGTTCGGGTAGGTTCCTCTGGATGGCGTGAAGCCGGTTTGCGTCCGAGGTCCGATGTTCCTTTCCTACCTTCCTACGGGTTCTTGACAAACTCCTGCAATTTTTTCTGTCTAATCAGTTTTTTCTATGGCATTTTGGAGGTGTCTACACCCCTCTGTATTATGCCCGTAAGTCTCAAGGAAGCGATAGTACTTCTCAGTCCGTTTTTGTTCCTCGGCTTTCTGTATTGGAAAGTATTACAAGTTGAAAGGTAAATATTCTTCAAAGATGCATTCAAAGGAGTATATTCGTTGTAAGTGGGAATTCTTGGCTTCCATTTCCCTGTCTCCCTTTTCTTTTCGGGATTTCCTCCTCCGGACCCTTTAGATTACCCGGACTTGTTCTGGACATTGACTTGAACCTTCCCTGAATTGTCACCAGACTGTTTTACAGTGATGTTTCTTTTCACATTCTTTTGAATAGGCCCTGGTTCCTTATCTCACCTCGTCCATCTAGCTTCTTCTCTTCTTATGAATTGATGATCCTTTGAATAGAAACGCTCCAGCGTAGTTGGCGGCTTTCCGGCCAACCAAACTCCAAATCCGGATCCACTCCTCGCATTACCGCCATCAGAATTGCATGGTCATTAGGGTTGCTAACTTCAGTAGCTGCAACATGAAATCTTTGTAAGTACTCTTTCAATGACTCCCCCGAAGACTGGATTACACTAGATAGGGACATCACATCCTTAGGACAAGTGGCATGTATCCTAAACTACTCCACAAATTTCGTCGCCAATTCGTCAAAGCTGGATATAGAACGTGGGGGAAGTCGAGTGAACCACATGGCAGCAATTTTGGATAAAGTAATTGGAAAGAATCTACACTTGGTCGCATCATTTTCTCTAGCCGAATCCATCATCCATTCATACCTCATCACATGCTGTCTGAGATCAATCTTTCCTTCATAGGGCGGGATAGTTGACATGATAAACTTCCTGGAGTACTCGGCCTGTAGTATAGTATCCGTGAATGGAGTATGACTCTTGGATATCCCCCAATCTTCATTGGTCAAGCCTTGATTTTCTCTCATCAACTGCCTGACCATAGCCGATAAGTCTGGGGTTTGTACGGAGGATGGAAGGTTGGACTCTGTTCTACAGGACCGCTCAGGTTGGTGTCTCCTATGTTAGCGATCTGCCAAACGTGTATCTTGGGGACCGGCTTCATTAGGGTCTTGGTGAGCCAGGCGTCCAGTTTCCACATGTGCTCCTGCTCTAGCTTGGATGTGGTCTCGAAGATGCAAGTGATCCCTAGTTGATCAATCAGCAACGCTTGCTTGTGCAGTTTCTGTTTTGCGGCGTCTACGCATGGGAGGTTCTTCGGACGAGGTCGAACTATCAGATGAAGAATAAAGAACAGGGCTACCTCCAGCATACTGATGCCGTTGTCGGGAATGCTGAGTCATGAGGTTAGAATTAACTTGAATCTGCTTAGCAAATTGTCTCCTGCTTTGCATGAGTTCTCTCATCAGGTTGTTGAACTCCGTCCTAGTAACAACTTCCATCTTGCTATGGGCTCCGGCAGTCCCTACGCGAGGATTAACTTGCTGATTGCTAGGTCCTATTTGATGTACGCTAGCAGTCTCGTTGTAGTCCGCGTTATGAGAGGCTAATCTGGTACGTGGTCTTTCCATAGTAGAGTCGTTGATCGAAACTCTGAGTAGGTTCAACGGACGTCCTGTGAATGACTTGGATCTCCTTCGGGGGATTTATTCAATCCAGTAGCAACAAAGCAGATCCTGGTGGCCTGAAAATTCGGCTCTCAACGAAAACACCAAAATATTAGCACCATAATTGGTCACTAACACCCTTGAGAAAGATTATATAGAGAGATTAATGAAGAAAGTAAATTAAAATAGAGGACTATATGCTAAGTTACCTGCAAAAACAAAAACACGGGATTTATAGTGGTTCAGCATAACTGCCTAAGTCCACTTTAAGTTTTGATCTTTATTGCTTTCACAAATGATTGGATACAGATACAATCCATACCATAATGGCTTGAATACAAGTGCTAAGTGAAATAGAATAAGTCTTGAATGTAAAAGAGTCTCTCCAGTGTTCTAGAAAAAAGGTCCATTTCACTGTGCCCCTGCTCTTCGATTTATAGACGAAGACGGGTTGGACTTCCCTCATGGGCCTAGGAACAAGGTACCTTGGCCCATGATAAGTAACTTCTATGCCCGGAGCCATAGATTCCGAATGGCTATTGCTGAACCATACATTCAGGCCATACGACATTCGTATGACGAGCGAGGATGGCGTGCCGAACGGCACTTGTACGCCGCACGAGGCTCCGTGCTGAATGAGGGAAGATGCCGAACGACTCACTTATGCCGAGCGAGACTTCATGCCGAACGAGGCTTCAGGCCGAGCGACCCCTTCCATGCTGAATGAGGCATTGATGCCGAGCGACCCTTCCACGCCGAACGAGGCATTGATGCCGAGCGACCATTCCATGCCGAACGAGGCATCATGCCGAACGGGGCTTCACGCGGAACAACCCTTCCATGCCAAGCGAGGCATTGACGCCGAGCGAAACTTCATGCCAAATGAGGCATCATGCCGAACGACCCTTCCATGCCGAACGAGGCATTGATGCCGAGCGAGACTTCATGCCGAACGAGGCATCATACTGAACGACCCTTCCATGCCAAACGAGGCATTGACGCCGAGCGAGACTTCATGATGAACGAGGCATCATGCCGAACGAGGCTCTATGCCGAACGAGGGAAGGTGTGACGAACGAGGCCTGTGCTGACCGGTGTGTCTTGGCTGAGCCTCTCGTTACATGATCAAACAACCGGGTAATAATTATATTTTGCAAACAAGCCCTTTTTGTATTAAATTGTAATCACTTTGGAAAAATCCATGAAAATTCCCAAATATAAATATTTACTTTCTTAACAACATATACAAATTTTGGAACAAAATAATTAAATTTCCTACTTGAAATATTTAGTTTTCAAAATTATTCATTTTCTCTCTTAGAAATTAATAATAAATTCATAATAATTTTGAAAACTATGAAATTAAAAGTCCCTCTCTAAAATAATGTTTTAAACATAATATTAAAATTTTAGAACATTTAGAGATCAAAATCTTAATTTTTCACACTCAAAGCCCTTTAGAAAATTCCTAAAAATACATAAATGATAACCATACATCCATAAATGATTATTTATCCCAAATGCATGATAAATAGCAACAAAAAGTTGGGATCTACACTTAAATCTAAATCAAACATATCACAAGCAAGAGATGGAAATATTATGCATCTTACTTTGTTAAAATGGTGGAATTTGCCTTAGCTTTATATCTTCCTAAGCTTCCTTTCCACTTTTCTTTACTGAATTAGTGTAACAACCCTAGATTTTTGATTATAAACTTAAATTTGACTTTATTTCATTTTTAAATTATTTTAAATTTGTTTTATTTATGAGATTTCATTTCTAAATATTTTTAAAATGATAATAGAATTTTTTCAAAATTTATTGCATTTATTTCCTATTTTTAAAGGCTAGTTTCTATTTTTCTGCTATTTTCTTCATTTAAATTATATTTAATAAAATTATATTTATTTATTTTTGTGAATGCATTTTTATTTTATGTTCTTATCTTTATTTATAAATATTTTTCAAGTCCATATAAAATTTTCAAAGTTTATTCTGTTTATTTTAAAATTTTCTAGACTAGTTTTGATTTTATGTGCTATTTTCTTATTTTTATCATATATAACTAATATATATTTATTTATATTTTATATATTTGTTATATTTTCTAATTTTAACTGAAATTATATGTATTTTCAGATATTTAAACTTATAAAAAGAAAATAAAGAAATTTGAAAGGATTTGGTGATTTTTGATTTCCTAAGGCCTTTTATATTCCTACCTTTTCACATTTTAAGCATATCTTTTCATCAATTGGCCATATCTACTCACTTCCTTCAGCCGCCTACTTTCTTTTATCATTCCTGTAAACTTTTTTCTCATTCCTAAAGAAAAAAACCGGCCATTGCTTTTGAGAAAATTTTGGGTAAACTTCTTTTCTTTTTTGTTTACTTTTATTGTTTTTTTGATAATGTTTTGCACTTGTTCTTCTTCATCTCTAGGTCGGCCTTGCTCCTCCACCTGCCCTGTCGCCTCCACCACCACCTGAGTAAATCACCTTCACCGCCTCCTCTCTGGCCAACCCAAAGCCGAGCTCCATTGTTGTTTATCCACCACAAAATTCACCAAAACTCCATCAACTTACCATAGGCGAGCACACATCAGCTTCCATTACCTTCAACACCCCATAACCGCCGCCATCTCCACCTCCACCATCTCCAGATCCACTCGAACCCTCTGCCACATCATTCCCTTGACCCACCAGTGAAGGCCGTGCCCATATGAGCCTTGGCCGAGCCTTGAATGGCCTTGCAACCGTGTGATGCTTTGATTGTTGTGTTGTTCATGCATGTCCACACCTTTGCTCCATCTTCAAACAAGTTTGGCCGACCCAAATTCACCCATAACCAGATCCAAACCCTTACTTTAGCCTTTTATTTCACCTATGGCCGAGCCTAATGGAAGTTGGAAGCAAGTTCAAAACAATTCTGCTTTGATTTGTGAAGTTAATTCTAGCTTAATTTAGTCGTTTTTGAATTGAAAGCTTATGTGTATTATATTGCTTGGTTTGATTTGTGTACAATGGAATTGATCTTTGGCTCTTCCACTCGTATCTTGTCATGCTATCATGCTTGTGTGGATCTCTTTTGTGCATTCGTTATTGTGTCTCCAGCTCAAACCAGTGAGTTATTCTCACCAGACAATTTGCACCTATATAACTAGTAAATTGACCCCTTGTGAATCTGTATAATGCATCACCCTATTATATCTGCTATGCTATGATTATATGATTGTTAGCCCATGCTTAAACACCTGTTATATCATATGTTACTGTTATATTATGTTGTTCTATTATTTCTATCAGTTTATCAGACTGCAAGTTCCCTTTAGATTAGAATCACTATGGGTTGAAATGATACATACCCGAACGGACTTTAGAATAAGGGAAAATCGTTATGGGCTGAAATGATAGGCCTGAGCGATTTTCAAATTATTTCATTTACTTGGGACTGTGGGTTTGAAATGATAAAACCCGGGTTTTCCTTATAAATTACGGGTTGAAATGATATATTACCCGTATCACTTTACCTAGCGTAGAAAATTATATACAGACCCGTAGTTAAAATATGTTTTCTAAAAATTTTAAAAATATTTTAGAAATGTAAATATTATAATATTTTGATTTAAACTTAACTAAAAATGATTTTGTAAAATATTATTGATTTTTTGAATATTTATAAGTGAAATAAATTAATGAAAAAGTTAGAAAATTTGAAAGTAAGTTGTTTTGGAAATTTTGAAGTAATTATAACTGGAATTTAAATTAAATATGAATATATGAAAAATTTATGATATTTTGAATTTAAATGAATTTAAATTGATTTTATAACATATTAATGATTTTTGAATAAATTCAAAATGTGAAATTAATGAATATTTATAGTTGAAATTTGAAATATAACTAAAATTGGGAATTTGTGAATTTGGCTTGAAAGTGAATTTTTAATTTAAGTAAATAAAAATGAAACTAAGTTATATTTGAGAATTTAAACTTAAGTGTTAAGTTAAAATTTAATTTAATGAATGTAAAATGGAATGTTGAAATATAATAAGTCAATTATTATTAAATATTGATTTTTGAATGGAAATTTGACTTTATAAAATCATGAATTTAAGGAAAATTAAATGATGATTATAAAAGTAAAATTAAATGATTTTATAAGTTAAAAATGATTTAAATAAAAATATGATTGTTTGTGAAATTATATTGAACATTTGAAGTTAATTAACCGCATTTTTGAAATGCTATTATTTCTAATGTAAATGATAATACAACGTTTGTAAATGCTGTAGTTGATAATAATGAACTAGAAAGCTAAACAAGAGTAAAGGCTATTATAGAAATTTGTAAAGTGCTATAATCGTTGAATTTAACTAAATTTTATTTGAAACTAATGTAACCTATTACAGCGTTCTTAAATGCCGTCCTTTGTTAAATTGAACTGTTTTGAATGTAACTTTCCGTAGCGTTTTCTAAATACTGCGAAAAGTGAATTTTCACTCTTTTGATAAAATTAAGTGAATGAAATGAACTTTGAAAGTTTAAAATTTTGGAAAATTAATAATTTAGTTATTAAGTGTAATAACTTCATTTTAATGATTTAAATGAAGTAATTCGATTTGAAATATAAACTATTTTTGAAATGTGAATTAAAATGGTATTTTAAATTTGAATAAAATGAATATGATTTTGAAATGATATGATAAGTTGGATATAATGAAATGGATTTGCAATGATATTGAATTGTTAAATGACATTTGATTTTTGAAATAAATACCATTTTTAAAATTATAACTACGGGTTATAATAGCGATTGGTTGTTAAAGAGACCGGGATCGGATATGGACATACTCTCTGTCGTTACCGAAAATCACTTTAACAACTGTGTACGCGGTGGAGATTTCAGAATGAAGTAGGATGGTGACGACGATCCTAAGGTACTTTACGTGACCTAACTCCCCTGAGTTAGCTTAAGGTGGCTAAAACAGGAGCGATCTCGAGCCAAAGGAGGTAGCACCTCTGGCCGGACACACTTCTTCGATACCATTCTATTACTGTTGTGACCGATTGGGTGCACCCCTTGATTTTGGAGTGTTGTTCGGGGTGGGCGCATGTGGCTGCTGCATTACCACCATCCCATGTGCGTAATTGGTATATTACCCTGGCATTGCCTTATGTGCCGTGTCACCTACCATGCCGAGCCTTTACTACGAGTTTGTTTTTCTCCCGTAGTCCGTGTGGTATCCTCTGATAGTTTCCCGATCTGGAGATGTCATGATATTGGATAGACTATTGGGACTATTATGTGTGAAGGTGATATGGGCAGCCCGGAATGATATTTAAAAGTATGTTTATTTTACTGTAGACTCTATTATAATAGCGCAATATTACTATATAGTAAATAGTTTGACGGATCCTTAGAGGATGGGCGGTCCCAGACATCCTTTAAGTTACTTGTCTTATTTAAAGTTCACTTAAGTTAGTTTACATTATATGAGTATATATTGTCCTGACTTGAGTGTTTTGTGTTTTGCTTTACGCTCGGGTCAGCCTGAATATTCATAGCTTTGGATTCTCTTGCTGGAGCTGGTCTTTGCTGGAGTTTCTTCTTATCTACATATATATCTACTTCTGTTTCAACTATTATAGTTTATCTTATGTATTAGTGAACTTCTATGTATTTTGGATTTCTATTATGTTGTTTTCAGACTGTATTATGTATTTGGTTTGAGACTCTGTTGTAGTAGCTTCCTGAACTACTATGTATTTTTATATTCCGTGCGAGTTATTATGTTTTTTTTGTGTCTGTGATTCTGTGTATTTGATTTCATTTGCTCCAAATTTATTTACAATCTGTTATTTTGCATCATTCAACTCCGACATGTGTGGATTATTATCGATTTGAATGGTACGAAATGATGGGTCGTTACAGTTGGTATCAGAGCTTTGGTTTTTGGCAAACCATTGCCTCTGTGGAACAAAAACTCATTAGAGATAGGGTATTTCTACCCTAGAATGAGTGAAATCAATCTCAGAATCATATCTTTGTGGGAGACGTATTTTCAAAGTATAAAATGATTTTTCAAAATGTTTTCAAAATATTTTCAAAGATTATTTTGATACATAAATTTTTCTTGTTTTGAAGGATTTTCAAATATTTTCTAACTTCCTTTCTTTCGTATCTACCTTGTTAGATTTTCTGTCTTTAGGATATTCATCCAAGTGAATTCTCTTGTCTTATCTTAATTCATCTTTGGCTTTTCCTTATCTTGTCCTAAATTCATTCTTGATATTTGTCAGGATGAATCGAATAAATGCCAGAGGTAGGGGTCGTGGTATTGCCCCAGCTCCTTAACCTGTTGCTCCAGTCAGGTTCACTGTTCTTTGTAAGGAATTCTCTCAGCTTGGTGGTACCCCATACACCGGTTCAGAGAGCATCATTGATGCTCAGCAATGGTTGCGGAGTCTTGAGAGGATATTTTCTGGTCTTGATATTACTGATGCCCAGAAGCGTCAGTTATCAGCTTGGCAGTTGCGTGATTCTGCTTTAGATTGGTGGGAGTCCGTTACGGCTAACACCGTTGAGGCTGATATCTCTTGGGAGAAGTTTAGGTATCCTGAATTTTGTTCCTATTTTTTCCTTTTCTTTTGAATCTATCTTAAGCTTGTTTTCTGTATCTCTTTTCCAGGGAGGCTTTTGTGGCAAAATGGATGCCAAAAGCTGGGAAATCTTAGCTTTATCATGAGTTTATGGATCTTAAGCAGGGTAGCATGTCTTTTGCTGAGTATGAGAGGAAGTTCAACGAACTTTCCAAGTTCGATCCTAGCTTGATTGATACTCCTCTCAAGAAGAATGAGAAATTTATTGCTGGTGCTCGTCAAGAGTATTATAGTCGCCTCATTTCTCATGTTCATAGCTCTTTCACCCAGCTTATGGACATGACGATTCGCTATGAGAATCCCATATCCAAAGGTCCTGCTATTTCTGGTGCTCAGTCTTCATCTGCTAATTCCAAGAAGCGTAAGCCTAATTTCCTGCAGCAGAAGAAGAATTGGCAGAAGCGTTTTGGTTTTAGGATCTTCATCATCAGTTGCTGCTCAGAGGCAACCAGTTGATCTCTCCTCCATCACTTGCTTTAGTTGTGATCAGAAGGGGCACTATACCAATAGTTGTCCTACTCTATCTGGTGCTGCTATTCCTCCACCTGCTTAGTTGGCTAGGCATGATCTTTGCCATATATGTCTCCAGCCTGGTCATTTTAAGAAGGACTGCCCTACCCAACAGAGGGGTACACCTTCTGGTATATTTGTTATCACTTCTGCATCATCTCCTGTCCCTCCACCTGCTCCTGCTCCTAGTGAAGACCAAGGTACTCTCCAAGGTTCATTTACTTTATTCCATCATCCTGTTCGTGTGTTGTTTGATACTGGTGCTTCACATAGTTTTATTTCTGTTGCTTTGTGTGATAAGTTTGAGCATCTCCTATCTCCTGAGTATGCTTTTGTACCGTTATGTATTTCAAATCCTATTGGGTGTCCTGCTAAGCTTAATAGGATTTGTCGAGAAGTGAAACTTCTCCATTCCGATCGTTGCTTTTGTGGTGATTTTTATGTTTTGGGTTTCGATGCTTTTAATTTACTGCTTGGCCAGGATTGGTTAGTGCATCATGATGCACATATCTGTTGTAAAGCCCGGACTGTCCATCTTGTTGATGATCAAGGGAATCCCTTGATTATTCAGTGCCACTTGCCTCAGGATTTTGCTAGCAACTTTGTTTATTCTCTGGATTCCTCTCCCAGTGATCTTAATTCGACTCCTTTGGTTAGATTATATCCCGATGTATTTGGTGAAGTCACTTCTTTACCTCTGAAGCGGGAAATTGATTTTCGGATTGATCTTATTCCTGGTGCTCGACCTGTTGTTCTTCCTTCTAGAAGAATGGAACCCCGCGAGAAGGTTGAGTTGGGAAAGTAAATTGAGGACCTGTCTTCCAAAGGTCTGATTAGGCCTAGTTTTTCTGAATGGGGAGCTACGGTGGTTTTTGTCACCAAATCTGATGGTTATCTTCGGATGTGTGTTGATTATAGGGAGCTGAACAAGCTCACTATGAAAAACAGATATGCAATGCCTCGTATCAATGACATGTTTAATCAGCTTTATGGTGCCACGGTTTTCTCTCAGCTTGATCTTGCCACGGGTTTTCATTAGCTCAGAGTTGCCAAGGATAGCATTCCCAAGACTGCTTTCCACACTGAGAATGGTTTTTATGAATGGTTAGTCATGCCTTTCGATTTGACTAATGCTCCTGCTTTCTTTGTTGATTTGATGAATCATATTTTTCGTGCTGTGCTTAATAAATTTGTGCTAGTCTTTGTTGATGATATCCTTGTCTTCTCTAAGACTAAGGATGAGCATAAGTCGCATTTGAAATATGTTCTAGAGACTCTCAGAAATCATCAGTTGAAGGCTAAATTTTCTAAATGCCATTTCTGGAAGGAAGAAGTCTGATATCTTGGGCATATTGTTTCTAGTAACGGAGTTTCAGTTGATCCAGTCAATATCGCTGCGATCAATGTTAGTCTTTCTTTCTTCTCTTATCTCTATCTTTGTTAATCAGTGTGCGACTTGTCAGCAAGTCAAACCCGATCACTAGAAGACCCTTGGTTTGTTGCAGCCTCTTGAGATTCCCAATTGGAAGTGGGAACAGGTTTCCATGGATTTCATCGATGGTTTACCGAGGACTCGGATGGGTAATGAGAGTATCTGGGTTATTGTTGATAGACTGACCAAGTCCGCTCATTTCATTCCAGTCAAATCTACTCCTTCTGCTTCTAGCTTATCTGAGATCTACATGAGAGAGATCGTTCGTCTCCGTGGTGTTCCTCTCAGCATTGTTTGTGATCGTGACCCTATCTTTACTAGTCAGTTTTGGAAAGCTTTTCAGGAATCTCTGGGTGCTCATTTGAATCTGAGCACTGCTTACCATCCACAGACCGATGGTCAAACGGAAAGAGTGAATCAGATTCTCGAGGATCTTCTTCGTGTTTGTGTGCTTGATTATGGAGGATCTTGGGAAGATTATCTCCATCTTACCGAATTTACCTACAATAATAGCTATCTGGTATAATCTTATCTTCTGTTTTTCAGTCTATTCTTGATCTTTTTATCTATCTCATTCCATCTTTACATTCAGGCCAGTCTCAAAATGTCTCTGTTTGCTGCTCTATACGGATGACCTTGTAGATTCCCATCTTGCTGGATTGAATCCGGTAATCGTCTGGTTCTTGTTCCTGATGTGATTTGGATGCTACTGAGAAAGTTGAGGAGATTAAGAAGAGGTTGAGAGCCACTCAGGATAGGCAGAAGAATTATGCTGATAGACGTAGGCGGAATTTGGAATTTTCTGTTGGTGATCAGGTGTTCCTTAAGGTTTCCCCCTTAAGGAATGTTATTCACTTTGGTCGTAGAGGAAGCTTTCTCCTAGGTTCATTGGTCCTTTCCGCATTGTGGAAAGAGTTGGTTCTTTGGCTTATCGTCTGGATTCGCCCGAGAATCTTTCTGGAGTGCATGATATATTCCATGTCTTGCATCTTCGCCGCCATCTTCATGATCCATCTCTTATTGTCCAGCCTTCTTTTCTTGATAGTTTGGATATTGAGCCTAATCTGACTGTTGAGAGGAAGCCACTTCGTATTGTCGACAGAGGTACGAAGCAGCTTAGAAGGAAATCTGTTAATCTGGTCAAAGTACAATGGAGTACTGACGATCGAGTTTGTACCTGGGAAACGGAGGAGAGCATTCGTGCTTCGAATCCGAAATTGTTCGTTTTAGGTACTATTTTGTTTTTCTATCTTGTTTCCCTTTATTTTCCTTGCCCGTTCATTTCGAGGACGAAAAGATTTGAGTGGGGGAGAGTGTAACAACCCTAGATTTTTGACTATAAATTTAAATTTGACTTTATTTCATTTTGAAATTATTTTAAATTTGTTTTATATGTGAGATTACATTTCTAAATATTATTAAAATTATAATTGAATTTTTTCAAAATTTATTGCATTTATTTCCTATTTTTAAAGGCTAGTTTCTATTTTTCTGCTATTTTCTTCATTTAAATTATATTTAATAAAATTTTATTTATTCATTTTTGTAAATGCATTTTTATTTTATGTTCTTATCTTTATTTATAAATATTTTTCAAGTCCATATAAATTTTTCAAAGTTTATTTTGTTTATTTTCAAATTTTCTAGACCAGTTTTCATTTTCTGTGCTATTTTCTTATTTTTATCATATATAACTATTATTTATTTATTTAAATTTTATATATTTTTATATTTTCGAATTTTAACTTAAATTATATGTGTTTTTAGATATTTAAACTTATAAAAGGAAAATAAAGAAATTTGAAAGGTTTTGGTGACTTTTGATTTCCTAAGGCCTTTTATATTCCTACCTTTTCACATTTTAACCATATCTTTTCATCAATTGGCCATATCTACTCACTTCCTTCAGCCGCCTACTTTATTTTATCATTCACGTAAACTTTTTTTCTCATTCCTAAAGAAAAAATTGGCCATTGCTTTTGAGAAAATTTTGGTAAACGCCTTTTCTTTTTTGTTTACTTTTATTGTTTTTTTGATGATATTTTGCACTTCTTCTTCATCTCTAGGTCGGCCTTGCTCCTCCACCTACCCTGCCGCCTCCACCACCACCTTAGCACATCATTATCACCACCTCCTCTCTGGCAACCCCAAGCTGAGCCTCCATTGTTGTTTATCCACCACAAAATTCACCAAAACTCCATCAACTTACCATAACCGAGCACACATCAACTTCCATCACCTTCAACACCCCATAGCCGCCACCATCTCCACCTCCACCACCTCCAGCTCCGCTTGAACCCTCTACCACATCATTCCCTTGACCCACTAGTGAGGCTGCACCCATATGAGCCTTGGCCGAGCCATGAATGGCCTTGCAACCATGTGATGCTTTGATTGTTGTGTTGTTCATGCATGTCCACACCTTTGCTCCATCTTCAAACAAATTTGGCCGACCCGTATTCGCCCATAACCTGATCCAAACCCTTTCTTTAGCCTTGTATTTCACCTACGACCGAGCCTAATGGAAGTTGGAAGCAAGTGCAAAACAATTCTTCTTTGATTTGTGCAGTTAATTCTAGCTTAATTTAGTCGTTTTTGAATTGAAAGCTTATGTGTATTATATTGTCTGGTTTGATTTGTATACAAGGGAATTGATCTTTGGCTCTCCCACTCGTATCTTGTCATGCTATCATGCTTGTGTGGATCTCTTTAGTGCATTCATTGTTGTGTCTCCAGCTCAAACCAGTGAGTTATTCTCACCGGACAATTTGTACCTATATAACTAGTAAATTGAACACTTGTGAATCTGTATAATGCATCACCATAATATATCTGCTATGCTATGATTATATGATTGTTCACCCATGCTTAAACACCTGTTATATCATATGTTACTGTTATATTATGTTGTTCTATTATTTCTATCAGTTTATCACACTGTAAGTTCCCTTTAGATTAGAATCACTATGGGTTGAAATGATACATACCCGAACGGACTTTAGAATAAGGGAAAATCGTTATGGGCTGAAATGATAGGCCTGAGCAATTTTCAAATTATTTCATTTACTTGGGACTGTGGGTTTGAAATGATAAAACCCGAGTTTTCTTTGTAAATTACGGGTTGAAATGATATATTACCCGTATCACTTTACCTAGCGTAGAAAATTATATACAGACCCGTAGTTAAACTATGTTTTTCTAAAAAATTTAAAATTTTTGTATAAATGTAAATATCATAATATTTTTATTTAAACTTATTTAAAAATGATTTTGTAAAATAAATTGATTTTCTGAATATTTATAAGTGAAATAAATTAATGAAAAAGTTAGAAAATTTGAAAGTAAGTTGTTTTGGAAATTTTGATTTAATTATATTTGGAATTTAAATTAAATATGAAAATATGATAAATTTATGATATTTTGAATTTAAATGAATTTAAATTGATTTTATAACATATTAATGATTTTTGAATAAATTCAAAATGTGAAATTAATGAATATTTATAGTTGAAATTTGAAATATAACTAAAATTGGGAATTTGTGAATTTGGCTTAAAAGTGAATTTTTAAGTTAAGTAAATAAAAATGAAACTAAGTTATATTTGAGAATTTAAACTTAAGTGTTAAGTTAAAATTTAATTTAATGAATGTAAAATGGAATGTTGAAATATAATAAGTGAATTATTATTAAATATTGATTTTTGAATGGAAATTTGACTTTATGAAATCATGAATTTAAGGAAAATTAAATGATGATTATAAGAGTGAAATTATATGATTTTATAAGTTAAAAATGATTTAAATAAAAATATAATTGTTTGTGAAATTATATCGAACATTTGAAGTTGATTAACTGCATTTTTGAAATGCTATTATTTCTAATGTAAATGATAATACGACATTTGTAAATGCTATAGTTGATAATAATGAACTAAAAAGCTAAAGATTAGAGGCTATTATAGCATTTTGTAAAGTGCTATAATCTTTGAATTTAACTAAGTTTTATTTGAAACTAATGTAACCTATTACAGCATTCTTAAATGATGTCCTTTGTTAAATTGAACTGTTTTGAATGTAACTTTCCGTAGCGTTTTCTAAATGCCGCGAAAAGTGAATTTTCACTATTTTGATAAAATTAAGCGAATGAAATGAACTTTGAAAGTTTAAAATTTTGGAAATTTAATAATTTAATTACTAAATGTAATAACTTCATTTTAATGATTTAAATGAAGTAATTCGATTCGAAATATAAACTATTTTTGAAATGTGAATTAAAATGGTATTTTTTTTGGCAAGGCCAGCGGGGTTAAAAATGGACCCCTACCATTTATTGATATACCGTGAAGAAATACATAGATAGAAGAACTAGCTATCCACAAACAGGCAAGCTGGAGAAACATAGAAACTAGACACACAGAAGACAAGGCATACCAAAGGAAAAGGAAAAATAAAAAAATAAAAACCAAACGAACAAAACACATCAACACTAAAAGACAAGCACACAATCAACCGAGAGCATCAAGGAAACCCGACTCAAAATAATGTTTTGAGGCCATGATTCCGGACCTCAGCCCTTCAATAATAGCATGTTTCATTTGCATTGCAGATTTCCTTTTATTGCTGAATATTATATCATTTCGTTCATCCCATGTCATCGTAGTAAATACCTTCAGTGTGAAAAGATGCTTATATGTTGCCTCACATTTCCATCTAGTCGCCTTGTGAATTAAATCCCATTCCACTTCGCTAACCATATCAGTTCTTCTGTTCGTGGTAAGGCTAACAGTAAAGTACCATAACCTGTAAACATATGGACAAGAAAAGAACAAATGGAGGGTATTCTCCTCGGCAGATTGACAGAAACAACAAGTGGTGTCAATTGTGATTCCTCTCTGCCGCAACATTACTTTAGTTTTTAAAGCGTTACTGAAAATTTTCCATAGAAATAGGTTTTGTCTTGCAGAGTTGTGATTTAGCCAAATACGTTTATGCCAACTGAATATTTCAGCATTACTACGAGTAACAAGATAGTTGTACATGCCACCAATTTTGTACTTGTCCGAGCAACAGTTCCAAGTAATGCCATCATTCTGAGATTGAACAAAATTATAACTACAAATTTGTTCCCAGAGAAGTCTAACTATCTGATTACTCGAGAATGGGAGTTCAACACGACCATGTTGGATAAAGTTGCTCGCATAAGCATTCAAACCAATTCCAGTTTGAACCTGCTGATTGTAATTAAGAATTTTACCAAGAATCGTACCCTCCTTAACCCACGGGTCATTCCAAAAGGAGATACTACTATTGACACCTATAATACTCTGCGCACAATGAAGAATTTCTTGCCTCAGGTTAAGACTACTTCTCCAAGTCCAACTACACGAAGGAGGAGTACTCATTTTCCAAAAATTCGTGTTGCCAATAACAAATTCATAAGACCACCTGACCCACATATTATCTTTTTTGTTCAGCAGATTGTCAATATGTTGCACAATGGCAGCATGATTCCAGAGAAGCAAGTTTTTAATTCCAAGACCTCCTCTAGATTTAGGTTGCTCTAATTTGGAAAATGCACAAGGAGAAATTTTATTTGAAAGAACAGTTCCATGCCAGAAAAAGTTAGCCATCGCTCTTCTTATCATATTGATCAGTTTAAAAGGGAGGATGAAGGTCCGAGACCAATACACAGACATAGAGAACAAAACCGCGTTAATGAGAGTGAGTCTTCCTGCTTGACTAAGCATCCTGTTAGTCCACACAGCAAGCCTGGCAGTGATTTTTTCGTACAGAGGTGTGCATTGGGCATATGAAATTCTAGAAGTAGCCAGGGGAATACCTAAGTACATGGTGGAGTCAGCACAAAGAGAAATGGAGGCACGAGAGGTGATTTGATTTATCGTTTATTGTTCACTCCTGCAATCATCATTTCAGACTTGACTAAATTGATCGAAAGGCCTGTAATCTTGAAGAATTTATCAAGGCACTCCATAATAGAGTTCACTGTGGTCATGGTGGGTTTGAAGAAGACAACCAGGTCATCTGCAAACATAAGAGAAGTGATGAGAGGCTCTTTGCATTTAGGATGAACAGAGAAGCTGCCACAACGGACTTGCTGAACAAAAATTTGAGTTAGGACTTCCATTACTACTATGAATAAATAAGCCGACATAGGGTCTCCCTGCCTGATTCCTTGCTTACTTCGGAAGTAACCCACATTATTGTTATTAACCACTAAAGAAAATCTTGCAGTTGAGATACAAGCTTCTATCCAAGCCACAAAGTGTTTGGGGAAATTCATAAGGCCCAATATTCTAACAACAGCGTCCCAATGTAAAGAATCAAATGCTTTCGTAATGTCAAGCTTGATCATAGCTCTGGGGGAAATCATGGAGGTTTTGTACCCTTTGAACAGTTCATGGGACAATAACACGTTATCCAGAATACTACGGCCACTAATAAAGGCTGCTTGGTTGGGTGATATAATGTTAGGCAGCACCAACTTGATTCTATTCGCTATGATCTTTGATATGCACTTATATATGGTATTACAACAAGAAATAGGTCTAAACTCAGTAACATGGAAAGCATTTTTAACCTTGGGGATAAGGGCAATGTTAGTGGCATTTAACGAGCCAATTAATTTGCACTTATTAAAAAAGTTATGAATTGCCTTGAGGAAGGTAGGGCCGACCGTTCCCCAACATGCCGTGAAGAAACTAGCATTGAAGCCATCTGGCCCACCAGTAGAGTTTGCATTGAGGGAGAAAAGAGCAGATTTTATCTCTTCATCAGTAATAACCGTAGAGAGGAAAGCATTATCATTATGAGAAATTCTGGGGATGCTGACCGAGTCAAGAAGGTCAAGCGTAGGGGAGAAATTATTACTATATCCAAATAGCTTACTGAAATGGTCAAGGAACATATTATAAATAATAGTAGGATCAGATATAAGTATGCCATTCTCATCTTTAAGAACTCTGATTGTTTCCTTAGAATGTTTAGCTTTAAGAGTAGAATGATAGAAGGAAGTATTTCTATCACCATCCTTAAACCACTCCATTCTGGTTTTCTGCTTAACCATCATGTTCTCATGTTGAAGCGCCTCAAAAAGTTGTGAAGATAAAGAGGCTTCAAGCGCATCCCACACGTGATTAGTTGGATCAGAATGCATAGACTCTTGAACTTGTTGGAGTTTGTGAGTGAGGTTGGACGAAGCCAAGTTGCCCTTGCCATATTTACTTAAAGACCAAATTTTGAGATCAGTTTTCACCGCACGATGTTTACACTGCAAAACAAACATAGGGTTACCATAAAATTTATTAGACCAAGCCTTGTTAACAATAGCGAAAAAATCATGTTGAAGAAACCAAACATTAAAAAATTTAAATGAAGATTTTCTTCTATTCATGGCAGCACCAAAGGATAGAATTTGGGGGGAGTGGTCAGAGAGACCAGGCATTGGGAGGAATTTACTTAAGTTTGGCCATTTGTTAAGTGCACAAAGATTAGAGAAGGCGTGATCAACTTTGGTGAAGGTACGATGCATGGATCTTCTAGAGTTGTTCCAGGAATAGGAAGCACCAACTGAAGGTATTTCAATAAGTTCAGAAAGATCAATTGCTAAGTTAAGTGGTTTTATTTCCCTCAGAGATAAAGGATTCCCACCAAGCCTGTGAGATAGCTGAAAAGAACAATTAAAGTCTCCCATAACAATCCAGGGGTGAGTTTCTTGCCTAAACGCAGGGAGGAGATCCAGATAGGATGTCTGGCATTAACCGAGTTATACCCATAAATAACAGTGAAATAAAAGGAGGCGGAGGAAGGGACATGAAAACCATGCAAATGAATTAGCTGGGGATTTGATAGGATCAGGGAAAGGGTAAATACAGAGGGGTTGAATATGATAAGAATTCTGCCAAAGGGCGCTTCCGTAAGATTATTAAGCATCATCCAGGCTGGGTTAATGTAATTAACAGCACGAGTGGAAAGAGATGAGTTTAGTTTTGTTTCCAAGATAGCAAGGAGACTGAGAGAATGAGTGTGGATAATGCTTTTACATTGGTTCAGTTTAACATCTGAATGGGCACCTCTTATATTCCATACACCTATGTTGTTCAACATTGATCAACAAGTTGGTTATTAAGAAGCTTCTTTTTGTTACCCCTAGTTAGCGGAGTGGTTTGAGAATTCAGTCCAGGAATGTTGGACGTGGTTGTGTATGCTTCACATGGATTGAGATCCAAATCAGATTGGTGCTTTGATTTCTTTGAAGACTTGAGTTTACGAACTGGGGAGAGACCATATTGTTCATGTGTTACTCTTCGATCAGCAGTCGCAGTGTAGCTGCATGTGGCAATGGGAGCTGAAGTTAGGGGAGGGGGTTTCCATGCAAATGGCGCAATAATATGGTCATAAGGATGTTCAAATTGCGAGTTGGAGGAGGTAGGATCAGATTGAGGGTTACTTGACTTTTCAGATGTTACTTTACAAACAAAATTGTTGGGATTAGGATTAGAGTTTGGTAAGTTACTGTTTATGGTGTGCACGTGCACATGATACTTGAACAGTTTCCTGTTGGGTATCCACGTGTTTTGCAACATGAGGTAATTTCTTATCATAGATAGTAAGCGTTGTATTTGATGAGCCATTCTGGTCAGCGATAGATGATTGATTGAGCGAAGTAAAAGGATAGATGGGTGAAGGAAGAGCATTTAGTTGATTGGAGCAAAGGAGGACTGAGTTAGTTGTTTGATTGGGCGTAGTAAAATGATTAATGGGTGAAGGAAGAGCATTTAGTCGTTTGGCAGAAGAATCATTTTTCCCACAGCTGTAACTCGCGTCATTACCGGGTAAGTTATCAGGGTTACTCTCCAGAACTTGACTAATAGTGGTACATTTATTTGCAGTGAAACAAGGAACAACATTCTCAACAGGCTTGTGAATGTTGATATTCACAGCAGAATCCAATTCACCTAAATCAGCAAGAACGTGAAAGCCATTATCTTTCAAAATATCTGTAATTTCAGTAGTACTATTTGTAACTTCTTCATCAACAGTCTTATCAGGAATAACATTATCAATTTCCCCTTCTTCTAATTCCTCACTTCTTATTTCTTTTCCCTTATCAGATTTGGTGTCTTAAGCAGTTTTCACAACATTGTTCCTTTTAATATTTGATCTCATCCACTGTCTTTTATCTTTTTTCACTACTTTCCACTTCTGTTTTCTCCGATTTATTAATTTTCCTGAGATAATCGAGGTATCCATGGGGTTAATACTCGGGGCAACAACACTATCAATACCCGAAGAAATCTTATTCATATCCAAACTTGTCATAACTCCAGACTTTTCACAATTCGCGGCAGTATGTCCAAAAACACTACAGAGAGTGCATATATCAGGCTTCCATAGATAATCAATATGAATTGTTTGAGTTCCACCATCAAGAAGCTGAACTGGAAAGGAATCAATAAGTTCACAGTCAGGCTTAATTTCCACCAAACATTTAGCAAAAGTTAGTTGCTCCAACTTCTCCGTAGATTCATCTAGACATACAAGCCTGCCCAACCTACTTGCTAACCAATTGATGCCAGTATGAGACCAAGAGAACATAGGGATGTTGGAGAATTTTACCCAAACTGGAATTGATGATATACTCTCACAGGCATTACCCACATACGGATCCCTCTGTTTGACTATGAAGAGCTTGTTACACATAATGATTGGATCACCTTGCATAATTCTATTTCTATCTTCATCACAAGTCAGGAGAAAAAGAAAAAGGAACCCATTCGACCGAACTTTAATTGAACCCTTGAGTTTCCAGAATTTCTTTAGGAAGTTTATGACTGTTAAATACGACAACGGCTTGTCAAGGAAGAAACCGACAAGATAACTACTCCACTCAAGCGCACCAGCATCAATAACTGAGACAGGGGGGGATCAATACCTCATTCTTGACATCAGGGGTCATATCAACGGGTATGTACTTCCTTGCGTTACTAGGTTTACGCTTGAAAAGGGAAGTCCATACAAGTTGAGACGGCAGGGGTAGGAGAGGAGGGAGAGGATCAACGATAGGCAGAAGATCAGCTGTAGGAACGGGTGGGCACGAAGAGGTGGGGATGCCATGAGAAGGTACAGATGGGAGCGGCGGAGGTGGTGGGTCAGGGGCAGGACGATGAAGACAGGATGGAGAAGACGTGAGGGGAGTGGGTATGGAAGCGAGAAAACTGGGAGAGGACGAAGTAGGTACGGGCGGGATGGGGAATGCTGCCATGAAAAAAAGAAAAAAAAAGTTTAATTGAAATGGTATTTTAAATTTGAATAAAATGAATATGGTTTTGAAATGATACGATAAGTTGGATATTTTGAAATGGATTTGAAATGATATTGAATTGTTAAATGATATTTGATTTTTGAAATAAATACCATTTTTAAAATTATAACTACGGGTTATAATAACAATTGGTTGTTAAATAGATCGGGATCGAATATGGACATACACTCTGTCAATACCGAAAACCACTTTAACAACTGTGTATACAGTGGAGATTCCAGAATGAAGTAGGATGGTGACGACGATCCTAAGGTACTTTACGTGGACCTAACTCCCGTGAGTTAGCTTAAGGTGGCTAAATCAGAAGCGATCTCGGGCCAAAGGAGGTAGCACCTCTGGCCGTACACACTTCTTCGATACCATTCTATTACCGTTGTGATCGATTGGGTGCACCCCTTGATTTTGGAGTGTTGTTCGGGGTGGGCGTATGTGGCTGTTGCGTTACCACCAGCCTGTGTGCATAGTTGGTATATCTACCCTGGCATTGCCTTGTGTGCCGTGTCACCTACCATACCGAGCCTTTACTACGAGTTTGTTTTTCTCCCATAGCCCTTGTGGTATCCTCTGACAGTTTCCCGATCTAGAGATGTCATGATATTGGATAGACTACTGGGACTATTATGTGTGAAGGGTGATATGGGTAGCCCGGAATGCTATTTAAAAGTATGTTTATTTTATTGTAGACACTATTATAATAGCGCAATATTACTATATAGTAAATAGTTTGACGGATCCTTAGAGGATGGGCGGTCCCAGGCATCCTTTAAGTTACTTGTTCTTATTTACAGTTCACTTGAGTTAGTTTACATTATATGAGTATATTTTGTCCTGACTCGAGTGTTTTGTGTTTTTCTTTACGCTCGGGTCAGCCTGAGTATTCACAGCTTTGGATTCTCTTTCTGGAGCTGGTCTTTGCTGGAGTTTCTGCTTATCTACATATATATCAACTTCTATTTCATCTATTCTAGTTTATCTCATGTATTAGTGAACTTCTATGTATTTGGGATTTCTATTATGTTGTTTTCAGATTGTATTATGTATTTGGTTTGAGACTCTATTGTAGTAGCTTCATGAACTACTATGTATTTTTATATTCCGCTGTGAGTTATTCTGTTTGTTCTGTGTCTGTGATTCTGTGTATTTGATTTCATTTGCTCCAACTTTATTTACAATCTGTTATTTCGCACCATTCAAGTCTGACATGTATGGATTATTGTTGATTTGAATGGTACGAAATGGCGGGTTGCTACAATTAGCTTAATGTTGTTGACCTCTTTTGTTTTAGTTTAAGTGTGAGGATGTAAAATGAAATGAACAAAGGAGAGGGAGAAAAACCTCTTCCATTTTTATTCTTCCCCACATATGTTTATGTTAAAATTTCCTTTTTTTAAACATTCTCTATGTTATATTTCTTAAGGCCAAAATTAATTGGTTAATTATAGAATCCTACATTTCCAACTTCCATTTAATATCCCATAATTAAATATCAAAATATTATGCAATAAATATTAGAATTGTTAAAGGCTCTCATTCTTAAAGAATTTCGCCCTTGAAATTGCGAGAAGGAAAACAACAACAAGCACATCAATGATACAAACATGTATCTCAAGCGCATAAAAGCAACAATACTAGCATAACTACTAGTCAAAAGTCTATACAACATTATAGATCATACAATCAAAATAAATATGGATAGGTATCTCTAATCCTTTCCTCAGTCTCCTAAGTATGACCTTCCTTATAGCCACTCCACTGGACTTTTACTAACTTGACTATCTTATTCCTTAGCTTCTTCATATCTCTATCAACTATAGGAATAAGGTGCCTAAGG
This sequence comes from Allium cepa, assembly GCA_030765085.1. Taxonomy (NCBI): domain Eukaryota; kingdom Viridiplantae; phylum Streptophyta; class Magnoliopsida; order Asparagales; family Amaryllidaceae; genus Allium; species Allium cepa. The sequence goes on from CM060929.1 coordinate 1,038,485,043, forward strand.
ATAGTCATATCAGGTTCTGCTACTAACTCTTCCAAAACCATTGGCTCTATTATGGTCTTTGGATCATGCACATACTTCCTTAAATAAGATGTAAAATAGTTATGGACTCCTGCCAAAGTATTTGGTAACTTTATACGATAAGCGAATTTCTCGATTCTCTGCATGATAGAAAATAGACCAGCATATCTAGGTTCCAATTTTTCCATTTTCCCAAATCGTATAACACCCTTCATGATGATACTTTCACAAAAACATAATCTCCAGATGAGAATTCAAAGGCCTTATGTCTTCTATCTGCATCATTTTTTTGCCTTAGATTGACTTCATTTATCCTTGCTCGGATAAGCTCAATCTTTCCCATGGCTTCCTTTACCAACTCTGGACTAAGTATTGGTCTATCACTGTCTTCAACCAACGTGCATGCGATTTGCATAGCCTTCCATAAAGTGCTTCTAAAGGTGTCATTCCTATACTAGTCTGATAACAATTATTATAGGGAAACTCGACTAAGTGCAAATGGTCTTCCTATGACCCTCCAAAATCTAGGACACAAGCTCTCAATAAATCTTCGAGTACTTTATTAACCCTTTTTGTCTGTCCATCGGTCTATTGAAGGTAAACAGTACTCATCTTTATTTCAATACCCAATTCATTCTATAGACTTTTCCAAAATTCACTAGTGAACAAAGAATCTCTGTCACTTACAATGCTATTATGTATTCCATGAATTTTTACAATATTCTTCATGAATAACATTGCCAAACCAGTTGTCATCCTTGTCGACTTAAAGGGGGCAAAGTGTGCACTCTTGGTCAGTCTATTTAACATAGACAAAATAAGATCATTTCCACTATTCGACCTAGGCAACCCGTCAATAAAATCCATAGATATAGAATCTCATTTCCGTTGTGGAACTTCTAAAGGTTGAAGTAATCCACTTGACTTTTGATGCTTGGCTTTTACTTGTTGGCATTTCATACACTGCTTCAACATAACCTACATCTCTCTTCATTCCTTTCTAGAAGAAAATCATTTTCATATCTTGGTACACCATCGTACTTCGGGATGGATGGCAAACTTTGATCGATTGCACTCTCTAAGGACTTCCATCCTTAGATTATCTACATCTGGAACACACAATAGTCCCCTCTTTCTCAATTATCCTCTTTGGTCAAGTACAAAATCTTTCAATTCACTAATCTCACTACCCACTTCTAGTCTCTTAGTTCAATCACGTAGTATTGGGTCATCCTTTTGCTCTGCTGCAATTCTTTCGATCAATACCGATTGAACTTCTAGACAAGAAATCATTACGGTACTCTGACTAGAACTAGCCGTCCACCTCATTCTATGTAACATCCTGGAAATTTATCATTAAAATTATGAATATTTAATTAATTGACTTTTAAAATATAAATAACTTATATTCAAATGCAGGGATTAATCAAATATTTAAATGCGAATTATATATTAGTTAAAGGGATTTAATATGCTTATGTAACTTCATTTAATTAAGAACTAATAATGGTGAATTCATTTTGTAAATTTATTTGCAATAATAAATATTTCGGATAGATATCAATAATGTGATCGAAAAACATAAAACGATATCAAAACACGTGAAATTACATTCTGAGGTATTGTCTCGAATTTTGACAAAACAAGTGTCATTGAGTCCAAAATAATAAAGCGATATATGCCGACGAATTTGTAGGATCGAACGTACCATGTGATCGTGTGGGCTTGAAATGCATAACGGTTAATTTTAGAGAATTAAGATAAAACTTGATTATAAAGACTAACTTTTATATATAATGGAACTAGGTCCTGAAACTAGTTCCATTTAGTTTGGAATGAGGATATTTGGCTAGGAACGCCAGTATATATGCCTCGATTGGAGTTTGAGATTTTGAGGGGAGTTGAATATTGTTGGAGAAAAGTTTATAAAAGGACCCTTTCTCTCTCTCTCTCTCTCTCTCTCTCTCTCTTAATTCTCTCGACATAGAAACCTAAGCCAACCTCATCCAATGGTCATCCTTGATGGGTGCCACTAAAGGTTGAATTAGGCGATGATGCCAACATAAAAAATGTGTATGGGTTGAGATGAGTTGTTTGACCGGTTGGATCGTCATGGGTCGAGGCAAGGCAGTGTAGATATGGGATGGACGATGGCCGCTAGCGTTTGCGTTTTTAGGCATGTTCTTTGTGACGGTGGCGAGTTAGAGGGCTAGCTTAGTAGTGCAGGGTTGGGGCAGCAAGAGCTACCTCCAGTGATGATGCAACGGTCGGAGGTGACCTATGGTGGTGCAGACGAGGAGTTGAACGATGATGGTTTCTCGAGTTCGATCTCGAGCTACGGTCACCGATGGGGAATGAACTCGACGGTGTTGGACTTGGCTCGAGCACAGGAGGCAGTGGCAGGTGAGCGGTGATGGCTAGAGCATTGAGGTGGCACTGATAGGAAGATGAATGGAGGTCCAAATTGCGGCTAGGGTAGACTAAAACATGGATTAGGGTTTAATGGTAATCGGCAAGTGTAATTAAGATGTAATTAGAATTAATTGTATTATTTAATTCGATATCTCATTAAACCCATATGTTTGTCACCGAGTTCAGATTTGAACGTGGTCGATTTTCTTGGACTCGTATCGACGTTATCTATATACTGAAATCGAATTCGTTGAAATTGGAGCAAGTCGAATTTCGAGCTAAAAATTGAACGTCGTTCGATTTTAGATCAAAACGTAATGCAAAGCATCAACTGAAATTTAAATGAGTTTATCCACTTCTAAATAAACTAAATAATATCTATGTTGCTATAGATTATTGTTGAATACTTGGATGATAGTTGATAGTTTTAATGAATTATAAATTAATGATAAAATTAAAGTGAATTTTTTTAATTACATTTAACATAGTTAAATTTGCTACACTTCATTTATGATACCTATTTAGCAAAATAAAACATCGCTCTGCTATAGTTAAATTGAATAAATTATTTTGAATATACATCGAGTAGAACAAATCACCGTTTTATGCTTGCAAAGTAAAAAGATTATTTTTGAAGTTAATTAATACATGGATTAATTCACAAATGTTATGTTAGTTATTGATTACTAATTGTTGATAATAATATGTTTGTTATTACTATTTAATTGTTTATTTGGATTTGAATTCCCGCTTGGAAAGCGGATTATATAAATAACCATTATTTTGCAAGGGGGTTTAGTAAAGATAACCATTTTTAATTTACCGTTATATGCATCTTACTTATATTCTTATATTTCTTATACTGATGTTTAGTTGAAATATTTATGACAACTATTTGATTTGAGCAGGTGTCATTATAGAGATTATCGTTATACCTTCACTTAAGATTATCTTCTTAAACCTTGTTATGTATAGAACTTGTTCTTGTACCTTTACAAAATAAAAGATTGGTTAGGTTTTTGCACTTTGAAAGTTGTTTAAACTATATTTTCAAGTATTTTTGACAATTTTGAAATAAAGGATAAGTGTTTTTTAAATTTGTAGAAGGAGCTATATATTTGATTAATTGTCTTTCGGGATTGTTTATATTTATAAAACGGTTATAAATTTAATTAATTATCTTTCGGGGTAATTAATGTTGTTATAATTTATAAAAAGATTATAAGTTTGATTTTTTCCTTTGGGGTAACCAGTATTGTTTAAAATTCATAAAATGATTATAATGTGATTACTTTTCTTTCGGGATTAGTAATGTTGTTTTAAATTTATAAAAGAGTTATAAAAGTATTTTAACATTATTCTAAACTAAACTTCTTTCAGGATGATTAACATTATTTTAAATTTATAAAAGCATTTTAATTGATTTATTATCTTCCTGGATAATAAATGTTGTTCTAAAGTTATAAACAATGGTTTATAAATGAAAATCTTTTAAAAAGAAATGTTTAAAAATAAAGTTAGGTTTAAATTGCTTTGGGTTTATAGTAAAACAATGTTTTAATGATATTTATTTTTGACCCTTTTTAATACATTCAGAAATATGATTAGCTCATTAAAAGAATATTTTTAAATAGTGTCTTTAAAGTGTTTTACAAATGTTTGTGATATGAAAATCAAGCATAGGTGTGACTCAAATGTTTTAAGAAATTTAATTTTCATATACGATCGTTTTAATTATTCGTGCTAATTGACTTATTGACTATCGATCCACTATCTACTTTGAGTTTCAATGATTTGAGACGATTTGTGGCTTATTTGAGCATTGATATCCTTTGTCGGAAATGACTAAACCAAAGCGCAAGTGGACATCATGCTATGTGGGGTTACTTCCATTAGGGCATCTTCACATCTACTCTAGATTTCTTTTTATTATATGCGCACTAGGATGTGAAATATTCGGATTTCGATAAGATTGGCAGGGTCCGGCTTGTGCATTTTCCAAAGCCATCGGGTAACGACCCACCTTTTTGGACGGTTTAAATCGACAATAAACCACACATGTCAGATTCAAACCATTCAAAAGAAAGGATTGTTAATGGGGTAAATAAGAAAAAAAAGGAAAACAAAACACTGAATCTCGCAGCGGAATAACAAAATATAATAATCAAATAAACAGTTCTGAAGCTATTTTACAAATAACATTCGATTACACTTTACAATTCAAATCAGAGTTATGCATACATCAGAAATAAACAAATAATGCAGCGAAACACAGAATGTAGTGGAACAATAAACATAAATAATATACTAAATCTCCATCTCGTCCTCCAAAAAATAGTCTTCAATACACTGAAAAGCTCAAACTGACCCGATAATGAAACGACAAAACACTCGAGTCAGAACTAAAAGATCTTATGTAAGTCAGATCAAAATAAGTAAAATAGAAATATTGGTGCATTGATTTCACAGATGTTACGGGATTTTCATCTCCTATCAAGTGTACAATAAATATAATTATTTAAAGGGTTTCAAATAATTTGAAATATCAATCTTAACAAATCCGAAGTTTGAATTTACTTAAACCCTTCAAATAATTTGATTCCAAATAAAAATCCAAATTCAAGAAATTATATGGGAACATGTCATTTCAACCAGTATCAAAAATCAATATTTCCAAATCAATGAAAACTGCTCGGGTTTATCACTTCAACCCATAACGATTTTCCCTTGATCTATAAGATCATTCTGGTATGTATCATTTCAACCCATAGGAATAACAGAGATATATACATAAATAACATCCAATCATCCAAAATGTCAACCAATAACATCCATCCAATCACCCAAATATCAACAATTGAACATACAGCACAATCATCATTGAAATCAACTAATAACTACCAACAATTTACTGGTTATCGTTAACAGGTATTTAATTGGCAATTTAAATTTCGATATTAAATAAAATGGCAATTAAATTTAATAAAAGTCAGATTTAACTGGAATGATAATTTGAACATACAGCACAATCCATTTTTCAAGTTCTTTCTTCGAAAAGATTTGAGTTTTTGGCATAGCAAGTTAAGGAATTTGAAGAACTAATCTAAAGAAAGTTGAAGCCACTGGAATAATAAATGGTTTGAAGAAAAGAGTCATAGAATTTGGTTCATTCCTGAAGGAGATATGATTAGTACAATATGAGGTATTTTCGGCCAAAACTGGACCCGAGAAAGAACTTGAAAAATGGATTTTTTAATATAGAAATATTCAGAATGGAAAGAAGGGTTCAACAATAAAGTTGTTGCGATTGAAATTATACACGATTTCAAAAAAAAATTATTTGATTTGGAATTGTTTAGTGAAATACAAAATCCATGGAAATAAGGGGAAGAAAGTGGGAAAATAAGGAAGGGAAAAAGAAGGGAAAAAGGAGAAAGAAGAGGAGAAGGAAGGTGGAAGAAGATGGCCTTGGAGATGGTGGAGAGGATGCGGTTATAGGAGAGGACGAAGGGTTGAAGGAGAGGAGGAAATGAGCTTTGATTTGTGAGGTTTTTTGGAGTTTTAGGTCTAGATTTCTCTATAGATTTTGAGGAGAAAGAAGTGTAAAGAGAAAGATTCTCAGAAGAGAAATAATGTACGTAGATGTTATCAGATAAGAAACATAAGATCATAGGCAAAGGAATGGTCACATGACTAACTAGAGTCTCTTGGTTACCCAAGGCCCATTAGACCAAACAAACCCAATATGCCTTACCAAATAAAACACAACTAAACACTATGAATTCATATTAATTTTTCACATTAATTCAATATTTTAGAGCAACAGGAATTTTATTTTGACGAAATGAAAAGCGGAGGGAAGATTGGAATTCAGTCTAGTATCATATAAATGGCATAAAACTTTGAAATTCAAATTTAAAATTTTCAACCAAAAGTCAATCTTTGACTAAGTTCGACCAAAATTTGAAATTTCACAAAATTTTTATTCTATTAAATTTGGTCAAATAAAACATTCAACATCACATATCCAAATTCAATTTTTAATATTTACTGCCATTTTAAAGTTGTTAAAAGTTACGGATCGTTACACTTTATCTTAATTAAAAGATGTAATATCAATTAATGCAATATTAATTTATTTCCCCTATCATATTTAAACGGATAAATGCCATTAACTACGCATCCAATTCTCATCCAATTACATTCAAACCAATGTTATCATCCCTATTATTCAATCAACAATACCATATGAATTATATTAACATAAGTGTAACACCTCGCATTTTTATATAGTTAAAATTTAGTGTATTACGATAAGCATTGAAAATAAATATTTTTGGAATTACCGGAATATGACTTCGGAACTTGTACCATTACGTCCGGGGCAATTTTTTGATCTGTTTCGATATACAACTTGTCAAAATCCAAGCCAATATGAAGAAATTAGGAACAAAACGAGGACTAGTAAGAAGACGAAGAAAAAAATAAAAAAATACGTATATATGCCGACCAGTAGGTTGACCCGATTAGCTCAATGGTCGACCACGCGGTCGACCGATGGCTTTGGGCAATTGACCGCCTGGTCGACCCATATAGCGACCTAGACGAAGTTTCGTCCAGGTACACGCTAATGAAGTAAATTTTAGTTTTTAAGCAATCTGAGCTGTACGTTCTTCAATCTGATGTCTCCTGATTGCCTTGTGACGTGGTGGCTCCAGATTTAATCCAAGTATCCAACGGTCTGAGATCCCCATGCTCTCACAAGTAGATTTTCTCCCAAGGGGTTCTTGGCCTAAGGCTGAACCCTAAATAGAAAATATTTCTTTGGGTCCTTGACCAAAAGGCTGGATCCTAAAAAGAAAATGTTTCTAGAGAGAATGACGCGGCGGATAATAAAAAATGAAGCAAAACGATGGAACGATACAAAGATAAATTGGTGAATTGATGATACCAAATGCCCAAATCCGTTGATCTCTCGAGATACCGGATTCTAGCTATCTTCAACACGTTGATCGCGCACGATGCCGCGTTAGAAGATCTACGATTCTTCGATGTTGATCTCGCGCACGAGATTCCGTGAATCGGCTTCAAATTCGTTGATTCGACCGAAGATGGAGAAAGGAGCTCACACTCAACTTCCAATTTTTAAAGAGGCGCAATGCTCTCAACAAAATTTTATTCAAAATCAACCCTTTTTACAAACGACCAACACCCCTATTTATAGAAGTTACAACACATATACACGACTCAACATACATGCGACACACGAGCTAACACTACACGACATAAGCACAAACAACCTAAGCACAATGACCTAAGAAATTACAGCATATAAGCGACTTAACAACACAGTACAATACAAACGACTTAAGAAAATAAAATACAAGTGACTTATCATACCATGCGACCTAAGTAAGTAACAACCTAAATAAGCACGGCAGCGACCTAGGCAAGCTTCGGCAGTGACATAGGTAAGCTTCGCGACATAATGATCCTGGAACGACGTAAGAAACAACGACCTATTGGAATCTCGCGACCTAAGGAAGCTCGCGACTCAGGAAAACGACTTTAGAAATCTGGAGCGACTTAAGAATCTCCGACCTATTGGAGGTGACACAAGAAAACCCCGCGACTTAAGGAGTTCTGTAGCTCGGGACCTGCTTTGCTCACGACCTAAGGAAGATCTGCTCGTTCGCAACTTAGGCTGGAGCGGTCTAGGGCTTTGTTCGCGTCTTGAGGAAGGTCGTTCGCGACCTAGGAGATGCTCGCGATTTAAACTGGTGGAACGACCTACTGGAGATGCTCGCGGCTTAAGGAATATCGCTGCATAATCTTCGCGACTTAAGGAAGGTCGTACGCGACCTAGGGTTTCCCCGCGACATAAGCTGGAGGAGCGACATAAGACTTCGTTCGACTTAAGGAGGAAGAGCGACCTAAGCTCGCCGCGACTTAGGGAGGAATTCACGACAAAGGATCTGGTATGCGCTGCATCATTCTCCCCTGGTTGAAAAGAATTCCAGTTGGAACTTATAACAAATTGAAAGCTCGAAAGATTGGTCCAGTAGAAATCTTGAAGAAGATCAATGATAATGCTTATCGGTTAAGATTGCCGGATCATATCCATACTGCCGACGTTTTCAACGTCAAACATTTGATTCCATACCACGAGAATAAGCATGTCGAAAAAGAGGAAAGTGAGAATTCGGGGTCGAATTCTTTTCAACCAGGGGAGGATGATGCAGCTCATACCAGATCCTTTGTTGCGAATTCCTCCATAAGTCGCGGCGAGCTTAGGTCGCTCTTCCTCCTTAAGTCGAACGAAGTCTTATGTCACTCCTCCAGCTTATGTCGCGAGCAAACCCTAGGTCGTGAACGACCTTCCTTAAGTCGCAAAGATTATGCAGCGATATTCCTTAAGTCGCGAGCATCTCCAGTAGGTCGCTCCACCAGTTTAAGTCGCGAGCATCTCCTAGGTCGCGAACGACCTTCCTTAAGACGCGAACGAAGCCCTAGATCGCTCCAGCCTAAGTTGCGAATGAGCAAATCTTTCTTAGGTCGCGAGCAGAGCAGGTCCCGAACTACAGAACTCCTTAAGTCGCGGGGTTTTCTTGTGTCGCCTCCAATAGGTCGGAGCTTCTTAAGTCGCTCCAGATTTCCAAAGTCGTTTTCCTGAGTCGCGAGCTTCCTTAGGTCGCGAGATTCCAATAGGTCGCTGTTTCTTATGTCGTTCCAGGATCATTATGTCACGAAGCTTGCCTATGTCGCTGCCGAAGCTTGCTTAGGTCGCTGCCGTGCTTGTTTAGGTCGTTACTTACTTAGGTCGCATGGTTTGATAAGTCGCTTGTATTTTTTTTTCTTAAGTCGTTTGTATTGTACTGTGTTGCTAAGTCGCTTATATGTTGTAATTTCTTAGGTTGTCGTGCTTAGGTCGTTTGTGCTTATGTCGTGTAGTGTTAGCTCGTGTGTCGCATGTATGTTGAGTCATGTATATGTGTTGTAACTTCTATAAATAGGGGTGTTGGTCGTTTGTAAAAAGGGTTGATTTTAAATAAAATTTTGTTGAGAGCTTTGTGCCTCTTTAAAAATTGAAAGTTGAGTGTGAGCTCCTTTCTCCATCTTCTGTTATTCGAGTGCGCTCTAATCAACGAATTTGAAGCAGATTCACGGAATCTCGTGCGCGAGATCAACGTCGAAGAATCGTAGATCTTCTAACGTGGCATCATGCGCGATCAACGTGTTGAAGATAGCTAGAATCAGATATCTCGAGAGATCAACGGATTTGGGCATTTGGTATCATCAATTCACCAATTTATCTTTGTATCGTTCCATCATTTTGCCTCATTTGTTATTATCCGCTGCGTCAATTTGGTATCGGAGCTTGAAGAGCTTGCAGAGCTAAGTTGAAGCTAAGTAAGATCCAAGGCCGAATCAGTTAAGTTGAAGCCAAGCTAAGTTAGGTCGAAACCAAGTTAGGCCGCGCCAAGCTAAGTCCTAGTTCAAGCCGAGCTAAGTTGAACTATATCAAAGTTAGATCGGAAAAGAGATTGTTTGGAGATCATGCCTCCGAGACGTGCTAATCGATTTCAAAATGTTGAAGATGTATATAGAAGACAAGAAGCTGAGCAGATGGAGCAGCGTATCAATGAAAAGTTCGATGAAGGTATTGGAAAGTTAGAGAAGTTGATGAGAGACATGAATCAAAGTCAAAGGAGAACTTCACCAGTTTCGTACCATAGTGGAAATAGAGTTTCACCTTCAGTTTCGGGAGAAAGAGACGTGCGTGGTAGCAAAAATGTTGATGGTCAGAATCGACATTGACATACGTCAGATTTGGAGGAATCCAGTGATGGTGATAGTAGCTTTTGTCGAAACCATGGCCAAGGACGAAGTCGAAATAGAGATTTCGAAGATGATCGTCGATGGGATCGGGGATGAAAACAGAGATTCCAGAATTCAAAGGAGGAATGATAGCGGTAGAATTTCTGGATTGGTTATCAAATGTTGAAGAAATTTTTGACTTCAAGGAAGTACCCGAGCATCGTAGAGTTAAGTTGGTTGCTACACGATTGAGGGGAAGAGCTATGGCATGGTGGCAACAAACTAAACTTACACAGGAAAGAATGGGAAAGTCGAAGATTGTTTCATGGAAAAGATGGAGAAGTTGATGAAGGCTACTTTCTTGCCTTATAATTATCAATCTCTTATGTATCAGCGCTTATATAATTTGAGACAAGGGACAAAATCGGTAAATGATTATGCATATGAGTTTTATCAACTGATTGCTAGAAACGATATCAAGGAAACGGAGGAACAGTTGACATCTAGATTTTTTGGAGGATTGAGAATGCAAATTCAGGATATGGTAAATATGTTTGATCCAAGATCCGTTGCTGAAGCACACCAGAAGGCTCTAGCTTGGGAGAAGCAAGGTAGAAGAGGAGGTGGTGCACTTACAAGTTCGATCAATCAGGTGAAAGGGGCTAGTAGCAATACTAATGTTTCCAAGTCTATTAGTAAACCGGTTGTCAATGAAGTTGCTAAGACCAAGGTCACAACAATTTCAAGTGTTATAATTGTCAGGAGTTTGGTCATAAGAGCAATGAAAGCCCGAGGCCTAAGAAGCGAGCGATGGTTGCTGAGCTTGAGGATGAGGATGCAGAAATAGAATGTTCCAATTCACCACAAGTTAAGGAGGAAGAAGAATTACTGACGGGAGACGAGGGATATTCTTTAATGATGAGAAGATCTTGCTTGATGACAAAGCAGGAAGAGGAGACTAGCTGGTTGAGGAGTAATATTTTTCAGTCGACGTGCACTATTTTGGGAAAGGTTTGTAAGTTTGTTATCGATGCAGGAAATTGTGATAACATCATCTCTACAGAAGCTGTAAATGAGTTAGCATTAAAGACAGAGAAGCATCCCAAACCCTACAAATTGGCTTGGCTGAGGAAAGGTGGGGAAGTAAAGGTTAGTCAAAGAGCTTGTGTAACTTTTTCCATCGGAAAGAAGTATAAGGATGAAATTTGGTGTGACGTGGCAGATATGGATGTATGTCATTTGTTGTTGGGAAGACTGTGGCAATTCGATAGAGCCGTGCAACACGATGGTAGGACTAACTACTATAGTTTCTTGTTCAATGGCACTAGAATCACTTTAGTTCCTAAAAAGCGACAACAAAGTGAAAGCAGGATGGAGGAAATTGAGGAACTAAAGACTCTGTTATCTTTGAAGGAGTTTGTCAAAGAAGTAGAGGATGGGCCTGAAGTATTTCTGTTGATTGGACGTGAAAGTAGTGAAACGGTTCAAATTCCTGAGGAAGTTAAGCCAGTGTTGAAGGAATTTGAAGATGTATTTTCTGAAGAATTACCAAAAGAATTACCACCGTTGAGAGACATACACACCAGATTGATCTTGTTCCGAGAGCTGTGTTACTACATAGACCATATTATAGAATGAATCCAAAGGAGCACGAAGAGTTGAGAAGGCAGGTGGAGGAGTTACTTGAACAAGGGCGCGTACAAGAAAGTTTAAGTCCGTGTGCAGTACCAGCCTTGTTAGTACCAAAGAAGGATGGAACTTGGAGAATGTATACAGATAGTTGAGCACTAAACAAGATTACAGTGAGGTACAGATTTCAGATGCCAAGATTGGACGACTTGTTAGGTCAGCTGAGTGGAGCTGCTATCTTTTCAAAGATTGATCTGAAGAGTAGGTATCATCAGATTCGAATTCGACCGGGGGATGAATGGAAGACAGCCTTCAGGACACTTGGGGGGGGGGGGGGGAGGGGTTGGATGAATGGCTGGTCATGCCATTTGGTCTTTCGAATGCACCTAGTACTTTTATGCGAGTGATGAATTAGATCTTTCGACCATTTATTGGAAAGTTCGTGGTGGTATACTTTGATGATATATTGATATACAGTGGAAGCACAGAAGAACATCTACAACACTTGTTGGAAGTGTTGATGATACTTCGTCAGGAGCAATTTTACGCGGCAACAAAAAGTGCATGTTCATGACACATAGTATTTTGTTCTTGGGACATGTGTTGTCCAAGGAAGGTATTCATGTGGATCAAGGTAAAGTTGAAGCAATCAAGGATTGGCCACAACCTAGGACTATAACTGAAGTGAGAAATTTCCATGGTTTAGCATCATTCTACCGAAGGTTTATTCCACATTTCAGTAGCGTGATGGCACCGGCGACAGATTGTATGAAAGGAAATCAGTTTGTGTGGGCTAAAGAGGCTGATTCTGCTTTTCAACAGATCAAGACACTTTTGACTACAACACCGATTCATAGATACCCGGACTTTCAGTTACTCTTTGAGCTGAATACTGATGCGTCTAAAGTTGGAATTGGTGGAGTGTTAAGTCAAAGGGGTCGTCCAATTGCTTATTTCAGCGAGAAACTTTCTCGAGCCAAGACAAGATACAGTACCTATGACTTGGAGTTATATGCTATTGTCCAAGCCATAAAGCATTGGAGACACTACTTGTTTCATAAAGAGTTTGTGTTGTATACTGACCATGAAGCATTGAAACATTTGCAGGGACATGATAAGATTGCAGCCAGACATGCTTCATGGATCGCATACTTGCAACAGTTTACATTTGTTGTAAAGCATAAGTCGGGAGTTACAAATTGTGTGGCAGAAGCATTGAGTAGAAGAAATCATTTGTTGACTACGATGAGAGTTAAAGTGACAGGGTTTGATGTATGTCCAGAATTGTTTGTTGAGGATCCTTACTTTGCTAAGATTGTAGATGAAGTCGAGAAAGGTAAGACGGATGAGTATGTGCTGGTAGATGGTTTTCTATTCAAAGGAAATCGGTTGTGTATACCAGAGTGTAGTTTGCGAATGAAGATTGTGAAGGAATTGCATGAAGAAGGTCATGTGGGAAGAGATCTTACCTTGCAGTTGATTTCTCAATCATATTTTTGGCCTTCCATGAGGAAAGAAGTTGAAAGATTTTTGCAGAGATGTCACATATGTCAAGTTTCCAAAGGGACAACTACGAATGCAGAATTGTATATGCCATTGCCCGTGCCTACTAGACCATGGGTTGATGTTAGCATGGATTTTGTTTTGGGTTTGCCAAGAACTCAACGAGGGAATAATTCTATATATGTTGTGGTGGATAGATTTTTGAAGATGGCATATTTCATAGCTTGTAAAAAGACCGCCAATGCAGTCCGTGTCACTTAATTGTTCTTTAAAGAGGTTTATCGACTGCATGGGCTACCTGAGACCATTGTTTCTGATCGGGATACTCGATTTCTAAGTCATTTTTGGTTGAGTCTGTGGAAGATGGTTGGGACTAAGCTGAACTTTAGTAGTGCCTATCATCCACAAACGGATGGGCAAACGGAAGTGGTGAACAGATCTTTGGGAAACTTGTTGAGAAGTCTGGTGAAGGATAATTTGAAGAGCTGGGATATGAACTTGTGTCAGGCAGAATTCACACATAATCATGCCATTAATCGAAGTATTGGATTCAGTCCATTTAAAGTAGTATATTCAGCCATTCCGAAGGGACCGATGGATTTGTCGACAGTTCCAGGTCAGAAAGGGGTTGTTAAACGAGCTTGTGGTTTCGTGAATGAGTTGCAGGAGTGTCACAGGATTGTTCATGAACGATTGCTTAAGTCAAATGAGAAGTATAAGCAATTAGCAGATAAGAAGCGAAGGAGTGTGGACTTCAAAGAGGATGATTTTGTTTACGCAGTATTGACGAAAGATCGTTTTCCAGTTGGAACTTACAACAAATTGAAAGCTTGAAAGATTGGTCCAGTAGAAATCTTGAAGAAGATCAATGATAATGCTTATCGGTTAAGATTGCCGAATCATATCCATACTGCCGACGTTTTCAACGTCAAACATTTGATTCCATACCATGAGAATAAGCAAGTCGAAGAAGAGGAAAGTGAGAATTCGGGGTCGAGTTCTTTTCAACCAGGGGAGGATGATGCAGCGCATACCAGACCCTTTGTCGTGAATTCCTCCCTAAGTCGCGGCGAGCTTAGGTCGCTCTTCCTCCTTAAGTCGAACGAAGTCTTATGTCGCTCCTCCAGCTTATGTCGCAAGCAAACCCTAGGTCGCGAACGACCTTCCTTAAGTCCCAAGATTATGCAGCGATATTCCTTAAGTCGCGAGCATCTCCAGTAGGTCGCTCCACCAGTTTAAGTCGTGAGCATCTCCTAGGTAGCGAACGACCTTCCTTAAGACGCGAACGAAGCCCTAGATCGCTCCAGCCTAAGTTGCGAACGAGCAGATCTTCCTTAGGTCGCGAGCAGAGCAGGTCTCGAGCTACAGAACTCCTTAAGTCGCGGGGTTTTCTTATGTCGCCTCCAACAGGTCGGAGCTTCTTAAGTCGCTCCAGATTTCCAAAGTCGTTTTCCTGAGTCGCGAGCTTCCTTAGGTCGCGAGATTCCAATAGGCCGTTGTTTCTTATGTCGTTCCAGGATCATTATGTCGCGAAGCTTGCCTGTGTCGCTGCCGAAGCTTGCCTAGGTCGCTGCCGTGCTTGTTTAGGTCGTTACTTACTTAGATCGCATGGTTTGATAAGTCACTTGTATTTTATTTTCTTAAGTCGTTTGTATTGTACTGTGTTGTTAAGTCGCTTATATGTTGTAATTTCTTAGGTCGTTGTGCTTAGGTCGTTTGTGCTTATGTCGTGTAGTGTTAGCTCGTGTGTCGCATGTATGTTGAGTCATGTATATGTGTGGTAACTTCTATAAATAGGGGCGTTGGTTGTTTGTAAAAAAGGTTGATTTTGAATAAAATTTTGTTGAGAGCTTTGTGCCTCTTTAAAAATTGGAAGTTGAGTGTGAGATCCTTTCTCCATCTTCGGTTATTCAAGTGCGCTCGAATCAATGAATTTGAAGCCGATGCACGGAATCTCGTGCACGAGATCAACGTCGAAGAATCGTAGATCTTCTAACGCGGCATCGTGCGCGATCAACGTGTTGAAGATAGCTAGATTCCGGTATCTCGAGAGATCAACGGATTTGGGCATTTGGTATCATCAATTCACCATTTTATCTTTGTATCTTTCCATCGTTTTGCTTCATTTGTTATTATCCGCTGCGTCAGAGGAGAAATTTTTGAATATTATGCATCTTGAAGGGGGATCCAGAAGGACCAAGGAGCCAAACGGAGCACAAGCAAAGCTAAGAACGACAAGTGAGTGGATTTAATTATATCTTTTACATTTATGATTAATATCATTATATTACCACTTAAATAATTTTATTCAATAATTAATCCTATTAATTAAGTTATGCTGAACTGTAAGAAATGTACAGTTTATTTACAGTATTAGTGTTTATTTACATCTGTTTCTACGTTTTGGATTTCTATGCAAGCATCATTCTTCTTCTATTTTCTCCTCTTTCTTCGCATATGGATTAGAATAGATTAAACGTGAATATGGATTAAATGATTAAGAATATTGAAATGAAGGAAATAAGATGCAAAGTAATAAAAGTTTGAGGAATGGAATTACTGTAATAAATTATGTTAAAAAGAGAATAGTTAATTAATCTAATAACTGAATTTGGGAGTAACTAAAAGGTTAATTGGTTGGTTTAGAAAATAGGATACATTTATATAATTTAATATTTAAAATATAACAATGAACGTAATTGCTAGAATAAAAGAAAGAAAAAGAGAATTAGTGTAAAATAAAGAAACCATTGTATTTTAACTATTCCAAAATAGTAAAAGAAATATCTAACAGTTACGGATTATTTTTTAAAGTATTATTTATATTAGAATATAGAAATGGATTTTTAAATATAGTTTTCATAACCAACCAAATAAAATAGAATTACTTCCTTGATTTGAAGATAATAAAGAAAAGTTGACACGAGTCAAGTAAATTATTAGAAAAGAATTTGAAGCTATAAAGGATAATGAACCTGGGTCTGCTTACATTGCGCAGACTATTTAAGAAGATAGTTGTTATGGTAAGTAAATTATATAATATAAGGGAATAAAATAATATTCTATATCATTATAAAAGAAAGCAGATTAGAATAGAAAAGAAATGCTAGAATTATGTATGGATTATAAAAGAAGAGAAAATGACAATTACAGGTAGAATTATAACATAGGTTATAATTAAGCAATAAGAACAGAAAAGCTTATTTTGAGACCTTGAATAAATTAATGAGCAATAATAATGGTAAAAGCATATTTAAATAATTTATATTAAGTCAATAAGCAAATAAAGCAGAAATGATAAAAGAGGGTTATTTTAATGAACTTAAGATTTATATTAAGTTAAATAAGCAAGATAATGAATGTGGCTCATACCAACAACATTCCCTACTAAATAAATGGAAATCTCACAATAGATAGAGGTGATACGATGGTAAGAATATGCTAATTAGGGTAAATAACTAGCCAACAGAATAAGAAAGTAAACTAAACTCAAATTAAAAGATTAGACCTAGGGTCTAATAAAACAATTGAGATGCATTTAGAGTAGCCCAAAGGATGAAGCATCTAATGAAGCAGTTCATTACGAATTTCAGAAATGGAGAAGCACATCCAACTTAGTATTTTTGCGATTAAAGGAAGTACGAGACTTCAACGGGATGCGAGGATACTCTAGGATGACCCTTTGGGAAGGCCTAACGAAGCTGCACCCCCGGAGGCAGGTCTGTAGGTGTTCCATCAAGAGAGTATGCCTTGACTGCATTTTCATTGTAGGCCTAACGAAGCAGGCCTTTGTAGGCAGTCATAAGGGCTTGGTGTTCAGAGTAGGGTATTCATATGTCCAGTACTTGCAAGTAAGTTTAAGGACAGTCGCATGCGGATATCGGCCAGCATCAAGACCAAGAGCGATTTCGGGAAAAACTAGAGTTAAACAAACAGACCAATGATTCTTTCACTATCGAAATATTAAACGAGGGGCACTGCCATTTGGACGTTAGATTATTTGCAGTAGAGGACGACCATTTAACTCTTTAGAAGTCTTTCGGTTAGTTGAGGGGTTGTTGCATGGGGCCATAGCCATGATGAAAAAAGAGACAGGCCAACTTGAATATTTAAACTGTAGGTCTAACAAAGTAGTCCTTTACAGATATAGAAAATCTCCGACTGAATTCCGTACAAGGTAGACCTTGTTGGCGGGATTCAGATAGTAGACATAACGATTACGTAGTCCTCAATGTAAGCATTAGATGGTACATTGTGGATGCCCGAGCACTGACATAGACTAGTGCGGACGCGATTTACGTTTTCATAGTAAGTAGTGGAGCATCTGTGTAATGACCCGCTATTTTGAACTATTCAAATCTGCACATGTCAGACATGAATTGCTCAAAACAACAGATTGTAAATTTTTATTTGACAAAACTTAACATATACAGTAATAAACCAATCACAGACTATAATGATCCTGATTTTTAAGTTAAATATAAATTAGTAATTAATATAATTTTTGGATTAAATTGTGAATCTATTTGATTTTTTTCCAAATAAAATAATATATTTATTTATTTATATATATTAGTATATAAATTGATTTTAATAGAAATTTGATTTGGAAATTCAAATATAAATATATTGGATTTAAAAACTCTATGATTTAAAAAATAATAATATAATAAATTTCTAAAAGCTATTTAAGAAGAATAAATTCAAATATATATATATATATGCACGTTTGTTTATTTTTATGCATATAGATAAATATTTATTTAAAATTATAATATTTTTAATTTAAATAAGATTTGATAAAAATGGTTTGTAAAACTAAATTGAAAATACACACACATATATATATATACACATTTAAAAGTATAATAAAATAAGTTTAAAAATAGGATTTGAACATTTCCTTTTAAAAATATAGTTTGTAAATATATAAAAGTATAAAACAAGAATTAATAAAAGTTTTAAATTATACATATCTTTTGGAAATCAACAATAAAATATATATATATATGTTTAAAATTGGTTTGTAAAGATATAAAATTAAGTAAATTATAAGATAAAAGGGGTTAAAACATAATTTATAATTAAAAAATGAAGTTGAGGATTTAAACATAATTTTATCGCAAAAGACATTTATAAAGTTGAGATTGTAAGATTTAGCAAGTGTAAAATTTTAATAATATGAATTAAACAAGTGTTAGTTCCATTTTACAAGTGGCAAAAGAATCAAATTTTCTTTTGAAAATTTAATTACATAAACATATATGTAAGAAATTTTTTTGTAAACCAAGCTATTCTCAAACCTGAAACAAAGAAAAGAATTAAAAGCTACAGATCAAAACTAGAAAATCTGATCATCTCAGATCAAACAAACAAACCTGAAAAAAAAATCAACAAATCTGCAACCTGGGAACCCGAAAGCAAATCAAAATTTAAAACGGCAGATCAATAACAAGAAAAGACAAATTTCCAGTTTCCAGACAATCATGTGGCAAATCAACTCAACAAAGTAGCAGATTTCAATTTAATTCCAGATCAAAAACAAAGCATTCCAGTTTAATAACAAATTCAGTTTCTTTGTTCCTCTCTGTTCTTCATACTTCTAGGTGAGCAAACCTTACACTTTTAACCTAAATATGGTTATATCTTGATTTGAGGAGATAAATTGTTGAAGAATGAATGTTGTGTGAATATGTTTATATGAATGTTGGTTGTGATTGCATGTTGCAAATATTTTATACCTGTGTATATGAGCTTCTGTACACATATATGCCTCTGCTACATTACCAGAATTAAGTACAGTATATTAAAAAAAAAATCATATCTTCTTATCCAAACCAATTCAGGTTATAACTTTTGAAAAGAAGATGTTCATAATATTATAAAGTCACTTTTAAAGATAATTTCGGAAGAAAATATTTATTATTTAAACCAAAATAGGAAGTAACAGGAATGATCCAAAATAAGTTCAAATTCGAATATCTGGATTTCAAATTTTAATCATAGAAATGAATTTGTGTTTCAAAATCATGATTTTTGAAAATCATTTCAGGATTTTTAATTTTGTATTTAGAGAAAAAATTCGAGTTGATCAAAATTGCTTAAAGCATCGATTCACGGTAATCGATCGGGTATTGATCGTCGAGATTGTACGTGGAGATAGCTGGAAGAATGGAGGCTATAGGAAAAATATTGGATAAACTTATAGATCATCGTCGCAGTGGTAGTTCGTCGTTTTGGGTTTAAAGTCAAAATTTAGTGGTGGTCGGAATTCGAGTCGCTACTTCATCATAGATGAACTGGAGTTGATTGCTCCAGTGGGAAACGAAGCAGGGGACTATGGCGAAGCTCGGGTGTGGTTTGCATAACCTCTGGTGATCTTAATCGGCGGGACGAGGTGATTTCAGGCAACTGGTTTTGTTCCAGGTTGTAGCTGGGTAGCTCGAATTTGATTTCTAGGGAACTTTGACGATCTGGGTGATTCAGGTGTTAGCGTAGGTCATCGATTACCTGTTGACGTTGATAGGGTTGGCCGGAGAAATGGCGAACTCACATACACGTGCACATGGATGGGTTGGTGTCAGTAGTTGCTGTAGGTAGAAGAAGGGGATGAGCTCGAAGTAGACTTCGAGGGAAGTTGTGTTTGGCTCGGGTTTGTTGCTGACTCATTCGCGAGTGTTCTTCAAGTTTTAAACTTAAAACAAAAACGAAAAAAATGGTGGCTCGGGAATAACTCGAAGGAAGTTGGCACTTGACTCGGGTTTTCGTTGATTGAGCTCGGGGAAATATTGTTTGGGCCCCGGGTGTCGGTAATGATGGTTTAAAATTTTAAATGAATCATGTTTTTGAAGTTTATTTGAATCAATGAGTTTTCAAAAGGTTGTAAACTAGTTTTTCCCAAGTAAGATTATTTTATAAGATCTTAAACATGTTTCAAAGTTTAAATGTTAAAATTAAACGTTTTTAAGATAAATTATTTTAAAGGTTTATCAAAAATTTAAAAGATAATCAAGTAATTAATTATGGAAATAATTTATCTTTAAAGT
This sequence comes from Allium cepa, assembly GCA_030765085.1. Lineage (NCBI taxonomy): Eukaryota > Viridiplantae > Streptophyta > Magnoliopsida > Asparagales > Amaryllidaceae > Allium > Allium cepa. The sequence goes on from CM060929.1 coordinate 1,038,505,469, forward strand.
CTAGGGTGATTAAAGTCTGATTAATTAATTAATAATAAAAAGTTGATTAATTTATTATTAAAGGTTAATTTTTTTTAATCAAGGTGATTAATTTAATTATGTAAATAATTAGAGGTTAATTAATTAAGGTAATTAATTAAAAGATAATTAATTAAGAGTACTTAATTTATGGAAATTAATTAAAGAATAATTAAATAATTAATTATTTAATGATTAAAGATTGATTTATGAATGTAATTAATCAAAGATTAATTATTAAATGTAATTAATTAGAAGAATAATTAATTAATGAAAATAATTATAGGATCATTTGTTAATGTAATTAATGAGAGTAATTAAAGGCTGATTAATATGAATGGTTAAAGAAAATTAATCTATATGATTAATTAAAGGTAAATTAATTAATGTAATTAAGAAGAATTAATTAAAGGATAATTAATTTATGTGATTAATTAATTAAGTAATTAATTTGAGGATAATTAATTTAAAGAATAATTAATTAATGAAAGTGATTAAGGGACAATTAATTAATTTAAAGGATAATTAATTAATGAAAGTGATTCAGGGATGATTTATTAATTAATGATTAAAGGATAATTAATAAGTATGGTTTGTAATTAATTAATGTTAATTAACTAGGATTAAATTTATTCATAAGTAATTAATCTGATTTAAATTAATCAGATGATTAATTAATCTTACTTATGGACGTTTGAATTGTATGGAATTCTTTGAATTGTGTGATGCTTTGTGATATGAATGTAATTTATTTATCTGTGATAAATTTACATTATTTATTTACGAATCTATGAAAAAAGATAAGCGTTATAAGATATACCGCTTATCAATATTGATGTGTTTTATTTGTGATGATTGATGATATTTGACTATTGGGTAAAACCCTTGGACTACACCATACACACACAAATATGGATTTCATGGGAAATCGATTAAGTCACAGATAATTTGAATTTAATATTATTTTATTCAAATGATGTAATGGTTTTAAAAGATGAATTTTGAATCCAAAGGGTTTTGAAAATGGAATTGGGTTAAATATGAAAAGTTTTGAAAGGGAGTTTTAAAGATAAAAGTTAATTTGAATAACTTGATAAAGTTTTGAAATTTAAATCGTCTGATTTGAATTTGATTCAAGATTTGAATTATGGTTTAACAAGTTATATAATGCATTTATATGGGTTCTAAAACCATTTTAAGTGTATTATTTAGGAATTTATATTTAACCCAAGCTTATAGTTTAAAGGATATAACTTGTGCATATTTGATCGGATATTTCCGAAACAAAAAGTATTTGTTTTCAAATAATAATGGCTTTCATATAACAGAAAGATTTTCGATTTTTGTTGAAAGGATTTCAAACTGTGAGAATTTGAATTATCAGTAGTTTTGAAAGCTATAAATGAATCTTTGTTAAAGATTTGGTGAACTTTGTTTTAAAGTTGAAGAGGATCTTCAAGGGTGAATCTTTTGTCTGAAAGATTAAAAAGACGTATCTTTGTATAAAAGATTTAAAATTGAAATAGTTTTTGAAAACTATAAATGAATCTTTGTGAAAGATTGGTGAACTTTGTGAAGTGAATCTTTTTGTTTAAAGATTTGAAAATGGTAATTTGTTTTAAACCATTTGAAAGAAAGTTTTTGGGTAAAAGTTGTGACTTAACTAAGATCCTAACATCCATATGTTTTTAAATATTGCGCTCATTATTCGGTTTAACCGGGAGAGGACCTTGTGTCATATAACCCATTCCAAATAATGATACGACGATATGGATATCATTTGACGACCGGTGGTGAAAACAGGGTATTTTTGAGAACAAAAGGACTACCGATCGAATGACTCTACACTGAGTAGCTACGGTATAGATATCTCCATATGTGATGGGGAGTCCGATCAGGATTGTGAATACCCGAATTGCAAGGGCTTCTTTGTGAAGTGCCTTCGGTTCTGTTCGAACCCGGAACAGACTTGTATGGACGTATGTCTGACGTTATACTTTGAGATGTAAAGTTGGTTTCTATCAAATATATTTCTGCTTGGTGGCGGAGAATTTATTCTCTTAGCTTAAGACCCTTCTCTGAGACGTACGAGCTCGGAGGTTATGTAGTTGATGGTTACTAGTGATACATTTCCAATTTGGTAATGTGGCATATGAAGTGCTGCTGATCATTTGTTGATTAAAGCATGGATTTTGTGTAAAGCGTTGCTTTATGGATGAGACTGCATCGGGACCTCACACCCTAAAAATAGTCGAAATAGGAAAGATGCGGCAAGGTTATTAGGGGTCCCGACCCTAGGGTATGTCCATTTCTTCTGGAAAAGGGTGGTATCATGGTATGGAGCCCAGATACTTAACTCATGTGGTCAATGCAAATTTATTACTTTGTGGTTGCTTTGTGGTTGAGAGCTCTCGGATAAAGGTCGCAAACGACCGGAGATGGCATATTTGTAGGTGTTACTTCCGGGCAGGGGTAACCTGGCCTTGTATTGGCAGAGAACTGGTTAAGTTCTCGGGGCATCCCTCCAGAGGCGTACCCATATGGAAATAGAAAGTTCCTTAGCCTGACCATTTGTTGGAAATCCAATCTCCAATACACGTCTTGTATGGTTTTAGTTGTAGAACCTGCCATCTAACATGGTAGTTATAGTAGGCATACTATAATGGTACGTATGCTAGCTAAGATTAATATTATACTTGCAAATATTTTCCATTATGCACTAATAATAATATCAAAAGGATTTGCGTATCAATCATGTTTGACTATCATAAGGAGAAATCTCTCCCAAGTGTGCGATTGCATTGTGTGTGTGTCGGGAGGCCTTATGGTAGTTTCATTTTTCAAAAAGCATTGCGTATTTCTTTTAAATTCTTTTGTTTTTGCTTTTGTAAAAGAAAATTGTTTTCGTTTGCTCATACCAGTCCCATGACTGACCTGGAGTTTATTGTTCCCTTCCTAGACTATAGGTGCCCACAATTTTCCACACGGGCAGTCTAGGGTTGGGATTTTCATATAATAAAATAGTAGGTGTAGATTCGGTAGCCATCAGTCTTTGGAAATCTTCTTCAGTCTTAGGATGACTGACTTTGCTTAAGTCAACTTGATGGTGGTTCGAGCTTTCGATTTGGAGCACCGGAGATAGAGTCGCAATTTGGATTCTCAAGCTGTCTCTCTCTTTTCAAGGCATATGTTGGTGTTCCTCTTTTGAAGTTGTTCCTTTCTGTTGTACCTTATATCTCTGATATTATTGATTAATTCTTGTTGTATCATTGTTGTAGTTCACTGTTGTATATCAATGATATATACTGTTTTCTTCCGCTGTGTTGTTGTACTTAATGTGTTATAAGCTCCGGCGAACCAGATTTCACGTTTGGATCTGCGACATTCGAATACGGGTAATGTATTCGGTGTCGTTTTTTGAAGGTCGAGTCAGGGTCGTTTCATTTGGTATCAGAGCTAAAGGTTGAGTAATAATTTAGCTCAGGAGTATAACACATTAGGTAACTCATTAGAGTAGGGTGAAGTATACCCTAGAATGAGTATATCCCTAAGATATCCATTCGAATGCCTCAGTAAATTCTCTTACTATCCACTGATAGTAAGTATGAGTGCAAAAGAGGACGAGATAGGGGACAGGGGAGTACCACTACAAATGGTCAATACCTGTAACAACAAGGAAACAACTCTTCTCAACCTCCTTTGATCCAGTTTCAATTTTTTGATTGCTTCATGGCGGCTACAAGGAGGAGCTTTGGTGTGGTGATGGCCCTGCAAATTACTATAGTAAAGGTTCTTGTTCCTAATTCGTCTTTTCTAATCATTGGTTCATTTTTAACTCTAATGACTTTGAAATTTAATTGAAATAAATTGGTTAAGAAAATATGAAGATTTGTATCGATAAACAATTTCGACTAAAACCAAATTTGAAATTCTATTGTAATTTCTTGTGAGGATCAAAGTCCGAAGATGGACAAGTTGGTGTATACTTTGGGACATTCCAACCTGGATTGAGTATCCATTGTTTGTTCTGTTGGGTCCAGATATATTCTACAAGCGGTTAGTTATCTCTTCAAACTAACTGATGCCCCTGCTTATTTCGTAGATCTGGTGACCCGAATATCTTGTGTAATATTAAATGAGTTTGTTCTCATAATTGTTGGTGATATTCTGATTTGGTAAGCCAAATACAGAATAGATAATTAGCTTGATTGATGAGTCGATTCTCTATCTTTGTGTATCCATGCTCTGTTGTCTCCCTGGCAAATTTCGAGGACAAAATCTTCTTAAGGGAGGGAATCTGTAACGATACCAATTTTTAAGTTAAAATTAAATTAGTAATTAATATAATTTTTGGATTAAATTGCAAATATAATTGATTTCTTTTCCAAATAAAATAAGATATTTGTTTATTTATGTATATGTATATAAATTGATTTTAATAGAAATTTGATTTGGAAATTCAAATATTAATATATTAGATTTAAAAACTCTATGATTTACAAAAAATCAATATAATAAATTTCTAAAAGCTATTTAAAAAGAATAAATTCTAATATATATATATATATGTATACATGTTTATTTTTTATGCATATAAACAAACATTTATTTAAAAGTATAATAGTTTTAATTTAAATAAGATTTGATAAAAATGGTTTGTAAAACTAAATTGAAAATACACACACACACACACACACATATATATATATATACATTTAAAAGTATAATAAAATAAGTTTAAAATAGGATTTGAACATTTTCTTTTAAAAATATAGTTTGTAAATATATAAAAGTATAAAAACAAGAATTAATAAAAGTTTTAAATTATACATATCTTTTGGAAATCAATAAGAAAATATACATATATGTTTAAAATTAGGTCGTAAAGATATAAAATTAAGTAAATTATAAGATAGAAGGGGTTAAAACATAACTTATAAATAAAAAATTAAGTTGAGGATTTAAACATAATTTTATCACAAAAGACATTTGTAAAGTTGAGATTATAAGATTCAACAAGTGCAAAATTTTAATGATATGAATTAAACAAGTGTTAGTTCCATTTTACAAGTGGCAAAAGAATCAAGTTTTCTTTTGAAAATTTAATTACATAAACATATATGTAAGAAGAAAATTGTAAACTAGGGTATTCTTAAACCTGAAACAAAGAAAAGAATTAAAAGCTACAGATCAAAACAAGAAAATCTGATCATCTCAGATCAAACAAACAAACCTGAAAATAAAAAAAAATCAACAAATCTTCAACCTGGGAACCAAAGGAAAATCAAAATTTAAAATGGCAGATCAATAACAAGCAAAGATAAATTTCCAGTTTCCAGACAATCATGTGGCAAAACAACTGAAAAAGTAGCAGATTTCAATTTAATTCCAGATCAAAAACAAAGTATTCCAGTTAAATAACAAATTCAGGTTCTCTGTTCCTTTCTGTTATTCATACTTCCACGTGAGCAAACCTTACCCTTTTAACCTCAATATGGTTATATCTTGATTTGAGGAGATAAATGGTTTAAGTATGAATGTTGTGTGAATATGTTTATATGAATGTTGGTTGTGATTGCATGTTGCAAATATTTTGTGCCTGTGTGTATGAGCTTCTGTACACATATATGCCTCTGTTACATCAATAGAATCAAGTGCAGTATATGGAAAAAAAAATCATATCTTCTTATCCAAACCAATTCAGGTAATAACTTTTGAAAAGAAGATGTTTATAATATTATAAAGTCACTTTTAAAGATAATTTCAGAAGAAAATATTTAGTATTTAAACCAAAATAGGAAGCAACATGAATGATCAAAATGTAAGTTCAAATTCGAATATCTGGATTTCGAATTTTAATCATAGAAATGAATTTGTGTTTCAAAATCGTGTTTTTTGAAAATCATTTCAGAATTTTTAAGTTTGTATTTGGAGATAAAATTTGAGTTGATCAAAATTTCTTAAAGCATCGATTCACGGTAATCGATGGGGTGTTGATCGTCGAGGTTGTATGTGGAGATAGCTGGAAGAATAGAGGCTATAGGAAAAATATTGGATGAACTTATATATCATCGTCGCGGTGGTAGTTCGCCATTTTAGGGTTTAAAGTCAAAATTTAGTGGTGGTCGGAATTCGAGTCACCGCGTCATCATAGATGAACCAGAGTTGATTGCTCCAGTGGGAAATGAAGCGGGGACTGCGGCAAAGCTCGGGTGTGGTTTGCATGGCATATGGTGATCTTGATCGACGGGATAAGGTGATTTCAGGCAACTGGTTTTGTTCCAGGTTGTAGCTGGGTAGCTCGAATTTGATTTCTGGGGAATTTTAACGATCTGGGTGATCGAGGTGCTAGGGTAGGTCATCGATGACCTATTCACATTGGCAGGGTTGACCGGAGCAGCGGCGAACTCACGTACACGTGCACATGGATGGGTTGGTGTCAATAGTTGCTGTAGGAAGAAGAAGGGGATGGGCTCGAAGTATACTTCGAGGGAAGTTGTGTTTGGCTCGGGTTTGTTGCTGAGTCATTTGCGAGTGTTCTTCAAGTTTTAAACTTAAAACAAAAATGAAAAAAATGGTGGCTCGGGAATAACTCGAAGGAAGTTGGCACTTGACTCTGGTTTTTGTTGATTGAACTCGGGGAAATATTGTTTGGGCCCCGGGTGTCGGTAATGATGGTTTAAAATTTTAAATGAATCAAGTTTTTGAAGTTTATTTGAATAAATAAGTTTTCAAAAGATTGTAAACTAGTTTGTCCCAAGTAAGATTATTTTATAAGATCTTAAACATGTTTCGAAGTTTAAATGTTAAAATTAAATGTTTTGAAGATAAATTATTTTAAAGGTTTATCAAATATTTAAAAGATAATCAAGTAATTAATTATGGAAATAATTTACTTTAAAGTCTTGGGTGATTAATGTTTGATTAATTAATTAATAATAAAAAGTTGATTAATTTATTATTGAAAATTAATTTGTTTTAATCAAGGTGATTAATTTAATTATGTGATAAATTAGAGGTTAATTAATCAAGGTAATTAATTAAAAGATAATTAATTAAGAGTTACTTAATTTATGGAAATTAATTAAAGAATAATTGAATAATTAATTATTTAATGATTAAAGGTTGATTTATGAATGTAATTAATTAAAGGTTAATTATTAAATGTAATTAATTAGAAGAATAATTAATTAATGAAAATAATTAGAGGATCATTAGTTAATGTAATTAATGAGAGTAATTAAAGGCTATTAATATGAATGGTTAAAAACAATTATGATAAATTAAAGATAAATTAATTAATGTAATTAAGAAGAATTAATTAAAGGATAATTAATTTATATTATTAACTAATTAATGTAATTAATTTAAGGATAATGAATTAATTTAAAGGATAATTAATTAATAAAAGTGATTAAGGGATAATTAATTTATAGGATAATTAATTAATGAAAGTGATTAAGGGATGATTTATTAATTAAGGGGTAATTAATTAATGTAATTGATTAAGGTTAATTAAATAATGATTAAAGGATAATTAATTTTATGGTTTGTAATTAATTGATATTAATTGACCAGGATTAGTAATATTCATAAGTAATTAATCTAATTTAAATTAATCAGATGATTAATTAATCTTATGTAACGACCCAGAATTCCTATCATTTGAAATTCGTATATTTAATTGATTTTAAATATTAACAAGTAAAATTTGTAGGTCGAATAAATTTTATTTCGAAATATCTAGATTTAATTGGATAATTAAATCGATAATTTAATATTTGAAATTACAGAAATAATTGGAAATTGGGTTTAATGTGATTAAAATTGATTTGTAAAGTTGTATTAAATCATATTGGAGTTAGAATAAGGTTATAGAACTTTTAAAATCGAAATCTGGTGATGTTGTGCATATCTATTGATAGTTTAATAACTGACTATCAAAATTTACCTTTAAATGGGTATTTGTTGTGATTTGCTTGAATTTGAATGCTACACTTATTTTAAAATAAGCGCTCGTTATTCGTTTTAACTGGGAAAGGACCTTTGGGTCATGAATCCCATTCCGAATAGTGATACGTCGTAATGGATAGCATTTGAAGACCGGTGTTGAATACCGGATATTTTCGAAAACGGAAGGATTACCGTCGAATGTCTCTGCATCGGCTGATCTTCGATATAGAGATTTTATCACCCTTTGTGATGGAAGTCCGGACGTGATTAGTGAATATCCGGATTGCAAGGGCTTCTTTGGAAGTGCCTTCGGTTCCGTTCGATCCCGGAACGGACTTGTATGGATGAGTGTCTGACGTTACATTTTGAGATGTAAAGCCGGTTTATACCAAATACATTTCTGTTGGTGGCGGAGAATTTATTCTCTTAACTTAACACCCTTCTCTGAGACGTACGAGCTTAGAGGTTATGCAGTTGATGGTTACTAGTGATACATTCCCAATTTGGTAATGTGGCATACGAAGTGCTGCTGATCATTTGTTGATCAAAGCATAGCTTTTGTGAAAAGCGTAGCTTTGTGGACGAGACTTCATCGGACCTCAAAACCCGGTAATGGTCAAAACAGAAAAGATGCAGCAAGGTTATAAGGAGTAGCGCCCCTTAGGGTATGTGCATTTCCTTCTGGATAGAAGTGGTATCATGGTATGGAGCCCAGATACTTAACTTATGTGGATATCGCAATTATATATGACTTTGTGATTGTTGTTGGTTGAGGATCCTCGGATAAAGGTTGTTTACAACCGGGGGATGACATACTCAGTAGTTACCTACTTTTGCAGAGGTAACCTGGTCTTGTGTTTGCAGAGATCCGGTTACGTTCTCGGGGTGTCCTTCCAGAGGCGTACCCATGTGGCAATGGGAAGTTCCTTGGCCTGACCATTTGTTGGAAATCCAAACTCCAATACGCACCTTGTATGGTTTTAGTTGTATAACCTACCATTTACTTATGGTGGTCACCACTGTTTAGATGGTAGCTATAGTAGGCATAGTTTGAAATGTCTATGCTGGCTAAGATTTATATTATACTTTCGAAATGTTTTCCTACACTTTGCACTTATAGTAATAATATCAAAGAAATTTGCATATTAAGCATGTTTAACTATCATAAGGAGAAATCTCCTACAATTATGCGTTTGCATTATGTGTGTGGCGGGAGGCCTTATGGTAGTTACATTTTCTAAAAGCATTGCAGATCTATTTTAAAATATTTCTTGTTTGTTTTTAAAAGATAAACTATTTTAAGTTCTCACACCAGTCTCATGAATGACCTGGAGTTTATTGTTCCCTTCCTAAACTCTGGGTGCCCATCATTTTCCACACGGGCAGTCTAGAGTTAGGTTATCATGTCATTCTGGAATTCAGTAGTTGCTGTAGAGATCTGGAGGCAAGCTGGATGGCATGGCGTATCAACTATATTTTTTTTCCACTGTTTGTTGTTGTAAACTCTGATAATGTAGTGTAATGTGATGTAATGTAATAACTGATATAGTTCTTTTGATTTAAAGATTATTCATTTATCTATTGTATATTGTTCCGCTGCGATTGTGAGATTCTGATATTGTTTCTGTTGCTTCTTCTTTCTTTCTTCTTCTACCTCTTCTTCTTTAACCCTAACGATTCGGTTTTCCGGCCTTCGATTGCTCGGCAGTTGATATAGGGGACGTATTAATGTCGATTTTTGAAAGTCGAAAATCTAGTCATTACAATGTGGTATCAGAACAATTGGTTAAGCGACAAACTTGGCTCTGTTGGGTGTTACTCATTAGAGATAGAGTCAGCAGTACTCTAGAATGGGTGTGAGTGTAATAATAGATATGAGTGCTATTTGTTAGTGAATATAAAAATTGTTTTATATAGTGTTGATTGGTTTGTTGAGTGGTATATGGACTCTGGTCAATGCGAGTAATTAACGTTATTGATAGGAATCTCTAAACACTTGTACAGAACAAATTCGACATGATATCGTTTTAAATAAGGTAAATGAAATAATTTTACCTAAATTATTTTCGTATATAAAAGAGAAAAATTTTCTTTGAATTATTATAATATATGATTTCTTGGTTGCTAGAAAGTGATGATATTAAATTATTATCATTAATGTTGAAAAAGAAATTGAAATCGTAACTCCAAAGTTAAGAAATAAATTCACATACAAATAGAATTGGAGAATATAAATTGTAAATGTGATTTGTAATTTGAAGTAAAATTCCAAAGGAATATTTGAAAATGTTTTGAAAAGGTTTTCAAGGGTTTGGAAAAACATTTTTGGAGGGATAAAAGCTCTAAACTCTTTTTCGGTCACCGGAAAATAACTTCGGTGATGACTGCAGCATCATCGGTGTTCATTTTTGGGTTTCCAAAAGAGGGATTGCTGCCAAGTTGTTTTAAATGGAAGTTGTTTGGAAAATTTGGGTTTGGGTTTTGAAATTCAAAGGATAATTTGAATTGGTTTCAAAAATGGTTTTGAAATGTTGGAAAGACTCTGGAATCTGATAAAAATGGTTATGGAATAAAATTTATTGAGTTGAAAATAAATTTGGGGTAGAAACAAATGAATTGAAATTACAAGTAATTGAAAATTTGTCAAGTTGGATCAAATGAAGCTAAGTATTAAAATAAAATTAGTAAGTACAACTAATTGAAGAAATGACAAATTTTATATGGGTTGAAATGAATTGAATTCAACATTTATAAATAAAGGGTAAATTAATTCATATGGAATTTGAAATCCAGTTTAAATATAAGTGGTTATAAACCGAAATAGTGAATTGAATTGTGTTTGGGAACGGACGAAAGAATAAAAAAACTGAAATTGAAAACTGAATATCGAAAACCAATTTGAATTGTGCGAGATGAAATGAGTTAGAACTTGTAATGAATTAGTAAAAGAAACTAATTTAAAATAGCAAGATGAATCAGTTGTGAATGAAAAATAATTGATAAAATTCAATATTCGAAGGGTAAATTGAATCCAAATAGAATTGAAATTGTAAACTGAATTCAAATGAAATTGATAATGTGAGATTGAATGAAAATGGATATAATGGTTAGCAGGATATACAGGTGGATTAAAGGAAATTGGATTTTTGATTTCGAAGATAGAAAAATTGAATTGCTCGACAAAAGGTATGTATTTGAATTTCTATATGAAATTTGATGATTTTCTTGTCCAGCCACTTGACTTTTTCTTTTCTTTTTGAAATCTGGGGGCCGCGGTGCCATTTTTGTAGTCGTACCGAGCTAGCCGTGCAAATGAGACGCTGGTGAAATTTTTCGAAAATTTAAAGCGTTAGAATATTTTTGAGAAAATTGGAAATTTTTGAAAACTATAACTTTGATTTTGGAGTGAAAAGTTAAACGATATAATTGGTTTTGAAAAGATAACTAAGTATGATTTGAAAACTTAGTAAAGTTATTGTAAGAAGTTTAACTATGGATTTTGGAAAAGTTAAAATGTTTAAATGAATTTGAAATTTAATTTTAACAAATGGTTTTAAAAAGTTAATGGATTTCAAGACTTTTTCTTACTTGGCAATTTCGAGGACGAAATTCTTTTAAGGGGGGAAGTTTGTAACGACCCATAATTCCTGTCATTTTGAATTATTCATATATTTTATTGATTTTAAATATTAACAAGTAAAATTTGTAAGTCAAATAAATTTTATTTCGAATATCTAGATTTAATTGGATAATTAAATCGACAATTTAATATTTGAAATTACAGAAATAATTAGAAATTGGGTTTAATGTGATTAAAATTGATTTGTAAAGTTGTATTAAATAATATTGGAGTTAGAATGATGTTATAGAACTTTTAAAATTGAATTAAAAGTTAATTTGCAGAAATTGAATATTTTAATTTAATTAACGAGTAAAAATAGTCATTTTTCAAACAGTCTCGGATTTCGACGAAACTAGTTTCATCGGATCTGTAATGTTAAATTATTGTAAGATTTCAAATTTTGTGTCAATCAGATTTACGGTTTGTCCGAGGAAAGCTAAAACGCATTGAAATCGGTTTAAGTGAATTTTAAATTTAAATTAGTCGATTTTAAAACCTATCTTTTAAATATGATCGAATCGGCTCCCGATGTATATTCCATTGCGTTCGGAATGGTGGTAAAACGTTATAAACGCCAGGCGACATGCTTCGTTTCGAGTTCGAATTTTTTTTGGGTGAATAGTGTTTTGCAATTTTCTATAAAAGGCCCCCTATTTTCACATTTTCAACAAAACCCTAGGGTTTCAAGCTTCAGCCGCCACCATTATCATTAATGGCCGAAAATTGTTCTCCATCCTCCCTCATTTTCTTCAAATCCATCGAATTTTATGCGAAGTCTTCAACTACAAAGTTGTAGACATTGTCGAGATCTTCGATCTTAACGGTGATGATCGTCTCTGGCGAAGCCAATCGACGACAAATCGAGCTTGAACGTGGTATGTTCATACACGATTTTCAAGTAAAGGGGAGGGCCGATCTTCGAGGTGCTTGAGGCGGTGGTGCGTGAGGCTATGGGCTTCCAAATGGAGGTCGCTGATCGTAGTGAAGTCGAGTATATGGGTCGCGTCATCTAGGGTTTCACGGCGGCCGTGGGTTGTTATTCGCGTACGTTGCCTGATGGGAGAAGATGGAAAAACACGGTCGAGATTCTAGGGTATCAGATCGAATGGCCACGATGCAGTTAGGTTAAAAAAGTTGAAATTATTGTATTATATAATTCGTATAATCTTTAAAACTCTGTAACTTGTTCATACGAGGTCGAAAATTGACGAAATGAGTTGTGTCGGATTTGTATTGACGAGCACTACATTATGGGGCTGGTTTGGAATTGATTGGAGCTAGTGATAATTTTGGGTAAAATTAAACGTGTGTTTAATTTTATTCGGAATAAAACACTACAACGGTTATTGGAAGCAATGTGAGAACTTCTCACTCAATCGAATTTGTTTCGATTTAAATTTTAAATAGTTAAATTTAAAATTGCTTGATTTTGTTGATTTTATGCTTTGATGATAAATTGCTATTTGTTGTATTAAAATAGACACTATACACCGCATATTAAGGGGAGGCTATTATATTAAACACATATACCGCGATATTCCACCTTGAAGTGGAATTGGTATTATATATGTACTTGGAGTTGATTTTCCGCATTATATAGCGGATGAGACCCTATTGCGCCGCATAATAGTGGATAATATTTTATATAAAACCATGTACCGTGATATCGCGTCTTGAAACGAGATTGGTATTGTGCAAACATCAATGGATGTAGGGAAACAAGTTGGATGGATCCAGCTAGATTCCTCAAATAGTCGAATTTATTTCAATGTTGTGTGTTGATTATTTATAATCTCTGTGTGATTTTCTTTGTGATTGAAATCGTTGAAGGCTAAAATTTAGTCAAATATAATTTTGGTATCGTTGGACACCGAAAATAAATAAAAATTTAATTTTTGAAAATTTAGGTCGAAAGTTTATGTTAAAATTTTATTTTTGAGAATTGGATAAATTTAAAAGGAATTCTAAAATAATAGAGTTTATTTTTAATCTTATTGAATAAAATTTCGAAATATGGGAAAGCTTTAATAAATGGATTTCGGGTAATACTATTTAAAAGTTGAAGAATTTATTCAAAATACGGATTTTTAAGAGTTTGAAAAATAAAAGAATTGGTTTTCTTTAAAAGGGATTTTATTTTTAAAAGGAAATAAAATTTGAAACCCATTTGGAAATTGATTTTTGGTGATTGAATTTTAATCTTTTGAAAATCCATTTGAAAATTTATTTGGTGTTTTGAAAAGAATTTGGGGAATCAATTTTGAAATTGATTTGGGTGTTTGAAACAAATTTGGGAAATCAATATGGAATTTGATTTGGTTGTTTTTGAAATCAATTGAAAATTTTAATTGTTGTTGAAAGTGAATATTTGAAATCGATTTGAAAATTGTATATAAGTGGATATTTGTAAATTTAAATTCACCATGGAATTTATAAAGGAAAGGGAAATTTGTTTAAAAATAAACATTGATTTATTTTCGAAGCGTAGAAATAAATTTACGGATTTGGAACGTAACTTTAAAATAAGTCGGTAAGGATTTATTAAATTGGTTTAAATGAACCATTTTGAAATGAAAGTGTATTATCCCTGGAAAGCCGAATAAAATTTCTGAATAGCTTTGAAAGATATACATATACATATACATATATATATATATATGTATATATATATATATATATAATTCTAGAATTGGTTTTGAAAAGGATACTTTGGAGAAATTTACCTTTTAAATTGCTTTAAATATTTTAAGTAAAGATTTATTAAGTTTATATAGAAATGATTTTTTCTAAGATTTAATCAATAATTGTTTTAGAAAATAGTTATTTAAATAGTTATACTCTATCTACTAATTTTTATTTTGAAAATTAGTTAGGGCTTAAGTTATATGTAATATTGGTATAATATTTTTATAACTTATATTTTAAGTAAAGTGTATAAAAAAAATAGTTTTTTTTCAAAGTCTTTTTCCCGATATATTTTGGATAAGTGTTATAGATTATTTTAAAGTATTTGAACTCGGCAGATTTCCAGTGAAAATGAATAAATATTTCGAGGTGTTTCCGCGTAGGGAAAATGATTTGAAATTTGTTTTCAAAAGATGTAAAGGTGGAAAGTGATTTGAAATTGTTTTCAAATGGTTGAAGTGTGGAAAAATATATTTTGTAAATTGTAAAATAAACAATTTGGAAAATTATTTGGAATCTGGTGATGTTGTGCATATTTATTGATAGTTAAATAACCGACTATCAATATTTACTTTAAATGGGTATTTGTTGTGATTTTCTTGAATTTGAACGCTACACTTATTTAAATAAGCGCTCGTTATTCTGTTTAACCGGGAGATGAACTTTGGGTCATGAATCCCATTCCGGGTAGTGATACGTCGTAATGGATAGCATTTGAAGACCGGTGTTGAAGACCGGATATTTTCGAAAACAGAAGGATTACCGTCGAATGTCTCTGCATCGGCTGATCTCCAATATAGAGATTCTATCACCCTTTGTGATGGAAGTCCGGACGTGATTAGGGAATATCCGGATTGCAAGGGCTTCTTTGGAAGTGCCTTCGGTTCCGTTCGATCCCGGAACAGACTTGTATAGATGAGTGTCTGACGTTACATTTTGACATGTAAAGCTGGTTTCTATCAAATACATTTCTGTTGGTGGCGGAGAATTTATTCTCTTAGCTTAACACCCTTCTCTTAGACGTACGAGCTCAGAGGTTATGTAGTTGATGGTTACTAGTGATACATTCCTAATTTGGTAATATGGCATACGAAGTGCTGCTGATCATTTGTTGATCAAAGCATAGCTTTTGTGAAAAGCGTAGCTTTGTGGACGAGACTTCATCGGACCTCACAACCCGGTAATGGTCAAAACAGGAAAGATGCAGCAAGGTTATAGGGAGTAGCGCCCCGTAGGGTATGTGCATTTCCTTCTGGATAGAAGTGGTATCATGGTATGGAGCCCAGATACTTAACTTAATGTGGATATCACAATTATATATGACTTTGTGATTGTTGTTGGTTGAGGATCCTCGGATAAAGTTTGTTTACAACCGGGGGAAGACATACTCGTGTCAGTAGTTACCTACTTTTGCAGAGGTAACCCGACCTTGTATTGCAGAGATCCGGTTAGGTTCTCGGGGCTTCCTTCCAAAGGCGTACCCATGTGGCAATGAGAAGTTACTTGGCCTGACCATTTGTTGGAAATCCAAACTCCAATACGCACCTTGTATGGTTTTTGTTGTATAACCTGCCATTTACTTATGGTGGTCACCACTGTTTAGATGGTCGCTATAGTAGGCATAGTTCGAAATGTTTATGCTGGCTAAGATTTATATTTTACTTTCGAAATGTTTTCCTACACTTTGCACTAAATTTTTTAAGGGATCGTTTTAAAGATTAAACGGATATTTGATTTAGAAAATAGTTATTTAAATATTTATACTCTATCTACTATTTTTTTTATTTTGAAAATTTGTTTAGACTTAAGTTATATGTAATATTGGTATATTACTTTTTATAACTAATATTTTAAGTAAAGTGTTTAATGAAAAATAGTTTTATCTCAAAGTGTTTTCCCGTTATATTTTGGATAAGGGTTATAAATTATTTTAAAGAATTTGAACTCGGTGGATTTCCAGTTATAAAGAATAAATATTTGGAATTGTTTAAGCATAAAGAAAATGATTTGAAATTTGCTTTCAAAGGTTGTAAAGGTAAAAAGTGATCTGAAATTTGTTTTCAAATGGTTGAAGTGTGGAAAAATATATCTTGCAAAGATATTTTTGGAAAATAAATAATTTGGGAAATTATTTGGAATCTGGTGATGTTGTGCATATCTATTCATAGTTAAATAATCGACTATCAATATTTACTTTTAAATGGGTATTTGTTGTGATTTGCTTGAATTTGAATGCTACACTTATTTTAAAATTAACGCTCGTTATTTGGTTTAGCCGAGAGTGGACTTTTAGGTCATGAATCCCATTCCGAATAGTGATACGTCGTAATGGATAGCATTTGAAGATCGATGTTGAAGACCGGATATTCTCGGAAACAGAAAGATTACCATCGAATGTCTCTACATCGGTTGATCTCTGATATAGAGATTTTATCACCCTTTGTGATGGAAGTCCGGACGTGATTAGCGAGTATCCAGATTGCAAGGGCTTCTTTGGAAGTGCCTTCGGTTCCGTTCGATCCCGTAATAGACTTGTATGGATGTGTGTCTGACATTACAATTTGAGATGTAAGGCTGGTTTCTATCAAATACATTTCCGTCGGTGGCAGAGAATTTATTCTCTTAGCTTAACACCCTTCTCTGAGACGTAGAGCTCAGAGGTTATGTACTTGATGGTTACTAGTGATACATTCCCAATTTGGTAATGTGGTAAACGAAATGCTGCTGATCATTTGTTGATTAAATCATAGCTTTTGTGAAAAGCGTGGCTTTGTGGACGAGACTTCGTCGGACCTCACAATCCGGTAATGGTCAAAACAGGAAAGATGCAGCAAGGTTATAGGGAGTAGCGCCCCTTAGGGTACGTGCATTTCCTTCTGGATAGAAGTGGTACCATGGTATGGAGCCCAGATACTTAACTTATGTGGATGTCGCAAATATAGACGACTTTGTGATTGTTGTTGGTTGAGGATCCTCGGATAAAGGTTTTTTACAACCGGGAGATGGCATACTCGTGTCAGTAGTTACCTACTTTTGTAGAGGTAACCCGGCCTTGTGTTGGTAGAGATCCGGCTAGGTTCTCGAGGCGTCCTTCCAGAGGCATACCCATGTGGCAATGGGAAGTTCTTTGGCCTGACCATTTATTGGAAATCTAAACTCCAATACGCACCTTGTACTATTATAGTTGTATAACCTGCCATTTACTTATGGTGGCGCCCCACTGTTTAGATGGTAGCTATAGTAGGCATACGATAATGGTCGTATGTTGGCTAAGATTTATATTATACTTGCGAAAGTTTTTCCACTGTGCACTTATAATAATAATATCAAAGAAATTTGTGTATCAAGCATGTTTGACTATCATAAGGGGAAATGTTCTCTAATTCTACGTTTGCATTGTGTGTGTGGCGGGAGGCCTTATGGTAGTTACATTTTCTAAAAGTTAAAAGATAAACTGTTTTAAGTTCTCACACCAGTCTCATGACCGACCTGGAGTTTATTGTTTCCTTCATAAACTCCGGGTGCCTACCAATTTCCACAAGGGTAGTCTAGAGTCAGGTTATCAGGTTATTCTGGAATTCAGGAGTTGCTGTGTAGCTCAAGAGGCGAGCTGGATGGTGAAACGTATCACTTGTATATGATATTATCTTTTCCGCTATGTATTCACTTGTAAGGACAAGTTCATATAATTGTCCAGCTGGGTTGTGCTGTAAGTTGACTCTGATAATGTAATGTAATAACTGATATAGTTCTTTGTTTAAAGATATTCATTTATCTATTATATGTTGTTCCGCTGCGATTGTGAGATTCTGATATTGTTTCTGTTGCTTATTTCTTTCTTTCTTCTTCTACCTCTTCTTCTTTAACCCTAACAATTCGGTTTTTCGGCCTTCGATTGCTCGGCAGTTAATACAGTGGATGTATAAATGTCAATTTTCGAAAGTCGAAAATCCCAACCGTCACATTTGGTATCAGAACAATTGTTTAAGCGACAACCTTGGCTCTGTTGGGAATTACTCATTAGAGATAGAGTCAGCAGTACTCTAGAATGAGTTTGAGTGTAATAATAGATATGAGCACGTATTTGTTTGTGAATATAAAATTTTTTTGTATTGTGTTGACTTATCGGTTGATTGTTTATAGATTCTTGTTAGTGTAGTCTAGCTAACTGTGTCGATAGGAGTTTCTAAACTCTTAAACAAGATAAACCGACACCGTATTGTTTTAAAATAGGGTAAATGAAATCATTTTACCCAAAACTATTTTTGTATATAAAAAGAATAATTTTCCATAAATTATATAGTATATGATTGCTTGGTTGTTAGGAAGTGATAATATTTAATTATTATCATCGATTATTGAATAAGAAATTGAATTCATAATCAAAAGATGAGAAATAAATCCATATACAAATGAGATTTGTAAATATAAATTGTAAATGTGATTCATAATTTGAAATGGAATTCCAGAGTAATATTTGAAAACAAATTTAAATAATTTGAAATTTTGAGATTTGGGAAATTTAAATTCTTTGGAGATTGAAAATGATTTCAAGGGGTTTTGGAAAATTGTTTTGAAGGGAAGAAAGCACTAAACTCTTTTCGGTCGCTGGAAAATAATTCCGATGATGATCACGACATCATCGGTGTTCTTTTTTGAGTTTCCATGAGAGGAATTGCTGCCGAATTATAATTAAATGGAAGTTGTTTGTGAATTTGAGTTTGGTTTTGGAAATTCAAAAAGATAATTGGAATAGATTTCAAAAATAATTTTTGAAGATTCAAAAGACTCTGGAATGTTATATAAAATGTTTATGGAATAATAAATAAGTTTGGATGACTTATGAAATTCAGATTTAAACTGAAATTGACCTGAGTTAATTGGAATAAAGGTGAATTTCAGAAGTCTAATAGATTAAATTATTGGAATACAATTATTAAGTTAGAAAAAAAATTATGAATGAATAAATAAAATTTTCAATTGCAAGTGCAAGAAATTGAAATTGAATGTTGAAATTCATTTCGAATTTGTAAGCAAATGGAACTGGAATTGGAATTGAATTTGATTTGTGAAAAACAAAGTGAAGTATTAAACTAAAATTAGTAAGTGCAACTAATTGAAGGATGACTAAATGGATAAGGTTTAAAATGAATTAATCCAATTTTTTTATGAAAGTAAATTGTATTCATATAGAATTGGTATCCAGTGTAATATATGTAAGTGAAACGAGTTTTGAACTTATAATATGAGATGATAAATTTAGCTTTGGTAAAGTTAAAGGATTTGGAAATTTAAGTTAAGTTAAACAAATGATGTTTGAAATGGAATATAACTTAAGTAATGTTGAATGAAGTTGGTTTTGGTATCGAAGTAAATTGATAAAGTGAAGTGATGAATATGAACTTGAGTTATATAAATGAAATTCAACCTTATTTGTGAAATGAATTAGCAATTGAATTAATAAATGGATTGAATATTAATCAATCTAATGTAAATGAATTGATATGGAATAATGGATGGAAGTATTAAGTCATTAAAGCTAATTAAATGTGTTAAACCAAATTGAACGTAAATTTAATAATTTGGTTATGTTGGTTATGATTTGGTTGTCATATGATTGTTAGTTGATTATATATAATTCATTAAGTGTTAATGAAATTGAATGGATAAATGGAAAGCTATGTAATTGAATTTGAATTGAAAGTGAACTAATGTGAATTGGTTGTAAGCAATTAAAATTTGTATCGAAACCTTATAAATTGCTTATGGGAATTTTTTTGATTGCATTGCTTATGAAAACTATATGTTTTCTTTTGAAAATTAGTGAAATGTAAACGAATTTCCTATATACGTCACTTACATGTTTAAATTGAGCAAGTACAGGTACCGGGTCTGTAGTTGGCTGGATTTGGTCACGCTAAAATGCTAATAAATAACTGCTTTGCTTAAAATTGCTAAAAAGGTACGCCTACGCAATAAAAATAGGAAATATGAGCTGTTTTTCTGTTTTCCGACCGCGTGGGTCGATGTATGTATATTTATATCTATTGTGATATTGCAAAAGCTCCTCCGTATAAAAGAGATTCTGCCAAAATTTTCCGTAAATTTTTGAGTTAGAAAAAATTTTTAAAAATTTTTAGAATTTTTTTTGTTAACGAAAAGTCAATTTCTAAAATGAAAATTTAGGATTTGAAGACTAAGTAAGTATTGTAAGGAGTTTAACTATGGATTTTGGAAAAGTTAAAATGTTTAAATGAATTTGAAATTTAATTTGAACAAATGGTTTTGAAAAGTTAATGCATTCTGTAAATTTTTTTACTTGGCAATTTCAAGGACGAAATTCTTTTAAGGGGGAAGTTTGTAACGACCCAGAATTCCTGTCATTTGAAATTCGTATATTTAATTGATTTTGAATATTAACAAGTAAAATTTGTAAGTCGAATAAATTTTATTTCGAAATATCTAGATTTAATTGGATAATTAAATCGATAATTTAATATTTGAAATTACAGAAATAATTGGAAATTGGGTTTAATGTGATTAAAATTGATTTGTAAAGTTGTATTAAATCATATTGGAGTTAGAATAAGGTTATAGAACTTTAAAATCGAATTAAAAGTCAAACTGTAGAAATTGAATATTTTAATATTTAATTGACGAGTAAAAATAGTCATTTTTCAAATAGTCTCGGATTTCGACGAAACCAATTTCATCGGATCCGTAATATTAAATTATTGTAAGATTTCAAATTTTGTGTCAGTTGGATTTACGGTTTGTCCGGGGCAAGCTAAAAAGCACTGAAATCGGTTTGAGTGAATTTTAAATTTAAACAGTCGATTCAAAAACTTATCTTCCAAATATGATCGAATTGGCTCCTGATATATATTCCATTGCGTTCGGAATAGGGGTAAAACATTATAAACGCCTGACGGCAAGCTTTGTTTTGAGGTCGGAAATTTTCGGGATGAATAGTGTCAAAAATTTTTCTATAAAAGGCCTCCATATTTCATTTTTTACACCAAAACCATAACCCTAATTTGTCTTCAGCCGCCGCCATTAATGTTTGCATGGCCGAAAATGATTCAATTCTTTTCCCCTCAATCTCTCTTAATCCACTAACAATTAGAAGAAACGTTCAGCTAACAAATTATAGAGAACGATGAGAGCTTTAAATCTATACGGTGATGATCGATTTTAGTCGAGTGGATTGACCTGAATGTTGATGCAAAAGTCAAACGTTTCGTCAGAATTTCGAGCGATAGACGAGGCCGAGCTCTACCAGTTTGGGGGCGGTGGTGCGTGAGGATATGGGCTTCGAAATGTTGGTCTTCGATCGACCTAGAAGTGATGGAACGTGGTGCGATAATTGATGATGGAGCGACGGCTATGGTTTAGGGTGCACGGTTTCATGAAGAGGAAGAAGATAGGCGCGTACGACCGAGACCTGGAGTAAATGGAATCTATGGCCAAGATGAATCTAGGTTATAAAATAAAATAAAAAAATTGTAAATTGATATATTATAATTCGTATGATGTTTAAAACGGGATAACTTTTTCATACGAGGTCCGTTTCGCACGAAACGACTTGTGTTGGAATCGTATTGTTGAATACTACGCGATGGAGCTAGATTTGAGTTGATTGGAGCTATTGGAATTTGGGGTAAAATTAAACTCATGTTTAATTTTATTCGAAATAAACGCTGAACCGCTATTGGAAGCAAGGTGAGAACTTCTCACTCAATCGAATTTGTTTCGATTTAAATTTTAAATAGTTAGATTTAAAATTTCTTGATTGTGTGATTGAATGATAAATTTCTATCCGTTATATTGAAGTAGACCCTATACGCCGTATATTAAGCGAAGGTTATTATATTAAACACATATACGTCGATATTCCACCTTGAAGTGGAATTGGTATTATATATGTACTTGGAGTTGACTTCCCGCATTATATAGTGGATGAGACCCTATTGCGCCACATAATAGTGGATGATATTTTATATAAACCCATATACCGCGATATCCCGTCTTGAAACAGGATTGGTATTGTGCTAACATTTGTGGATGCAGGGAAACAGGTTGGAGGGATCCAACCGGATTCCTCAAATAATTGAATTTTTTTCAATGTTATGTGTTGATTATCTATAATCTCTATGTGATTATCTTTGTGATTGAAATCGTTAAAGGCTAAAATTTAGCCGAATATAATTTTGGTATCGTTAGATACCGAAAATAAATAAAAATTTGATTTTGAAAATTCAGGTTGAAAGTTTATATTAAAAATTTATTTTTGAGAATTGGGTAAATTTAAAAGAAGGAATTTTAAAATAACAAAGTTTTATTTTTAATCTTATTGAATAAATTCCAAAAATATGGGAAAATATTTTAATAAAGAATTTTGAGAATGTTGTTAAATAGTTGAAGAATTTATTTAAGATACGGATTTTAAATAATTGAAAGAGATAAAGATTCAAAAGGAAATAAATTTAGAAATTAAATTTTGAATTTAATACGGAGTTGAAATTAACTTTAGAAATCGATTCGGGAATAAATTTGGAGTTAGAATAAATCTTAGGAATCGATTTGGAAATTTGGTTAGGTGTTTTGGAAATAACTTAGAAAATCAATTTGAAATTGATTTGATATTTGAAAATTAATTTGGGAAATCAAATTGGAATTTGATTTTGTGTTTGAAATAAATTGAAAATAAATTTGGGATTTGATTTGGTTTGAAGGTGAATTTGGGAATCGATTTAAAATTCGTATATCAGTTGATTTTTGGAAATGTAAATTCACAACGGGAATTTGTAAAGAAAAGGGAAATTGTTTGGAAAATAAATATTGGTTTACTTTTAAAGTGTGAAAAGGAATTTACAGATTTGAAATGTAAATTGAAATAAATCTAGAAGATTTATTAATTAATTTGAATGGACCATTTCGTAATGGAAAAGAATTCTTCCCTGGAAAGCCGAGTATATTTTTAAAATAGCTCTTGAATGAAATTTAAAAGTTTTAGATTTGGTTTTAAAATAATGCGGTTAGGAAAATTAGTTTCGAAAATTGTTTTTAATCTTTAAAGTAAAAATTTTATTGAATTAATTTTATAAGGGATCATTCTAAAGATTAAATGGATATTTGATTTAGAAAATAGTTATTTAAATAGTTATACTCTATCTACTAATTTTTTTTATTTTGAAAATTTGTTTGGACTTTAGTTATATGTAATATTGGTATAATATTTTTTTATAACTAATATTTTAAGTAAAGTCTTTAAAGAAAAATAGCTTTATTTCAAAGTGTTTTCCCGTTATATTTTGGATAAGGGTTATAAATTATTTTAAAGAATTTGAACTTGGCAGATTTCCAGTTAAAATGAATAAATATTTGGGAATGTTTCCTCGTAAAGAAAATGATTTGAAATTTGTTTTCAAAAGTTGTAAAGGTGAAAAGTGGTTTGAAATTTGTTTTCAAATGGTTGAAGTGTGGAAAAATATATCTTGTAAAGATATTTTTGGAAAATAAATAATTTAGGAAATTATTTGGAATCTGGTGATGTTGTGCATATCTATTGAGAGTTAAATAACCGACTATCAATATTTACCTTTAAATGGGTATTTGTTGTGATTTGCTTGAATTTGAATGCTACACTTATTTTAAAGATAAGCGCTCATTATTCGGTTTAGCCGGGAGAGGACCTTTGGGTCATGAATCTCATTCCGAATAGTGATACGTCGTAATGGATAGCATTTGAAGACCGGTGTTGAAGACCAGATTGTTTCGAAAACGGAAGGATTACCATCGAATGTCTCTGCATCGGCTGATCTCCGATATAGAGATTTTATCACCCTTTGTGATGGAAGACCAGACGTGATTAGTGAATATCCGGATTGCAAGGGCTTCTTTGAAAGTGCCTTCGGTTCCGTTCGATCCCGGAACGGACTTGTATGGAAGTGTGTCTGACGTTACAATTTGAGATGTAAAGCTGGTTTCTTTCAAATACATTTCTGTTGGTGGCGGAGAATTAATCTCTTAGCTTAACACCCTTCTCTGAGACATACGAGCTCAGAGGTTATGTACTTGATAATTACTAGTGATACATTCCCAATTTGGTAATGTGGCATACGAAGTGCTGCTGATCATTTGTTGATCAAAGCATAGCTTTTGTGAAAAGTGTAGCTTTGTGGACGAGACTTCGTCGGACCTCACAACTCAGTAATGGTCAAAACAGGAAAGATGCAGCAAGGTTATAGGGAGTAGCGCCCCTTAGGGTATGTGCATTTCCTTCTGGATAGAAGTGGTATCATGGTATGGAGCCCAGATACTTAACTTATGTGGATGTCGCAAAAATATATGACTTTGTGATTGTTGTTGGTTGAGGATCCTCAGATAAAGGTTGTTTACAACCGGGGGATGGCATACTCGTGTCAGCAGTTACTTACTTTTGCAGAGGTAACCCGGCCTTGTGTTCGCAGAGATCCGGTTAGGTTATCGGGGCGTCCTTCCAGAGGCGTACCCATGTGGCAATGGGAAGTTCCTTGACCTAACCATTTGTTGCAAATCCAAACTCCAATACGCACCTTGTACGGTTTTAGTTGTATAACCTGCCATTTACTTATGGTGGCGCACCACTGTTTAGATGGTAGCTATAGTAGGCATACGATAATGGTCGTATGTTGGCTAAGATTTATATTATACTTTCGAAAGGTTTTCCACTCTACACTTATAATATCAAAGAAATTTACGTATCAAGCATGTTTGACTACCATAAGGAGAAATCTTCTCCAATTCTGCGCTTGCATTGTGTGTGTGGCGGGAGGCCTTATGATAGTTACATTTTCTAAAAGCATTGCGGATGTTTAAAATATTTCTTTGTTTGTTTTTTTTAAAGATAAACTGTTCTAAGTTCTCACACCAGTCCCATGACTGACCTGGAGTTTATTATTTCCTTCCTAAATTCTGGGTGCCCACCAATTTCCACACGGGCAGTCTAGAGTCAGGTTATCAGGTTATTTTGGAATTCAAGAGTTACTGTGGAGCTCAAGAGGCGAGCTGGATGGTGAAACGTATCACTTGTATATGATATTATCTTTTCCGCTGTGTATTCACTTTTAAGGACAAGTTCATATAATTGTCCAGTTGTGTTGTGCTGTAAGTTGACTCTGATAATGTGATGTAATAACTGATATAGTTCTTTGTTTAAAGATATTGATTTATCTATTATATGTTGTTCCGCTGCGATTGTGAGATTTTGATATTGTTTCTGTTGCTTCTTTCTTTCTTTCTTCTTTTACCTCTTCTTCTTTAACCCTAGCAATTCGGTTTTCCGGCCTTCGATTGCACGACGGTTGGTACAGTGGACGTATAAATGTTGATTTTCGAAAGTCGAAAATCCCAATCGTCACATCTTACTTATGAATGTTTGAATTGTATGGAATGCTTTGAATTATGTGATGCTTTGTGATATGAATTATTTTGATTTGAGCTGTGATGAATGTAATTTATTTATTTGTGGTAAATTTACATTATTTATCTGTGAATCTATGAATAAAGATAAGCGTTATAAGATTATACTGCTTATCAATATTGCTGTGTTTGGTTTGTGATGATTGATGATATTGCACTATTGGGTAAAACCCTTGGCCTACACTATACACACACAAATATGGATTTCACGGAAAATCGGTTAAGTCATGGATAATTTGAATTTAATATTATTTTATTCAAATGATGTAATGGTTTTAAAAGATGAATTTTGAATCCAAAGGATTTCAGAAATGGAATTGGGTTAAATATGAAATTTTTTGAAAGGGAGTTTTAAAGATAAAGGTTATTTTGAATAACTTGATAAAGTTTTGAAATTTAAATAGTTTGATTTGAATTTGAATTCAAGATTTGAATTATGGTTTAACAAGTTATATAATGTATTTATATGGGTTTTAAAACCATTTTAAAAGTATTATTTTGGGAATTTATATTTAACCCAAGCTTATACTTTAAAGGATATAACTTGTGCATATTTGATCGGCAAAAAGTATTTGTTTTCAAATAATAATGGCTTTCATATAACGGAAAGATTTTCAATTTTTGTTGAAAGGATTTCAAACTGTGTGAATTTGGATTATTAATAGTTTTGAAAGCTATAAATGAATCATTGTCAAAGATTTGGTGAACTTTGTTTTAAAATTGAAGAGGATCTTCAAGGGTGAATCTTTTGTTTAAAAAATTAAAAAGATGTATCTTTTGTACAAAAGATTTAAAGTTGAAATAGTTTTTGAAAACTATAAATGAATCTTTGTGAAATATTGGTGAACTTTGTGAAGTGAATCTTTTTGTTTAAAGATTTAAAAATGGTAATTTGTTTTAAACCATTTGAAAGAAAGGTTTGGGTGAAAGTTGTGACTTAACTAAGATCCCAATATCCATATGTTTTTAAATATTGCGCTCATTATTCTGTCTAGCCGGGAGAGGACCTTATGTCATATAACCCATGTCGTATAATGATACGACGATATGGATAGCATTTGAAGACCGGTGGTGAAGACCGGGTATTTTTGAGAACGAAAGGATTACCCGTCGAATGACTCTACATTGAGTAGCTACGGTATAGAGATCTCCATATGTTATGGGGAGTCCGATTGGGATTGTGAATACTCGGATTGCAAGGGCTTCTTTGTGAAGTGCCTTCGGTTTTGTTCGAACCTGGAACAGACTTGTATGGATGTATGTCTGACGTTACACTTTGAGATGTAAAGCTGGTTTCTATCAAATACATTTCTATTTGGTGGTGGAGAATTTATTCTCTTAGCTTAACACCCTTCTCGAAGACGTACGAGCTCAGAGGTTATGTAGTTGATGGTTACTAGTGATACATTCCCAATTTGGTAATGTGGCATACAAAGTGCTGCTAATCATTTGTTGATCAAAGCATGGCTTTTGTGTAAAGCGTAGCTTTGTGGACGAGACTGCATCAGGACCTCACACCCCAGAAATGATCGAAACATGAAAGATGTAGCAAGGTTATTAGGGGTCGCGCCCCTAGGCTATGTCCATTTCTTCTGGAAAAGGGTGGTATCATGGTATGGAGCCCATATGCTTAACTCATGTGGTCACTACAAATTTATTACTTTGTGGTTGCTTTGTGGTTGAGAGCTCTCGGATAAAGGTCGCAAACGACCGAGGATGACATACTTGTAGGTATTACTTCCGGGCAGGGGTAACCTAACCATGTGTTGGCAGAGAGCTGGTTAAGTTCTCGAGGCGTAGAGGCGTACTTATGTGGTAATAGGAAGTTATATAGCATGACCATTTGTTGGAAATCCAATCTCCAAAACGCGCCTTGTACGGTTTTAGTTTTAGAACCTGCCATCTAACATGGTAGCTATAGTAGGCATAATATAATGGTATATATGCTGGCTAAGATTAATATTATACTTGCAAATGTTTTCCACTATGCACTAATAATAATATCAAAAGGATTTGCGTATCAGGCATGTCTGACTATCATAAGGAGAAATATCTCCCAAGTGTGCAATTGCATTGTGTGTGTGACGGGAGGCCTTATGGTAGTATCATTTTCCAAAAAGCTTTTGTGGATTTCTTTTAAATTCTTTTTTTTTCTTTTGTTAAAGAAAACTGTTTTCCTTTGCTCATACCAGTCCCATGACTAACCTGGAGTTTATTGTTCCCTTTCTAAACTCAAGGTGCCCACAATTTTCCACACGGGCAGTCTAGAGTTGGGATTTTCAGATAACGAAATAGTAGGTGTAGATTCTGTAGCCTTTAGTCTCTTGAAATCTTCTTCGGTCTTAGGATGACTGACCTTGCTTAAGTCCAACTTGATGGTGGTTCGATCTTTCGATTTGGAGCATTGGAGATGGAGTTGCAATTTGGATTCTCAAGCCATCTCTCTCTTTTGAAGGCATATGTTGGTGTTCCTCTTTTGAAGTTGTTCCTTCCGTTGTGCCTTATATCTCTGATATTATTGATTAATTTTTGTTGTATCATTGTTGTAATTCACTATTGTATATCAATGATATATATTGTTTTCTTCCGTTGTGTTCTTGTACTTAATGTGCTATAAGCTTTGGCGAACCATATTCGATGTTCGGATCTGAGGCATTCGAATACGGGTGATGTATTCGGTGTTGATTTTTGAAGTTCGAGTCAGGGTCGTTTCATAGACATAGAGTAATAAACAATAACCAGCGGAATAGATAAATAGTAGTTCATGAAGCTACTATAAAACATCGGAGTCTGAAATAAAATACAGCATAATCTCAAGTACAAATGAATCTAATACATATGCAACTAACATGTCTGAACATAAATGACTGGAATAACTGAAAGCTGGATATATAGATCTTCAAACAAAGCTCCAAATCTCCAAAGGTGAGGCTCAAATGCTGTATCACTTAGTCTGACCCGGGCGTAATGAAAACACAAAACACTCGAGTCTGGATTAACATTCTTATATTAGTAAATTTAACTCAAGTGAAATGTCAACTGAAATACAAATAACTTAAAGGATGTTTGGGATTTCCATCCTCTAAGGATCTGTGGAACTATCTACTATGTAGTAACAAACGCTGTTATAATATATCTATAGTAAAGTAAAGTATTAAAATAGCGTTAAAAAGTTACCCATATCCCCCTTAACACATTTTAATATATTCCCATAGTCTATACAGTACTATAATTCCACCGTAAACTGTAGGGCTATCAGAGGGTACTCGATAGGTATGGTACAAACCAAACTCGTAAAAGGCGCGATAGGACATGTGATAAGACACGCGAGGCAATGCAAGGGTAGATATACCGTTAGCGGATTCGGACTGGTGGCAACGCATAGAAAATACTACCCCCCCACCTCGAGACACACTCCCAAATCAAAGGTGCACCCAATCAAATCACAAAGTAATAGAATGGTATCGAAGAAAAGTGTCTGATAGGAGGAATGACCTCACTTGGCTCGGCATGGCTCCTGTTTTACCCACATCAAGCCGACTCGCGGGAGTCAAGGCTACATAAATACCTCATACAGAATCGTCACCAAACCTTCCTACTTTGTTCTGGAATCTTCACCATATACACGTTGTTAAAGTGGTTTTCGGTATTAACAAAGAGAATGACAATATCCGATCTCGGTCTTTTTAACAACCAAACGCTTATTTCACACCGTGGTCATTTCATTTCAAACAGTTCATACTTCATATCAAAATATTATATTCATTTCAAAACCATATTAATTCGATATCATTATTCACTTTAAATAATATTTATTTCCAGAATCGTAACACTTTCAAAATCATAACACTTTTGAAATCATAACACTTCCAACTTAAACAGTTTAGATATTGCAAGTAGTATGTATATTAAAATAGCTATAAATTAAAATAATTTATACATTAAAATAGTTGTAAATTACAAATAGTTTATATTTATTTAATGAGATTATACTGAAATAGTTTCCAAATTAGAACTATTTCATCCAATTCCATAAATCGATTTAAATCAACTTAAATTCCAAAATTCAATTTAAATCAATCCCAATTCAACACTTTCAATTTAAAGGGTTAAAGATTCAATTCAAATTCTCAATAAACTATTTCAATTTTTATCGATTTCAAATTTAGGTTTGAACTATCCCTTCAATTTTAATAAGATTTAAAGTTTAAATATTCAAATATCTTCTATATAAATTTCATTTAGATTTCAACATTTAACTCTAATTTTATTCAAATTGGAAAATATTCTCCTAATCATTTTAATAACAATAAAATCTCAATTTATAATTTAAATCAATATTAAATATTCGGTCTTAATTTTGTTTAAAATTAAGAATATTTATTAAATCACCCTTTTATCCATCAAGTTATGAATCATATCTACTAAAATCTCAAAATCGATAAGTTCAAATCAATTCTTATTTAAATTCAATTATTAACCAATTTAAATTCCAAGTCAACATTAATTTATCTTCTCAACCTTTATCATTAAAGTTATAAAACATCTATTTTTAAAATACTAATATAAATTTAAATAGATACTTAAAAATATTATAAACCGACTAAAATAAATTTTATTAAATTAAATCTTATCATTAAATGTGTTTTGCATTAAATCTTATTTTATATATTTTCAAACAATAAAATTATAAGAAAAATCCTCAAAATTATATTTTCAAACTAACTTATAAATTTAAAATTTCCAAAACATATAATTTTAAAAATCTAAATTTTACACATATATAAAAATAAATTCTTTATATTATAATTTAAAAATCAACATTTAATAAAATCCATATATTTCCTTCCAAACTTTGGCAATCATTTTTCAAAATAGACTAATGGTGTACGTATATAATTTTCTGTCCTACGGTCAAGTGATACGGATATTTATCGTTTCAATCCATAATAATTTAATATTTATGAGTATATATCATTTCAACCCGCAATCCCAAAATTTCAAAATCAATGAAAATTGCTTGGGTTTATCATTTCCACCCATAACGATTTTCCCTTAATCTATAATATCGTTCGGGTATATATCATTTCAACCTATAAGGAATTCTAATGTAACAGGAAACTTGTCGAGTGAGAACAAATATGATAACAATATATCAACAACAGGCATATATCATCAGGGACAAATTTTAAATATAATATATACAACAGGTTATGGTGTCATATGTCATAGGTAAACAATGGCTTATAATAGCATATCATATTTAACAATTAAATAACTTAACAATTTAAATTTAACAGCTTATTTCAATTTTCATTTCAAATGAATTTTTTTACTAAATATACGAATGTTAGTCGTGAGTGATCGCTCACCTTTCGAGGTTAGAGGACAGTGATGGTGAAGATGATAACACAGACATGCATAAGGATACAGATGGGACACTTGGATTTGGGTCCGGCCAGCGTCAAAGCCAAAACTGGATAGTGACAAGATAAATAATTTTTGAAATCGAATTTAATGTAAACTCAATATATATTTAAGTAATATATGTGTGTGCGTGTCTGTATGTGTATACATATATATATATATATATATATATGAGAACCAAAATTCTTTATTTAATTTAATGTATAAAGAAATATATATATATTATTTGTAAAAATCAATATCTAATTTAAAACACATTTTCCTTCCAAAGTCAACCTTTAAAACAAATAGTTTTAAAATTTCGGTTTCTTCAGAATCAAAATATAGGCAAGCTTATGTTTATAAGCTATATATATTTTATAAAAGTAAGCACACACAAAATATTTATTTTAAACATATATATCAAGCTATATATAAACGACAGCACACATAAGATATAATTTTTTAAACATATAATATATATATGTCAAGCTATACATATCAAACAACACACATAAAATATATTTTTAAACCTATATACATTAAGCTATATATAAACAACAGCACACATAAGATATAAATTTTTTAAATATATATATATATGTATGTATGTATATGTCAAGCTACATATATCACACACAAAATATTTTTTTAAGCCTATATATATCAAGCTATATATAAACGACAACACACACAAGATATAATTATATATATATATATATATATATATATATATATATATATATATATATATATATATATATATATATATATATATATATATATATATATATCAAGCTATATATAACAGACAACACACAAAATATTTTTTAAACCACGGGTAGAAGGTAGACATCAAAGTACATATATAACCTTAATACATATTTGTGTTAAAATCAAAACATTATATATTATACGTACATATGATAAAACCCTTTATAAATAATATATACCACTTTATATAAAAAAGGTGGAAAGCTTGCTTTGGAAATAGGAGAGGCGATGGCTCGAAAATGGTGCAAGGCATGGAAGGAGCTGATGGTGATAGGGCGTCGGCTGAGGGTGACAATAGGATGGAGGGAAGGTCATGGAGTGTTTGGCAATCGGTGTGAAGTAGTCTTGGTCGATCTGGAGAGAAGGACATGGGCCAGTTGACTAATTTGATTTGGAGGCGGCGGTAGCGAGCTTAGGGAGGAGAGAAAGCGGGTGAAGGTGGGGTGGGCTAAAGGCATGGCGGAGATTGCTTTAAGGTGGAGAGGGAGGTAGTTGCCGCACACGGTGATTTGCAGGATGAAGGGTTAAAGGCTTTGGTGGTTGGTTGATTGTGATGGAGGGATGGGGTCAGATGGGTTCGGTAGGGAAGTGGGCGGCTGTCGTCGAGGAGGTCGGAGCAGCACAAGGCGGGGAAAGAGAATGGTTGTGCTATGGGGTTTGGTGGGGAGAGATGGTGTGGGCATGGATGCAAGGTTGATGGCGTGGGAATGTTTGCGTGCTTCGGGCAAAATTATATGGTTTGCATGTGGTCTTCGAGCAAAAGGAAGAAGCAGTGCTTCGCAAGCAAATTATCATAACTTTATATAAACATATGTTTTTTTTTCTATGCAAAGAAGATGAACAGTAGGGGTGAGCAGTTTCAGATATAAAGGAAAAGGAGAGGAAAAGTTACAGGCCAACGCAACTTATATAATAATATTTTTAACTTTGAGAGAGAGAGAGAGAGCGCGCAGTACGAAAAGATGGGAATGCAACCAATAGAAATGAAAGGACAACCAGCATATTATATTGAACATTGGAATAGAAAAGTTTAAAGCTGAAAATTATAATTATTGATGATTGTTTGGTTACACGGTGGATAGTGGAAGAATATAGGAAATTTAAAAGGCTCAAAATGGATACCATTACGACAAATAGTTTTGTCGATTTCAACGCGCACCGGACGTCGAAATGAACAAATGAATATACTGCAGAGATCAGCATGATGAGATGAATAGAATGGTACGCAGATATCAACGATATGATCAAGTTATAAAAACTTGATTTTTCACTGCCGAAAATGTTGCCAAAACTCCGAAAATAAGATAAACAGAGCTATAACGGTCCAAATTTGACAAAACGAATTACGACTCTCACTCAGAAAATGATTATCTTTATTTAAAAAAATATTCAGATTCTAAAAATATTTCGTTTTCATCAAATTAACTGATTTAATATTGAAATCTACACAACATAATTTAGTTTTATATTTTCCAAATAAAAATTTACCAGTAGCCATGCTAAAATAGACGTATTGCAAATATTAAATTTCATTTAAAAAATTTACTATTTAATTCCAAGTAAAATTTCAATTGATTACGTTATAAAGCCGTTAAAATTTACGAATCATTACACCCTCCCCACTCCAAACTTTTCGTCCCCGAAAAGGAACGAGATAGGAGAATAGATGCAACCAGAAAGATAAGATAGATTCGAAATAAACAAAATTAGATACAAAAATTAATTTAAAACCATTAAATTTCATTTTATTACCTACATTTATATTGTATATTATTCAATCACATATTCTCCTAAACATTTAATTTTTGAGTATCTTAGGCAGGCTATATATGTTTTAGAGTGCAATTGAGTATTATACCAATAAATTTTCTATCCTAGTTCACTGTTACAAGTTGTTTAAATTCATTTCTTATTTTAGAAAATCCAATTATTCAAAAATTTTGCTTCATTTCCATAATTGAAAACATTATTTAACAAAATGCTTATGGATTTAATTTTCGGTTTCACTTCAAATCATTTGAAATAAATAAACATACATATATTTTGTATATCAGATCATACTTAAGAAATTCAAATCAAATAAATTTTCCAAAACAAAAATATAGCAAAGCTATTAAGTGGGCTCTCCACTTTGAGACTCAAAATTGAATGTCGATGAGCTGCAGTCATCACCTAAATTATTTTCTAGCGATGAAAGAGGAGAGTACCGGCTTATTTCCCTTAAAAATTTTGGAAACAATTTTTATTCGAAATATTTCAAATAATATATTTTCAAAACAATGAAAACCAAATTTAGAAAAACACCAGAAATTTGATTCTTAAATATTAAATTTAAATTCATTACATTTTCAAATCAGGTTTTTTCTAAAGCCATATTTAGATGTCAATAATAGCTATTGTTCAGAAATGTTGACAAAACAGTAAATGTTAATCTAGTTTTATCATTTCTAACAACCAATTCATTTAACTATCTAATTTCATAAAATTATACTCTTATATATAAAATATAATCATACATAAATTTATTCCATTTACAAATTTCGAAAACAGTATTGTGTCAGTTTTCTCTGTTCAAGTGTTTGGAATTTCTATCGATAACGTTGGCCAGACAAATTGATCGAAACCCCAAATCAAACTTAACAACTCAAACAACATAATATAAAATATTTTTATATAAATTACAAATACGCTCCCTCACAGGATGATTCAAAAATGGATTTAAAACAAGGATAGAGAATCAAATTAGAGGGACCCTAATCAAAAAGAATTCTAACAACGAAAATAGGCTCGGAAAAAAGATAAGATAATTAAATTACAAAAGAGGAAAGATGGATAGACTTATATTAATCGCGGTGACCTTAACCGGTCAACCGAGATTTTGAAAGACGAGAATATCATCAATGAAACCAGAACAAACTAGTCAAGAACACCGCAGAAACGTGATTGAATGAAATTACCAAAGAGGGCAGGAGCATTAGTTAATCCAAAAAGCATGACTAACAATTCATAGAAACCATTCATCTGAGAGGAAGGACAACAGGTCGAGCTCCAGAAATAAGATCGATGCGGACTTAAATTTCCCACCGAGGAGGAAGAGAAGTGACTTCACCAAAACATCAGGATATTCCCTGACTATCTAGATAAAGTCGAGATCGCTAAGCTGAGTATGAAACGGAAGATAGAACTGCCTACATAACCTAAGGCATTCGAAATTTGATCATAAGAGAATTACCCGGATCGTCTACTGAGAAACGGTTTGGGATTTACAAGAAAATAACAGCATCCAAATCGAGAACATATAAATCTCCGGTGAATCAACGCCTGTTGTAAAGGAGTTCACCCATTTTATATACCAAACTAAGGTTGGCGAGACAGAAAATGAAGCCATGGGATGCTCCAGTATCAAGAAAAACACGAACAGGAAACACAAGAATGGATTTTCATAACAAAAGGGGAAATTCCAAAAATTCAAAGGAAATCTGAGTCAAAGATGAAGAAACACAGGCTTGAACGAAGGTGATTATGTAATTAAATTTACTCTATATGCTAACTTGTTCCTAACCAGAGCTTTGATACCACTTGTAACGAGCCACTATTTCAAACCGTTCAAATCCCCATATGTCAGACTTGAATTACTCAAAACAACATATTGTAAATTTTTATTTGGCAAAACTTAGCATAAGCAGTAATAAATCAATCATAGAATCACAGACACAGAGTAATAAACAATAAGCAACGGAATAGATAAATAGTAGTTCATGAAGCTGCTATAAAACATTAGAGTTTGAAATAAAATACAACAGAATCTCAAGTACAAATGAATCTCTAATGCATAAGCAACTAACAAGTCTGAACATAAATGACTGGAATAACTGAAAGCTGGATAGATAGATCTTCAAACAAAGCTTCAAATCTCCAAAAGTGAGGCTCAAATGCCGTGTCACTCAATCCGACCCATGGATGAAGCAAAACACAAAACACTCGAGTCAGGATTAACTTTCTCATTTCAGTAAATTTAACTCAAGTGAAATGTCAGCTGAAATACAAATAATGTAAAGGATTTTTGGGATTTCCATCCTCTAAGGATCCATTAAACTATCTACTATGTAGTAATATACGCTATTATAATACGTCTATCAATAAAGCAAAGTATTAAAATAGCGTTAAGGCGTTACCCATATCCTCCTTAACACAATTTTATATATTCCCGTAGTGTATGCAGTATCGTGATTCCTCCATAAACTGAAGGGCTATCATAGGGCACTATAGGTATGGTACAAACCAAACTCCTAGAAGGCGCGATAGGGCATGTGACAAGGCACGCGAGGCAATCCAATGGTAGATATACCGTTTGCGGATCCAGACTGGTGGTAACGCATAGCAGCTACTACCGCCAACCTCAAGACACACTCCCAAATCAAAGGTGCACCCAATCAAATCACAAAGTAATAGAATGGTATCGAAGAAATGTGTCCGATAGGAGGAATGACCTCACTTGGCTCAGCATGGCTCCTATTTTAGCCACATCAAGCTGACTGGCGGGAGTGAGGGCTACCTAAGTACCTCATACAGAATCGTCACCAAACCATCCTACTTCGTTCTGGAATCTCCACCACATACATAGTTCTTAAAGTGGTTTCCGGTATTAGCAAAGAGTATGACAATATCCGATCCCGGTCTCTTTGACAACCAAACACTTATTTCACACCGTGGTCATTTCATTTCAAATAGT
This sequence comes from Allium cepa, assembly GCA_030765085.1. Classification (NCBI taxonomy): domain Eukaryota; kingdom Viridiplantae; phylum Streptophyta; class Magnoliopsida; order Asparagales; family Amaryllidaceae; genus Allium; species Allium cepa. The sequence goes on from CM060929.1 coordinate 1,038,542,122, forward strand.
TCATACTTCATAGCAAAATATCGTATTCATTTCAAAACCATATCAATTCGATATTATTATTCACTTTAAATAATATTCATTTCCAGAATCGTAACACTTTCAAAATCATAACACTTCAGAAATCATAACATTTTTGAAATCGTAACACTTCCAACATAAACAGTCTAGATATTGAAAATAGTATATATTTTAAAATAGTTATAAATTAAAATAGTTTATATATTAAAATAATTTATATATCAAAATAGCTGTAAACTAAAAATAGTTTATATTTTTTTAAAAAGATTATACCGAAATAGTTTCTAAATTTGAATTGTTTCATCCAATTCCACAAATCGATTCAAACCAACTTAAATTTCAAAATTCAATTTAAATCAATCCCAGTTCGACACTTTCAATTTAAAAGGTTAAAGATTCAATTCAAATTCTCAATAAACCATTTCAATTTTTATTGATTTCAAATTAGAGTTCGAACTATCTCTTCAATTCCAATAAGAATCAAAGTTTAAATATTCAAACATTTTCAATATAAATTACATTTAGATTTCAACAGTTAACTCTAATTTTATTCAAATTAGAAAATATTCGCTTAATCATTTTAATAACAATAAAATCTCAACTTATAATTTAAATCAATATTAGACATTCAGTCTCAATTTTGTTTAAAATTGAGAATATTCATTAAATAACCTTTTTATCCATCAAGTTATGAATCACATCTTCCAGAATCTCAAAATCAATAAGTTCAAATCAACTCTTATTTAAATTCAATTATTAACCAATTTAAATTCCAAGTCAACATTAATTTATCTTCCCAACCTTTATCATTAAAGTTATAAAACATATATTTTTAAAAAACTAATGTAAATTTAAATAGCTACTTAAAGCTATTATAAACCAATTAAATTAAATTTTATTAAATTAAATCATATTATCAAATATTTTGTATTAAATCTTATTTTATATATTTTTAAAATAAGAAAATTATAAGAAAATTCTTAAAAATTATATTTTCAAACTAACTTATAAATTTAAAATTTCCAAAACATATAATTTGAAAACTCTAAATTTTACGCATATATTAAAATAAGTTCTTTATATTATAATTTAAAAATCAATATTTAATAAAATCCATATATTTCCTTTCAAAGTTTGATAATCATTTTTCAAAATAGACCAACATTATCCGTATAATTTTCTATTCTATGGTCAAGTGATACAAATATTTATCATTTCAATCCACAATAATTTAATATTTATGGGTGTATATCATTTCAATCCACAATAATTTAATATTTATGGGTGTATATCATTTCAACCCACAATCCCAAAATTTCAAAGTCATTGAAAATTGCTTAGGCTTATCATTTCAACCCATAACGATTTTCCCTTAATCTGTAATATCGTTCGGGTATGTATCATTTCAACCCATAAGGAATTCTAATCCAACAGGGAACTTGCAGAGTGAGAACAAATATAATAACAATATATCAACAATAGGCATATATCATCAGGGACAAATTTTAGATATAATATATACAGCAGGTTATGATGTTATATGTCATAGGTAAACAATGGCAGATAATAGCATATCATATTTAACAATTAAATATCTTAACAATTCAAGTTTAACAACATATTTCAATTATCGTTTCAAGTGAAATCAAATTTACTAAATATAAGAATGTTAATAGTGACTGATCGCTTACCTTCCGAGGTTAGAGGACAATGATGGTGAAGAAGATAACACGGATATGCATAAGGATACGGATAGGACACTTGGATTTGGGTCTGGCCAGCGACAAAGTTAAAACTGGACAGTGACAAGATAGATAATTTCTGAATTCAAATTCAATGAAAACCAAATATATATTTAAGTAATATGTGTGTATGTATACGAAAACTAAAATTCATTACTTAATTTAAATCACGTATACAGAAAAATCTATATATATTATTCGTAAAAATCAATATCTAATTTGAAACCCATATTTCCTTCCAAAATCAACCTTTAAAACAAGCAGTTTTAAAATTTCAGTTTCTTTAGAATTAAAATATAGGCAAGCTTATATTTATAAGCTATATACATTTTACAAAAGATAGCAAACAAAACTTTTTTCAAACATATATATATATCAAGTTATATATAAACGACAGTGCAGAAAAGATATAACTTTTTTAAACACACACACACACACACACATATATATATATATATATATATATATCAAGTTATATAATAGACAACACACACAATTTTTTTTAAACCTATATATATATATCAAGCTATATGTAAAAGACAGCACACACAAGATATAATTTTTTTAAACATATATATATGTAAATATATATATATAAATATATATGTATATATAAATATATATATAACAGACAACACACACAATATTTTTTTTAAAACCTATATATATCAAGCTATATATAAATGCCAGCATACGCAAGATATAATTTTTATGAACATATATATATATATCAAGCTATATATAACAGACAACACACACAATTTTTTTTTCAACCACGGGCAGAAGGTAGACCGCAAAGTAAATATACAATCTTAATACATATATGTGTTAAAAAATCCAAACATTATACATTATACATACATATGATATAACCCTTTATAAATAATATATACCACTTTATATAAAAAAGGTGGAAGGCTTGCTTGGGAAATAGGAGAGGTAATGGCTCGAAAATGGTGCAAGGCATGGAAGGAGCTAATGGTAATGGGGCCTCGGCTGAGGGTGACAAGGTTGTGGAGTGTTTGGTGATCGGTATGGAGTAGTCTTGACGGATCTAGAGAGAAGGATAGAGGCCAGTTGACTAATGTGATTTGGAGGCGACGGTGGCGAGGTCAGGGAGGAGAGAAAGCGGGTGAAGGTGGTGTAGGCTAAAGGCATGGAGGAGATTGCTTAAAGGTGGAGAGGGAGGTAGTTGCCGCACACGGTGGTTTGCAGCATGACGGGTTGAAGGCTTCGGTGGTCGGTTGATTATTATGGAGGGACGGGGTCGGATGGATTCAGCAGGGAAGTGGGGGGCTATCATCGAGGAGGTCGGAGCAGCACAAGGCCAGGAAAGGGAATGGTTGTGTTGTAGGGTTTGGTGGAGAGAGATGGTGTGGGCATGGATGCAAAGTTGATGGCGTGGGAATGCTTGCGTGCTTCGGGAAAAATTCTATGGTTTGCAGGTGGTCTTCGAGCAAAAGGCAAAAGCAGCCTTCGCAAGCAAATTATTAGAACTTTATATAATAACATAAGTTTTTTCTATGCAAAGAAGATGAACAGTAGGGGTGAACGGTTCCAGATATAAAGGAAAAGGAGAGGAAAGGTTGCAGGAAAATGCAACTTATATAATAATATTTTTAATTTTGAGAGAGGGAGAGAGAGCACTGTACGAAAAGATGGGAATGCAACCAATAGAAATAAAAGGATAACCAACATATTATATTGAACATTGCGAATAGAAAAGGTTAAAAGCTGAAAATAATAATTACTGATGACTGTTTGATTACACGGTGGATAGCAAGAATATAGGAAATTTAAAAGGCTCAAAATGGATACCGTTACGTCAAATAGTTTTGTCGATTTCGACGCATACCGGACGTCGAAATGCACAAATCAATGTACTATAGTGATCAACATGACAAGACTAATATAATGGTACATAGATATCAACGATACGATCAAGTTGTAAAAACTCAATTTTTTCGCTAGAAAATGCTGTCAAAATGCCGAAAATAAGATAAACGGACCTATAACAGTCCAAATTTGACAAAACGAATTACGATGTCCCACTCAGAAAATGATTTACCTTTTATTTGCACAAAAATATCCAGACTCCAAAAATATTTAGTTTTCATCTAATTAACTAATTTAATATTGAAATCTACACAACTGAATTTACTTTCATATTTTCTAATAAATATTTACCATTTGCTTTGCTAAATAGACGTTTTTCAAATATCAAATTTCATTTCAAAAATTTACTATTTAATTCCAAACAAAATTTCAGTTAATTAAGTTATAAAATCATTAAAATTTATGGGTCATTACAATCTGTACTGTAGGCTTTACGAAGCAGTCCTGTACATATGTAGCTACGGAACGCTCACAGAGCAAGACGATGGAGTATCTGTATTGTAGGCCTTACGAAGCAGTCCTTCACAGATATAGCTATGGAGCAAGACGATGTAGCATCTTTATTGTAGGCCTTATGAAGTAGTCCTTTACAGATTTAGTTACGGAACGCTCTCGAAGCAAGACGATGGAGCCATTTTCAAGGAGGATACGGAAGGTACCATGGGTGGTACCTAGGACCAATTTGGTCATTCGGCATATAGCTACATATATGTATATATTAGTTATTAGGTTTTAATCTACTATGGAGTAGATGGGCACGGTTCACAAATAGAGGCGATAGTATGTTAACTTAATGAACTTAACATAAGATTAAATGGAAATAAAACGATATATGTAGATTAAGCCTAGAAGTATACAATTTATTCATTCACCAGAACTTTAGTTCTGACCCCCACCTCATAACATTCTACAGATTATGTAGATGGCAGAGACTTCCCAGCTTGAAGACACTTGTTTAGAAAGTGTTATTATATTGGTGAGTATTTACTCACTATTATATTTTAGTCAATTTCGCTGTGAGATATTTAATTGAGCTCTGATATATTTGTCTTTGCCTATTTGCAGGATATCGGATTCCCAACTCGGGTTTCAATGGGCTTGGGTTTTAGCATTTTTGCAAAAAATCCGGACCCACTGGAATATGGGTTGTTACATTAAATTTACATTTTATTACATCCATTACTTTATCGTTAACATCTTTTACTATATTAACTGCAATAATTAATCACATAAATTTTCATTTCCAAATTAATTCCAAACGTATTCAATAATGAGATGATAAATGAACAATTGTTACCTTTAAGTAATTTAATCATATTTATAAGTTTATTATCTACAACAAATGTTATGACTATTTACACATCACTGATTATATTCAATTTTAGTTAACAACATATAATTCCAACATTCAATTTCCCTTAATTCCATTAATTACCCATTTAATATTCAAATGGAAAAATTAATGAGAAGATAATTACAACCATCGTGTATAATAATAGTTCATATCCATTATCTTATCATTTACAACCAAGGGTTATAAAAAATGATTTTATATTATATATTGACCTATTCCAATCCATTACATATAATATCATCATTAAATGCATCATTTAATTTATTTCATTATTTACGATTATAACCAAATAAACTTACATTTATATCCATTGATGGAAATTGGATTAAAATGGTTATCAATTACATTAAATCAACATTACCATATTACATTCTAATTGTTTTATCATTACAAATCATAAATTTTATTTTCTTACAATATTAATATTTCAAAATCTTATTAAATTTAATATTTCAATTACCGAAAAACACAGGTCGTTACACTCTCCACACTCAAAAAATTTCGTCCTCGAAAAGGGAAAAGGAGGAATTAAGGGATTAATATATTTTATTCAAAGTATTCAATTTATAAATAATTAACATAATTAAGTATTTTAAATAAAATATACTAACTAATAAACAGTCAAATCTTCATATTTAAGTTTACTAAAGTTTGAAAAAATATTTTCACTTCCACAAAAAATTTCTAAGTCTAAAATTCACAGAATATTTCGACAGATTCTCCTTTGTATGGAAAGGTCTGAAAAAAATAATAATATCAATAATAACCATATATATATCATATTTAAAAATAAAATATCCCAATCATGGGAAAACAATATAATATTGCTAGAAAATCATAATTTGAAAACGTACCTATTTGTCGAGCAAACAACGCTTATTTATGAATCCAAAAACAGTAGCTATTGCTTCCATAAACCTGTATTTCACTTATATAATCCAAAATAGGTTAATAATTATGCAAAAAGTGAAATATTTACGATGTTCGATTTGCAACAAAAGCAAATCACTATAAAACATATACAAACAAACAATACAACCATTATATGCAACCACAAAATCCATCAGACATTCATAGCAACCAAAATCAATGGTTTGTTTAGTTCAAAAACTTTAAATCATACAAGTGTGACGAATACACTATCAAATGTATCCTACGCTCAACAGCCTTTGGTAATTACTCAATAGACTATCAATACAACCTTAAGCAACTAGAAATATCCTTTCCAAACATCTCATAAGCGAAAAAATCCAAGAATCCTCACACATTATTTAAGTTTATTTAATTGGTTTCTTTTCACATCATTATTTGCCTTTTTTCATTTTTTCCATTCATACAGTGTCTTTTTATTTCTTTCATGTACATACATAAACTATTTCACAATATGAACTTACATTCGTGACATTTCTTGTACATTGAAATTCTAATTTAGAAACAATTTCATTGATCACTTCCATTACTTAAGTTTTACTTGTATAATATTCCATTATATATTCTATTAACATTTACATATATATATATATATATATATATATATATATATATATATATATATTAGGAATGTAATTGGATGTTACACAAGTTTTTGGTATTCGCCCTTGAAGAGAAAAGAAATATTTCAATATATCTAAAAAATTAATTAATACATTTAACCTCATTCACTTAATAAGAATATAAGATATATTTAAAACATCTTCATAGCACTATGCAAGAATTTTCAAAAAAGTTTAAATAATGTTAGAAGTTTATATCAAAACATTAGGATATGCCCTTTTTTTAAAATAAAGTTTCTTAAATCCAATAATTTATTAGACTCATTATTTTAAAATAAGTATAACTCTATATTATTAAACTGAAACTAATAGTATACTCAAATCTTACATTAAATGTCCAAATCAAAATATAAAATATCTTCATAATTAATTTTACACACTTGTTTGAAATGAATATTCAAATCATGGAAAAACATATATTATGGTTTAATACAAAAATTCAAATAGTGAATAAACCTATAAATTTACCATTAGTGCTTCGAAATCAAGTAAATATTTCAAACATAGTTCCAAAATAGTGATTCAAATTTATTGGTCAAGTATATTACTATAAATAAAACTTCGAAAATCATTTTTTTCATTTATACAATTTCTTTAGATTATACATTTAAAGAAGCTTATATAAATTTTACTTGAAATATTCATTTGAAAACTTCATTTGCAAATCAATTGCAACGACCCTAAATTTTCGATAATTAAAATTGTTCATTTAATAAGATTTATGGTAATTTAATATTGAAAGAAATAAAAATTTGGGATTTATTTATGAAATAATAACTAAGATGAAACGTAACAAGGTTAATTGAAGTTAATAATTGATAAATTAAATGAAATTCCAATCAATTGAAATTAAATGCAATTAAATGTTATATTAGCAGGAGTTAAGGCAATAACTGTAAATTGTGAATGTAATAAAATGAATAGAAATGTTAATTATAATCATAATGTATAGTTGATTTAATAAAGTAGTGAAATCAAGATAGATAAATAAATTGGGATTTTAAATTTTAATTAATGTGTAAAATTGACAAAAGTTAAATACAATTGAAATTTTGCAGTTAATAAAAATAAAAGATGGAAATGTAGCCTATTAGTGAAATAAGATATCAACAAATATTAACTATGTTATTCGAATAATAATTGATTTGAATATAAAGTTTGAAACCAAATAAAGACAATTTACTAGAATTACATTATAACTAAAAGGATTAACGGCAGTTGAAAATGAAAACTGTAATTATTGAAATAATTAACACTGAATTTATATGTAAACTTATTTTAATTTATTATAAGTGACTTTGCAATCAAAAATAATAAAAATCTACTAGTTTATAAATATTGAATTAAAATGTGATTAATTAATTTAATATTAATTTATTTAATTAACTGAAATATAGCCATTTTGACCACTGACTCGGATTTCGACGAAACCAGTTTCATCGGATCCATAATAGTGAATTATTGAAGGATTTCAAGTTTTGTAATGATCGGACTTTTCGTTCGATCGTACAAACTAGAAATGCCTAGAAATCAATTTAATTGAAATCAATTTGAAATAAGCAGATTTTAACATAACTTCTTCATACGATGAAATTTGGACTTGAAACATGTTCCATTGAGTTTAAAATTATTAAAACCATCTATGTGATATATGGGATGACCCATTTTCGTTCCAGAAACAGAATGGCTTTTCAGATCATTTATCGTTCAAAGTGTAAATCAATCTTGTCCATTCATTCTATTTTCCAGTTGTGCCTATAAATTTTCCGTTATATACCCTATGTTATTTCTTATTTAATTTTGTCTGTATGTACATTTTCTTCTCAACTCCTCAATCCAATGGCAGACAAACAAATTCCCAATTCCATTTCAAATTAAATCTCAATCGAAAATTCAAACTTCTCAAACTATATTATATTATATATCAATTTGAAGCTCTCGACGAGCGCATCTTAGATCCTCTATTCATTTTTTAATTGAATCATGGTTGGTCAGGAATCAATGAATAAATCACGACCACCCATCACGTCGCGATCAACTTCGTCTGATCGACAAATCGATAGTACCATGCTGTGGAGAGCAACGAACGTAGCCCATCGACGTAGTTCGCTTGGCGTTTTGTCGGCTTGATTTTTGTGCAAAATTCGACTAGGTTTTTGCAAATTTGGTGGCGGTTAGGTCTTTCGGCGTCGATCGGAGGTCATGGCCGTAAGGGGGGTCGGATTCATGACCGCGATCGCGGCTAGGGGAGCGATCGCAAGCGACAGCGGCGGCTCCATTTATTTGCACGCGTGAGTGGTTGTAGGGTTTCGGTGGGAAAGCTGGTCTCGTGCACGATGATGTGGCCGATTGGGTAGCAATTCTTTATTTTATTTTATTTCAATTACAAAATCTTTGTGTTCTAATACACATAGTTTTTGCATACGAGATCCGTTTCATGCGTGGTTCGTTCTACTAGGATCATATCGAAATTTCAGACTTTTTGATGCTGGTCTGGACGAATTCTGAGGTTGTTCAAATTTGGACTTAAACCGATTTAAGTTCAAAAGGTGAGTGATTTGACCCACTCACAAATTCTAAAATTTTGATTGTTAAATTAAATTTATAGTGTGATTAGAAATTTATTATGGCTGTTTGGTAATTTAAATTTGCTATTCCAATTAATGTGAATTTATTTCGAACTAAATTATCATTTAATTAATTATTGAATTTAAATTACCAATCAATTACCTGTTATCGATAATTAGTTGATTCTTGAAATTTATTAATTGAAATGTATGATGATTGTGATGGATGTCTGATTTTGATGTTGGATGATTGGATGTTATGTAAATTTATATGCTGTTGTCACTCTACAAGTTCCCTTAATTTTATTATTTGAAATCATTATGGGTTAAAATGATACATACCCGAATGATCTACAGATTAGGGAAAATCGTTGTGGGTTGAAATGATAGACTCGAGCGATTTTATGGATTTTATTTAATTCGGGATTGCGGTTTGAAATGATATATAACTGTAAAATTTTAAATTGCGGATTGAAATGATAAATATCTGTATCATTTGACTTTAGGGTATAGAATTATATATGGACACTAGATTGGTTCTATTAAATGATATTTTGAATCTTTAAAATTAGAATTTAGTTAAATGATAATTTGAAATAAAACTTGATTTATATAAATTGAATCATCATTGAAATTCTAGTTTATGTTGGAATTGGAATTGATTTAAAGGAATTGTTTGAAGAAATTTAATTGAAATTGCAAAATTGAATTTTGAAGTACAATTGGAATTTATAGAAATCGAGTTATTAAAATTGTTTGAAATATAACTTTGACATTATTGAAATTGAATTAATTTAAATTGATATTTTGGACATGGATTGGAAGCGATTTTGAATTAAAGGATTTTATTGAGTGTTTGAATTGAAAGACTGAAATTGGTTTTGTGATTAGGAAATGTGAAATGGTCCGGATATTTTGAAATAAAATAAACAGTTAAATTTATATAAATTTCAAATTCATATTTCATATGAACTATCTTAAAAGGATAAATTAAATTAAACATTCTAATTATTTAAATTTTCAAATTAATAAACTATTTTAACCTATATTGACCATAAATTATCTTAACCTATTTTAACCCAATTTAATTTATTTTAAACTATTTAAACCACTTAAATTTATTTTAAATCTAATTAATCTATCATAAAGCTATTTAGTCTATTTTAATTATATTTAATCTATTTTAAATCTATTTAACTATCTTAAATTATTTAATTATTTACAACTATGTAAAACTGTTTATCACTATCTAAACTATCTTTTTAAAATCTCAAACTAAAATTAAGTGGATGTGGTTATATTTTAAATTATCGATTTTTAAATGAATAAGGCTAAATGATATTATAAGCTAAGTTGGATTTAAATTTCATATTTGATTTGAATATGAAGTTTTGAAATGAGGGCTGTAAACTATTTTGAAAATACGATTTCAAAGTGAATATGATTTCGAAAGTGATATGACTTTGAGAATATAATATCTGATATAAACCGTGAATTGACTTTTGGAATGTAAAAGAAACATACGGTGTGTAATAAGAGACTGGTTGTTGAAGAGACCGGGATCAGATATTGTCATACTCTCTGCCAATACCGAAAGCCACTTTAACAACTGTGTATGCGGTGGAGATTCCAGAATGAAGTAGAATGGTTGGCGACGATCGTATAAGAGGTATATACGTGGACCTGACTTCCATGAGTTAGCTTAAGGTGGCTAAAACAGGAGAAATTGAAGGGCCAAATGAGGTCATTCCTCCGATCGGCCACATTCTTTTGATACTATATTTTGACTTTGTGATTAATTTAGTGGCCACCTTTGATTTTGATTGGGAAGTGTGTTCCGAGGTGGGCGGTAGTAGCTGCTATGAGTTACCACCAGCCCGGAAGTGTAATTGGTATATCTACCCCGACGTTGCCTAGTTGTGCCATGTCACCTACCTTATCGTGATCACTACAAGTTTGTTTTATACCATACGTATGGAGTGCTCTCTGACAACGCCCAATACGAGGGAGATTACGGTACTGTATAGACTATGGGAATATATAAAATGTGTTAAGGGGGATATGGGTAATGCCTTAACACTATTTTAATACTTTTACTTTACTGTAGACATATTATAACAGCATATTGTATTACATAGTAGATAGTTTAACGGATCCTTAGGAGATGTGAATCCCGAACATCTCTTTAGTTACTACACACACGTTAGACACTGGATAAAAGATGCAAACCCCGTAAACATCTCTGACGTCGTCACACTCATATTTACCGTTGATTTAACTTGCATAAGATCTTCTAGTTCTGACTTGAGTGTTTTGTATTTTCAATTCGCTCGGGTCAGCTTGAGCATTTTAGGATTTGAAGACCATATTTCTGGAGGACGAAAATGAAGATTTGTACTACCATTATTTACTATATTTATTCCACTACATTCACACTGTTTCGCTGCATTATTTAATTATCTCTGATATATGTAATTCTGATTCTATGTTGTGTAAATATAATCAAATGTTTTGTAAACATCTTCATGAACTGTTATTTGATTATTATATTTCGTCATTCTGCTGCGAGATTCTATTTTGGTTTTTTTTCTTTCTCTGTTTTTCTTATTCACCAAAAAACAGTCTTCCTTTTTGAATAGTTTAAGTCTAAAATATGTGGTTTATCGTTGATTTAAACTGTCCAAAAAAGCAGGTCGTTACATCAATCATCTTTAATACTTTACGGAAAAATTTCATCTGTAAAATTTCTTGCTTCATTTATAAATACCACATAATTTTTTTTAATAACATCTTTATAAATATATGTAAACTATTTGAAAACAATTGTTTACATCATTACTTATATTTAAAAATAAGTTATTGAAAACCTTAAATCCATTATTTATAAATTTTATTAGTTTAAATCTCAAAATACTTTTAAACATTATTAATAAATCAATAACCATTAACTTTAAATATTTTTATTTAATTAATAACTTCTCACGATATTTTCAATACTAATAATTTACTACTAAACCATGTGGTACATAAATAAACAATATTTTAAACATTTTAAAGTATTTAGAAATGGAAAAAATGACCAAAATATCTTTTATATAATACTTTATCAAAATACTTTTATAATTCGAGGTTTTAACAAGTTTATCCTCGTTCTTGCAGACTCTGGTCGTACGTTGATCAAGCATAAGACTAGAAATCTCTAAGTACTTAGTAGACCTATTTCATAACCTAGTTAAAACACTTAAAAATAGATATGAATAATACCACTCAAAATCTGATGTCAAATGATGATGTTACGATAGCAGCGGCCCACGGCCGATCTAATGTTTACGCAATGGACATAAAACTTTCCAGAAGATCCTTCCACCTTGTAGATTCTAGAAAAATATCGTAGCCATTTCGTAAACAAGGGACCATCGACCTCTGTTGTAGTGGTAACTTCTGATTCAACGATTTATGCAATGGATGCATTCCTTCCTGGAAGACCATAAACAACAGATCCCAGGATCGAAAGCGCCTCCCTTAGGTAAACTAAAGAACCATTTACCCTAAAAGAAAAATCGAGGAACTCATGAGTTTAAGTCTAGACAACCATATTGGTTCGAATCCATTTCTGAATTCACCCAGGTATATTAAGGTTTATCGGTTGAATCCATTCCGGGATTCCCCAAGTCCATCTAGGTAGAAGCATATCATACTATACATCTTCGCGGAGGGTACTTCCCCATTTCTTTTACTTCAAAAGAACAACATACCATATATAGTACTCTTTCAAAATTATAACTTCAACTATCACACTTGTATAAATTCCATTATATATAAGATTTCATTTTCAGATAGAGTACTTTCTAAGTCAATATTCTCGAATATATCAAACCATTCTTATACAAATTACGCTATATATAAGATTTATCTCTTCAGATCGAATACCCTCTAAAATCAATAGTCTTCCAAATCACCATATACTTATATAAAGTCCATCTTATATCAGAATCAAAATTTCCCAAAATAAATTTCACTGTATGAAGAGCCATATGCCATTGAACATCATTACTTTATAAAAGGTTTTGAATTTAGAATAGTTTTGTATATATAAAATAGTTTGTAAAACAGTCTGTATATAAAATAGTTTGAAAAGTAGTTTCTAAAATAGCATGTAAATAAAATAGCATGTAAAATAGTTTTGTATTTAAAATAGAATAAACAAGTTTGTATAAAAAAATAAAAGAAAATAGTTTTGTAAAATGCTTTTAAATTAATAGTAGTTTTGCCAACCCAACAACTTTCAATTTCAACGCCAAAGCATATCAATAATGTTAGAATATAAGATGTACATATGTCATCATTTCGAAAAATCACATTTGATCGCCAACTCAATCACAGAAGTTTGCTTTCGAACTAGTATTGTTCATTCGACTTCCCTAATGCAGACTTCGATAAGGTTTCTTGACTAGAAACCAGCATTTTCCTTGCATAGCCATACACTATAATAGAGAATTTTAGAATCAAATCAAAAATCCATATCAAATATTCGTCATCAAGAATCGTATGAAAATTTCTCATACGAAATGGTCTAATTCACTTTGAACTTGTGTACTCAAATCCGAATAAAATTAATTGTGCGAATAAAACATATACGTACAACTTATGTAACGACCCATAATTTTTCGACAATTAAAATATGTTAATTTAATGAATTTTGGTGATTAAGATTGGAAGAAATAATATATTTTTTTGGCATAGCCGACGGGGTTGGATGGTCCCCTACCACTTTATTAATGCACCGGAGAGAAAAAATAAACAGACCACACACACAAAGGATACACTAAGCAAACAAAAGATGGAACAAAGTGCACCAATACCAAAATTACACAAGAGAAAGGCAAGGAAAAAGAGAACCAATGAACAAAGAAAAATAGGGGAATTGAACAGATAGGAAGCAGGAAAACAGTCCAATCAGAGAGCGGTCAGAATTCTTGGTTCAATTGCAAAATTTGCAGTGTTCAACCCCGCTTTTATTACATAGGAGAGATGACAATAGATTAGTTATTCATTCCGCAAAAACTCCGGCTGGAAGACACGCCGATTTCTTTCCTTCCAAAAAACATATAGGAATTTCTTTAAAACGCTGAAGAGAAGCCTATTCATATCAATGTTCATGTCAGTAACTTTTAGAAGAGTCCTCGAAATATTACCATTCCAAGATGTGCATCCAAGAAACCAAGCTTGTTCAATACTTTCGTCCACAGCTGTAAGACGAAGCCACAGTCAAAGAAGATATGATCTGTTGTTTTTGGTTCAGAACTGCAGAATGTGCAGTGGATCGGCACGACCATCCCACGACTAAAAAGCTTAACACGCGTGTGCAGAGCATTATTGATTACTTTCCAAAGCATCGGATTTTCTCTAGCATTATTGTCCCTATACCAAACTCTTTTGTGCCATTTGCACTCATCCAGGTTGTCATGTCCAGTAAGGTAGTTGTACATATGTTTGATTTTGTAAGAACTACCTATGCCTTTCCAGTTAATGAAGAGGTTGTGATTTAGGGAGGTCTCGGCGGCTATGATCTGGTTCCATATTAGATGAACAGCCTGGTTCGACGTGTTAGGGAGAAAGAAACCATCATTGCTATATACATCCGTGACCAACGAATTTGGGTGAATGCCAGTTTGGGAAATGTCATTGTGCGTAAGCTTCATACGAAGTATGCAGCCATGGGAAATCCACGGGTCATTCCAGAATTGAACGTTGCTCAATATACCGTATTGGACATAAGGAAGGATGTAGTCTCGCAAGTTTAAGATAGAGCGCCAGGTCCAGCTTATATTTTAAGGAGGTTGCATGCTCCAGAAATTTCTCCTTTTAATAACATTATTTTTCAACCAGAAGACCCAAAGGCCGTCTCTATTTTGTATAAAGTTATCGAAATGTTTGATTAGTGCAACCTTATTCCAGGCTGCAACATTGTAGATACCAAGACCACCTTTGCACAGAGATTTCTCAACAAGCTTGAACGATATAGGGGCAGTGAATCGACCATGAAAGGAGCCTTTCCATATGAATCTCATAGCAACAATTCTGATCATGTTGATAAGTTTTAACGGCAGTACGAAGGTCTTAGCCTAGTATACTTGCATTGCAAAAATCACGGATTTGACAAGGGTTATACGACCAGCCTGACTCAAAAATCTGGAGGACCAACACCCCAGTTTAGAGATGAATTTTGCAAACAGCGGGAGGCATTGGGCAGTTGTAATCTGAGAAGTTGCAAGTGGGATTCCAAGATAAGTTGCCATACTAAAATTGAGCTGATGGCACGCGACGTTGAGGATAGGAAGAGTTTGTTCATCAGAAAGGCCAGCTAGCATAATCTCATATTTGGCAAGGTTAATTTTCAAACCAGTTTGTTTATAGAATGCATCCAAGGCATGCATAATGGAGTGAATGGAAATAGGATCAGGTTTGCAGAAGACAACGAGATCATCGACGAACGTGAGGGAGGTTATGCTTGGATTACTACATTTAGGGTGAAGATGGAATGGTCAAGAGGATACTAATTTGTCAAGCATACGAGTGAGGTGTTCCATAACTGTAATAAAAAGATATGCAGACATCGGGTTGCCTTGACGAACGCCCTGCTTACCTCTGAAGTATCCTTTCGCAGAACCATTAATAACAATGGTGCAGTTCACTGTAGATATGCAAGTGTAAATCCAAGCTATAAAGTGGGGCGGAAAGTTCATGAACCCTAGGATTCAGACCAGCGAATCCCACTGAAGAGAATCAAAAGCTTTTATGACATCAAACTTCATCATCGCTCTAGGAGATAAGTTTTTCCTCCTGTACCCTCTGAGAAGTTCATGAGAGAGTAAAACGTTGTGTGAGATACTTCTAATCGGGAGAAAAGGGATTGATTAGGGGATATAATGTTTGGGAGAACCATGTAACGTCCAGCCTTTTCGCGTGCTTTAAATCGACACACGTGCCAATTCAAACCATACGGAAGGGCGGATTGTTATGGGGTAAATAAGAAAAACAGAGAAGAAATAAAAAGAAAATAGAATCTCAAATCCGAAGGATAAAATATAATAATCAATATATGGTTTATAAAACTATTTACATAACATTTGCTTCTTCTTTATACAATAAATATCAGAGTTCACATACCAAAATATCAATGCAGCGGAATTAAATGTTGTAGTGGAATAATATACTAGATAATAGTAATACAAATCTTCGTCTTCGTCCTCCAGAGCTAAATCTTCAAATCCTGAAACGCTCGGACTGACCCAAGCGTATTTGAAAAGACAAAAACACTCGAGTCAAAACTAAAAGATCTTATGTGAGTTAAATTAACAGAAATAAATATGAGTGCAGTAACTCAAGAGATGCTTGGGATTTACATCTCCTAAGGATCCGTTAAACTATTTACTATGTAGTATATTTCGCTATTATAATAGTGTCTAATTGTAAAATAAACTTACTTTTAAATAGCGTTAAGGCTCTACATTTTCCACCTTAACACGTAAAATGCCAATAGTCTATACAGTACCGTAATACCTCTTGATCGGGAGGCTACCAGTGGATACTCCATAGGTACGACACAAATAGAAACTCGTACAAGGTGCGATAGGGTAGGTGACACGGCACAACTAGGCAATGCCTGAGTAGATATACCAATTACGCTTCCGGGTCGGCAGTAACGCGTAGCGCGCAGCTACCGCCCACCTCGAGCCACACCCCCATATAAAATCAAAAGTGGCCACCGAATCAATCCAAAAGTCAAAGTATAATATTGAAGGGATGTGTCCGATCAAAGGTGCTACCTTATTAACCCATCGATCGCTCCTGTTTTAGCCACCTTATGCCAACTCACGGGAGTCGGGTCCACGTATTTACCTTGAAGGAAACGCCACCACCATCCTACTTCATTCTGGAATCTCCACCGCGTACACAGTTGTTAAAGTGGTTTTCGGGGTTGGCAGAGAGTATGACAACTTCCGATCCCGGTCTTTTCAACAACCAAACGTTATTATAACACCGCGGTCATTTAAAAATAATTATACTTTCAAAACCAGAATACAATTATCCATTGCAAAACCCATAAATACGATATCATTTCCTTTTAAAACCCAAATAAATATGATTTCATTTTATTTCAATATATTTTATTTTCCAAAATCATGCCACTTTTAAAATTTATAATACCTCGAAACCAAATATTTGAAATTTAACTTTCGACATAATACTTCGAAATCCATAGTTTTAAAACCATAACTTCAAAACTTAAATGGTTTGGATATTCAACAGTATATAAAATAAAACAGTTGAATTTAAAATTTTCTGTAAAAATAAATAATTTCCATACCTTCACAATCTTTATTCACTTTAAATTCAGTCTAAACCCATAACTTTAAGATTCACTTTCAGTTTGAATAAAATACTTCGATTTCAATAATTCAAACTTTGAGTATTTAATGAATTTCAAAACTAAGATTGGGAATTTCAAACCAACAATTCATTTTCCTATTATTTAGTTTGAAAGGTTTAGATGATAAATCCATAATCATTTAAAATAAACTACATTTATTAACACTAATTATTACCTTCCATTTATTTATACTAGAATTATTCATTAAATCCAGTTATAAATATCATACCTTAAAATTTCCAATTTTAATAAGTTAGCATCAACTTTTGGAGTTAAAATTTTCAATTAAGCTCAATTCCAATTAAATTTCCAATTTATCTTTCAACCTTAATTGATTTGAATCATTTAAAACTCTATATACATATATACACAAGATCTTAAACCTGTACGTAATCCTATAATATAAATTATCAAATTCCATTTTTCAACTTATTCATTTTTATTTAACAGATTTATGCATAGCTTAAATTCAACAATTTAACTATATATGTATATATAAAATATATTTATATCATATCCAAATTTACTATTTATTAAACCGTATCATATCCAAACCATAAAATCATTTAAAAATAATTTTATATATATACCGCGGTGCCTGTGTATAATTTTCTACCCTATGGTCAAGTGATACGGATATTTATCATTTCAATCTGTAATTTAAAAATAAAAATTACGGTTATATATCGTTTCAAACCGCAATCCCGAATGAAAGGAAAGTGCATAATAACTTGCAGTTTATATAATGTAGAACACATCATCCATTCACCCAATATCAATCATCAACCAATTTATTGCAATCATCATCAATATATAGCATATAAAATATAATAGGTAATAAATAACAGTTATTAACTAACAGTTTATATTCAAATACATAATTTTAACTGTCAATTTATATGCAATAACAAAATTTATTAACAGTTAAATTAAATAAATGCAACTTAACAGAGATGATGAATAAAACATGCCAAACAGTCATAAAGAAATTTCTACTCATATCTTAAGTCAATTTAACAGACATAGGACATTTTAGAAGTTGTGAGTGGGTTAAAACACTCACCTTTTGAATTTAAATCGAAATTAAATCCGATTTAAACTCAAAAATTCGACGGTCTCCAAATCTGTCCAAACCAGCGTCAAAAGATCTGGAATTTTATTACGATCCTAACAAAAAAAATCTCGCGTGAAACGGATAATGAATGAAGAAGTTATTCGAATAAAACGTTTTAAAATCAAAATTAAAATAAAAAAATATATAAAACAAAGCATACCACAAAGGTTTGGCCACATCGCCGAAACTCACGCAACCCTAATTCGCGTCTTCAGGCAATTGCGCCGCCATCAGCCAAACACCTAACGCCGCCAAATCCATCGCCAAGCCCCAGATCTGAGGCTGCCATCGGCCCTGCCACCTTCGGCCGTCCCCTATAGCCACGCGTGCACGACCCTAACTTCCCCAAAATGCCACGTCTCTGCTACGTACAAACGCCAATTCTGGCGAATCTAGGTGTCGTTGAGTCGAAGTGAACCATTGGATTAGTGTCTCTCGGTCCCCTCTATGCTCCCAAACTTCCCGATCTTCGAAACAACGACGATCTACCGTTGAAACCAACCCCCAATACGAACTGCTGAGGATAAATGGCTAATTTCTGAGCAACCGATAACTCCAATCGAAAAACGAATACCACCAGGGGATTACACGCATCAAGATCATCAACATATATTTTTTTTCGAAATTTTCTAGGGACTTTAAATTTTTGACTTTTGATTTGATTTTTGAAATTGGATATAGGGTAGGGTTTGCAGCCATTGGGAAGAAGACAAGCTGAATAAATGAACGCATAAACAAATGAGAATAGATGGAGGTAAGGTTTATAACCGGGTTTATATAAGTAGGTTAGAAATAGATTATATGGATCCGATAAACAAACGTACTGACGCTAACGTGGCCCATAAAGCCCGTTCTGACCCCGGAACGAAATTGGGTAAACCCATATATCAAAATAGGTGTTTTAAAATATTCTGAACGCGATGGAAAAAGTTTCACGTCCAAATTCGATCGAGGAAGAAGTTATGCTGAAAACAATCTTTTCAAATTGATTTCAAATTGATTTCAATTAAAACGATTTCAAGGCGCTTCGCATTCGTACCATCAAACGACAAGTCTAATCGCTACGAAACTTGAAACCCTACAATAATTCACTGTTACGGATCCGATGAAACTGGTTTCGTCGAAATCCGAGTCCGTGACGAAAATGGCTATTTTTATATTAATTAAATAAATTCAAAAATAAACAAATAAAATCCAATTTATATATTTAGATTCTAAAATTGACCCATTTTATCACTTTTAAAAATTCTTAATCATTTACAAAATTCATACAAGTTTAGATGTCAAATTAAAGAAGGTAAATTTATAAATTTCAATATAAATCTTTAATTCCATTAAATTCACAAATTATAAATAATATCCTAAAATTTCGTTTAGTTAAATAAATTAGTTAGTATTCCATTCATTCATGTCAAATAGATGGATCTACCATTGGATTTAAGATTATCACATAAATATTTCCCGTTTTCAACTAAATTTCCAATTAATGTAAAATTTTATATTTAATTTTAAATTAATTAAAATAAATACATAAAGCTTGATTCCCGTTTAAACATTTAACTCATTTGATTGCAATTAACCTTTTTATAGTAAATTAAGTTCCGATATTAATGAAACTTTATTTCCATTCTTTTTATTCACAGATCATCATATTATGAAGAACATTTACGTTATTCCCCATTTATTACCTTAATTTATTTATCGTAACATTTAATTTATATTTATTGCAACGCTTTCCGATTTAATTGAAGGAACTAAGTATATAACTCATAATAGTTGTGGTAAAACTATTAATCCCACATGTATAAGTATATCCTTATCCGTTATACCTATTAATTAAATAAATTCCACTTTTAAGTGCGTTTAAGTTTATTACTAAGTACCCATTTACTTTTTCCCAAAAAAAAAATTTGAATTCCATTCATTTACCATACAATCACTTTCCCATTCACACCTTATTATCAACCCACAATTACTATTCAGTGCATATTTATTCATCAATCAATTAGATATTTACTTTTCTTTCCTTCTATTTGATAAATAACCTAGTATACATTTACATACATTCATTCCATTCCATTCATTTATGGGTATTGCATTGAAATTTAATTTATTAGCTAATACCAACGTTATTACCATTAATTACAATTGGATTCCCAATTTTATTTAATACCCTGAATAAATAACATATATATTAATCGAATCCTTACATTTGTTTTTCTCATATTCCATTTAAAATCAAATCATACATTTAAATGATTTTATTGAATTGGAATTTCATTCAAGTCATAAATTATTATCTTGCATTAACATGATTCCTTAATTTATTCCAATTACCGTTTACACTCTTTTATTGCATTAAATCAATTTAATACTTTCATTAATTTCTCATATTAAATTTTATATCCAGGTAAGAATCCTTTTTTTTTCTACTTAACTCATTTGGATTTTATTCAAATTTCTATAACTAGGTTTTAAGTCACCATTTACATAATTTATTTTAGCCTTCATTTTAACATTTATTTATCCCCTTTATTGTTTTCACTAAAATAAATTACAAAAATCCTTAAATAAACAAATTAAATTGTCGAAATTTACGGGTCGTTACACTCTCCCCCACTCAAAACTTTTCGTCCCCGAAAAGGAAAAGAAGGGAAAAGAAGAAATAAGAAAACAATATATCTTTCTTACTTAAATTTATAAACAAATAAGTTTACAAAATAAAATAATTTAACATAAAATATACCAATTTATACCCATTTAAATCCTTTATACATAAATTGTTAAAGTTTGTAAACATTTTCAAATTTTTCCAAGTCCAAAATTTACGGAAAATTTTGGCAGAGTCTCCTTTGTACGGAGAGGCTCGGAAGAAAATATAATATAAATATAACAATATACACAAATATTTTCCAAAATAATATATATCCCTACACGGGAAAATATATAAAATAGCGCTATAAACTGAAATCCGAAAACGTACCTATTTGTCGGGAATTTACGCTAAATTTATGAAACCAAAAGCAGTAGCAATTGCTTCTATAACCTGCATTTCAATAATAAAATCTAAAGGGTTAACAATTTATATAAAGTGAAATATTTAAGTGGTTTCAACCGCTAACAACAAATCAATACCATAACCATAAATTTCAACAAACAGCATACACAACAATTACAAAACAACCATTCAATCAAACAAACAAATAGTCGTTCAGGTTAAAAACTTTTAAATTGTCCGGAATGAAGAATAAACCATCAAGTGCATCATCTACTCAACAGTCTTGGATAAAACTAAATAGATTATTTCTTCACTCAAATCCAATTTTAAAGTATTCTTGCCTAAACGACCATCAACTAAACAACAACAAATCAAAACAACAATCAACTACTTATTATTAATTTTATTTCATACATTTGTTGTTTAACTTTCTTTTTATTTATACAGTGATTCATCTTTTTAATTTACATTTATTCATTAAATGGTTGTCTCATTTATTTTTCTCTTATACTTATTACTTACAATTATTCACTTTATTTCTACAAAGATTTCCACTTATTCATATCATGAATTTTCCTTTTATTATTTTACATTCATTTATTCACTACTTAACTTTATTTATTTATAGTATTCGTCTTTTTGTTTATTAAAATAATTAACTTTAACATTTACTTAAGTTTATAATCATTTATTTATGATACTCACCTTTAATTTGATTTAAATATAGTAAAATTCAAATTGTAACTTAAGTTTACAACACTCACGACATCAAATCCTTGTTTATTAAAGAATTTCATTAATTACTTTCATTACCTCAAGTTAACCTCTTGTATAATATCCATTACATTTCTTATTAACATTTTCAACTTTTTATATCTTTCGGTAAGTTATATATATGCCTTTAAGAATGTAATTGAAAGTTATACAAGTTTTCCCATTTCTTTTTAATTAATTCATTGTTCAATAATTTTTATTTTTTTTACCTTTTGTCTTATAAGTTACTATTTCAAGTTCCTCTTTATTTCCTTTATAACTTAGAATTAAATCTCTTACCTAAATTAGAGGTTTCAATTATTAATTACTTATCTTTCATTTCACTACAATAATTGAACAGTTAATTAATGGAAATTTAAGAATTTAATACCGGGTTAAATTTTCAATTTATTTTAAAACAATAGATAAATACATTCTTACAACTTATATATCTCTAATTATATTTAAAACAATTCAAAATTTATATATTTTTCAAAAATTAATCTGCAGTAGAACTACTACATTGGCCTTCCCCCTTCGAAACTCGAAAATGAAAGTCGATGATGCGGCCGCCATCATCGAAATTATCTTCCAGCGACAGAGAGGAAAGTACAAAACTTATTTTCTCCAAAATCCTCTTTAAAACAATTCTTCCAAATTATATTAAATATTTATATCAGAAAATACTTATAAACAATATTATTATATTCCAAAATTTATTCGAAAAATTTCAATACCCCGGAACTTAAGTTGAAAATTTCCGAATTTCATTTATTTTATTTTTCAATCTTATTTCTATTATTATTTATAACTTTATTACCTAACAACCAATCTATTGCAGCCAAATATAGATATCATTTGAAAATTTTATTTTATATAGAAAATATAATAGGCAAAATTATGTCATTCACCCATATAAAACAAATATTATGTCGGTCTGTCCTATTAAGTGTTTAGAATTCCTATTGATGTCACAGCGTCCCATGCACCAACCAGAATTTATAAATACAAAACGGAACGGATTAACACAACATTAAAACCTTTTTATAACACTAACAAATACGCTCTCTCATATATATACACTCAACGGCTCCCATAGGGTATTACTACCCTATTAATAAAGAGTCAAACCCCACAAAGCTAAGGTTTATCACTAAACCAAAGCTCTGATACCAGATGTAACATCCAGCCTTTTCGCACGCTTTAAATCGACACACATGCCAATTCAAACCATACGGAAGGGCGGATTGTTATGGGGTAAATAAGAAAAATAGAGAAGAAATAAAAAAAAATAGAATCTCACAGTGGAAGGATAAAATATAATAATCAATATATGGTTTATAAAACCGTTTACAAAACATTTGCTTCTTCTTTATACAATAAATATCAGAGTTCACATACCAAAATATTAATGCAGCGGAATTAAATGTTGTAGTGGAATAATATACTAGATAATAGTAATACAAATCTTCATCTTCGTCCTCCAAAGCTAAATCTTCAAATCCTGAAATGCTCGGACTGACCCAAGCGTATTTGAAAAGACAAAAACACTCGAGTCAGAACTAAAAGATCTTATGTGAGTTAAATTAACAGAAATAAATATGAGTGCAGTAACTCAAGAGATGCTCGGGATTTACATCTGCTAAGGATCTGTTAAACTATTTACTATGTAGTATATTTCACTATTATAATAGTGTCTAATTGTAAAATAAACTTACTTTTAAATAGCGTTAAGGCTTTACATTTTCCACCTTAACGCGTAAAATGCCAATAGTCTATACAGTACCGTAATACCTCCTGATCAGGAAGCTACCAGAGGATACTCCATAGGTACGACACAAATAGAAACTCGTACAAGGCGTGATAAGGTAGGTGACACGGCACAACTAGGCAATGTCAGGGTAGATATACCAATTACGCTTCCGGGTCGGTGGTAACGCGTAGCGCGCAGCTACCGCCCACCTCGAGCCACACCCCCAAATAAAATCAAAAGTGGCCACCGAAATAATCCAAAAGTCAAAGTATAATATCGAAGGGATGTGTCCGATCAAAGGTGCTACCTTATTAACCCGTCGATCGCTCCTGTTTTAGCCACCTTATGCCAACTTACAAGAGTCGGGTCCACGTATTTACCTTGAAGGAAATGCCACCACCATCCTACTTCATTCTGGAATCTCCACCGCGTACACGGTTGTTAAAGTGCTTTTCGGGGTTGGCATAGAGTATGACAACTTCCGATCCCGGTCTCTTCAACAACCAAACATTATTATAACACCGCGGTCATTTAAAAATAATTATACTTTCAAAACCAGAATACAATTATCCATTTCAAAACCCATAAATAGATATCATTTCCTTTTAAAACCCAAATAAATATGATATCATTTTATTTCAATATATTTTCTTTTCCAAAATCATGCCACTTTTAAAATTTATAATACCTCGAAACCAAATATTTTAATTTTAACTTTCAACATAATACTTCGAAATCCAAAGTTTTAAAACCATAACTTCAAAACTTAAATGGTTTGGATATTCAACAGTATATAAAATAAAATAGTTGAATTTAAAATTTTCTTAAAAATAAATAATTCCCACACCTTCACAATCTTTATTCACTTTAAATTCAGTCTAAACCCATAACTTTAAGATTCACTTTCAGTTTGAATAAAATATTTCGATTTCAATAATTCAAACTTTGAGTATTTAATGAATTTCAAAACTAAGATTGGGAATTTCAAACCAACAATTCATTTTCCTATTATTTAGTTTGAAAGGTTTAGATGATAAATCCATAACCATTTAAAATAAACTAAATTTATTAACACTAATTATTACCTTCCATTTATTTATACTAGAATTATTCATTAAATCCAGTTATAAATATCATACCTTAAAATTTCCAATTTTAATAAGTTAACATCAACTTATGGAGTTAAAATTTTCAATTAAGCTCAATTCCAATTAAATTTCCAATTTATCTTTCAATCTTAATTGATTTGAATCATTTAAAACTCTATTTATATATATAAGATCTTAAACCTATACGTAATTCTATAATATAAATTATCAAATTCCATTTTTCAACTTATTAATTTTTATTTAACAGATTTACGCATAGCTTAAATTCAACAATTTAACTATATATGTATATATAAAATATATTTATATCATATCCAAATTCACTATTTATTAAACCGTATCATATCCAAACCATAAAATCATTTCAAAAATAATTTTATATATATACCGCGGTACTTGTATATAATTTTCTACCCTATGGTCAAGTGATACAAATATTTATCATTTCCATCCGCAATTTAAAAATAAAAATTACGGTTATATATCATTTCAAACCGCAATCCCGAATGAAATGAAAATGCATAATAACTTGCAGTTTATATAATATAGAACACATCATCCATTCACCCAATATCAATCATCAACCAATTTATTGCAATCGTCATCAATATAACCAATCATCAATATATAACATATAAAATATAACAGGTAATAAATAACAGTTATTAACTAACAGTTTATATTCAAATAAATAATTTTAACTGTCAATTTATATGCAATAACAAAATTTATTAACAGTTAAATTAAATAAATGCGACTTAACAGAGATGATGAATAAAACATGCCAAACAGTCATAAAGAAATTTCTACTCATATCTTAAGTCAATTTAACAGACATAGGAAATTTTAGAAGTTGTGAGTGGGTTAAAACACTCACCTTTTGAATTTAAATCGAATTTAAATCCGATTTAAACCCAAAAATTCGACGGTCTCCAAATCTGTCCAAACCAGCGTCAAAAATCTAGAATTTTATTACGATCCTAACAAAAAAAATCTCGCGTGAAACGGATATCGAATGAAGAAGTTATTCGAATAAAACGTTTGAAAATCAAATTTAAAATAAAAAAATATAAAACAAAGCATACCACAAAGGTTCGGCCATGCACCGAAACTCACGCAACCCTAATTCGCGTCTCTAGGCAATTGCGCCGCCACCAGCCAAACACCTAAGGTCGCCAAATCCATCGCCAAGCCCCAGATCTGAGGCCGCCATCGGCCCTGCCACATTCGGCCGTCCCCTATAGCCACGCGCGCACGACCCTAACTTCCCCAAAACGCCACGCCTCTGCTACGTACAAACGCCAATTCTGGCGAATCTAGGTGCCGTTGAGTCGAAGTGAACCGTTGGATTAGTGTCTCTCGGTCCCCTCTACGCTCCCAAATTTCCCGATCTTTGAAAAACGACGATCTACCATTGAAACCAACCCCCAATACGAACGGCTGAGGATAAACGGCTAATTTCTGAGCAACCGATAACTCCAATCGGAAAATGAATACCACCAGGGGATTACACTCATCAAGAGCATCAACATATATATTTTTTGGAATTTTCTAGGGACTTTAAATTTTTGACTTTTGATTGATTTTTGAAATTGGATATAGGGTAGGGTTTGCAGCCATTGGGAAGAAGACAAGCTGAATAAATGAACGCACAAACAAATGAGAATAGATGGAGGTAGGGTTTATAACTGGGTTTATATAGGTAGGTTAGAAATAGATTATATGGATCCGATAAACAAACGTGCTGACGCTAACGTGGCCCAAAAAGCCCGTTCTGACCCCGGAACGAAATTGGGTAAACTCATATATCAAAATAGGTGTTTTAAAATATTCTGAACGCGATGGAAAAAGTTTCACGTCCAAATTCGATCGTATGAAGAAGTTATGCTGAAAATAATCTTTTCAAATTGATTTCAAATTGATTTCAATTAAAACGATTTCAAGGCGTTTCGCGTTCGTACCATCAAACGCCAAGTTCGATCGCTACGAAACTTGAAATCCTACAATAATTCACTGTTACGGATCCGATGAAACTGGTTTCGTCGAAATCCGAGTCCGTGACCAAAATGGCTATTTTTATATTAATTAAATAAATTCAAAAATAAATAAATAAATAAAATCCAATTTATATATTTAGATTCTAAAATTGACCCATTTTATCACTTTTAAAAATTCTTAATCATTTACAAAATTCCAACAAGTTTAGATGTCAAATTAAAGAAGGTAAATTTATAGATTTCAATATAAATCTTTAATTTCATTAAATTCACAAATTATAAATAATATCCTAAAATTTCGTTTAGTTAAATAAATTAGTTAGTATTCCATTCATTCATGTCAAATAGATGGATCTACCATTGGATTTAAGATTATCACATAAATATTTCCCGTTTTCAACTAAATTTCCAATTAATGTAAAATTTTATATTTAATTTTAAATTAACTGCAATAAATCCAAATAAGTACATAAAGCTTGGTTCCCATTTAAACATTTAACTCATTTGATTGCAATTAACCTTTTTATAGTAAATTAAATTCCGATATTAATGAAACTTTATTTCCATTCTTTTTATTCACAGATCATCATATTATGAAGAACATTTACGTTATTCCCCATTTATTACCTTAATTTATTTATCGTAACATTTAATTTATATTTATTGCAATGCTTTCCGATTTAATTGAAGGAACTAAGTATATAACTCATAATAGTTGTGGTAAAACTATTAATCCCACATTTATAAGTATATCGTTATCCGCTATACCTATTAATTAAATAAATTCCACTTTTAAGTGCGTTTAAGTTTATTACTAAGTACCTATTTACTTTTTCCCAAAAAAAAATTTGAATTCCATTCATTTACCATACAATCACTTTCCCATTCACACCTTATTATCAACCCATAATTACTATTCAATGCATATTTACTCATCAATAAATTCGATATTTACTTTTCTTTCCTTCTATTTGATAAATAACCTAGTATACATTTACATACATTCATTCCATTCCATTCATTTATGGGTATTGCATTGAAAGTTAATTTATTAGCTAATACCAGCATTATTACCATTAATTACAATTGGATTCCCAATTTTATTTAATACCCTGAATAAATAACATATATATTAATCAAATCCTTACATTTGTTTTTCTCATATTCCATTTAAAATCAAATCATACATTTAAATGATTTTATTGAATTGGAATTTCATTCAAGTCATAAATTATTATCTTGCATTAACATGATTCCTTAATTTATTCCAGTTACCGTTTACACTCTTTTATTGCATTAAATCAACTTAATACTTTCATTAATTTCTCATATTAAATTTTATATCCAGGTAGGAATCCCTTTTTTTCTTCTTAATTCATTTGGATTTTATTCAAATTTCTATAACTAGGTTTTAAGTCACCATTTACATAATTTATTTTAGCCTTCATTTTAACATTTATTTATCCCCTTTATTGTTTCTACTAAAATAAATTACAAAAATCCTATTAAATAAACAAATTAAATTGTCGAAATTTACGGGTCGTTACAAAGCGCTTTCATGCGAGAGGCAATAATTTTCGAAACACACTTATATATCGAGTTGCAACAAGAGATTGGCCTGAAGTCTGTAACAGATGCATCGGAGGTTGATTTAGGAATGAGGGCAATGTTTGTGTTATTGAATGTATTCATGATCTTAGAGTTTTTAAAAACTGACATAATCGCACGGCACACATCAGATCCAACATTGCTCCAGCAAGAAGTGTAGAAAAAGGTGTTGAGCCATCAGGTCCGCTGTAAGAGTTAGAGTTAAGCGAAAACATGGCATCTTTAATTTCAACTTCGGAAACTGTATTACAGAGAAATGCATGGTCATGTTGATTAAGCTTAGGAAGAATGTTTGGATCTATTTCATCAACACATAGACTGAAATTTTCTGCATTACCAAGGAGATGGGAGAAAAAGTCAATGAATGACTTTGTCAATGGCCAATCTGTCAGTTTGTTCATTACCATCCAAGTCAACGATTCTATGGATGTTGTTGCGGTTTTGTTTCGCTTTAAGAGTTGCATGGAAATACGTAGTATTTAGATCGCCTTCATCATTCCAACGAGCGCGCGCCTTCTGCTTGATCATGGATAGATCCTTTTGAAGTTCTAGATGATACTGCTTTGCTATGGAGGTTTCAAAAGAAGCCAAGCGATCATCATGGGCGTTCCTTTGCATTTCAGATTGAATCTCCTCAGTTTCTGTTTCCAGATGTTCAATTGCTTGCTGCCATTCCCAAATCTGGATTTGGACCACTCTCTCAACGCCTACTTCGTGGCCCTGAGCTTTTTCTGTAAAAAAGCATAGGATTACCATAGTTAGGGGAGGACCAAACGGTACGCACAACATCAAAAAAGTCGAGTTCTTTAGTCCAGGAATCAAAAAATTTAAAATGAGGTCTCCCTCTCATGACAGCGCCTCCCATGTGGATGATTTGTGGCGAGTGGTCAAATAGGGATGGGTTGGGAATCTGATTGAATAAGGAAGGCCAGGCATTCAAGGCTTCTTGGTTGGAGAAAGTGTAGTCGATTTTACTAAAAGTTCTAACACCCTATCTTCTCTTGTTGTTCCAAGTGTATCTAGCACCAGAGACTTTAGTTTCAATCGGGTTAGCTTCTTGAATAGCATCGTTAAGAGGTTAATGTCAGCTAGAGATAGGGTAGAGCCACCTATTCTATCCATAAGGCTAAAGGAACAATTAAAATCACCACAGACCACCCAGGGATGGGTGTCCTGTCTTAAACTAGGGAGAGTGGCAAGGAATGGAGCCTGGGAGTTTGCTGCATTCTCAGCATAAACAAAGGTGAGGTAGCAAGAGATATTATTGGTGATGAATAAGCTATGGCGGTGGATAAATTGAGCAGAGGAGACGATGTGGGTTAGGAGATGGACGGTAGGATCGAAGAGAATTAAGATATGACCGTAAGGGGCTTGGTCGAGATTGTGTGCTGTCTTTCAGGATGACTTAATTAGATGAGCTGCTCCGTGGGATAGAGTAGCATTCAACTTGGTTTCAAGAATTGCTAGGACACTCAAGTTGTAATGAGTGATCAGATCTTTACATATATGCAGTTTAGAGTCATCATGAGCTCCACGGACATTCCAAACACATATATTATATGTCATTGAGTAAACTTGAGAGATTCAATTATTGCTTTCTTCATTTGCCTAGTCAAGGCACTTGAGGTATTGTTGTAGTCGGGAATGGACGCAAAGAGAGGGGAGTTCATAAAGATGGAGGCTGGGTGTCAGCTATTTCAGAATGGGGAGGGTTAGGAGACTTTGTGGAAATTAGCGGGGAAGGGCCAAGAATTGAGGATGAAGTGTCAGGAAGAGGGATGAAGGCTTTGGGAGGATTGATATGTTTGTAGGGATAATTTGTTCAGCATGCACAACATGCATGACCACTGCATTGCCCGGAGGCGGGGGGATTAGTTGTGGGATATCATACGTTCTATGTTGAGTCACCAGAGTCGATGAAGTATCAAAAGGTAGCGTGGGGACTTAAGGAGATATGTTATCAGAGAGAGAGAGGAAATTGTGTGCACATGCGCATGCACATGATCTAGGGAGGGGGTTCGACAATAGAAGCTAAGGGAGGAGACAGAGCTATTACATTGAGTCGAGGAACCGTGTGGGAATTTGAAATAACATCGAATTGTTGGTTGCATGGGGAAGTCTCCATGTTTGCATGTTTTACACTGGAATCGATTGGGGCGGTATGGCAGTGGGTCAGTTTGGATGATCGAACAGGGCTTTGGGGTCCAGAGAGTGTGACTGATGGGGTAGGTAGGGGAGCAGGGTTGTTGCTGAAATTAATGACGTGAGTAGGAGTGGGGGAGCAACATTAAGGTTTGAAGTATCGAGCAAGCTTGTGATTGGGCCACTCACTGCTGTTTCATGCAGATACGTTGCTGAGTTTATGTTTTGTACCGAAACCATATGGTTGCTCCAAAAATTTAATGGGATAGTCACTGCCTTTTGTGAAGTAACCAAACATTCTGCAACATTCTCGTTCATTGGAACAGCTTGCGTTAATTCCACGACATCCAGATAATTATGCTCATGCAAAATGTCAAATTTGTTATGAGTTAAAAAAGAGGGCTGCTCAGCACGTGCTCTATCTAGAAGCGTGCGAGATAAGTTTATATCATTTTGGTCTAAATTTTTTTCCCTTCTATCTTTGCCAGCTGTAGTGGCTTCTTTAATTTGTTTTCCCCTCTTGGTTTCCAGGAAAAAATCATCATCAACAAGATCAATTGTTTCAGTGACTCCACCCAAGTTAACAGCCATCAAAATACTCCATCAATTACCACTTCGGGTGGGGGGGAGGGGAAGAGATTAGCAGAGGTTGTTGAAGAAACATGCATTTTCTACCTTTAAATCTACCCACTTTTTGCCACTTTACAGGAGCATTTCCTTTAAATAATTCTTTTTTCTTTACTGGGATTCTAACCTCAACTTTATCTTGCTTGCTTTGATTCAGTTGAATTATGTGAGAGACATGAGATACTTGCATTTCACAGTTTTCACAGGAGTGTCCAAAGGAAACACAATAAGTGCAAATTAGTGGTTTCCACATGTAAGTTACTTTGATTTTTTGGGTACCCCCATCAACAAGCTTAACAAGAAACTCATCAACTAGTTCATTGTCAAGTCAAATCTCAATTAAACATTTAGCATAATGGAGTCTCTCCAGGCTTTCAGTCATCATATCCATACACAGTAGTTTACCAATCCTACTCGAAAGCCAGTTCACACCAATGTGAGTCCAGGCAAAAGCGGGATATTATGGAATAGCACCCAAACCGGAAACGAGTGCACGGATCCACAAACATTACTAAATTTGGAATCGTAAGGCTTGACAATAAAAAGTTTGTTCTTCATAATGATTGGTTCCCCATTTATGATAGTTTGCTTGTCCTCTTCCCAAGAAAGGAGGAAAAGAAAGATGACACCATCAGATTTGATTTTAATTGTACCTTTAATTTTCCATACTTGCTTGAGTATTTGCACCACTGCAGTGAATGACATCGGTTTGTCAAGAAAGAAACCCAAGAGATACTCACTTCAGATTTGAGTTCCTGCTTCAACTATGCCAGCAGGAAGGTCTAAGGCACCATTAGAGAACGAAGGCTTCATCTCAATCGGTATGTACTTCCCAACATTCCTGGGTTTCTGCTTGAACAAAGAACTCTAGACTGGTTGAGAGGGGGAAGTTGTGGAGAAAATAGCTGAGGGGTTGGAAGCTGAAGATGGGTCGGGGGGTCGAGGTGGGGAGGGTGCGGGTTGCGGCAAAGATGAGTTGTTTGGAGCATGGGTAAGGGTAGGATTAAGGTACGAGGACAGGGTGTTGGGGATGTGACAAGGGAGAGAGGATGCCATGACAGGAGAGAGAGGAAGAGTGAATTGATGATTGGATAATAAGAAGAATATAACTGGAATAAGAATATAATTCAATATAATTTGTGAGAATAATAAGAATATAACTGGAATAAAATGAAATTATATTAACCTAAGGTAAATGATAACTGCTTTAAATGCAATTCTAATTAATTAAAAATTAAAGGGTTATAATTGATATATATGTCAATAAATTATGGTAATGTATGTATTAATTGATAATTGGATTTAAAGAGTAATTGGCAATTTAAATGTTGATTTATTAATGAAATAATGTGTAATAAATTAAAATTGAATAAAAATAGTGTAATGTGAGTTGTTATAACTATTGGTCGTAAATAATGAACTTACAAATGTTATTAAATGTAGAAATGGTAGTAATGGTTATTTGTTACCAATTCATTTAAATCAATTGCAATTGAATGCCATTAAATGTTACACTAATGTGAGTTAAGACAATAACGGTGAATTGTGAATGTAATAAAAGGAATAGAAATGTAAAATTTATTCATAATGTAGTAATTGATTTAATAAAAGAGTGAAATCAAGGTAAATAAATTAATTGGTATTTTAAATTTTAATTAATGTGAGAAATTGATAAGAATTTAATATAATAGAAATATAGTAGTTAATACAAATAAAAGATGGAAATTGTAGCATATTAGTTAAATAAGATATCAACAAATGTTAACTATGTTATTAAAGTAATAATTGATTGAATAAAAAGAATTAAAATCAAATTTAATCAATTTGTTGGAATTTAATTTTAATAAATTGGAGTTAATTATAGTTGAAATTGAATGTTGTAATTAATGAAATATTTAATATTGAATTAATGTGTAAACTTGTTTTGAATTATTATAAATGTCTAAGTAATCAAAAATTATAAATTTTTTTATTTAATAAATATTGAACTAAAAAGTGAATTAATTAATTTAATATTAATTTATTTAATTAATGCGAGAATAACCATTTTGGCCACTATCTCGAATTTCGACGAAACCAGTTTCATCGGATCCGTAACAGTGAATTATTATAAAGTTTTAAGTTTCATAGCATTCGGACATGTCATTTGATCGTACGGACTCGAAACGCCTAGAAATCAATTTAATTGACATCAGTTGAAATCAATTTGAAATAAGCTGATTTTAACATAACTTCTCCATACGATGGAATTAAGATTTGAAACCTGTTCCATTGAGTTTAAAAATATTGAAAACATCTATTTTGATATATGAGGTGACCCATTTTCGTTCCGGAGACAAAATGGGATTTTGGGTCGTTTATCGTTCAATCCAAATCAATCTGATCCACTCTTTTTGTTTCCAGCTTTGCATATAAATAGCCCATTATAAACCCCAGCAACCTTTTTATTTTCTATTGTGTGTGCGTTCATTTCTTTCTCATCTCCTCTTTCTAATGGCAAACAAACAAAACCCAACTCCCAAATTGCAAATTCAATTCCAAATTCAATTCCAAAATCAAACTCCTCCAAAACCTATCAAATTATATACCATTTCGGAGCTCTCGATGAGCGCATCTCGGATCTGCAATTCGTTTTTGTCACTGAATCATTATTTGTCCAGAAATTGAAGGTTTATTCTCGGCCATTCGTTTGGAGTTTGATCATCGACGATGGATCGTCGATTTGAGGACACAGTTTTGTAGAGAGGATCGAGGGGAGTTCATCAGCGTGGGTTGTTTGGCGTTTTGATGGTTGGATCGACATCTTTAATTTGATTTGAGCTAGGGTTTCATGTCGACGGCTGATGGGTTTATAAGCGCGACCGAGCCTGGGGGTGTTCGAGAAGGTCGGGGGGAGGCTTAGGTCGAGGTCGCGGAGTTTTGGAATTCAGTTAACTAGTATTTTGAAATAGAAATTGATGTAAATAAACTGAATTATTTTCGATAATCCAAGTGTATATGTTGAAATTGGAACTGATTTGATGAATTGTTCAAAGAGTTTTAATGTAAGTTTCAAAATTGAAGTGTCAAATATAAATGAATTTATCGAAAATTGAGTTATTAAAAAGGTTTCAGTATAACTTTGAAATTCATTTTAAATTAATTTAAAACTATTTCAATTTATTTTAATTTATTATAACCTATTTAATACAATTTAATCTATTTCACTTATTTTAAATTTATTTAATCTATTTAAAACCTACTTAATATAATTTAAATCTATTAAACCTATATTAAATCTATTTAAACATTTCAAATCTATTTAAATCATTTTTAAATCTAGTTAAAAAATTTAAACCTATTTATTTTAAATCTCAATAACTATTTTAAAACTATATAAACTATTATAATTACCCAAACTATTTTCTAAAAATTTCAGACGTGTAAAGTTGAAGTATTTATGTTCAAATCCTTGATTTTAAAGCGAGTATGGTTAAATGATGGAATAACCAAAGTTGAGAATAAAATGACATATTTGAGTGAATAATATGATTTTGGAAGCGAATATGATTTTGAAAGTGAAAATAGTCTGAAAGTTAATATGATTTCGAAAGAGATATAATTTGAAATAGAATATGATATTTTGATATAAATTGTGAACTGACGTTTTTGAAATGTAAAAGAACCATCCGGTGTGAAATAAGCGTTTGGTTGTAAAATAGACCGGAATCAGATATTGTCATACTCTCTGCCAATACCAAAAACTACTTTAACAAACTGTGTATGTGGTTGAGATTCCAGAAATGAAGTAGGATGGTTTGGCGAAGAATTTCTGTATGAGGTATTGACGTGACCCTAACTTCCATGAGTCAACTTAGATGTGACTAAAACAAGAGCCATACTGGGCCAAGTGAGGTCATTCCTCCTACCGAGCACATTTCTTCGATACTATAATTTGACTTTGTGATTGATTTGGTGGCCATCCCTCGATTTTGCTATGGGAGTGTGTTCGAGGTGGGCGGTAGTAGCTTCTATGCGTTACCACCAATCCGGGCGTGCAATTGGTATATCTACCCTGGTATTGCCTTGAGTGTCGTGTTCACATTCCATAGCGCGCTTTCTACGAGTTTGGTTTGTACCATACCTATGGAGTGCCCTCTGATAGCCCTCCAGTTTATGGAGAAATTACTGTACTGTATAGACTATAGGAATATATAAAAATGCATTAAGGGGGATATGGGTAACGCCTTAATGCTATTTTAATACTTTACTTTATTGTAGACACTATTATAACAACATATTGTACTACATAGTAGATAGTTCAACGGATCCTTAGGAGATGGGAATCTCGAACATCTCTTAAGTTATTGCACTCACGTTAGACACTGGATAGGAGATTTCAAACCCCGTAAACATCTCTGACGCCGCTCCACTCATGTTTATATAACGTTGATTTAACTTACATACAACCTTTTAGTAACTCGAGAGTTTTGTCTTTTCAATTCACTTGGGTTAGCGTTAGCATTTCAGGGTTGAAGACCTTATTTATGGAGGATGAAGATTTGTACTATTATTTATTATAATTATTCCAATGCATCTTGTATTTCGCTGCATTTATTTATTTTTTCTTGTTGTCTGTAACTTTGATTCTGTATTGTATAAGTATAATCAAATTTACTTGTAAACAGCTCCCTGAACTATTATTTGATTATTATATTTTGTCATTGCGCTGCGAGATTCTGTATTTGTTTTATTTCTTTCTCTTTTTCTTGTTTACCCAATAACAATCTGCCCTTTTGAAAGGTTTGAGTCTGGCATGTGTGTTTGCTTAAAACGTCCAAAAAGTCTGGTCGTTACAGTTGGTATCAAAGCTTTAGTTTAGCGATAACCTTAGCTTTGTGGAGTCCGACTCATATTAATTAGGGTAGTAATACCCTAGAATGGGTCGTTGAGTAACGTATTTGTTAGTGTTAAAAAGGGTTTTTATATTGTGTTAATTTGTTTCGTTTTGTATTTATAAATTCTGGTCGGTGCATAGGACGTTATGACATCGATAAGAATTTCTAAACATTTAATAGGACATACCGACATAATATTATTTTGAAATATATGTAAATGAAATAATTTTGCCTATTATATATTTTGTATAAAATAAAAGATTTTATTAATGATATATTTGGTTGTAATATGTTTATTTTTTAGGTATTGAATTTTATAAATACTGGTTGAAGATAAGACTTACAAATAAAATAAATTGGAAATTTAGAACTTTAGTTTCGGGATTTTTGAATTTTCTTTCAAAGGATTTTGGAATATCATATTAGTATTATTTGGAAGTATTTTCAGATATGAATATTTCAATATGATTTAAAAGAAAGTTTTAAAGGGAACTTTTAAAGGAAATAAGTTCTATACTCCACTCTCTGTCGTTGGAAAATAATTTAAATGATGAGTGCACGCTCATCGACGTTCATTTTTGAGTTTCAAAGTGGGTAGACAGTTGTAATGGCTTCACTGCACCTTGTTTGATAAACGAATCTTAAATTTTTAATTTCTAAATATGATTTGATCTATAAAGGATATATATATATATATATATGTATGTATATTATTTTTCTAGTTGACTTAAAAGAACCTGGAGTTTAGCTCTTAGATTTTTCTAGTAATTAGTAGTTTAAATTTTTGTAATGAATGGAATTTTGACTATGGAAACTTCTAAAAATGAAAATAATAAATTTGATGTTAAAGTAATTTGTGATGTAGATAAGAAGCTGAAATTTTGAAACTGTAAATAAAATGGGAATGAAAATAAGAAAATGGTAACTATTGAACATTTTGTTAACTAAATAAATAAGAAAATGTTAACTTCAATTGCATTCTTAAGATATATATATATATATATATAACTTACCAAAATGTTACCAGTTGAAATGTTAATAAGAATATGAAATAGAATATTATACAAGTAAAACTTAGGAAAATTTGAAAATGTTCAATGAAATTACTTCTATAAATAAGGATTCTAATGTTATGAATTATTATAGACTAAAGTTAATAGTTTGAAATGTTACTAATTGAATTTAAAAAGGGTGATAATGTAAGAAAATGATTATAAGCTTAAGTTAACATTTTAACTTATTTATAATCAGATTGAATAATATAAGGTGAATACTGTAGGTAAATAATATAAACTTGAAGTAATATTGAAGCCATTTATAATTAAAATGAGTACAAAAATTTGAATGATTGTAAATTCAGAAAACATTTAAATGATTTAGAAATGGAATTAATATTCTATAATACTATATACGGAAGGATGAATGTGATAAAGGGATAGTGTGTAAATGGTGAATTAAATTGTAAAGAAATTTACCTAATAATGTATAACCTAATAACTGAAATAAAACTTATTTAAGCTATGAATGTAAGGTAGTAAAATAAAAGAAAATGACACTGTATGAATAAAGGAGAAATGAACTTTTATATGTAATAAGTAAATTAAGGAAAATAAATATTATATGAATGAGAAAATAAAAGTAAATCATGAATTGGAAAAAAAAGAAAAAAAATGTAAATGTGATGTAAACTGAAATAAAATGTATAAAATACTTCAATAATGAATTCATTTATGATTCAAATAATTGAAATGGCTATAACTTATGTAACTAAAGAATGTAAATTAAAGAAATAAGCCTTACATGAATAAATGAAACTAAAATTTTATAAGTAATGAATGTGAATTGAAGAAAATCATTATATGAAACAAAATGAACAACAAATGGTGTGAAAAGAGAAATAGAGTAAACTTAAAAATGTGTTGAATTCTTTGTTTGTTTTGACTTATGGATGTTTGGGAGGTGGAACTTTAAAATGTTTAGTATGTATGAATAATCTATTGATTTTTATCTAAGACTGTTGAGTAGATGGTACACTTAGTAGTTTATTTGTCATTCTATGTGATTAAAAGCGTCTAAACCCGTACAAACCATTTGTTTTGCTTGATATGGAAGGGTGTTGATTACCTTGATTGCATGTGATGATTGTATACTTTGATTGCAAATGAATATTGTTATGTTATGTTGATTTTTTCTATTATCAATTGAGACAACTTAAATATTTCTCTTTTATATAATTATTAACTCTTTTGGATTATATAAGTGAAATATAGGTTTATGGAAGCAATTACTTCTGCTTTTGGTTTCATAAAATAAGCCTTGTTTGCCCAACAAATAGGTACGTTCTTGGATTACGGTTTTATAGCGACATTATATTATTTTCCCATGGTTTAGGATATTGTATTTTAAAAATATATGATATATATGGTTATTATTGATATTACTATTTCTCCCGGACCTCTTCGTACAAAGGAGATTCTGCCAAAATTTTCCATGAATTTTGGACTTGGAAAATTTTGTGAAATATTTTCCATACTTTTATTAACTTGAATATAAAAGGATTTAATGGTTTATAAATTAATATTTTATTTAAATTATTTAATTTTGTAAAATTATTTGTTATAAATTTAATATTTTGAATAAGATATATTGATTATGTGACGATCCGCTTTTTATTCCATAGAAAGACGTTTCACCATTAAGAAAGAAATAGGTAGAAAAGAATGGATAGAAAGAAAGAAAGAAACAACATCAGAATCTCAAAGCGAAAACAGAAAAATATATTACATCACATAGCTATTACATAGTATTCATCATACAATCAGAGTCATACATTTACAATTACATCACATTAGAAAGTCGTGAAGACCTATCTATCCATTACATTCCAAATATTAACAGATGATACCAACACAGCGGAATAGATATATATAGATACGCCAAGTCTCCTGCTCCAAGTCCTTTCCAAAATTCTTCAAGCTAACCTGATCACTTGGCTACTCATAAAAATTTGAGTACCCAAGAGTTTAATAAAAACAGAAATAAACACCGGGTCAGACATGGGTCCGGTGTGAGTAAACGGTTAAGTTGTTTAAGTTGAAAAACCTTTGGAATAAAAGGTATCTCTTAAGACTCTCCGCAAATAAATACGAAAAAGTTTTTCCCTTACGATAACCAAAACATTTGATGGGAAAACCAGTTATATTATAATAGTGTCTAGGGTTCCAAATAAATATTCACATAGCCGAAAGTGTTACATTCATTAAATTCCATCATACATAGGTATACAATCAAGTCCGAGATCACTTATTGGAGATTGGATTCCATACAATGACAGGGCTACTGGGGTACCACCCATCACAGTACGTGGTCTAGATCACTATACCGAGGACCCACCCCGATCCCCTGAAATATAAGACCGGAGCTACCCCTTACTGGATAGTCCGAATAAGACAACTCCGCGGTTGTGGCCAACAACCGCCCACACAGCCGAATAAAGGGACCTCTAAATAGGGGAAAATCTTATCCTACTTGGTGCTACCCACTTACCCTTGCTGCACCTCTCCTGTTTTAGCCATTCCCGGTTGATGAGGCTTGAGGCTACGATTACCTTTTTAGAACACATATCTTGGAATGCTCATCGTCCTCCATTGACGATGGTCTGATAACATTCATCCATACAAGTTCGTTCCGAGTTTTAACGAAACCGAAGGCACTATCTCCGTTACACTCATTTTGGAATCACCCTCAGAGTTAACAAAAAACAGCCCTTGCACTCTGAATCTTCATCTTGATCTTTATTTGACATTCACGACCTATTGTTTAATTTGGATCGATGGGTTTTTCGGATAACAAATTTGAAATCCGATCCCGGTCTCATCGAAATCCAAAACGTTTCTTTTAATGCCAAGTTGTTTAAGTAAAACAATTTAATTCAATTCAGAACATAGTATTCACACAGCAATTCATCACAGATAAATAACTTACATTTATTACAGTTATATCAAAAATATTGTACATCACAGAACATCACAGATTAACATACTGTAATAGTAATCAACCCAAGACATTCAAAATAATTAATCATCGACAAGCAAGATTAATTAATCACATAATTTGTTTAATTTAAACCAAATAAATTAATTACTTATGAATTAATTACCTAACCCAGCTTAACTAACATTAATTAATTACAAACCATTTGTTATTATTTTAATTAATTACTAAAATTAATTAATCATCCTTAATAACTTACATTAATTAATTATCTTATAATTACTGATTAATTACCTTTTAATTATTAATTAATTATCCTTTTAATTATTAATTAATTGACCTTTAATTACTAATTAATTAATTAACCTTTAATTACTAATTAATTAACTTTTAATTACTGATTAATTAATTAATATTTTTTATTACTTTCATTAATTAATTGATCTTTAATTACCCAAGAATTTAATTAATTTAAGATAAACCATTTATCTTAATTAATTACTTAATTATTATTAAAATCTTATTTCATAAACCTTGGAATTAATTTATCATTAACATATGAATTAACTTAAGACTTTTAAGTTAATTAATAATTAGAAACATTTCATCTTCTTAATTAACTACTTAATTACACTATTAAATTTATTTAAATAAACTTTAATAATCAATTGCAAATAAAAGACATTTAATAAAATATCTTAAACTTAATTAATTTAAAATAATTTATTTCAAAACCTTTAACTAAAAAGAATTAGTTTAAGAAAAATTTTTAAAACTTGATTTTGTTTTAAACTTTTAGACTTTTAAACTTTGGTTAATACTCTATAGCTTTGACCCGAGCCAAACCCTGAGCTTACCCGTACTCAACCCCGAGCCACATCTTCATCTTCTCTTTTTTTCAAACAATTTTTTGGTTTGAAATTTAAAACTGTTACACTACTAACACTCTCGCATACACTCCACAGCAAACTCGAGCCAAACCACAACTTCCTCGAGGTCCCCCCGTGTCAACTCCATCTTCTCGGATCCATCTGCAAACAAACCAAAATCCACTGATACATCTGACACTCGTGCACATGCGTAGTCTAACGCGGCAACTTCGATCAATGCTGCGACCGTCGACACATCGACAACAACCTCCTCTAGCAGTCTGACCACCCAAAGCCTTGAATCGATGACGAACTCGAAATCGAAAATGAGCAACATCGACTACCACTTGGAACGAACCGATCATCCAAGAATTATCTCGACCCACCGCCTCAGATCACCAGAGAGTTCGATACTCCGACTAAAGCCTCCCCGCAGTCCCACGCTTCGATTTCCCCATGCCGATCCACTCCGATGCATCGACGATATCGCAAACACCTCGCATGCCCAGTCGACCAAAACAGGCTACAAAACCCTACAACGATACCGTGCTGCCGCCACAGTGATCAGAAAATTCACTAATCATTTTTTCGGAGATGTCTGACCTCTAAGCAAGCGTTGGCAACGACCACAAGACCCATCTCTTTGCCGATCGCCAGAAATCAAGGAAACACTCGATTCCGTTCAACCCAAGAATTCTCAATCAATACTTACCTAAAAATCTTGATTCTTCTATTAAAATTCATGGTTTTTGAAATCAAATTAAGTGATGTAAGTGAAACAAGAAATCATGGTTGTGATAACCCGAAATTTTTTTGGGCAATAATAATGTGATAATCTTCTTTTATAAATTATTTTAAATGATCCAAAATTTATTCTTTTTCGAAGCAAATAAATGAGTATTTTTTTATGTATATATATGTAGATTTTAAATAGAATTTGGATTGGAAATTCAAAATAAATGTCTTAAAAATAAAATTTGTTCTAAAAAAAACTCTATATTTTAAAGCTAGTGTATGTATATGATTATTTATTTAGTGTATGATTAGCTTTAAATCATTTTCTTTAAAGGTTTTATAAATATTAATAAAAGGAAGAGTTTAAATATAAACACATAAAACATATATAAATATAAAAACTAATTGAAAATATAATATAAAATTTGTATAAAAACATATTAAAACATAAATTCATGCAAAATAAAAAATTTAAGCCAAGGATTTCATGCAATTACAAGTGTAGCTAATTTTATCATACAATTTAACAAGTGTCATGATTTTCATTTTCTTTACATTTTTAATAAAAGATAAAACTTGGCTATATATACCTCTACCTCTACTCTCTCTTTTCTTTTCTATCTTCCATTTTCAAACTAAACAATGAAACCAAAAATCTATAAACTAACTAGAGAAAAATTCAAATAACAATCTACTTTTACAAATTTTTACTTTTAAAAATTTAAACCTAAAGCTAAAGCAAGGATCAACTCATCTTAATCAAGTGAATTCAAGTTCAGATTCTAAGTATACAACAGATTAAATTCCAGTTCAAAATCAAAGCAACTTCCTGGCTTCTCTGTTCAAACGAATGGTAAGTAAAATAACCTTTATAAAATCTTGAATCTGTGTATATCTTGGTTTGCATATGATAAATACTTAAAGTATGTTGTGAAATGTTTGTATAGATGTAAAAAAAATGCATGCATGTCCATATATATATGTGTAGATTTTGTGTGCATGTCTGTATACAATAATATATGTTCTGTTCTAGTTTTACAGGTTTAAAATTTGATCAAAATTCAATTTCTCTTCCCGTAATCCTCTACGGATTGTGATTTATAAACAAGAGTTGTTAGAATATTAATTTTAAAAATAATTTCAAGAAAAATATGAAGGTAGTTTTAACAAGAAGGAAAAATTATAGTAAAATTCAAATTATATCAAAATTTCGAACTCAATGATTTATGGTTTCATGTACATAATCAATTTTCTTTTCGTAAACTATGATTTTTTAAAATAAAATGAAGATTTTTAAGTTGGTATCTTGGGAGGAATTGAATGATGAACGGATTTGGGGTTTTCGGCGATTTCTGGCGATCTAGAGGGAGCTGGTCGTCGTGATCGAGGATGATGAAGGCTTGATTGGTGGGGATCATTGTTAAAATAGTCAACGAATTTTATTGATCGCCGGAGTGATCTGGCGACGACGTTTTAGGGTTTTCAACCCTGTCTAGGTCGATGTTGGATTCGAGGCTAATACAGCCTCATCATCACATCGAACTCGATCGGAGGTGGGGGGAAGGGCAGCATAGGACTTTGCCGAGGATCTGGACGCGATGGCAAGATTTCAGATGATTGGAGATGGGCGGAGCATGATGTTCTAGTGATAGCGTTGTTGTTCCAGGTATGGTTGAAATGTCAAATTCGATTTGGTTGGTGATATCGAGTTTCTAGGTGGTCGGATCAAGGGAGAAGGTCGTCGACGATGTATGGGTGGACGTAGCGTCGGTCGGAAGGGAGTCGATCGTCTGTGCATATGCACAAGATGTCCTGTGTGTCTATGTTGTTTTGGCTTTGGGAGCTTCGGGGAAGACGTGGTTTTACTCGTGGTCAACCTAGAGTTTTTACGAATGGAAGGTAGATCGGGCTGTTGATCTGGAAAGTGAGGTTTGGGCTCGGGAATTTTAGAATGATTTTTAACCAAAGGTTTAAAAAAAAAGCAAATGCAAGCTTAAGAGAAATTTTGTTAACCAGTATTAATAAGCATATAAAAATAAGACTAAGTTTTCAAAGCAAAAAGGAGATGCACAAGTTTTCAAGAAGATTTATTAAACCAAATTCCAAGTTAATTTATTAAACAATTTTTTTTATGTAACGACCCTAGATTTTAATTTAATTTAAATTGATAATTAAATGAAATTTTGAATAAAAATTTATAAAATTAATTATAAATGGAAGCGAGTTTCCCCGAATTCGACTAGAAAATATATATAGTCATATGGATTTGGCAAATTGTATATATGTGAATATATATTTAAATTGGATTTAAAATAAGATTTTAAATAAATGATTTTTAAAAATAAATATAGATATATATATGTGTATACATTAGATATGAATTGTAAATGAATGGTTTAATAATAATTGATAATAATAAGTATTACAATTGATGGTTAATAATAATTTGAACTTATAAATTTAATATAAAACAATAAATATTAAAGTAAAATAAACAATTTAAGTTAAAATAAAATAGGAATAAAAATACAACACAATAAATATTTAAGTTGAAAATTAATATGTAAGTCATAAGAAAAGA
The DNA here is from genome assembly GCA_030765085.1 of Allium cepa. Taxonomy (NCBI): domain Eukaryota; kingdom Viridiplantae; phylum Streptophyta; class Magnoliopsida; order Asparagales; family Amaryllidaceae; genus Allium; species Allium cepa. Next base: position 1,038,586,842 of record CM060929.1, read on the forward strand.
AAAGAAATGACATTTAAATATGAAACAAAGTTGTAAATAAATATGCAAAATAAATAAAACAAAAGTATATACATTGACACAAGTATAAAAATAAATAAATAAATTGATTTAAAATTTTTATAAATGATGATAATTTGAGTTATATAAAATATATGTGTATATATAGAGAAATATAAAACAATAATTTTTAAAGTAAAATTTATGATAATTATTTAAACTAAAAATAGAAGTAAATTTAAAATGCAAGAATAAAGCAAATACATTTAAGTAAGCAAAATAAAAGTATATGTTTATACATAAATAAACATATGCATAAATAAGTACAAACAAAATAAAGTAACTAGATACAATGTAAAATATGAAACAAGTCAATATAACAAAACAAATACATAAGTATTCAAACAAATAGATAAGCAAAGTAAACAAAACAAAGTAAAAATAACAAACAAATAAAAACATACATATGCAGCCTATAGAGTTTGTAACACATAAACAAACTGTACAAGCTTATAAAACATGTACCAAATAAAGTCAAATAAGAAATAGAAACAATTGTATACAACAAGACAGTAAAACATGTTTATGCAGGCAAGTAAAAATAAAAGATCCATCTACATAGACAAATAAAAAAAATAAGCAGCCTATATCTTCAAGTACTGAAGCAAAGGACAGCAAGTATATGTTTGAGTATATAAACATAAAGTAAAAGCAAACAAGTACATAATGTTATATCTCTAGCCCATGACTGAAATCATCAGCCTCCATACCCAAAGAGATCTCTGCCTGCTTTGTACAAAAGGAAGAAAAATATTATCAACCTGTAGACATGTTCCCCTATATCATCTTCATGTAAATTCGTCCATCTTCCAAACTGAGAAAGATCAGAAGAAAAAAAAAAGAAGAGAAAAACAAACATCACTTTATACACAAGCTTGAAAACAATTTGGTGAGAAAAAAAAGAAAAAAAGAAAAGAAGATCAAAACTGCAATTTTTCTCAAAACCAGACTCTCTGTTAATTAATTCAAGGTGAGTAACTTCATTTTCAAAAGCTTAAGTATTTTTTTTTACTGATTGCTTGATTTATGTTTGATATGAGTATATAGATGGAAAAGGTATTTGTATGATTGAATGCATGCTGTTAAAGACCTGTAGAACACCTCTGTTTCAATTTCAAACTTAGGATTAACTTAAAGAAACCTTTTCTGCTTGATCCAGTGGAAATTAGAACTTAGTATCTTAACAAGTTATGTTTGTTTGATTTTAAGCTAGGTGTTAAAAATTTATTAAAGTTGAAACATCATGAAATTGTCTCTGGAAATCAAGAAAGATGAGTACAACTTTAAATAAGTTCAAAAACAAATTTCTTAATTTAAGAATCCAGGTATGTAAATTGAATCTATTTACTTAAACAAAATTTTTAAAACAAAAATCAAAATTTTTAGAAGTGTGGGTTGAAAGCAGTTTGGGTTTGACTGTATTTTGCATTTTGGGTCGCCGCGGGTGATCTCATTGATCGGAGGGGTCGGATTTTTGTCTGGAGTTGGAGGAGGCTAGCGTGGGTCAGGGAAAAATAACCTGAGGTGATGGAAGCGACTGTGGTGGCGGCGGCGTGGGTTTTTTTTCTCTAAACCTAGTTTTGGGAGCTCGGGGATTTTGGGTTGGTTCGTCGCCATCGTTCGACCGAGTGTCTCTTGGCTTTGGAGGATGGTAGCGGTGGGTTAGACGATGTCGTGGACGGAGTCTTGGGTTCTCTGGTGGTCGGTGGAGGGAGTAGTTGCCGTTGACAGGTTGAGGTGGTATTTGTGCGTGCGTTTCCAGGTTTGGGATTTTGCCTCGATTTTGATTTTGAGGCAACGGCGAAGTTCGAGGGATCAGAACGTGCTCGGGGGGGGGGGGGGGGGGGGGATGGTCGATATGCTTGACGTCGCGGTGAGGCCAGAAGATGGTCAACGGCGATGTGCATGTGTACCGTGCACACTTGGATCTGGAAGAACAGAAGAAAAAAAAGAGAAGAATAAGAAGAAAGGGGAAACTCGCGTTTGGCTCGGGGAAGACGCGAGTTATTCGAGTGGATGACTCGAAGTAAAGGAAAGAAGGACTCGAAGTAAATTCTGGTTGTCTCGAGTCAGTGTTGTTCAGGCATTTGAACTTGTCTATTCCAGGCTTTAAAACTTAGTTCAAAATTCAAAACAGGATTTAAACTATGTTTTAAAGGTAAAGTTAAAGTATAGATTCAATTGAATTTTTGAACCTAGGGTTTTAAAATGAATTTGGATTTTAAATCAAGAATTTTAAATCAAGGTGTTAAAAGCAAGTTTAAATCAAAGTTAAATTTATAGATTCAAGTTTTCATGAATTCGAATCTGAATAAATAAATTAAGTAGTTAGATTAAAAGCTCTTTCTTATATAAGTAATAAGTGTTATTTACATTTATTTTTAAGGATTTTTGATTGAATTAGATCAATGATTAAAAGAATGATCATTTTAAATTTAAATTCGAAATGAAATTCAAATTCAAATTCAAGAGTGTAATGTTTTACCACTTTAATGCTAATGAAATCATTATAAAGAAATGAATTGTCTTAAAAATAACTAGAAAAAAATATATATAGGATTTAACCAATAAGAAAATTAAAGAATGATTTATTTAATTTTACAAATAAATAATTAGATTAATTTATAATTAGAATTGATTAATAATAAATTAATCTAAGATAATTTCTTAAGAAAGTAATTTAAGAAATGTTATTAGAAAATAAAGATAATTAATTAAGGATTATTTCATAATTAATTAATGTGATAAACATTAGGAATTAATTAGATTAATTCATTAAGATAATCATTGTAAATTGTTAAATATAATTACTTAATGAAAGTAATTAAGAATTTATCACTTATTGTAATTAAATTTGGATATTTTGATTTATAAAGTGAATTAATTTAGTTTAATTAATTTAATAAAACCATTTGATAAATTAATTTATATCAAATGATTTGGAATTAATAAATCAGAATTGAATAACAAATTCATAAGTAATTAATTTAATTGGAGATAAATTGAATTAATAAGGATTAAACAATCCTGTTTATAAATGATTATTGAATGCTTAACCTTACTTATGAATGATCATATTGTATGAAATGCCTTGAATTGATTATCCTATCTGATCTGGGATATCTTGTTCTGTGACTGTGTATAAATTATCCATTCATTTACATTGTTATGTTATCTGTGAATCTGTGAATGGGCGATAAGCTTTATAGTTATATCGCTTATCAACTATATTTCTGTGTTTGATCTGAAATGATTGAATGATGTTGCACTATTGTGTTAAACCCCTGGACCACACCATACACACACAATTATGGAATTCACGAGGAAATCGATTATGTCACAGATTTTTGAAATAGTTTAAAATTTGAATTTTTAAATTCAAATGTTTCGGAAATGGAATCGGAATAAATGTGAAAAGCTTTTGAAATGAAATTTCAATTTAAAATTTATTTTAATTTACTTGATTAAGTTTTGAAATTTAAATAATTCAATTTAAATTTGAATTCGATATTTGGAATTGAATTCAATGATTGGAAATTATGGTTAAAGATATTATAAACATGTTTATATGAATTTAAACCATTTTAAAAAGTAAAATTTTGGAATTTGAATTTAACCCAAGGATTTCAACTCGTATGGATGAATCAGATTTTCTGAAATGAAACTGTTTGTTTTCAAATGATAAAAGCTTTCATATTAGAAATGAAATTCTAGTTTAAGTTAAAGGAATTTCAGGATTGAATTGAAAAATAGTTTTTCCAAGTTATGAACAAAATTGTCTTGAAAGCTATAAATTAAATCTGTTTATTCTTAACAGATTTAAATTGATGATTTGTTTAAATCAAATTGAAATGAAATTGTTTTGAAGGCTATAAAGTTAAATCTTTGATTTAAAGATTTAACGAGTTAATCAAATCGAAATGAAAATTGATTTGGAAAATCTGTGAATGAATCTTTTGTTTAAAAGATTAAAATGTGAAAATTGTTTAAACCGTTAAAGGTTGTGAAAATGAATCTTTTTGTTTTAAAGATTGAAATGGTAAGTTGTTAAACCATTTGAAAGAAAAACTTTGGATTTTTAAGTTGTGACTTAATTGAAATCCCAATATCCATATGTTTTTGAACTATTTCGCTCACTATTCGGTTTAGCCGGGAAAGGACCTTTGTGTCGTATAACCTATTCCGAATATGTGATACGTCGTTATGAATAGCATTGAAGATCGGTGTTGAAGACCCGGTATTTGCGAGAGCGATAGGATGACCTGTCGATTGACTCTGCACCGAGTTGCTCCGGTATAGAGTTCTCTATATGTGATGGTGAATCCGATCAGGATTGTGGATATCCGGATTGCAAGGACTTCTTTGTAAGTGCCTTCGGTTCTGTTCGAACCCAGAACAGACTTGTATGGATTGTATGCCTGACATTACAAGTTGAGATGTAAAGCCGATTTCTTTCAAATATATTTCTGTTGGTGGCGGAGAATTTATTCTCTTAGCTTAACACCCTTCTCTGAGACGTACGAACTCAGAGGTTATATAGTTGAAGTTATCAGAGATATATTCCCAATTTGGTAATGTGACATGCTGAGTGTTGCTGTAAATGATCATTGTGTTGATTATTTGTGATAGGATCATTTGTTTGATCGTCTATCCTGGTGATCATTTCTATGATCATTTGTTGACCCAAAGCATGGCTTTTGTATAAAGTATGTTTTTGTGGACGTGACTTCGTCGAGCCTCACACCCCGGAAATGGTCAAAACAGGAAAGATGCGGCAAGGTTATAAGGGGTAGCTCCCTTTAGGGTATGTGCATTTCCTTCTGGATAGAGGTGGTATCATGGTATGGAGCCCAGATATTTAACCTATGTGGTTACTGCGAATTTATTACTTTGTGGTTGTTGGTTATCGGGATCCCGTGAGAAAGGTCGTTTACGATCGGGGAATGGCGTGCTCGTGTCAGTAGTTACCCAGTTAGGGGTAACCCGGCCTTGTGTTGGCAGAGTTCCGGTTTGGTTCTCGGGAATGTCCTTCCAGAGGCATTCTCATGTGGCAATGGGAAGTTCCTTGGCCTGACCATTTGTTGGAAATCCAAAGAAACAATACGATCTTGTACGGATTTAGTTGTAGAACCTATCATTCACTTATGGTGGCGCCCCACTGTTTGGATGGTAGCTATAGTAGGCATACGATAATGGTCGTATGTTGGCTAAGATTTATATTCTACTTTCGAAATGAATTTTTCCTACACTATGCACTAGTAATAATATCAAATGTTTCTTTTTAATGCGTATCAAGCATCTTTGACTATCATAAGGAGAAATCTCCTCCGATTCTGCGTTTGCATTGTGTGTGTGTGCGGGAGGCCTTATGGTAGTCTCATTTTTAAAAGCATTGCGAATTGACTTTGAAAATCTTATGTTGAATGTTTTAAAAGATAAACTGTTTTTGTTGCTCACACCAGTCCCACAACTGATCCGGAGTTTATTGTTTCTTTCCTAAACTCTGGGTGCTCAAATTTTTTCTACACGAGCAGTCTAGAGTTGGGTTTTTCAGATAGTCAGATGTAGTAGATTATCTGGAGTTAGTTCAGTCTTTGGATCGCACCAGTCTTGCTGAGCTTGGTGCATCGTTATAGGGGGTTCAAGCTATTGCTGGATTGATTCTGGGAAATGGAGTTGCAGTTCTCGGAGTTCTCTTTTGAAGATTATCTCAGAGTTATTTGTTCCGTATGCTAGATGTTATCGTTTTCTTTTCCGCTGCTATTTTATTGTATCATACCTCTGATGTATATTGATATCTATTGGACCATCTGTTGTATCAGATATTGTATCAAAGCTGTATATCAATGTATTATTCTTTTATTCCGCTGTGTTGTTTACTTAATGATTGTTATAAGCTCCGGCGAATCGGAATTGAACGGTCGAATCTATGGCATTCGAATACGATATGAAGTATGGATGTCGATTTTCGAGCGGGCAAAATCCGAAATGTTACATTTGGTATCAGAGCTAAGGGTTGAACTTTAGCTCAGGAGTGTAACACATTAAGTAACTCATTAGAGATAGGGTGAAGTAAATCCTAGAATGAGTAATCCTTAAGATATCCGTTTGAATGCCTCAGTAAATTCTTTTACTATCCACTGATAGTAAGTATGAGTGCAAGAAGAGAACGAGATAGGGGACAGGGAAATACGACTATAAATAGTCAATACCCTGCAACAGTTGAAATAACTTTCTTATCAATTTCTTTGATTCGATTCTAAATTCTTTTGATTTCTTTTTGATAGCTCCAGAAGAAGTTTTGGTGTGATGATGGCCCTACGAATCGTTGTAGAAAATCTTTACTTTGTATTTTCATCGATTTCTTATCGGCTTTTCGATTTAAACTCTAATAAATGAATTAGAAATTGGAAATTTTAAATAAATTGGAAATTTTAATTGAATTAAATTGATTAATAGAATATGAAGGATGATTAGAATTGTATCGATAAAATGATTTTGTTTAAAACCAAAATTTGAAATTTTATTATAATTTCTTGTATCTATTATTGATATTCTGATTTGGTGAGCCAAATGCAGAACTGATATCTAGCTTGATTTGAAAAGATATTTCTCTATCTAGCTATCTCTGTGTTGTTTTCGTGCCTGCGAATTTCGAGGACGAAATCCTTTTAAGGGGGGAAGTTTGTAACGACCCTAGATTTTAATTTAATTTAAATTGGTAATTAAATGAAATTTTGAATAAAAATTTATAAAATTAATTATAAATGGAAGCGAGTTTCCCCGAATTCGACTAGAAAATATATATAGTCATATGGATTTGACAAATTGTATATATGTGAATATATATTTAAATTGGATTTAAAATAAAATTTTAAATAAATGATTTTTAAAAATAAATATAGAGATATATATATGTGTATACATTAGATATGAATTGTAAATGAATGGTTTAATAATAATTGATAATAATAAGTATTATAATTGATGGTTAATAATAATTTGAATTTACAAATTTAATATAAAACAATAAATATTAAAGTAAAATAAACAATTTAAGTTAAAATAAAATAGGAATAAAAATACAACACAATAAATATTTAAGTTGAAAATTAATATGTAAGTCATAAGAAAAGAAAAGAAATGAAATTTAAATATGAAACAAAGTTGTAAATAAATATGCAAAATAAATAAAACAAAAGTATATACATTGACACAAGTATAAAAATAAATAAATAAATTGATTTAAAAAATTTATAAATGATGATAATTTGAGTTATATAAAATATATGTGTATATATAGAGAAATATAAAACAATAATTTTTAAAGTAAAATTTATGATAATTATTTAAACTAAAAATAGAAGTAAATTTAAAATGCAAGAATAAAGCAAATACATTTAAGTAAGCAAAATAAAAGTATATGTTTATACATAAATAAACATATGCATAAATAAGTACAAACAAAATAAAGTAACTAGATACAATGTAAAATATGAAACAAGTCAATATAACAAAACAAATACATAAGTATTCAAACAAATAGATAAGCAAAGTAAACAAAACAAAGTAAAAATAACAAATAAATAAAAACATACATATGCAGCCTATAGAGTTTGTAACACATAAACAAACTGTACAAGCTTATAAAACATGTACCAAATAAAGTCAAATAAGAAATAGAAACAATTGTATACAACAAGATAGTAAAACATGTTTATGCAGGCAAGTAAAAATAAAAGATCCATCTACATACACAAATAAAAAAAATAAGCAGCCTATATCTTCAAGTACTGAAGCAAAGGACAGCAAGTATATGTTTGAGTATATAAACATAAAGTAAAAGCAAACAAGTACATAATGTTATATCTCTAGCCCATGACTGAAATCATCAGGCTCCATACCCAAAGAGATCTCTGCCTGCTTGTACAAAAGGAAGAAAAATATTATCAACCTGTAGACATGTTCCCCTATATCATCTTCATGTAAATTCGTCCATCTTCCAAACTGAGAAAGATCAGAAGAAGAAAAAAAGAAGAGAAAAACAAACATCACTTTATACACAAGCTTGAAAACAATTTGCTGAGAAAAAAAAGAAAAAAAGAAAAGAAGATCAAAACTGCAATTTTTCTCAAAACCAGACTCTCTGTTAATTAATTCAAGGTGAGTAACTTCATTTTCAAAAGCTTAAGTATTTTTTTTTACCGATTGCTTGATTTATGTTTGATATGAGTATATAGATGGAAAAGGTATTTGTATGATTGAATGCATGCTGTTAAAGACCTGTAGAACACCTCTGTTTCAATTTCAAGCTTAGGATTAACTTAAAGAAACCTTTTCTGCTTGATCCAGTGGAAATTAGAACTTAGTGCCTTAACAAGTTATGTTTGTTTGATTTTAAGCTAGGTGTTAAAAATTTATTAAAGTTGAAACATCATGAAATTATCTCTGGAAATCAAGAAAGATGAGTACAACTTTAAATAAGTTCAAAAACAAATTTCTTAATTTAAGAATCCAGGTATGTAAATTGAATCTATTTACTTAAACAAGATTTTTAAAACAAAAATCAAAATTTTTAGAAGTGTGGGTTGAGAGCAGTTTGGGTTTGACTGTATTTTGCATTTTGGGTCGCCGCGGGTGATCTCATTAATCGGAGGGGTCGGATTTTTGTCTGGAGTTGGAGGAGGCTAGCGTGAGTCAGGGAAAAATAACCTGAGGTGATGGAAGCGACTGTGGTGGCGGCGGCGTGGGTTTTTTTTCTCTAAACCTAGTTTTGGGAGCTCGGGGATTTTGGGTTGGTTCGTCGCCATCGTTCGACCGAGTGTCTCGTGGCTTTGGAGGATGGTAGCGGGGGGTTAGACGATGTCGTGGACGGAGTCTTGGGTTCTCTGGTGGTCGGTGCAGGGAGCAGTTGCCGTTGACAGGTTGAGGTGGTATTTGTGCGTGCGTTTCCAGGTTTGGGATTTTGCCTCGATTTCGATTTTGAGGCAACGGCGAAGTTCGAGGGATCAGAACGTGCTGGGGGGGGGATGGTCGATATGCTTGACGTCGCGGTGAGGCCAGAAGATGGTCAACGGCGATGTGCACGTGTACCGTGCACACTTGGATCTGGAAGAACAGAAAAAAAAGAGAAGAAGAAGAAGAAAGGGGAAACTCGCGTTTGGCTCGGGGAAGACGCGAGTTATTCGAGTGGATGACTCGAAGTAAAGGAAAGAAGGACTCGAAGTAAATTCTGGTTGTCTCGAGTCAGTGTTGTTCAGGCATTTGAACTTGTCTGTTCCAGGCTTTAAAACTTAGTTCAAAATTCAAAACAGGATTTAAACTATGTTTTAAAGGTAAAGTTAAAGTATAGATTCAATTGAATTTTTGAACCTAGGGTTTTAAAATGAATTTGGATTTTAAATCAAGAATTTTAAATCAAGGTGTTAAAAGCAAGTTTAAATCAAAGTTAAATTTATAGATTCAAGTTTTCATGAATTCGAATCTGAATAAATAAATTAAGTAGTTAGATTAAAAGCTTTTTCTTATATAAGTAATAAGTGTTATTTACATTTATTTTTAAGGATTTTTGATTGAATTAGATCAATGATTAAAAGAATGATCATTTTAAATTTAAATTCGAAATGAAATTTAAATTCAAATTCAAGAGTGTAATATTTTACCACTTTAATGCTAATGAAATCATTATAGAGAAATGAATTGTCTTAAAAATAATTAGAAAAAAAAATATATAGGATTTAACCAATAAGAAAATTAAAGAATGATTTATTTAATTTTACAAATAAATAATTAGATTAATTTATAATTAGAATTGATTAATAATAAATTAATCTAAGATAATTTCTTAAGAAAGTAATTTAAGAAATGTTATTAGAAAATAAAGATAATTAATTAAGGATTATTTCATAATTAATTAATGTGATAAACATTAGGAATTAATTAGATTAATTCATTAAGATAATCATTGTAAATTGTTAAATATAATTACTTAATGAAAGTAATTAAGAATTTATCACTTATTGTAATTAAATTTGGATATTTTGATTTATAAAGTGAATTAATTTAGTTTAATTAATTTAATAAAACCATTTGATAAATTAATTTATATCAAATGATTTGGAATTAATAAATCAGAATTGAATAACAAATTCATAAGTAATTAATTTAATTGGAGATAAATTGAATTAATAAGGATTAAACAATCCTGTTTATAAATGATTATTGAATGCTTAACCTTACTTATGAATGATCATATTGTATGAAATGCCTTGAATTGATTATCCTATCTGATCTGGGATATCTTGTTCTGTGACTGTGTATAAATTATCCATTCATTTACATTGTTATATTATCTGTGAATCTGTGAATGGGCGATAAGCTTTATAGTTATATCGCTTATCAACTATATTTCTGTGTTTGATCTGAAATGATTGAATGATGTTGCACTATTGTGTTAAACCCCTGGACCACACCATACACACACAATTATGGATTTCACGAGGAAATCGATTAAGTCACAGATTTTTGAAATAGTTTAAAATTTGAATTTTTAAATTCAAATGTTTCGGAAATGGAATCGGAATAAATGTGAAAAGCTTTTGAAATGAAATTTCAAGTTAAAATTTATTTTAATTTACTTGATTAAGTTTTGAAATTTAAATAATTCAATTTAAATTTGAATTCGATATTTGGAATTGAATTCAATGATTGGAAATTATGGTTAAAGATATTATAAACATGTTTATATGAATTTAAACCATTTTAAAAAGTAAAATTTTGGAATTTGTATTTAACTCAAGGATTTCAACTCGTATGGATGAATCAGATTTTCTGAAATGAAACTGTTTGTTTTCAAATGATAAAAGCTTTCATATTAGAAATGAAATTCTAGTTTAAGTTAAAGGAATTTCAGGATTGAATTGAAAAATAGTTTTTCCAAGTTATGAACAAAATTGTCTTGAAAGCTATAAATTAAATCTGTTTATTCTTAACAGATTTAAACTGATGATTTGTTTAAATCAAATTGAAATGAAATTGTTTTGAAGGCTATAAAGTTAAATCTTTGATTTAAAGATTTAACGAGTTAATCAAATCGAAATGAAAATTGATTTGGAAAATCTGTGAATGAATCTTTTGTTTAAAAGATTAAAATGTGAAAATTGTTTAAACCGTTAAAGGTTGTGAAAATGAATCTTTTTGTTTTAAAGATTGAAATGGTAAATTGTTAAACCATTTGAAAGAAAAACTTTGGATTTTTAAGTTGTGAGTTAATTGAAATCCCAATATCCATATGTTTTTGAACTATTTCGCTCACTATTCGGTTTAGCCGGGAAAGGACCTTTGTGTCGTATAACCCATTCCGAATATGTGATACGTCGTTATGAATAGCATTGAAGATCGGTGTTGAAGACCCGGTATTTGCGAGAGCGATAGGATGACCTGTCGATTGACTCTGCACCGAGTTGCTCCGGTATAGAGTTCTCCATATGTGATGGTGAATCCGATCAGGATTGTGGATATCCGGATTGCAAGGACTTCTTTGTAAGTGCCTTCGGTTCTGTTCGAACCCAGAACAGACTTGTATGGATTGTATGCCTGACATTACAAGTTGAGATGTAAAGCCGATTTCTTTCAAATATATTTCTGTTGGTGGCGGAGAATTTATTCTCTTAGCTTAACACCCTTCTCTGAGACGTACGAACTCAGAGGTTATATAGTTGAAGTTATCAGCGATATATTCCCAATTTGGTAATGTGACATGCTGAGTGTTGCTGTAAATGATCATTGTGTTGATTATTTGTGATAGGATCATTTGTTTGATCGTCTATCCTGGTGATCATTTCTATGATCATTTGTTGACCCAAAGCATGGCTTTTGTATAAAGTATGTTTTTGTGGACGTGACTTCGTCGAGCCTCACACCCCGGAAATGGTCAAAACAGGAAAGATGCGGCAAGGTTATGAGGGGTAGCTCCCTTTAGGGTATGTGCATTTCCTTCTGGATAGAGGTGGTATCATGGTATGGAGCCCAGATATTTAACCTATGTGGTTACTGCGAATTTATTACTTTGTGGTTGTTGGTTATCGGGATCCCGTGAGAAAGGTCGTTTACGATCGGGGAATGGCGTGCTCGTGTCAGTAGTTACCCAGTTAGGGGTAACCCGGCCTTGTGTTGGTAGAGTTCCGGTTTGGTTCTCGGGAATGTCCTTCCAGAGGCATTCTCATGTGGCAATGGGAAGTTCCTTGGCCTGACCATTTGTTGGAAATCCAAAGAAACAATACGATCTTGTACGGATTTAGTTGTAGAACCTATCATTCACTTATGGTGGCGCCCCACTGTTTGGATGGTAGCTATAGTAGGCATACGATAATGGTCGTATGTTGGCTAAGATTTATATTCTACTTTCGAAATGAATTTTTCCTACACTATGCACTAGTAATAATATCAAATGTTTCTTTTTAATGCGTATCAAGCATCTTTGACTATCATAAGGAGAAATCTCCTCCGATTCTGCGTTTGCATTGTGTGTGTGTGCGGGAGGCCTTATGGTAGTCTCATTTTTAAAAGCATTGCGAATTGACTTTGAAAATCTTATGTTGAATGTTTTAAAAGATAAACTGTTTTTGTTGCTCACACCAGTCCCACAACTGATCCGGAGTTTATTGTTTCTTTCCTAAACTCTGGGTGCTCAAAATATTTCTACACGAGCAGTCTAGAGTTGGGTTTTTCAGATAGTCAGATGTAGTAGATTATCTGGAGTTAGTTCAGTCTTTGGATCGCACCAGTCTTGCTGAGCTTGGTGCATCGTTATAGGGGGTTCGAGCTATTGCTGGATTGATTCTGGGAAATGGAGTTGCAGTTCTCGGAGTTCTCTTTTGAAGATTATCTCAGAGTTATTTGTTCCGTATGCTAGATGTTATCGTTTTCTTTTCCGCTGCTATTTTATTGTATCATACCTCTGATGTATATTGATATCTATTGGACCATCTGTTGTATCAGATATTGTATCAAAGCAGTATATCAATGTATTATTCTTTTATTCCGCTGTGTTGTTTACTTAATGATTGTTATAAGCTCCGGCGAATCGGAATTGAACGGTCGAATCTATGGCATTCGAATACGATATGAAGTATGGATGTCGATTTTCGAGCGGGTAAAATCCGAAACGTTACATTTTAAAACAAGTTTTAAAGTTTTAAATATTAAAGTTAATTGTTTTAAATTGTTTTGTTTAAAAGTAATTATGTATTAGGTTAATTGTTTAATTAAATCACCGGTGTTATAAATGTGATTTAATGATGTAATTAAGTAATTAATTAAGATAATGGTTTATCTTAGATTAATTAAGGACTTAAATTAAGAGTTAATTAATTAACTTAAGTAATCATAGGATAATTAATTAATGTAATTAAAGGATAAGTACTTAATGTAATTAACTTAAGGATAAGTACTTATGTAAATAAAGGATAAATAATTAGTGAAATTAATTTAAGGATAATTACTTAATGTAATAAAAAGGCAATTACTTAATGTGATTTATTAATCAATGGGGTCAATTAAAGGTTAATTAATTAATGTAAATAAAAGGGTAAGTAATTATTGTGAATAATTACAGGATGATTAAAATAATAATGAATGGTTTATAATCAATTAATGTTAATTAAGCAGGATCTAAAAGTAATTAATTTAATTTATTTGGTGATTAAATTTAAATAATTAGAAATGGTGATAAATTAAATTTACTTATGAATGATTAAATTTTGTTGAATATTTTAGATTGATTAATATATCTAGTCTGATAAGTTGAGATGATCTGCGATATGATATGTTGAACTGTGATAATGTGGATTTCTATCTGTGATGAATTGCTGTGTAAATATGACATCCTGTATTTAAAATTGTATCATATCCACTTAAACAACTTGACTTAAGAAATGACATTGAATTTGAAGAGACTGGGGTCGGGTATAAGCAAATATCCGATACCACTTCGATTAGCAATCTTCAATAATTCTTTATGGATTTGATTTTAGAATCAAATAGGCTGGAATAGAATAATTTAAGTAACATGACCGAACTAAGTAATAGTTTTAATTATTGTTTGGTAATATGTGAATGACTAGAACAAGTTAAGAACTCGTAGTGAGGTCGAGTTACTCCGGGTTTTCAATTATGTTTTAAAAACTTAGTATTTCATATTATATGGGTTTACTCACGCTGGTTTCTAGCCTGACCCAGGTGTTACTTTATTGTAATGCTCGGGTCAGACCGAGTATTACTGGCTAGGACGTTTTGGAGCTCAAGTGGCGAATTGGATAGCAGGGACGTATGGTGTATATTCCGCTATGTATTGAAGTTATATTACTTGTATTCTGGGAGAAGTTGTTACAACTGTCCATTTTTGTTGAACTCTAATGTATTGAATGTAAATTGATAGATACAGCTTTCTTTGTATAAATGCTATTATTTGATATTATATTTTGATCCACTGCAAATGTGAGATTCGGTGTTTTGTTTTCTGTTTCTTCTTCTACCTCTTTTCTTCTAACCCTAAGAATCTAGAATTTCCGGTGTTCATATGCTCGACACTTCTACAGTGAATGTATTAGTGTCGAATTTTCGGGGTTGAAAATTTCGGGTCGTTACATTTAGTATGCTGTAGGTTAAGCGAGAACCTTGGCTCTGGTGGGTCTACTCATTAAGGATATGGTCAATAGTAAGTTGAGTGTAATATATATATGAGAGCGTACTTGTTATTTTTCTTATATAAAGGTTCTTAAATGATTTTTAAAATGGTTTAAAAATGATTTGTATGTAAGCTTATATTTTGATATATATATATATAAAGCAATAATTTCTCTAATTATTATATTAAGATAATTGGTTGTTAGTTAATGAAATTGAATAAGATCATAAAAATTTAAGTGGTAATATATATATATATATATACACACACACACACACACACACATATACATATATATATATATATATATTCAAGTAGGAATTGGATAATATGAACAAAACAATAAATAAATAAGCTTGTAATGGATTAAACCAGAAAATAAAATCCTGAAATTTGTAGAAGTTTTTTTCAGAATACTAAATTAAGTTACCCTAATTTTATTTTTCAAACAAATTATGAGATAATATATAGTGAATTGGTTTCCTGGTAATCTTAGAATGTTTATGGGATGTTTGTTTTCTAATAATAATTAATGATAAAGAAAAATAAAATGTTTTAGAGAAGTAAACTTTTAGATAAGAATAACTTGTAAATTGGAATGTATTTAAATTATGAAGTTTAAAATCTAAGTCCAGAAATTTGAAATTGTTTCATAGTGTTAAAGGAAATAATAAATAATATTATTCAAAATATTTTTGAAGGTAATCTTATTTTAAAACAAGAGTTGTTTGAAAGTTATAAAGAACTTTGTTTTGAATTAAAACCAAAGGTGGTTTAAAATTTAAAGTATAATTTGGTATGCAAAGAAAATAAATATGTATATATGTGGGATATACATAATATCAAAGATGATTTGAAATAAACTCTAAGTGTTGAGTTTTGAATTTTTCCTTGGATTGTGATGTGAAAACCCAACGTGAAATAAGTTTTGAACTTATAAGTGGGAAGATTCTTAATAAGAAGTTTAAAATTTGAAATGGGAATTCAAATTGGGTAAAGTTGACTGGATTAAATGAATTGAGATTTAACTTAGGGAAGTTAAATGGGCTGAATTGAATAGGGTTTGAGTTCTGGAAATGTGCGATGGATGCTATTGATGGATGTTTTAGATAATTTGGATGTTTGTTAACCTTGGATTATCCTAATATCATCCTGTTGTTACTTATAATTTTTGAATTGTGAATTGGTTTGGTTTAAATGAATTAAAAAGTGGATTGAGACAGTCTATATATCCATTGCTGAAATTAAATGAAAAGAAAGCCTTATTTTAAAACTATTTAAAAGGCTTTGATTTTTGAAATAAAATTGTAATGATGGAAATGGAATCACTCTGAACTTAAGATTTCAATGTTTAAAATGAACTTGCAAACTGAATTGTCTAAGGGTTGATTTCAAAGTTAAAATTGGGAAATAAATTGGACTCCGAAGACTAAATTGTTAAAAGGTTTTAAACTCTTACTTAAATTTTGAAATAAGTTAAGTAAAGGTTAATTTGACTTAAGGAGTTAAATCAACATTTTTGAAAATTTAATTCAAAGTTATAATTCGAGATGGTTAAAAGGTTGAGATTTGAATTGTAATTGGTTCAAATTGAAGTTTGTTTTGAATTAATCGAAATTGAATAAGTTGAAAATTCAAACAGTAATTGATTTGAATTTGGGATTGAAAATTGAAGATTGATTGAAGTGGAGATTGGAAAATTGAAAAGTTTGGCTCAAAACTATTTTTGAATAAATTGTTTTAATATAAACTTTCTTGAATCTATTTTTTTGCACGCTATTTACTATACAATCTTTCTTTTTAAAGCCCAAACTATCTTATACTTATTTTACAACTATTTTTGGAACTATTTGACTATTTCACAACAATTTTACAACTGTTTATAAACAAATTACTATTTTACTACTACTTTGCAATTATCTAACTATACTCCAACTATTTGACTATTTTACAACTATTTTATAACTACTTAACTATTTTACAGCTATTTTACAACTAATAGCTATCTTTCAACTATTTATCTATTTTTAAAAAACTTTTCAAGCTATTTTCTAGATTCAAGCTGGTTAGAGTGCAAACTGTTTATAGTTAAATACAATTGATATAAGAAGTAAGTGACAACCCAAATGGAAATTGAGGAAATTGTGAATAAGTGAATAGAAATCAAAATGAATGTGAATAGAAGGGGAATTGATTAGCTAATACTCAATGGAGATAAAACCGTAGGATATACGTATATTATTCTATTAGCATAACGATTTAATTTAGACTCGAGCACATAATTTGAGAAAGTTATATTGATCCGAGTTGGGATTTTTCACTCAATTTTCGACGGCGAATCCTGAATATGGATTTTTGATCGGTTCTGGAAATTCTCTATCATAGTCATGGCTATACAAGGAGAATTATAGTTTCTGATCAAGAAAACAGATATGAGTCCGCGTTAGGAAATCGGGTGGACGATACTAGTTCGGAAGTGAAATTGTGTGATCGATGAGCAATTAGATTGATATTGCATATGGATGGTATATGTACATCATACATGCTTGAATGAAATAGATATTGAAAATTTTGATAAGAAATGTAAAATTATTTTCGAAATGGAAAAGTATATTTTGAGAAATATATGATGAATAAAAGTAAAAGTTGGATATCATTATAACCAAAATTTATTTTATGAAAAGTAATTAATAGGGTAAATAACCTTATAAATAAATCAAACTTGAATATTTGATTTGGCATAAATAAAGATAAATATTTGTTACATATGATAAACTTCCCTTTGTTGAATCTAAAACCAGAATAAAAGGATTTTTGAAAAATATTTGAAGTATAAAAAGGGGATTTATAGAAATATGAAGCGATTCAAAGATTTTTCAAGATTATATATATATATATATATATATATATATATATATATATATATCTATATAAATGATTTTATGAGAATGATTTTAGGAAAAAGGTTTTTGGAACCTATGGATTTTGAAAGGCTTTTGATTTTTGGGAAAAATCAATTTTGAAAATTTGGAAAGCCAAGTTTGACAATTATCGATTTGGGATATCGATTTTGTGTAAAGAAGATTTATATGTGATACATATAAAGAGTATGATTTGAAAGATACTATTTGTGTATAGTATAAAATGTTTTGAGAATGGCCGTGGGGAAAAAGGCGCTCTGATGAAATGAACTTCTTAGGAGATCCACATGGTGGTTATGCCTTGAGCCCTAAGGGCGGTTCTAAATTTTATCTTGGGAGGAAGTCCAAGCAAACTGAAGTTCCTGAGGATTGTGTGTGGTTAGCGAAAGTCGAGGGCGTTGATGCCTACAGAGCCATTTGGGTTATGATGTGACGACCGTGTAACTCGATGTCACTGCAATCTACTGTAGACCATAGCAGAAGTTGTGTGGCAGTGAGTGCTAATGGTCTACGTTTGATTTTGCCGTGATGGCAACGTAACATCGGTAGACTGCGATCTATGAAGACATAGCGAAAGTCGTGTAGCAATGAGTGCCTATATGCCACATTGGGACTCGACTGATGTAGTTTGCGATCTATGTAGGAGTGGAGAAGTTTCATTTGGCAACGAAATTCGAGGGCGCTGATGCCTGCAGTTACATGGGTTTTTGCCATGATGGCGACGTAACCCGGGTGTTGCTATGATCCGTAGCGGTTCCATGGTGTAATCGAGGGATGCAGAGGCCTAAAGTTATCTATGGTTTTGCTGTGATGGCGACGTAATCGTCGAGTTAACTGCGACCATGGAGGGGGTGATCATTTCCAAAGCATTCTCCCCAGAAATGATTTCTATAAAAAAAAATGTTTTCTATATTTTCACTAAAATGTTTTCCAAGTATTTTCACTGGGTGTTGAAAATGGGTTTACCAAGTACTTATAGATTTTCAGTCCTACGCCTGATCAACATATGACCGAAATTCTGTGAGAACGAGGAAGAACTTGTTGAGACATTGAATTATAAAAAAAGTATTTTATAAAGTTTTTTTGGTATTGTTATGTAGATTTTAAAGTGTTCTAAAAATCTCAAATGAAAAAGAGTTTTTGGCTAAAAATTGTTCAAAGAATAATTAAATTGATAATAAGCTTTTTAATAAATTCTGGTTTCTTTCCTTTTCGAGGACGAAAAGATTCAAAGGGAGGAGGAATGTGATAATCCAAAACTTTTTTGGGCAATTATAATATGATAATCTTCATTTATAAATTATTTTAAATGGTCCAAAATTAATTCTTTTTCAAAGCAAATAAATAAGTATTTGTTTATGTGTGTGTGTGTATATAAGTAGATTTTAAATAGAATTTGGATTTGAAATTCAAAATAAATATCTTAAAATTAAAATTGGTTCTAAAAAAACTCTATATTTTAAAGCTAGTGTACATATTTATTTATTTAGTGTATGATTAGTTTTAAATCATTTTCTTTAAAGGTTTTATAAATATTAATAAAAGGAAGAGTTTAAATATAAACACATAAAACATATATAAATATAAAAACTAATTAAAAATATAACATAAAAATTGCATAAAAACATATTAAAACATAAATTCATGCAAAATAAGAAATGTAAGCTAGGGATTTCATGCAATTACAAGTGTAGCTAATTTTATCATACAATTTAACAAGTGTCATGGTTTTCAATTTATTTTCATTTTTAATAAAAGATAAAACTTGGCTATATATACCTCTACCTCTACTCTCTCTTTTCTTTTCTATCTTCCATTTTCAAAACTAAATAAAGAAACCAAAAAACCGTAAACCAACCAGAGAAAGATTCAAAGGACAGTATACTTTTACAAATTTAAACCTGAAGCTAAAGCAAGGATCAACTCACCTTAATCAAGTGAATTCAAGTTCTGATTCTAAGTACACAACAAATCAAATTCCAGTTCAAAATCAAAGCAACTTCCTGGCTTCTCTGTTCAAACAAATGGTGAGTAAAACAACCTTTATAAAATCTTGAATCTGTGTATATCTTGATTTGCATATGATAAGTACTTCAAGTATGTTGTGAAATGTTTATATAGATGTAAAAAAATGCCCGCGTGTCAATATATATGTGTAGATTTTGTGTGCATGTCTGTATACAATAATATATGCTCTGTTATAGTTTTACAGGTTAAAACTTGATCAAAATTCAATTTCTCTTCCCCTAATCCTCTATGGGTTATGATTTATAAACAAAAGTTGTTAGAAATAACAAGATATTTATTTTAAAAATAATTTCAAGAAAAATCTGAAGGTAGTTTAAACAAGAAGGAAGAATTACAGTAAAATTCAAATCATATCAAAATTTCGACTTCAACGATTTATGGTTTTATGTATATAATTGATTTTCTTTTCAAAAACTATGATTTCTAAAAATACAATGAGGATTTTTAAGTTGGTATCTTCGGAGGAATTGAATGATGAACGGATTTGGGGGTTTTGGCTATTTCTGACGATCTAGAGGGAGTTGTTCGTCGTGATTGAGGCTGAAGGAGGCTTGAGTGGCGGGGATCATTAGAAAAATAGTCATGAATTTTTTTGATCGCCGGAGTGACCTGACGACGATGTTTTATGGTTTTAAACCCTGTCTAGGTCGATGTTGGATTCGAGGCTAATACGGCCTCGTCATCATGTCGAACTCGATCGGAGGTGGGGGAAAGGCGGCATAGGTCATTGATGAGGATCTACACGCGGTGGCAGGATTTTAGATGATCGGAGATGGGCGTAGCATAATGTTCTAGTGACAGTGTTGTTATTCCAGGTATGGCTGAAATGTCGAATTCGATTTGGTTGGTGATATCAGGTTTTTGGGTGGTCGGATCAAGGGAGAGGGTCGTCGGCGATTTCTGGGTGGATGTAGTGTCGGTCGGAAGGCAGTAGATCGTCTGTGCACGTGCACAAGATGTCCTATGTATCTATTTTGCTGTGATTTTGGGAGCTTCGGGGAAGACAAGGTTTAACTCGTAATCGAACTTGAGTTTTTACGAATGGAAGGTAGATCGGGTTGTCGATCGGGAAAGTGAGGTTTGGGCTCGAGAATTTTAGAATGGTTTTTAATAAAAGGTTTTAAAACAAAAGCAAATACAAGTTTAAGAGAAATTTTGTTAGCCAATTTTAATAAGCATATAAAAATAAGACTAAGTTTTCAAAGCAAAAGGAGATGTACAAGTTTTCAAGCAGATTTATTAAACTAAGTTCCAAGCTAATTTATTAAATAATTTTTTTAAAAACAAGTTTCCAGGTTTTAAATGTTAAAGTTAAGTGTTTTAAATTATTTTGTTTAAAAGTAATTATGTATTAGGTTAATTGTTTGATTAAATCTCTAGTGTTTAAATGTGATTTAATGATGTAATTTAGTAATTAATTAAGATAATGGTTTATCCTAGATTAATTAAGGACTTAAGAAATTAAGAGTTAATTACTTAACTTAAGTAATCATAGGATAATTAATTAATGTAACTAAAGGATAAGTACTTAATGTAATTAACTTAAGGATAAGTACTTATATAAATAAAGGATAATTAATTAATGAAATTGATTAAAGGATAATTACTTAATGTAATAAAAAGGCAATTACTTAATGTGATTAATTAACTAAGGGGGTTAACTAAAAGTTAATTAATTAATGTAAATAAAAGGGTAAGTAATTATTGTGAATAATTAAAGGATGATTAAAATAATAATGAATGGTTTATAATTAATTAATGTTAATTAAGTAGGATCTAAAATTAATTTATTTAGTTTATTTGGTGATTAAATTTAATTAATTAGAAATGGTGATAAATTAAACTTACTTATGAATGATTAGATTTTATTGAATATTTTAAATTGATTAATATCTCTAGTCTGATAAGTTGAGATGATCTGTGATATGATATGTTGAACTGTGATAATGTGGATTTCTATTTATGATGAATTGCTGTGTAAATATGACATCCTGTATTTAAAATTGTATTGTATCCACTTAAACAACTTGACTTAAGAAATGACATTGAATTCGAAGAGACCGGGGTTGGGTATTAGCAAATATCCGAAACCACTTCGATTAGTAATCTTCAATAATTCTTTTTGGTTTGATTTTAGAATCAAATAGGTTGGAATAGAATAATTTAAGTAACATGACCATTTGAACTAAGTAATAGTTTTAAATATTGTTTGGTAATAAGTGAATGACTAGAACAAGTTAAGAACTCGTAGTGAGGAGCAAGTTACCCCGGGTTTTCAATTATGTTTTAAAAACTTAGTATTTCATATTATATGGGTTTACTCGGCTGGTTTCCAGCCTGACCCAGGTGTTACTTTATTATAATGCTCGGGTCAGACCGAGTATTACAGATTTTCAGGCTAGGACGTTCTAGAGCTCAGGTGGCAAGCTGGATGGCAGGGACGTATGGAGTATATTTCGTTATGTATTGAGGTTATATTACCTGTATTATGGGACAAGTTGTTACAACTGTCCATTTTTGTTAAACTCTGATGTATTGAATGTAAATCGACAGATACAGCTTTCTTTGTATAAATGCTATTATTTGATATTATATTTTGATCCGCTGCGAATGTGAGATTCTATATTTTGTTTTCTGTTTCTTCTTCTACCTCTTTTCTTCTTACCTAACAATCTGGAATTTGCGGCATTTGTACGCTCAACACTTCTACAGTGAATGTATTAGTGTCGAATTTTCGGGGTCGAAAATTTTGAGTCGTTACAATGGTGTTCGAATTTTAACGTGCTTTTAAGTTTTAATGTATTTTATGATTTTTCCAGAGAAACTCTAACTAATAATACTTAGAAATATATTTAAAATTAAGATCTTGTTATTTTAAACACTTTTTGTTTAAACATCAAAGCCTAAACAGAATTAGGGGACAAGATTTTGAAATTTGAATAAGTTTTAAAACCTGTAAAACAAGAACAAAGCAAGCATACTTGTACACAGACATGCACACAATCATTTATGTATATATATATAGACATGTAGGCATATTTTGCATCCATACAAACTTTTTCACAACATACTTTCAAGTATTTATCACATGCAATCAAGATATAAACAGATTTAAGATTTACAAAGTTTAGTTTACTCATTGTTTATATTTGAGCAGAGAAGCCTGGAATTTGCTTTTGATCTTGAACTTTGAAAACTGAAAATTGGTCTTGACTTTGAACTGATTGTAACGACCCAAAATTTTCGATCCCGAAAATTCCTGATTGTTAAGGAAAGAAGAAAAGAAATAGAAGAAGAAACAGAAAAACCAAACTCATAATCTCACATTCGCAGCGGGTAAAATATAATATCAAATAAAATAACAGTTTATAAAGAAGAACCGTGTCAGTACATTTACATTTTTATGCATCAGAGTTACAACATTTACACAACATTGGATAGTTTAAAACAACATGTCCCAAATAATCTGCAATAATATACACAGCGGAAAACACTCCATACGTTTCTGCCATCTAGCTCGCCTCCTGAACTTTAGAACGTCCTTGCCTGAAAATCTGTAATAGTTGATCTGACCCGAGCATTACATCAAAGTAACACCCGGGTCAGGCTGGAAACCAGCGTGAGTAAACCCATCTAACATGGAATACAACAGCATGAAACTTACACAAAAATCGGGGTAACTCGTATCAATTTACAACTTCGCATTTTGTTATAGACATCACTTATTTCACACATCATTTTCTAAGTGCCAAAACTTAGATTAAATGGTCTAATTCACTTAAATCATTCCATTCCAGCCCATTAATTTCACATATCAATTTATAAAGAATCGAAGTGGTTTCGGGTATTAACTAATACCCGATTCCGGTCTCTTCGAATTCAATGTCATCAAAACCCAAGTTATTCAATTAAATACAATTAAATTTTAATTACTGGATAACAATTCATAATTGATAGATAATCACATTTTCACTGTCCATCCAACATGCAATATCACACAGAAATTCATATCAGAGATATCAACCAATCCGAAGCACTTATCTTCATTCAATCATACATGAACAAGATTGATCACTTCCATTAATTACATTAATTAATGATCCTATAATTACTCTCATTAGTTAATTATTCTTAAATTTCATTTAATAATTAACCTTAAATTTAATCAACCTTGATTAATCACAATCAAAAATTAACCTTCCTTAATTACTCCATTAATTTGACCAACTCCTTGATTAATTATATCGATTAATCTTTTAATTACATCGAGTAATTATCACTTATTTTCTTCCACCATGTAATTTATTTTTAATTAATTACATCTAGTAATTATCCACTAATTACTTCACTAAGTAATTACACTTCATTAATATCCTTAAGTAATTATACTCAACCCAACATCAAATGATTACCTTTAATTAATTAAGCTTAATTAATTAACTAAAATTAACCACATCAACTTAATTAATTACACCGAGTAATTAATTACTTGTAACGACCCGTTAAATTTATGGTATTTAATAAATTAAATTAGTATAATTTCTAATTTGTTTAAGAATGAATGTAGAGATTTGGTATAGTAGTTGCAATTTAGTGTAAAAATAAAATTTTTATGACAATAGATGGGGATAATGTAAATTGTCACAACTTGATTTAAAGTTAATTTTTAAAGAAACAAATAAATGTTGAATTTGGGAATGTTAGTATAAATATTTATTTGAATGGTATTCATTAATACAAAGATGAAATTAGTGTAGAACGCAATAATTTATGTCTGTAGTGAAAAGAAAAGAAAACTGATAGAAACATAAAATTTATTTTATGTAAACAAAAGTTTAGTTTGAACAAACTTATGAAATTTGATAGAAACAGTGTTTGTAATCAGTTTGGTTATTTTATATTTGAAAAATACGTTAATGAATTTATAATGGGAAGGAATGGTAGAATGAAAAGAATATATATAATAATAAGCAATTGATTCAATTAAGGGAATTAAATTGTAATAAATGGTCATTTAATAAATTCAACGTTTTGTGAGAAATCATATGAGTTGTGTATAATGTGTACAAACTTCGATTTTGGGAATTTATTGGATTTATAACGGTTTTGTTATTAAGTGTATGAGTTTAAAGTTTTTCCATTTGGTAAAGTAATAGAAGAATGCATAAAAAGATAAACAAGGCTTAGTAGAATTTATACTTAATGAATTGGTGATTGAGAAATGTAAAATACAAATAAGATGTAAACCAAAGGAAATCCCATTTGTAATAAATTATGTGGATGCAGTGAGATGGTAAGTGATAATGATCTTGTTAGGCAAGTGATAACGGAATTTTGTGTATAACCAAATAAAAATCCAAAATTATTTGGAAATTAATTGCAATCAATAAAATTTATTGCAATTCAATGGATTTAATATTAAATAGTTTATGTAATTATTATTTGGAAGGAATGGGAGTTATTTGTAAAAGGTATGAACCAAATGAAATTTTTCTTATGGAATAGTGGAATAAAATGGATGTAAAGGTTTCAATTATACATTGAAATTCATATTCACCTTAAAATGTTAATTGAAACCAAAGAAGTTAATATAGGAGTCAAGACTCATTTATTAATTTGGATTTATTGCAATAGTTAATACCATAGAATAAAGTTAAAGCTAATATAAATTTTTATTTGACCATTGTTGATATAACTTTAGAAAACAAGATTTTAGTTATAATTTGAGTATTTGATTCAACAAATGGTATTTACTACATATAAAATGGAATTAAACGTAAATTATTACGTTATTGGATTTAAAACGAAATTGGTAAACATTAGACTTAGAGAACAATTAAGTGAAAGC
Source organism: Allium cepa (assembly GCA_030765085.1). NCBI lineage: Eukaryota > Viridiplantae > Streptophyta > Magnoliopsida > Asparagales > Amaryllidaceae > Allium > Allium cepa. Next base: position 1,038,612,382 of record CM060929.1, read on the forward strand.
TTAACTAATGTTAGTTTCGTCATATTGACAGCAATAACTTTGAATAATAGAAAGGAAGTGAATATAATAAATTAATCAAATTTATAGTGTTGAATTCAATTGGATTGGAATTAATAAATAATTAAGAAAAATAAGGGTTATTAATAATTTGGAATTTAATTATGGTAAAAGTTTATTTGCAATCATGAGTTGGAATAGAAATCAAATCTATTTATCTAATTGGATTTTGTTGAGAGTATAAGAATATAAGCTTTAATGATTGAGTTTTAGAATATAATTTATAATTTCCAAATAATTATAAAAATGCAGAAATTAACACTGCAAATTGATGTGTTTATAGATTTTAATTCACATCCAAGCTGCTAAATCATTTGGAATTGATTGAATTATATAAGTAATGAATCTAGCCAATATTAGAAGTTGAAATATAAAAATTGGATTTTTATGAATTATTTAATTTATTTAATAAATATTAAAAATAGCCATTTTTGTCACGGACTCGGATTTCGACGAAACTAGTTTCATCGGATCCGTATCGGTGAATTATTATAGGATTTCAAATTTCGTATCGATCGGACTTGTCGTTTGATCGTACGGACGCGAAACACATTGAAATCAATTTTATTAAAAATCAATTTGAAATCAATTTGGAAATCTTGTTTTCAGCATAACTTCTTCATACGACCGAATTTGGTCGTGAAACTTTTTCCATCGCGTTCAGAATATTTTAAAACACCTATTTGGATATATAGTTTTAACAGATTCGGTTCCGGGGTCAGAACGGGCTTTTTGGGCCAACTACCGTTTAGCACGTTCGTTATCCGTACCCACCTAGCCTTCTTCTATTTGTCTATATATATGCGATCATAAACCCTAGCCTCCTTTTTATTATCATTGTCTGTACGTACATTTTCTTCATCTCTTTCTCCTCTCCAATGGTTGCAAAACCTAGATCTATCCACAGTTCAAAATCAAAAAGTCAAAACTCAAAAAAATTCAGAAAATTCCAGAAAAAATATATGTTGAAGTATTCGATACGCGTAATCTATTGGTATAATTCGTTTCTCAATTGGCGCTGTCGTTTGCTCAGAATAAATTCAAACAGTCCGTGGCCTCACATCATCGTCGCGACAAACTTCATCGGATCGGAATTCTGTTTATGGGTATTGTAGTATGGACGATGGGGAGCGCATCTATATAATTTTCGAGGCGAATCAACGGTTGGATTTGGCTCAAAGTTCGATTAGGGTTTAAAGGAAAACGGCGGCTGGGCTGTGTTTTGGGGTCGCGACCCTATACCGGAGGTGGAGGAGCGTTGCGCACATCCTGGAGTGGGGCGGCGTGGTCTGGGCGGCGAGGCTGGCCGTGTGTGGCCGTTGAAGTGGGGCGGCTAGGGTTGGCTCTGGAGTGGTTACGAAGCTGGGAGATGATGAGCACGCGGTCTTCGTGCGCATGAAACATAATAGGTGCTGACGTGTTGAGTTGGTAAGGTGATTGTGTTCCTTTTTTTTTTTTTATTTGAATTTCAACTCGATAAAATCGAATAACTTTCTCGTACGACATCGGTTTCACACGAATTTTTTTTTGTTAGGATCGTATTTAAATTCCGGACTTGATGACGCTGGTTTGGATGAATTCTGAGACGGGCGAATTTTTGGGTTTAAATCGGGTTTAAATTCGATTTAAATTCAAAAGGTGAGTGTTTTAACCCACTCACAATTACTAGAAGCTTTTATGTTTGTTAAATAAATTTTAGAAATGAATAGAAATTTATTTATGAGCTTTTGGCATGTTATTTCATCCATATCTGTTGAATTGCATTTTTTTTAATTTAGCTGTTAATTAAATTGATTGATTGCGTATTAATTGGCTGTTAGAAATTATTATTGCATATGAACTGCTAGTTAACAGTTATATAAATTATTGGGGAATATAAACTGTTAGATAAATAGTTGATAAATCTAAATTGAAGAAAACTGCTAGTTATTACCTGTTGTATATTACCAAACACATATTGTTATTGATAGATGTTTGTGATTGGATGATGGATGTTTTGTGATTGGATTATGGATGTGTTGTTGAATGGATGTTTATTTGGATATCATTAAACTGCAAGTTAGCATACATTTCACATTTCATTCGGGATTGTGGTTTGAAATGATAAAACCGCAAAGTTTTATTTTTAAATTGCGGATTGAAATGATAAATATCCGTATCACTTGACCATAGGATAGAAAATTATATACAGGCACCGCGGTCTATATATAACTATTTTAATGTGATTTCTATGGTTTGGATTGAATACGGTTTATAAATCTTAAATTTTATATTGTATAAATATTTTATTCCATATTTATATACCTATGAAGTTAAAATTTAGGAATTTAAAAGGTGAATAAATTTCTTTATTGAAAATGGAAGAAATTTAGAAAATGGAGTTTGGTGAATTTATATCCTATGTTTAAATGTAAAGTTGGAAATTTTAAGATATGATATTTGTAATTGGATTTTCCCAAAATAAATAGAAATGGATATTCTAGTAAAAATTGAATTGAAAAATGTATATATCTATTTTACTAGAAATTGAAGTTTTATTAATTATGGATTTTATGTGAATGGTCAAGATTAATTAATAGAATATTGATTTTGAAAGGATAAAAATCCAACTTTAGTTGAAATATTAATGCTCAAAAATGGATATAAATATATATATAATTGAAATGGTTTTGGGACTTGAAGTAATATTTTGGATTTTGGTTTAACTTTAAAAGAAGAAATATTTGGAAAGCCATGTAATTTATTTCTTTATAAAGCAACAGTAAAGTTAAACCTTTTTAATTCGCATACCGTTGAATATCCAAACCATTTAGTTTTGAAAATAATGGTTTTAAAATACTATGGATTTTCGAAGAATTATGTTGAAAGTTACAAACAAAATATTGGTTACATGGGATATTAAATAATAAAAGTGACATAATTTTTGGAAAGGAAAATTTATTTGGGAAACGATATCATTGATTTGAGTCTTTATAAATTAATATCAAAATGAATTGTTTGGGTTTAAAAGAAGAAAGGATATCGAGATATTATGGTTTTGAAATGGATTATATTCTGGTTTTAAAGTATAAACTGTTTTTAAATAACCGCGGTGTTATAATAACGATTGGTTGGCAAAGAGACCGGGATCGGATATGGACATACTCTCTGTCGATACCGAAAACCACTTTGACTAACCGTGTACGCGGTGGAGATTCCAGAATGAAGTAGGTGGTGGCGACGTTTCCTGTAAGGTAAATACGTGGACCCAACTCCCGTGAGTTGGCATAAGGTGGCTAAAACAGGAGCGATTCTCAGGCCAATGAGGTCATTCCTCTGATCGGACGCTCCTCTTCGATATTATACTTTGACTTGGATTGATTCAGTGGCCACTTCTATATTTTGATTTTGGGGGAGTTAGTTCGAGGTGGGCGGCAGCTGCGCGCTGCGCGTTACCATCAGCCTGGATAGCAATTGGTATATCTACCCTGGCATTGCCTAGTTGTGCCGTGTCACCTACCCTATCGCGCCTTGTACGAGTTTGGTTTTCTCCCGTAGCCCGTGTGGTATCCTCTAGTGGCTTCCCGATCAGGAGGGACTATGATATTGGATGGACTACTGGGACTATTACGTGTTAAGGGCTATATGGGTAACCCCTTAACGCTATTAAAAAGTAAGTTTATTTTATAAATAGACACTATTATAATAGCGCAATATACTACATAGTAAATAGTTTAACGGATCCTTAGGAGATGTAAATCCCGAACATCTCTTGAGTTACTGTACTCATATTTATTTCTGTTTATTTAACTCACATAAGATATTCTAGTCTGACTCGGGTGTTTTTGTCTTTTCAAATTCGCTCGGGTCAGTCCGAGCGTTTCAGGATAGCAGATTTAGCTTGGAGGACGAAGACGAAGATTCAGCATTATTTTATATATAGTATTGCACCACACACTCTTTATATTCCGTTGCATTGTTGTATTGGTATGTGTGACTCTGATGTTCATTGTATAAGTGAAATAACTATTTTGTAAACTGTTTTGAACTGTATATTTATTATTATATTTTATCCTTCCGCTGTGAGATTCTATTTTGTTTTATTCCTTCTCTGTTTTTCTTATTTACCCCATAACAATCCGCCCTTGCGTATGCTTTGAATTGGCACGTGTGTCGTTTTAAAGTGTGTGAAAAGGCGGGATGTTACAGTTGGTATCAGAGCTTTGGTTTAGCGATAAACCTTGGCTTTGTGGGGTTTGACTCTTTGTTAATAGGGTAGTAATATCCTATGGGAGTCGCTGAGTGTATATATATGAGAGAGCGTACTTGTTAGTATTGATAAAAAGATTTTAATATTGTGTTAATCTGTTCCGCTTTATATTTATGAATTCTGGTTGATGCATAGGACGCTATGCCATCAATAGGGATTTTTAAACACTTAATAGGACAGACCGACATAATATTTGTTTTTAATATAGGTGAATGAAATAATTTCGCCTATTATATTTTCTATATATAAAAATTATTTTATAAACATATATATATATTTGGTTGCTATAGATTGGATGTTAGGCAATAAGAATATTTGTAATAAATTGAAGCTAAGAGAAACTATAATAAACCAAATTTGGAGATTTTAGAACTTAAGTCCGGGATTTTTGAAAATTTGCTTTCAAGGAATTTATGAAATATAAGGATTTGGTTTATAAGTATTTTCTTATATAAATATTTCGTATAATTTGGAAGAATTGTTTTAAAGAAGGTTTTGGAAAAAAATTAAATTCTGTACTTTCCTCTCTGTCGCTGGAAAATAAATTCGGCGATGGCGGCCGCATCATCGACTTTCATTTTCGAGTTTCAAAAGGGGAAAGGCCACTGTAGTAAATCCTACTGCAGATTTATTTTAAAATTTTCTAAATTTTTTTTCTTTTATTGGTCTAAATATAATTAGAGATATTGAGTTGTAAGAACTTATTTATCTATTATTTTGAAATAAATTGAAATTTGACCCGGTATTTAAATTCTAAATTTTTCCGTTAATAAATTGTTAAAAAAAAAAAAATTATGTTAGGGAAAAAGAGGTTAAGTAATAAATGAATTGAAACC